>OU343221.1:91779651-91891956 GCA_910596185.1 Chrysanthemum makinoi | reverse complement strand
TTCTTATCTACACATACGCTTTGTATAAAACATCAAGTCACCATCTTTCTTATCTTTTCTTTCTTTATATGCTTTACGTTTGTGTTGGGTTGAACGTGTTCTACGCGTAGCGTGGTAAACGTGGTGATACTTGTGTTGTTTGTGTTAACGTGGGTATTTGTGTGATAAGGTTGATAAAAGTAAGGTTCTACAAATTTTATGCTTCTTAAGAAGATTTGGATCGATCTTGGCATCCCCGAATTGAATTGCGTACCAATCTTTAATTGCTAAATCACCGAATCTTATACAATGTCTTTCATGCTCATGAGGGCATGTCCACTCTTCCTTTCTTTCATTGTCTCCCCATTTGCAATACTCGTGGAAGGAGCTGCATGTAGGCCATTCTCTTGTGGTCTCCTGCATCGGTTATGATGCGAGGAGCACACCGATGAGAGTTATCGATGCTCTTTCATCTCAAGGGAGAGTTTTAGTCTTTCATCATCGATTAAGCGGCCATAAAAACTTGTTATTCTTGATTCTTTCTATGTCGGACCCTCCATCACAAGTTTCATTTCTAGGATCACATGAAGCCCATAGGTCAAATCAGTCCCCTTAGCTCTGGTATAGCTTTTGCACAGTGATATCTTTTTTTTAGATGGTGATAAAGGAAATAGGTTAATATCGTGGGACCATTCACTAGTTTTACGAGTCTCGATTCGCCTACATCAAGGAAGTTGTCGCACACGTATCGATTCTGCCCGTAATGAGTTTCTTAATTACTGGTAATTTGTTAGAGTGAATTTCCTCATTACTCTTCACAACACCGTTATCGGTGTCTAACACACAGTTACTCCGTAACTCATTAGGCATGTTACGGCGTAACTCTGATCTGTCGACTGAATCATCCCTTAAATCCGTATCATTGATCTCAACCTTTGAGTTATTATCAGAAAAATTACCATACAATCCATAGCTGGTTTAGATCCTTCAGGTTTATCGTCATTCCTCCTTACTTTTTCACTGAGCTTCATCACCATGATTTCAAGGTTTTTCAGAGTTGTGTCGTGCTTGGAAAGGTTTCTGCAGTGTTTTCCGGAATTCTCTCAACCACTCATCTTGCTCTTTTTGTTTCGGGCTGAAGTTTCCGGGAACTTATTAATTGTTTCTTCAAGACTAGGCTTTCTTTCTCCATAAGGCCCACGATTGTAATTTCCACGATAACCATTACTATTTTGATTATCTCCGTAAAATGGTTGATTTTCTCCATACTTAGCTTCTTCAATATTCTCTTCGTCCATATGATGACAATTTTTCGTAAGATGTCCTCCTCCATAGATTTCACAACCTACTTGGATGGCATGAACGGTTTTCTAATTTCGGCATCTCGACAGAGATTTTCAATTTTACTAGCGATTGCTGCAATTCCGTCAAAACTTCCGCCTTGGTTTCTTTTACTCCCACCGTCGTGCCATTTTTGAGAGTGGTCCGCCATTTTTTGAATGGCTTCAAGTGTAGCTGTAGGAGTCATGTTTAGGATAGGTCCTTGATAGTCCAGCAATTGCCTTGTAGTAACGTTAATCCCTTTGTAGAAAATATTGACATTTTGCTGGTTATTCAGATCATTGGTAGGACACTTATAAAGAAGATCGTTGTATCTGTCCCAAGCATGATACAATGTTTCGTCGTCTTCTTGATTTAAATGATGGATTTCCAAAAGCTGGTTAGAAATCTTCGATGGTGGGCAATATCTTTGGATAAAGTGTTTCTTTAGTAGCGCCCAAATATTAACTGCCCCGAAGGCAATCTTTCGATCCATCTTCTAGTTGCTCGGTAAGAGTCATTGGGAAAACCCTTAGCATAACAGCATCATGAGAACCCCGAAATGTTGAAAAGGCTAGCGATGTATAGGACATTTTCAACGTGCTCATATGCGTCTTCGTCTCTGTTTCCAGAAAAAGGGTTAGCGCGAAGCTCCCTCATAAATTGGTCTTTAATTTCAAAGCGAACATCCGCTCGATTCCGGTCTTCGAGACTGCCCCCTGACTCTTGTCAACGCAAATATTCCTCAAGAGTGAGGTCATCCATCTTAACAACTTCCATGGTACTTGAAATCTAGAAATATGATCGTGAGAAAAGTTTAAAATGAAATGAAAGACTTAATATTAATCCTAATATAACTCCCGACGCGCCAAAAACTTGATGCAGGTTTCTTGACGGTCTTAATATTTATAGTGTCTTGCTATACCTATGGTCTACCCTAATGCACTAACGGCAAGCGGTGTAAATCCGATCGTGTGTAGTTTAGTAAATGGTAAAGCCGAGGTCGTCCCAAGAGCTATGTGTGTTGGATTATTACTAAGTCTAGTGTCACAAAATAAGAATGGTTTCGATAGGGAATTAATTAATTAAACTACTAATGCAGAATAGAATAAAAGTAGATAAATGGTAAAGGGAAATCAAAAGAGGAATAGTGGTGCTAACCTAGTCAATCCTCCTAGCTAGTTATGTCTACGTCTACCTACTTCCAATTACTTCAGGTGGGGTCAAATTCGAGAGGACAACATTTGGTCAATTCGCCCTAACCTATCAGCAAACATGCCACCACAGGAGAAATCAGGCCAGCTGGTCATAAGTCCTTGTTATTTCGTGGTCCCCTAAGCCAAGTCATTAAGTACTGCTACATGCTAGATTCTAAATAGTGAGTGCCGGCCGTTAGGAACTTAGACACTACACCCCCAATTCTTAAGTTCATCCAAACGATAAGTGATCAGTTGGTCAAATCGCACAAGTAGAAAGGGGGTCACGCTTGGTCATATCTTACCCTTCCGTCCTCATCCGCTCACCTAGGATCAGTTGGTCATATCTCCTAGGCAATTGGCCTCTACCGCCATTCAAAACTACCGAATCAAGGGTGACTACCAAAGAACTATGCATGCATACACTTAGAAATAATTGTACGGAAGTAAAGGTAAACGTAAACAAAACAATTAAGGAATCATAACTAGGCTAGCACCAAAGGGTGCTTAGCCGCCATATTAATCATGCACATCAATTCAATATTCAAAGGTACGAAATACATGAATTGAAAGTAAAATAAATATAAAACGCTAAATCTTATCGTAATGGAGTGACTTCTCCCTTGGAAACAGACTCGTATGCTCCCTAGACCTGCCTTGAGCTTTTTCCCACGTTCTCAGAGAGTTGTGTGTGGAATGGGATGATTAGAAATGCCGGAATTCGTGGGGTATTTATAGGCTAGGTCAGTGGATACGCGTAACCAATATAGAAGTTACGCCATAACCTTCTATTCCGTCGTAAATGCACTAGATCTGCTAGTTACGGCGTAACCTAAGAAGTGGTTACGCCGTAGTCTTCAATAAACACGATTCGCCGTAAGTGATGCAGAGTTACGGCGTAAGTATCAGCGGTGTGGATCCTCATTTGACCTAATGTAGTTACGTTGTAACCTTTGGGAAGAGTTACGCCGTAACCTCTTGATAAGTTGGTATTCTGAGTCACGTAATAGTTACGGCGTAATGTGAGAGAGGAATTACGCCGTAACTTCTTCAAAATAGGCATACTGTGATAAATCTTTAGTAATGTTTCCATTTCCGCGTCTCTTTAGCTCCAATGCTCGTAATTTACCTGAAAGTGGAAAACAATGGAAAACAAGCGTAAATCCATATAAATGATATAAATAACGGGCATTATCAGGGGAAATTGACACTTAATATTCAGGACTATTTGATGTTATCACGAAACAAACAAAATACGTAATTAGTTTGAACTAATAGTTTCTAGCACACTTACGTTTTCACAAAAAACACTAAAACAAGTATAAGTGATTTTATGATTTAATATTACATATGTACAACAACTAGTGTTTACATATTTGGGTAAAATATACACATAACTAGTATGTAGTATCTTGGGTAATATAAATGGGTAGAAACTTAAGTATCACAACCCATTGACCAAATACATTGAATGTTGTTGGGTACAACCCAAAGTCCATTACCCATGGAGCTTGACCCATAACCCATTGCATGACATCATGCTTATATCATATATGGATAATATCCATAACCTATGGTATTGACCCATACCCATGTGACTAGGTGCATTGTACTCAAAAGATACATTGTATCTAGTAAAAGACCCATGGATCAACCCATGACCCATGACCCATAACCAAAATACCCATGGGTAAAGAGGAGCGTCCCACGGATCCCTAGCTTTACGCTAGACGGATCCCTTGTGGGAGGGATCCGTGGGATCCGGGGAACAGTAGTTATTTTCCTCTATAAATAGTGAGCCATTTCTTCATTTTTTCTCATCCCTTTCTCACATACTTTCTCCTTGAGTTAAAAACTCTCTAAACCCAGATCCAAGTGATCTATATTTATAGTTTTGTTTTTGTGTGATCCTCTAGGTTCCTCTTAAAGGCGAGATCACCACCTTTGAAGTCAAGCAAGCTCAAGTCCATGAGTTGCCATGCTTCCTCATCATCAAGACTACTGAAGTCCTCTTGTTGATGGTTCTTTTATTTCTCCTAAGAAGTGTAGTGTTGAAGAAATTAGTGAAAGATGTCTCAAGTGTCAAGACGAAGACATTAGTGAAAGGTGTTGATCGTCTATAGTGTAGGCATTAGTGAAGGGTACCTAGAAGTCAAGTCACAAGACATTAGTGAAGGGTGTCTTGAAGATCTAGTCAAAGGCATTAGTGAAAGATGCCTAAGATGTACATTCGATATGGTGTGTTTCGATGTACAAGATAGATTAGTATTAGATCCAAGGATTTTGATATCCTTTATGATGTTGTAATAAGGAGTTGATCTCCTTTGGGGTTAGGTGATTGGTGTAGTGTTGGGTAGTAGTTCCTCCATTGTAATGGAACTCGGTATCTAGCCTATTACCGGATAAAGGGTAGGCGACGCTGTGATAGGTGTGGTTCACCTTGGTGTGAAAGAACCCGATGGTTAGCCTAGTACCGGAAAAAGAGTAGGCGACGTTGTGAAGGCTTCTCCGCCATAAGGAGTTGGTGTCGTGTAGTGATTACGAACTCTCTAGTAGGTGACTCGGGGAGTGGAGAATGGCAAGGAAGGTGTCCTTGTAGCCGAACCACTATAAATACTCGTGTCGTGGTTGTGTGCTTCTTACTCTTTATCTTTCATTACACTTTTATATATATATCTATGAACGTCCAACATACACATCTAAATAGATTGACATAAGTCGATCTAAATGTTTTAAAACAAAGTTTTAATTGGTAAAACTATTCAACCCCCCCTTCTAGTTTTCCACAGATAGTCTTTCCTAGGTGCTTACGCCAAAGCGATGGAGGTTTGATCTAGTCTCAAGCCTATGGTAATCTATGTACTAGGACCGGTTAATGAGTGTTTATCTTCCATTTCCAACTTATTATATTTCATATACACCCGAGAGATGTAAGTATCCAAACACCCCATGTGACGTGCTAGTATGTAATTTCCGTACTTGTTATGACTTTTGCGGGGCTTATATGTGTTGTGGATCGTTCTAAACTAATGCTTCATGACCCCCAATTTATAAATCAATTGGCTAAAAGCACATTTGCTTGAGGACAAGCAAATACCAAGTGTAGGGATATTTGATAAGGATTTAAAAGGTACCTTTTTGAGGGGTCATTTAAGCCCTTAATTGATCACTTTTGTATCCGTTACTACTTAATTTCGTTCCTTTTCACTTTTTAGGTCTCTTGAAGGCAAATTGCTGGAATGACACTTATTCGGACGAAAAGTCGCGAATTTACGAAGAAAATGGCCAAAGTCAAGAATCGAGACACTCAGGCTGCTGAATTGAAAAGGGACACGTCAAATTATACTTTGGACGCCGGAACAAGTTTTGTGACGACTCGGTAGCCAAATTGCTTATTTTCAAGTGACGGCATCGGTTTTAAAAAGAGTAGGCGTCGCGCTGGGCTCGGCCTAGATTTTATCCAGCGGCGTCAGAGATCAAGGAGACGGTGTCACAGGCATAAGGTGATGTCGTCACAATGCTAACGTGGCCAAGACGAAACCCTAATGGCCGACCGACGACGTCACAATTAAAGAGTGACGCCGTCGCAGTTTGTAACAATATATATAGAATCTGAATTTTCGGTTTTAGGTGTAGTTTTGTGGAGTAAAACATAAACCAAACCAAGGCGTCTTATACAAGATTTTAGGGTTCTATACCCTATCTTACATCAAGATAAGTGTTTTACTTCATTAATTCAATTATGTCTTCAATTGATTGTGTGTATGCTTGCATGTTCTCCATGTCCGGCTAATTTATTTGTGTGTTTGCTTAGGTAATATGAAACCTAGTTATTGAATATTGATTGGTTGTCTCTTATCTTAATTGTGATTGACCTAGTATTGCGATAGGTCATTCGTTGTGCTGTTAATGCTTGATTAATCTTTGTTGAACCTTAGTTTATAATCACCTAGAGTTATTATAGGCTAAACATCCAAAGAATACCTTAGTGTTAAGTTTATAAATCCTAGAGATTTTGTAGTCATTAACCTTTGGTAGCTTCAAAGAGTTAGGGATAAACGCATACCCTACGACCTTAGAAACAAAACGCGTTAAGAATAAGGACATGACAATTCAACCATCAATAGGAGATAACTAGAGAGTAATAAAACCTAAGTAAATACATTCTTAATCGACATCACGAGCACACAACAATATACATAGACTACCCCTAGCTTAGTTAATTAGATAATTAGATAAGTAGAGTAATCGGTAGAAATACCAACCCCTAAATCCAAACCCCGAGATTCGTACCTTTCCATTTCCTAAAAAATATAAAAAAGATAAAAAATAATCTTCCTCAACCCCAACCTTAGCGTAGTAACTTCTCACTAGCATTCCTATTCCCCTAGAGAACGATATCAATACCCGTGGCTTACCCTAATACTACACTACAACGATTAGGTTCACTGCCTAGGGTGTTGAAAAACTTGCTCGACGAAAAGGAAGTTCCTTTGACCCCGAACGCGCTGTGTAAGCGTATCACGTGTCTAGGTGATGCAGCGAGCAATCCTTGATGTCTTGGCCATGGATTTGGTCATGTATCATTGATTTTGTCCACTTCACCATGACACGTTAGTAATGACACCACCCCTAAGCCTTTGAAACTCAACCCAACATTACTTTCTAAAATGTGTCTTAACCTTAGCTCTAGTGGTGGAGTTGTGTGTAATTGCCAAGCTTATGATAGAATATTTACTATGTCCTTGCAATTGAGTGATCACCCCGAAATTAACACTTAGAATAGGATGAGTGAGAGTGTTTTCATTCCCATTTCGTGAGGTGTTCGGCTCTTATTAATATTCTAGCATGAAAATTAAAACTGCTCATTCTTCGAGGATGTATCTTTTGCAGTCTAAACTGGTCTACTTGAGGGCAAGTAGAGTTTAAGTGGGGGGATATTTGATAACGTCAAATAGTCCTGAGTTTCTAAGCTTTAATTCCCCCTATATCATATCATTTTGAGTAAATTATTAGTGAAAACATCCTTATTCCTTATTATTTCATTTCAGAACGCGTTCGAAGAAAGGAAGCTGCAATTGGACGTTTTCAAGCCCTATTGATTCAACTGTCTCTTAATTACGGCGTAAACAAGTGATGAAGTTATGACGCAACTAAAGAATACGAAGGCTACGGCGTAACCCTCAGCTCAGGTTACGCCATAACTACTGATATGCACCAAATTAACAAAGACCACGGCGTAGCCCTCAGCTCAGGCTACGCCGTAATAAAGATTTACACTAGATTACAGAAGCTACGGCGTAACCCCAACTAAGGTTATGCCGTAACCAATGGATAAGCACAGAAGATTGAAGGAAGTTACAGCGTAACTACCTAATAAGGTTACGCCGTAACTAGTTTGAAGCCTATAAATAGTCGATGGTTTCATCAGTATTAGATATCTCTCCTTTCCCAAACCTTATAGGGTTTGGGGAGTGATTCCTCCGGGAAGAGATCAATAATAAGAAGTGAAGTGTGTAGTATGTGGGTAACTCAAACGTGTTAGGTTTGAGCACCGAGATCGTTCCGAACGAGGGTTGAATGGAATTTCCAACTCACGTCCCGATTTTTGTGATTTGAATGAGAAAAGGGGATAATTTGATGTTATCTAAACTACAGGATAAGGAAAGTAAATGGGACTAAAATCTATGGGGAAAACATGAGAATTATGGCAAACTACGCAATTCTACACTAAAATGCAAATACGGGATTAAAACGAAACGCGAATGAAATGCAACTACGTCTATTCTAAATCCTAAAAATACCTAAAATTACTTTTACTCTAAAAATGATATTTGAAAACTATTTATGAATTAAAACTATTTTTAGGATTTTTAAGATTTTATTAGAATTAAAAACTAATTATTAACTAAATTAAAATACTAAAAATTATGAAAATTAAGGAAAAATATGAAACTATTTTTATAAAATCTAAAATATCCTAAGAGAATTTTCAAAACTATTTTATTTATTTTTTTGATTATTTTTCTATTTTCTACGAATTTAAAACTATTTAAAACTAATTTAAATGCTAAAAATTTCAAATTAAACTAGGAAAAATCTAGAAAAATTATTTTTTTGCTTTTTATATTTTTCTTAACCTATGAAAATTGAAAATTATTTTTAGAACTTTTTCTGAATTAATTGCAATAAAAGCTATTTAAAAATGACTAAAAACTATTTTAAATTGTGAAAAATACCAAACAGTGACTAAAAATTATGAAAAACTCAGGAAAATTCTAAATTATTATTCTAAATTTAGAAAAATTATAAAAACTATGGCTTATGAATGAGAAATGAGAGCTGTAGTTCAAACTGTTTTCAAAATAAGCTACTAGAATAAGCTAAAGGACATTATAAGCTACCAAATGAGTACAGAAGCTAACTTAAGCTAAAACAAGCCAATTCTAACTGATTCCACCTAATCCTAACAAGCTACAAGCTCTGTCTTATGATTTATGCAAACTGACTATTTTATCCAAACAGCTCTTGACCCCTACTTTTGAGCTTATCCACAGGCTAATCAGAAGAGCTTATGAGAAATTCAGAAGTTGAAATCAGTAAACAACCAGCCAGAGAATCTATATCTAAAATATCAGCTAATAAGGACTAATGATGAAGAAATTAAAGATCAAAAACTAAAGGCTATATGGGACAATGGGAACGATGCTCTGACAACGAATGATAAAGGGAAAAAAAATTCATGAACTTGAACTACATTATAAAATTAAGCTTTAAAGACTAAAAATCAAACTCAGCTGATCCTAGATGTAAAGTGATGGTGCGTAATCGACTAGGGGACCGAAGGTTACTTGCAGACCTGAAGTTGTAATGCACTTAAGTTATTAAATCCTAAAAAAAAACCCAAGACAGATCAATATACTATCTACTCTACTTGAGGAGCTGATTCGATGTGAAGTGAGTGGTGAAAACAAACACAATATCAATATATCAAATTAACCATAAAATTCGACAAATTAACCTTTTAGGAAAAAGGTCAACGTATCAAATCTCACGGGTGTGATAAAAGTGATACCGGAAAAGTGATTTCCCGGGTCGTGTCCCAACGAGGTGTGAATGGAAGGATTCGTTGAGTTTCGTGAATAGGACTTGAATTGGTTTTTAATGATTTGTTTGGTTGGAATTACGTTTCTACAAATTAATTAACGGGAAGGTAATTAAGGCAAGGGAACCCTAAATAACTAAAAATAAACTATCACTAAGCCTAAGGGATGATAAAACGAAGCTACACTAAGTCCTAGGGTGCTAAAACGTAAAAACGTAAAAACCGAGAAACAACCCGAGCCATAAACGTAAAAGTTTTGCAATTTAAGGGCTACGGGTGTGAAATCAATTTTCCTACGTTCTAATTGACTAAAAATAATTTTAGAAAAAGACCGGGTATTTTTTTGACTTTTAAATTAATTACTACGAATTAAAAACTACTTTACTCTAATTAAATTATAAAAAATACTAAATTAATTTAGAAAAATCTGAAAATTTCACAGAAAATACTTCAAGTATCACTGGTCTTAAGAAAAATAAAAAACGTGGGTGGTGCTTTGAGGAATAAGCTAAAAATAAGCTGAATAAGTACTTAAAGCTAAACTGCAAAACGCCCTTAAGAGATTAATAATGCAAACAATGACCAATAAAAGTCCCAAGGGCAATTGGTATCCATTACGCACTATATCATTTCTAAAATTTTGGGAGGTCTCAGGTTCGAGCCTGCCTCCCACCCTTTTTGCAAAACATTTTCTTTTTTGGATTTTTCTTTTGGAACTCGTGAAGAACAAAGTAATAAGCAATTTTTGTGAAAACTCTTTGAACTTAACCAACTGAATAAGCAGTTAGGACTGCTTATTCCCAACAGTTTTGCAAAAACTTCAACAAACACTCCTTTTAAAGCAAACAACCAAACACTCCTTTATTATTTTTAAGCAACTGAAACCCAATTCCTAAGCTACTGACAGATTGTTTAAAGCACACTGTAATCTAAAGCTCAAAATAAGCCAACTTCAACACCAAACTTAGTTGTAAAGGGGCATAAGCAGTTGGAAATTAAAGCTACTCTAAAGCTAAAACAGGTTTAAGATAAGTAAATAGTTAACTAATAAGCAATACGATTATCCTAATAAGCTCAAAGGGGATGCCTAATTAGCTAATATTAACTATACTAAGCTAAACTAACTAAAGTATAACTAATAAGCAAATGACAAACTTGATAAGCTAAAATAAAAAGCAAATGGTGACCTGTGATACAGCAGGCTGCAAACAGCCTTAGGGGACCTGTTTAAGCTTATTTTTAAGCTGGAAACTGAGCTTCCAAAACCATGAAAAGCTGCAACATAAAAGTTAGCATAGGTGACTTCTAGAAAAACTAATTGAGAGCAAAAAAGGAGCTTTTAACAGCTTAAAAATAAGTTGTTATCAGCTTGTTTTGGACCTATTTGCTGAGACAGATCCAACAAAGTGGGAAGGGACAGTTTTGGAAACCAATTCAAACTGAGCTAAAGAGATCCGAGATGCACATAAATTGGACAAGAGCTAGGTTGAGCTTATGAAGATTAAGGAACAACCAAATTTACAAGAGTTGAGTACCCAATAAGCTATAAAATTTGCACAAGAACAGCAGCTTAAAGCTTGCTGTTCTGTTCAGTTATAAAAAAAACAGAAATCCAACTTTTTATTTCAACCACAAGTGAATTAAACTTATGCAATCATTTTCAAAACCTTGTTACTATTTTAAGACCACTAGCATGAGTTTGACTTGGTGAGTCAAACGGGTAAAAAAAAGATTTTTGACCAGTTACAATGCTTGACCCAAACACCCTTGATTGGTGCCAAACTCTTGAAACAACTTTAAGAAAAACTTAGAACTAGAACTTCTTTCAACAAAAGCTAAAATAAAACTCACTAATTCAAATTTAATTCCACTAACTAAGCATTTGAAAACTAAGACAGTAAAAGAAAAGGTACTTTCATTGACAAAAAGAAACATTACAATAACATTTGAAAATATAACACTGATTTTTAAAACTAAAACTAAGGGTGCCTCATATCAATGGCTACATGAGTTATTTATACTAGGAGCTACTAGGGGTCTTCAAGGTCTTCACTCTTCACTTCTTGTGTCTCTTGTGTGAGAGTAAACCAGCTAAGAGCCATTTGTGCTTCTTCAAATTGATCCTAGCCATCCAACAGTTAGGTACCCATGAGATTACATCTGAGCCATTGATTTGTCTTTTTGACATGGATTGCTGAGCTGGTATTTGGGGAAGAGGGGTAATGGATGAGTGAGTGGGTTTGGGAGTTGGGATATACTGGGTAAAAGGGTTGTGGTGAGGTTGAGTGTCTTGGGGTTGGGTGATGTTGGGTAAAAGAGGGTGACTGGTTCTGGGTTGGAGAGAAAGGAGGGAGGAGGGAGGAGGGAAAAAGTGGAGTGGGGGGTCGTTTCTATTATTGGTGAAGGGAGGGGGTTCAAAAGGTAGTGGCAGGGGTCAAGTCTAGTTTGGGGGTTCAATGGGTTGGTGTTTTAATTGGTTTGGTATTATAATCACAAGGACTATATTTGCCATTCCACAAAAGCCAAGGGACTGGCCAAAGCACTTTTCCAAAATTTATCAAAAGGACCTATTATGACAAGTTTAATTTTCCCAAGGATTAAAAATAATAATTTTCAAATTAAAATGTCCCTGGGTAATTTCTGTCAATCTTTGAAATTTCAGGGACTAAAGTTGCCATTTTGCAAAATTGAATTTTATAAGGCTAATTTTGACAACTTGAAAATCCCTGAGGGCCTTTTATGAAAAATTAACTTGTTTTGAATAACCAGGGACTAGATTTGACAATTTGTGCATAAAATACAGTCTAAATATTTTTCTCGTTTTTTGAGACTTTTCAAAGTGTTTTTACTGTTTTTTGCATTGTAGAAGGATAAAAATGATGAGTATTTAGACACTCATCAATCTCCCACACTAAACCATTGCTAGTCCCTAGCAATCTTTTGAGAAAACTTAATGGATTTGAATCTCTTTACCAAAAGCCATTACTTCGGGAGTAGCCAAATGTTTTAGTTCAAGTAAGAACTATGGTACATCGATAACCATATGATTTTGAGCAAATCACCAGCTTTCAACGGTTTTGATTTGTCTTTACGGAAGCCGCTTGCTTCTGGACTAGCCAACTCTTAGATAAAATATCTTTGGTGAGTCGATTACCAATTATGGTTTTCAATTTGCCTTTACCACAAACGATAAACTTGCGGGCTAGCCAACTCTTCACTAATTAAAGATATGGTGAGCTGAACACCATACAATTTTGGGCAAATTGCAAGCCGTCAACGGATTTGAGATATCTTTACCAAGAGCCGTTTGCTCTTGGATTAGCCAATCCTTTTGTTTATTAGACATGGCGGATGATAACCATAAAAACAATTTGGCCAAAAATGGGGGAATTGGGTGGTAATACATATGATAAAATTCGTGAGAATTCCCCACACTAGAAATGAATATTGCCCTCAATATTCAAAGTACCGGCGGTTATGCCGAAACGTAAAGGGAAATACTACGCCATTATTTGAAATTTTTTTTTTGAAAACTTATGTACAACAGGGGGGGCAACTCCCCCACACTAGGGTGGTAGAAAGTAGAAAGAAGTCAGAAATACGGGTGAAAACCCATATAGTGTGCTACTCTTGTTTTGTTCCTCGAGTCGCTAGCTTGACTCGACCCGTATTCATTTGTTCTTGGGGAAGCAACGTGGAAAACCAATCTCGATCGGACTTTCGTTCACAGTGTTAATAAACATATGAACATCAGAAAGTTCCACACCGACGAGATACAACCGCGGTATTGTTAATAGTAGAAACTATAAAGGATGATACCGGGGTCAAAGATGGTGTCCTCATTCCCGAAAGAGAAAAGGGAAAGAGAAACCCCACCATCTGTGAAGAATGGAACAAAGATGTGCATGAGAATGCAAGTCCATTCCTCATCGAAAAAGCAAATCACCATTTTGACATTTTAAGCTTAGTCTTGAAGTTTGTGTGGTGATTGTCAGAATTTTTGGTAGGAGGGTTGGAAATGGTTCTTCAATCAACAGATTTTCGAGAAAAAGGATGTCTCCCTCTGAATCAAAGTAAGTATTATCAATTCCTGTTGGAATCGACTCATCACTAAGAAAGGCATCGACTTCATTCCAAAAGTTGTCATCTTCCTCATCCGGAGTGAGAGAAGGGATGGAAGAGTCGGAAATAATAAGACTAGGGGATGATGGATCATTTTTGAGCAATTCTTCAATGGGAAGAATGTCTCCCATTGGATCACAAACATCATCATCCAATCCAGATGAAACTGAAGAGAGTTTGGTTTCATTCACAGAGTTAACAAACTCAATACGATAAACTGATTTCGGAGGTGGGACAAGTGGTGTGCTCTTAGAGCTAGCAATTTCCACCACTTCCGATAAAGTCTCCGATTCTAGATCATCATCAAGAACACTCTCGACTTCATTGGGACAAGTTTCAAACCATTTGTTTGAACCAGGGTTGATTTTCAAAGCTTTTAGCTCAGACGCTTTTTGTGACTCCTCTTAACTGTGAAATTTGAGAGTGTTGCATTGATTCTTTCAGATTTTTGATCAATTGTGGCAACACTATGTTTGTATAGAGGTTTGGAGTTCTGGTTGATATTAAACGTGAGTTCTTCGTTGTCAACCCGTATGGTCAACTCTTCAACAAATACATCAATTAGAGCACGGCTCGTTCTCAAGAAAGCTCTCCCTAAGATGAGGGGAACTCTAGGATCTGCATCAAAGTCTACTACAACAAAGTCAGTAGGAAAGTGAAACTTTCCTACTTTCACCACGACATCCTCGGCTATCGAAAGTGAAACTTTCCTACTTTCACCACGACATCCTCGGCTATCCCAAGTGGACGAGTTTTGGTACGGTCCGCTAGCTCGAGTGTCATACAAGTGGATGTAAGTTTAGGAAGAGACAATTTCTTCCATACTGAGAGTGGCATGAGGTTAATGCTTGCGCCAAGATCGGCCAAGGCGGAGCATTGAACCATCCCTAAGAAATCACACGGGATTAAAAACCTGCCGGGGTCTTCAAGCTTTTTGGGAAGCTTTTTGAGAAGGACCGCTGAGCATTGCTCATTTAGAGGGGTTTTAGCCATCTTAGATAACTTATCTTTGTTGCTCAGTAAGCTTTTAAGCGTGGATGCAAATTTGGGCATTAGAACGAGAGCATCAACGAAGCTTATATCAAAGTGCAGTTCATTGAAAATTTGGAAAAATTTTTCCATTTGCTCTTTGGTTTTGTCTTTGAGCTTCTCATCATGCAATCTTGATGGGTAAGGAAGGTGACTAGACTTTTGAGCCGATAGAAGTCATTTTGGCTCGAATTTGCCTTCGGAACCGGGTTCGGACTTAAAGCTTGGACTACCGAAGGTGGGGCGTGTGCGGTACTTCGGCGCTGAGAAATGCACCTTGTCCGTTGTATCCTTGGTAACTTGACTCATTGCTCCCGGTGGAGGAGGCATTGGAGTCGAAGGTCCATTGTGCGTCTTACCACTACGAGTGGTGACGGCTTTCAACTTGGCATTTGGATTTGGAACTGTATTGCTTGGGAGTCCTCCAGAAGATGACGAAGCTTTGTTCATATTCATGTTCATGAAACTGCTCATCATATTCTTCAACTCATTTGTCTGCCGAGACATTGTGGTATCAATTTCCTTTTTAGCTCAACTCTCATGTTATTGATCTGAGTTTGCATTGAACGTATGCTTGACTCCAGGAATTTTCATGAAGTCATTTGGTAGGGAGCTTGAGAAGGTTGTTGATAACTTTGCTGATTTGGAGCTTGATATGGTTGGTTGAAATTGTTCGGTTACGATTGAAATTTTGAGAATTGTTGAAGTTTTGTCCTTGATTCGGAACAAAGCGATTTTGATTGCCATGGTTTTGCACAGAGGAGAAACCGGGTGGTGTCATACTTGCTAGGTGCACGGTAGTGAGGATCGGCTTGTGGTCGGTATTGATTGTGGTTTCGAAGCTTACGGGGAGCTTGGCAAAGAGAAGCATCGGTTGCTGGACAATCATAATAGGCGTGTGGACCACTACAAGTTTCACACACCTTGTTCACGGCTTTGATTGGTTCCGGCTTATGAATTTCGCTTTTGATTTCCTTTACCTCTTTCATCATACAACGGATGACGTCCGTTAGAGCGGCTAACGAGCGGCTAACTTCGGAAGAGTTACCGGATGAAGAAGCAGGAGTGTTCGGAATATTGACTTTTTTGCGAGAAATAGGAACTTTTGATTTTATTTCGCAAATCTCAATCACATCTTTAGGCTTACGATTCAAGATATTGCCACTCGCGCTGCGTTCAAAGAATATTGATCGTTACCGTTCAACCCATTATAAAAGATATTAACTTGTTGAAGCTCCGTGAATTCATGATGGGGCATTTCACGAGGAGATCTTTGAATCTCCCCCATGCCTCTCCAAAGTTTTCATCGAAATTTTGACGAAATCCAGAAATTTCATTTTTAAGATTAATCGTCTTTGATGGAGGAAAGAAATAATTGACAAACTTTTGAACAAGATCCTCCCAAGTTTCGATGGTTCGAGGGTTCTTTTTCCACCAAATCCGGCTGCCCCTCAAGTGAGAACGGAAATAGCATCTGTTTGATCACTTTTTGTGGCACATCCTTGTAATTGATAGTTGAGGTCAACTTGTTAAACCAACGGATGTGTGCATACGGGTCTTCTCGATCAAACCCGTGGAATTGATTAGTAGACACAAGTTGGATCAAATGCGTCTTCAATTCAAAGTGATCAGAATTGATTGGTGGTAAAACGATGGCATCTCCATAACCTTCGGTGGGTGCCTGGAGCATTTCCGCCATAGTTCGTTCGATCGCCATATTGTTGTTTGGAATAGTACGAATCTCGGTTTGACTATTCGGGCAAAGACGTCTATGAGAACGACTTCTAGGAATTTCTGCAAGATCACGAAAAGGGCTCAATGATCTAGAGGAACGAAAAGTCGCATGCACTTCCAAATACAACACTTTCAATTAAAACAAGACCGAGGCAAAACACAGTGAACTTAAACCAATAATCCCACGTGAAATGATCACTTCTATAAGTAAAACGCACAAAGGAGCGGAGAGACTTATTAGGTCAGCGCGAAGCTTATTAAAACCCGTCTCTTTACCGCAATTTAATGTCAGGCCGTCCTTATACCCTCACACAGTTTGTTAAACCGATAGAAATAAACCAAATCACGAGCGACACAAAGGCAAGTTTTAAATCTTTTGTTCGGGAACTTATAATGATAACACCTCGTTAAGAATGTTATATTGATTGTGTCTTCTATATTATTTAAAACAACAAGGAAAATCTTTTTGTATTTTTAATCTTTTACATATATATACAAAGAAAAGAAAAATATTTTTGTATTTTTGTATTTTTATAAAAACAATAACTTCACGAGGAAGGTTCTTCAAGTCACTAATCGCAAAAATCACGATATTGTCGCAACACACCTCCCCGACAGCGGCGCCAAAATTTGATTCGATGTGAAGTGAGTGGTGAAAACAAACACAATATCAATATATCAAATTAACCGTAAAATTCGACAAATTAACCTTTTAGGAAAAAGGTCAACGTATCAAATCTCACGGGTGTGATAAAAGTGATACCGGAAAAGTGATTTCCCGGGTCGTGTCCCAACGAGGTGTGAATGGAAGGATTCGTTGAGTTTCGTGAATAGGACTTGAATTGGTTTTTAATGATTTGTTTGGTTGGAATTACGTTTCTACAAATTAATTAACGGGAAGGTAATTAAGGCAAGGGAACCCTAAATAACTAAAAATAAACTATCACTAAGCCTAAGGGATGATAAAACGAAGCTACACTAAGTCCTAGGGTGCTAAAACGTAAAAACGTAAAAACCGAGAAACAACCCGAGCCATAAACGTAAAAGTTTTGTAATTTAAGGGCTACGGGTGTGAAATCAATTTTCCTACGTTCTAATTGACTAAAAATAATTTTAGAAAAAGACCGGGTATTTTTTTGACTTTTAAATTAATTACTACGAATTAAAAACTACTTTACTCTAATTAAATTATAAAAAATACTAAATTAATTTAGAAAAATCTAAAAATTTCACAGAAAATACTTCAAGTATCACTGGTCTTAAGAAAAATAAAAAACGTGGGTGGTGCTTTGAGGAATAAGCTAAAATAAGCTTGAATAAGTACTTAAAGCTAAAGCGCAAAACGCATTAAGAGATTAATAATGCAAACAATGACCAATAAAAGTCCCAAGGGCAATTGGTATCCACGTACTCACTATCACTTTCTAAGGCTGGGAGGTCTCAGGTTCGAGCCTGCCTCCCACCCTTTTTGCAAAACATTTTCTTTTTTGGATTTTTCTTTTGGAACTCGTGAAGAACAAAGTAATAAGCAATTTTTGTGAAAACTCTTTGAACTTAACCAACTGAATAAGCAGTTAGGACTGCTTATTCCCAACAGTTTTGCAAAAACTTCAACAAACACTCCTTTTAAAGCAAACAACCAAACACTCCTTTATTATTTTTAAGCAACTGAAACCCAATTCCTAAGCTACTGACAGATTGTTAAAAGCACACTGTAATCTAAAGCTCAAAATAAGCCAACTTCAACACCAAACTTAGTTGTAAAGGGGCATAAGCAGTTGGAAATTAAAGCTACTCTAAAGCTAAAACAGGTTTAAGATAAGTAAATAGTTAACTAATAAGCAATACGATTATCCTAATAAGCTCAAAGGGGATGCCTAATTAGCTAAGATTAACTATACTAAGCTAAACTAACTAAAGTATAACTAATAAGCAAATGACAAACTTGATAAGCTAAAATAAAAAGCAAATGGTGACCTGTGATACAGCAGGCTGCAAACAGCCTTAGGGGACCTGTTTAAGCTTATTTTTAAGCTGGAAACTGAGCTTCCAAGACCATGAAAAGCAGCAACATAAAAGTTAGCATAGGTGACTTCTAGAAAAACTAATTGAGAGCAAAAAAGGAGCTTTTAACAGCTTAAAAATAAGTTGTTATCAGCTTGTTTTGGACCTATTTGCTGAGACAGATCCAACAAAGTGGGAAGGGACAGTTTTGGAAACCAATTCAAACTGAGCTAAAGAGATCCGAGATGCACATAAATTGGACAAGAGCTAGGTTGAGCTTATGAAGATTAAGGAACAACCAAATTTACAAGAGTTGAGTACCCAATAAGCTATAAAATTTGCACAAGAACAGCAGCTTAAAGCTTGCTGTTCTGTTCAGTTATAAAAAGCAGAAATCCAACTTTTTATTTCAACCTCAAGTGAATTAAACTTATGCAATCATTTTCAAAACCTTGTTACTATTTTAAGACCACTAGCATGAGTTTGACTTGGTGAGTCAAACGGGTAAAAAAAAGATTTTTGACCAGTTACAATGCTTGACCCAAACACCCTTGATTGGTGCCAAATTCTTGAAACAGCTTTAAGAAAAACTTAGAACTTAGAACTTCTTTCAACAAAAGCTAAAATAAAACTCACTAATTCAAATTTAATTCCACTAACTAAGCATTCAAAAACTAAGACTGTAAAAGAAAAGGTACTTTCATTGACAAAAAGAAACATTACAATAACATTTGAAAATATAACACTGATTTTTAAAACTAAAACTAAGGGTGCCTCATATCAATGGCTACATGAGTTATTTATACTAGGAGCTACTAGGGGTCTTCAAGGTCTTCACTCTTCACTTCTTGTGTCTCTTGTGTGAGAGTAAACCAGCTAAGAGCCATTTGTGCTTCTTCAAATTGATCCTAGCCATCCAACAGTTAGGTACCCATGAGATTACATCTGAGCCATTGATTTGTCTTTTTGACATGGATTGCTGAGCTGGTATTTGGGGAAGAGGGGTAATGGATGAGTGAGTGGGTTTGGGAGTTGGGATATACTGGGTAAAAGGGTTGTGGTGAGGTTGAGTGTCTTGGGGTTTGGTGATGTTGGGTAAAAGAGGGTGACTGATTCTGGGTTGGAGAGAAAGGAGGGAGGAGGGAAAAAGTGGAGTGGGGGTCGTTTCTATTATTGGTGAAGGGAGGGGGTTCAAAAGGTAGTGGCAGGGGTCAAGTCTAGTTTGGGGGTTCAAGGGGTTGGGGTTTTAATTGGTTTGGTATTATAATCACAAGGACTATATTTGCCATTCCACAAAAGCCAATGGACTGAAACTGCACTTTTCCAAAATTTATCAAAAGGACCTATTATGACAAGTTTAATTTTCCCAAGGATTAAAAATAATAATTTTCAAATTAAAAATGTTCTGGGGTAATTTCTGTCAATCTTTGAAATTTCAGGGACTAAAGTTGCCATTTTGCAAAATTGAATTTTATAAGGCTAATTTTTACAACTTGAAAATCCCTGAGGGCCTTTTATGAAAAATTAACTTGTTTTGAATAACCAGGGACTAGATTTGACAATTTGTGCATAAAATACAGTCTAAATATTTTTTCTGTCTTTTTGAGACTTTTCAAAGTGTTTTTGACTGTTTTTGCAGTGTAGAAGGAATAAAAATGATGAGTATTTAGACACTCATCAGGAGCAAAAACTACTTCCTAATCCCTAAGGCAAAGCAAATAAACTAAACTGATGCAGAGGTGATGAGTAAAAATAAGCTACTAACAGAATGGATTAAACTAATATTATAAGCTCTAAAGTCTAAATGATTTTAACTCAGATTATCCTAGTTGTATAATGAGTAAACAAACTAAGCAACACTAGCTAGAAATAACATTTAGACTAGGATCATTTACCATTAACACTACATATATGGTACTAAAACGGATGAAAATGAAACTCAAAGCATCATGACAGGTTTGAAAACTCAAAAATTATGATCAAACTAACTTGAAAAAAGAAACAAAACTCTTTAACTTTTCTTCAACATTAAACTCTTACCAAAACTACTAAAATAAGCACAATCCAAACACTCCTTAAAACTGACAAAGCACAATTTATCTCTAAAACTTAGAATGAAATCTGACTAAAGCTCAAATGAGACATACAAATCAACATTACAATGAATCTCTTAACACATTAAAACCAGAATTAAACCTAAAACTGTTGGACTCTAGAACTTTGACAAAGTTTGAATTTCGTTGACTTTTGCACAAAATGAAAATTAAGCTTGAGTTAAAACAGAAATTAACTCACATAAGCTTGGATGAGCTTATGTGAGCTTAAAGTTAAAACAGTAAAGCTTATAAAACAGTGGAAACCAAATGTAAGAATCTGAATTGCCAAGAGATTAAATTGAGAGTGAAAATTGCATTAAGGAAAAATGAAATTACAACTTAAAAAGAGATTACAAAGTACTTAACTACTAAAAACATAAAGATTGACAGGAATTTAAATGGCCAAAATTTCTCTAATGCATAAGAAATTGGACAATTGAGCTCGTGAGTGAAAATGGGTATAAATAGCTGATGAGGAAAGCTTGGATTAATCTTCAGAAGCTCCTAGATCCTTGAATATCATCCATTGATCAATCTTGTGAATCATCCCATTCATTCTTGACCTTTGGATCATCCTGATGACTTGTTCTACCCAATCATAAGCTGCCAAATTGCCAACGTGTCATGATGTGACGTTTTTGATTCTGACATGGCAGAAAGATTCTAGTACTAGTGAGGTTGGGGTTAATTTGTGTGTGAAGCAGGGTAAATTAGTGGGAAGGATGGTGAAAGAGTAAAACCATTTGGGCGTTATGCTTGGATGGGTACTTTTTTAGTTTATTTTGACTTTGGTGTGTGTGTGAGGACCGGGTGTGAAAAGGATATACGGGTTGGGTGATTTGAACCGGGTAATTAAGTGAAAACGGTAACGGTTGGAATACTTGGGTGGGATAGATTGTTGTAATCGTGGGTTTTTTATATATTGGACCGGGTATTTTGATGAAGATTGGGCTTGATTGGTTTTTGTTTGGGCCAAGGATAATAATTTGGATTTAAGGACTAGATTTAGTACCCATATAGCATATTAAGGACTAATGATGTATAAACTGAAACTTCAGGGACCAAATGTGTAAATCTGAAAATATCTTCAAAGGGCTATTGTTGTCATTCTTCAATAAACCAAGGGCTGATTTTGCAACTTTTGATTCTTCAAGGGTCATTCTTGCCAAAAGCTCAAAGTTGAGGGACTGATTCTGACAATTCTTCAAACTTGATTATAACTTTCAAAAATCATCCTCAGAGAATAAAATCTTCACAAATGCACAATTTCAACCTTCCAGCTCAGCTTAAGCTCTCTCAATCTCTCGTGCTTCGGATTGTTGTCGATTTGGCTTCCTTTTGTGTGTTTTGACATATCCGTCACTGCACAAGCACAAAACTCAAGAAAACCACAAATATTAGCAATAAACGGCTCTTTCTTGGTTATTTTGGGTCTGATTTTGATAATGAAATGATATGTGTTTTAGCACATATCAAAATACCCCAGACGAGACCATTGTCGTGTCCCCACGCAATGCAATCAACTCACGCTTCTAAAACCAAGGATTTCAATCTCTTTCTACTAAACCTATGAAGAAGTAGCAAAGATTCCTCAAAAGAGATTAAGAAAGCCTTAATTCTAAAAACGCCCCATTTACCTTATTAATTCACATGTAGATATTATGATTAAGCACATTCCAGTTATGAGTGACGGTTAGTTGAACTTTCATGTCGATCAATAACTCCAACATTTTTCAATTAACACGTTAGGATCACGGAGTAGAAAACACAACACAGCGTGAAGTGACCATACGGATAGAATACATCGTCCCTGATTTTTCACAAGTCCCCAAACTAAGCGTAAAATCGAAATCATTGTTACAAATGACTCTAGATGCTAACACTACCCATGGAAGTTACTTGTGTAATTACCTTTTTCTCCCATTTTCCTATTTCCTCTAGATTTTTTTTTATTTTTGTTGAGAACTGAATTTCTTCAAGTTTCTCGTTTCGATAACTTTTATTCTGATAAAGATATGAAGCTAAGTCGATAATTAGTTATCTACCTTCCCTCAAGAACCATTGTCCCAAAAATGAGGTCCACATCAAGGAATTTTTATTCACTTATACTTTTGATTTTTTCATCATTTTTCATACATCATTTTTTTTTATACTTATACTTTTGCTTATATGAGCCATGAACTACGGAGCTTCACGGGGTAATTCCAAGACTATAGGCTTCATGAAATGAGAATCCCGGCTGGCTAGGCTAAGACCTCACTCAATCCCGGCTAAAGATCCAAGGGTCTGATCTCGACACCGCAGCTCATAACTTTACTTATTACTTTTCACTTATCACTTATTGCTTATTTATTACGGATCCTTGATGTGTACCCAATTTTTAAAACAAAAATTCTTTTAAGAAGATAAAGAACTAACTATCGTCAAAAACTCGACATCTCTAATTATTTATTAGACAGATATGGGGTGAAACAATTTTGTGGGAACAAAAAGCCATAAGTACCTTCGATAGGCTCTAAAGAGAACCAACTACTCCACGCTTAGCATCTAAACTCATAAGTAACTCTATCATTTCTCGATCTCCACAAATTTAAAATCCCAAATAATGAGATCCGCAGATGCTTAGCCGATAACTTTTAGATTATCTATGGTTAAGGGAACAAGCTAGGGCTCAACACGGCCGGTCAAGTCAGAATTCTATTCCTACTCTCACCAGCGGAAAGTCAACAAGGTGTCAAAACATATTTTAACTTAGCTAATGCTTCATCTAAATGAAATTAAGTAATGCATATTTAAAATCACTCAGGGAAACTTGCAAATTCTTGGCCTTGTGAGCTAGAATTCGCTTTTTATAGCTTCTTGTCTAAGAGACTAGCAAACTTTTCAATCAAAAAGACTTAACAAAAGCTTAAAAATTTTTTAAATTTTCTCATATATAGCACAATTTTTTCATTTTCTAAGGAAAAACGGGGTTGCGAGAGTACACGACAAAAATAAGCAAGTGCGGTCAAATCAAATCGAAGATTACCCTACCCCAGACTAGAACGAAACATTGTCCTCAATGTTTAAAAACAAGGGTATCAACGAAAATCTAAAAGCCGTTTATTAAGTATGCTAGAAGATAAACGTTAGTCGATAATATTTCGGATATCGGATTTCCATCAGCAACGATCATGAAACTCGAGTAGAGAAAATGACAAACTTCGAGCACGAGAGTCTTCATATCGGGAAAATCCTGCACAACATCACAAACAACCAAACACGAGAAATCGAAGAGGCTAACCCCTTCATGTCACTTATTAGAAAATAGAAAGAAAATAGAGATAAGCATGGGGTGCCTCCCACGGCATCGTTTTTTTCTTAAACGAGACGCTAGCCTGACTCGTCCCCGAATTCATTTGTCCTTGGGGAAGAAAATGGTAGAAATACCAGGGTCAAAAATGGTGTCCTCATTCCCGAAAGAATGAGACTGTTTGGGTTGGGTGGGGAAGAAAATGGGTGGATAAGGCATATGATGTAAGAAGGATCCATCATCCGGTGCTTTTACGGGTGGACGAAAGGATGAAGGATCGATAAAAGAATACTCCAAAGAAGTCGGGAGCTCATGATATAGAAAGGTGTGACTTAAAGGTTCACAAATGAAGGCATCCATTCGAGGATCCTTATCTCTAGAAATGATTTTAACAAAAGGCTCATTAATGCATATCCCGGGTTTAAGGATTTTGTCTTCACATGTGGGCTCAACGGGATAAAGGATGGTGGACTCGTCAGAGAAAGGGGAGTCAATAAAACTATCAAGAACAACCATATCCTCATCCGGATCATTCACAATATCCTCAATACCCGGTGGTATTGGGTCATCAATCGCATCCTCAATGATCGGGTCATTTGTCGGAGTATCGGAAATATAGTTCAAAACCTTGCTCATATCAACCTCGAAGTAGAATCGCTCAAGAATCGGAGGATAAACATCGACAATAGTGGGACTGCCACTAATTTCTTCATCAAATCGGAAAATCTCAAGCTCGGGAGAGAAATCACTATCTTTAACGGAGATAGGATGCGAACTCGAATTATCGTTTAAGGCTTCAATTTTAGAAATGAGAAGATGGACATTTGACAATGTTTCACGTAATGCTTCATCCTCGATCTCTATATCATTAGGCTCAATCTCTTCCTCTTCTGGCTCAAAATCGTTATCTTCTTCTATATGGACGGGCTCAGAAGGTAAATCGTCGATAAAGTCGATGTCTCCATAAGAATCATCATCGGAATCGGAGAACATCTCAACATGATCATTCAAATTATCAAGAGAAGGCTCATCACAAATATCAACAACCCCAGACTCTCGTGGGCTTGGGACAAGGACCTCAGCATTAGACACTTCCGTTTCCGGAATGGTACTAAGATGCTCATCCCCCATTATGAGAGAATCAACGGGTTCAACGATGTCCGTAGAAATATGATCATCGACCTCGTCACTTCTCTCAACCGGCGTGAAAGAAGGGGAAGGGTCGGAAATTAACGGCTCAGAAACGGGAATGGGATTGCCACTCGGAGGAGTATAATCGTCATCGAATCGAATCGTAATAATAAGTGATTGGACGATGTTGGATCACTTTTGCGGCTTCTTCAGCTAATGATTCATGATAGGTCTTCTGATGAGGATCTTCTTTTCCGTGGGTAAATTTATCAAGAAGATTCTTAAGATCACTCATCATTTCCAGAAATGTTTGATTAAATTATTCAGAACATGGTGAAGGTTGTGGTGGAGGTGGGTTATAAGAATAATCGTAATTGTCACAAGGAACTTGCTCGTAAACAATCGGATTCTGTATCTGACAATCGGAATTAACGTGCGGACCTCCACAATACTCACAACAATACGATTGTTGTGACGAATAAGGGTAAGGTTCATAACCAAAGGTTGAGTTGTTAAATTGAACTTGACATTGAAAACCTTGGTGAGGACCACCACAGTACTCACAAGAGTATGATTCCGGCTCATGGTACAGAGGTTGGTTAGGAAAATCGGTTGTCTCATAGTTAGGATTGTGGTGAAACTCGGTTCCAGATTTTCCATTGCTACAAGCGGAACAATTCCCACCATATTCGGGTCCGCTGCACCATATGCACAAGAGCTGATAAATCGTAGAATTATCTGGATAAGAGTTAGCTATTTCCACCATTTCGTGATAGGCTCGGTTCTTGAACGGGAGTTATCTCGGGCTCGAAACATATTCCATTTCCTCACCGGAGGGAGTAGGAATCGAGGGTTCTCTAATTAGAGCACTCTTTTGTTCTAGCCGTGCATAAAGACGAGCGAGATCTGGATTTGGATTAATAAAATTCTGGCATACATTACAAAATCCATCTCGACAATTATTTCCGCACCAGTCGCAAATACATTTCAAACATCGATATTGATTTTCTTCCATACGGCTTTGGCAATGAAGGCAACGACGATAAGAACATATCTCGGTTTGTGGCGGATGGTCAGAAAAACTTTTAGAATCATCGAGAGAGTGTTTGTCGGCTAAGTCGCACCAATAGCAAGATTTTTTAGAACCGGGGTATCCACATCGCTCACATACACATTCTGGATTCAAACAACAATACTGAGTTTCTTCCATACGGCCTTTGCAATGAAAACAATGACGATAATTGATTGTTTCCATGGGAATTGAACATATAGAGGGTTAAGGAGAAAGAATTATCGGGTTCAGAGGATAAAAGAAGAATATTTTTGGGGTTTTATAAAAAATGTTGAAAACACAATATTTTTGTAACCTTCACGTCAACCGGTGCTCGGTAGCTCTCAAAAGTACGCGAAATGAGCTGGGCGAACGAAGAGTGGATTGTTCTTCAGTCTGCAATTTAATGTCAAGACTTTCCTTATACCCCGTGTATAGGTTGTACCTTCAAGGTGAGCCGACGTAACAATTAACGTTCGGGTTTATTTTGTTGGTTTTTTACTTTTTATGGTTTTGTAAACACTCTAGGAAGAATGTTTTGGTGTTTTTAGATGTTTTTGGGTTTTTCAAAAAGATATATATACAAAAATGACGGTAACTTCACTCGGGGAAGGATCTTCAAATGCACGCGATTCGAGACGGAATACGAAAACTCGCTACAAGACCTCCCCGGCAGCGGCGCCAAAAATTGATTCCTCCGGGAAGAGATCAATAATAAGAAGTGAAGTGTGTAGTATGTGGGTAACTCAAACGTGTTAGGTTTGAGCACCGAGATCGTTCCGAACGAGGGTTGAATGGAATTTCCAACTCACGTCCCGATTTTTGTGATTTGAATGAGAAAAGGGGATAATTTGATGTTATCTAAACTACAGGATAAGGAAAGTAAATGGGACTAAAATCTATGGGGAAAACATGAGAATTATGGCAAACTACGCAATTCTACACTAAAATGCAAATACGGGATTAAAACGAAACGCGAATGAAATGCAACTACGTCTATTCTAAATCCTAAAAATACCTAAAATTAATTTTACTCTAAAAAATGATATTTTAAAACTATTTATGAATTAAAACTATTTTTTAGGATTTTTCTGGATTTTATTAGAATTAAAAACTAATTATTAACTAAATTAAAATACTAAAAATTATGAAAATTAAGGAAAAATATGAAACTATTTTTATAAAATCTAAAATATCCTAAGAGAATTTTCAAAACTATTTTTTTTATTTTTTTGATTATTTTTCTATTTTCTACGAATTTAAAACTATTTAAAACTAATTTAAATGCTAAAAATTTCAAATTAAACTAGGAAAAATCTAGAAAAATTATTTTTTTGCTTTTTATATTTCTCTTAACCTATGAAAATTGAAAAATTATTTTTTAGAACTTTTTCTGAATTAATTGCAATAAAAGCTATTTAAAAATGACTAAAAACTGTTTTAAATTGTGAAAAATACCGAACAGTGACTAAAAATTATGAAAAACTCAGGAAAATTCTAAATTATTATTCTAAATCTAGGAAAATTATAAAAACTATGGCTTATGAATGAGAAATGAGAGCTGTAGTTCAAACTGTTTTCAAAATAAGCTACTAGAATAAGCTAAAGGACATTATAAGCTACCAAATGAGTACAGAAGCTAACTTAAGCTAAAACAAGCCAATTCTAACTGATTCCACCTAATCCTAACAAGCTACAAGCTCTGTCTTATGATTTATGCAAACTGACTATTTTATCCAAACAACTCTTGACCCCTACTTTTGAGCTTATCCACAGGCTAATCAGAAGAGCTTATGAGAAATCCAGAAGTTGAAATCAGTAAACAACCAGCCAGAGAATCTATATCTAAAATATCAGCTAATAAGGACTAATGATGAAGAAATTAAAGATCAAAAACTAAAGGCTATATGGGACAATGGGAACTGATGCTACAGATATGTGATAAAGGGAAAAAAAGTTGCGACACTGAACTACATTATAAAATTAAGCTTTAAAGACTAAAAATCAAACTCAGCTGATCCTAGATGTAAAGTGAAAAGTGCAGAATCGACTAGGGGACTGAAGGTTACTTGCAGACCTGAAGTTGTAATGCACTTAAGTTATTAAATCCTTAAAAACCCCAAGACAGATCAATATACTATCTACTCTACTTGAGGAGCAAAAACTACTTCCTAATCCCTAAGGCAAAGCAAATAAACTAAACTGATGCAGAGGTGATGAGTAAAAATAAGCTACTAACAGAATGGATTAAACTAATATTATAAGCTCTAAAGTCTAAATGATTTTAACTCAGATTATCCTAGTTGTATAATGAGTAAACAAACTAAGCAACACTAGCTAGCAATAACATTTAGACTAGGATCATTTACCATTAACACTACATATATGGTACTAAAACGGATGAAAATGAAACTCAAAGCATCATGACAGGTTTGAAAACTCAAAAATTATGATCAAACTAACTTGAAAAACAGCAAACAAAACTCTTTAACTTTTCTTCAACATTAAACTCTTACCAAAACTACTAAAATAAGCACAATCCAAACACTCCTTAAAACTGACAAAGCACAATTTATCTCTAAAACTTAGAATGAAATCTGACTAAAGCTCAAATGAAACATACAAATCAACATTACAATGAATCTCTTAACACATTAAAACCAGAATTAAACCTAAAACTGTTGGACTCTAGAACTTTGACAAAGTTTGACTTTCGTTGACTTTTGCACAAAATGAAAATTAAGCTTGAGCTAAAACAGAAATTAACTCACATAAGCTTGGATGAGCTTATGTGAGCTTAAAGTTAAAACAGTAAAGCTTATAAAACAGTGGAAACCAAATGTAAGAATCTGAATTGCCAAGAGATTAAATTGAGAGTGAAAATTGCATTAAGGAAAAATGAAATTACAGCTTAAAACAGAGATTACAAAGTACTTAACTACTAAAAACATAAAGATTGACAGGAATTTAAATGGCCAAAATTTCTCTAATGCATAAGAAATTGGACAATTGAGCTCGTGAGTGAAAATGGGTATAAATAGCTGATGAGGAAAGCTTGGATTAATCTTCAGAAGCTCCTAGATCCTTGAATATCATCCATTGATCAATCTTGTGAATCATCCCATTCATTCTTGACCTTTGGATCATCCTGATGACTTGTTCTACCCAATCATAAGCTGCCAAATTGCCAACGTGTCATGATGTGACGTTTTTGATTCTGACATGGCAGAAAGATTCTAGTACGAAGTGAGGTTGGGGTTAATTTGTGTGTGAAGCAGGGTAAATTAGTGGGAAGGATGGTGAAAGAGTAAAAACCATTTGGGCGCGTTATGCTTGGATGGGTACTTTTTTAGTTTATTTTGACTTTGGTGTGTGTGTGAGGACCGGGTGTGAAAAGGATATACGGGTTGGGTGATTTGAACCGGGTAATTAAGTGAAAACGGGTAACGGGTTGGAATACTTGGGTGGGATAGATTGTTGTAATCGTGGGTTTTTTTATATATTGGACCGGGTATTTTGATGAAGATTGGGCTTGATTGGTTTTTGTTTGGGCCAAGGATAATAATTTGGATTTAAGGACTAGATTTAGTACCCATATAGCATATTAAGGACTAATGATGTATAAACTGAAACTTCAGGGACCAAATGTGTAAATCTGAAAATATCTTCAAAGGGCTATTGTTGTCATTCTTCAATAAACCAAGGGCTGATTTTGCAACTTTTGATTCTTCAAGGGTCATTCTTGCCAAAAGCTCAAAGATGAAGGACTGATTCTGACAATTCTTCAAACTTGATTATAACTTTCAAAAATCATCCTCAGAGAATAAAATCTTCACAAATGCACAATTTCAACCTTCCGGCTCAGCTTAAGCTCTCTCAATCTCTCGTGCTCGGATTGTTGTCTGATTTGGCTTCCTTTTGTGTGTTTTGACATATCCGTACCTGCACAAGCACAAACTCAAGAAAACCACAAATATTAGCAATAAACGGCTCTTTCTTGGTTATTTTGGGTCTGATTTTGATAATGAAAAGATATGTGTTTTAGCACATATCAGGGAGATCAAAACACAGAAGAAGAAGCATGGTTTAGGAGCACTGAATAACGAAGTCCTCGTCTACGATTTCCTTTGTATTCGAGTTTGGATTACTTTTATATTTTTCTAGAACTTATACTATGAATTCATATCATTAATTAAAGTTTGCATTTATGTTATTGTTATTCTCTATAATTCTTTATAGACATTTGCTAGTCTTTTCATAGATCGCTAGCCTTGGTAGTATTATAAGCTTGGTAGTATCTAAAGGTCTGGGAGATATGACCAAGCTGACCCCGATCGATAGATAGCGAAGTATGGGAGGAATTAGCTATAGTAAGACTACTCTTCGTGTACGAACTGACCAAATGATCACTTATCAAGTGGAGGTATTTAAGAGGTTAGGGGGAATCTAAGTTCTTAACGGCCGGGTTCCCACCGTCTAGATCTAGTAGATTTGGTACTTAATGATCTGCTATTAGGTTTCGAATGATCCGGGTGACTGCTTCATCTTGGTGAGGAACCTAAGAACCATAGGCCATGACGAATCGACCAAAGGAGTTTGGTGATAATTAACCACTATATTGAATCTTGGTATCGGGAATCAATTCATATTTGTATTCTTTATTAAGCTTCGTTTATCTATCTCTTGTCCCTAAATTTCTGGTGTCTGTGTAAGCAAGTGAATAGCATAGCTATGGATTATATCAACTTTGTCATACCCATACATTATCAATATCTTTTCTAATCATTTTAGTTCTTTCAAGGTCACAGCTCTCTTGGGACGATACTCGGATTTACCTAAGGCTTTACTACATCTGATCGGGTACTCTGCCCGTTAGTATGTGTCTATCCTAAGTTATCTAAGTTTTATAAATATTAAAAGCAGGATGAAATAGCACATCAGTTAACGATAGCATCTCTTCGTTTGACATGATAATCACCAAATTGTCATTGAATGATTGTCATTTAATGTCGTTAACAGTAACATCTCTTCGTTTGACATGATAAACAGAAGAGGCAAGACCACTATACTATTCGACCATTTTGGGGCTTGGATGTTTGTCAAAGTAATGCCTACAAATTAGAAGTATATGATTAGATCAATAACCATTAACTCGAAATAGGAGCGTGCTTTTGAATATGGGGAGCCTATTTTTAAGATGGATAAAACTATATTGTGAGTCACAAGATCAGGCCCAATACCATTCTCTGTCATTTTCTTGGAACAGAGCAGAGTAGAGGAATACAACTTCAAAATTTTATTATAAGGCCACATCGATAGGTTTTAGTTGTATTTTCACATCTAACACAACAACTGAAAAACAACACCATCCTTAAAGGAGAGGAGAATATACACAACAAAGGCTAAGTTACAAAACATCTACAATAATAGAGAAGAGCAATTCAGCAGTTCATATGCATTAGACATATTGTTCTTAGATAAATGCTTCTTGATAATTGTTTAATAATTAAATATAAATTTAATAAAAAGTTAAAGCGGGAAGATGATGAATATTGTTTTGGAAGTTAAGTCTTCATTTGCAAATTTAGCCATTGAAACGAGTGAAATGGCGATAATACCCTGAGTGATGTGGCAATTAACGAGGAAAATAAAGAAAGTTAGCTTTCAATGGCTGTTTTGCAAAATAATGAAACATTAATGTCGTTTTTGCAACACTTTTTGTCTCTGTGTATTTCTTGCGCATTTAGGCTACTTTAGAGACCATTTTTGCAATTTACCCCAATTTTTAAGTATAATTTAAATATACATTTTAAATAATTATAAAACTTTCTTTCTCCTCTTTTTCTTTCATACCAAACCGAATCCAAATCCTATTCCAAACCCACTTACATACCAAACGCACCTTAAGTATTGATATCATATTGTACATATGTACCATTACGAAAAAATAATATGACAATTCACTGTTCATTACAAAATATAGCGGGTTTCATTATAACTTATTTTCTTAAACCCTAAAACTTAGGAGTAGTTTGTAAATGATTTATGAGATATTTACAAGTATATCCTTGTAAAAGTTTAAAATTACAACAATATCTTTGCTAAATATTTTGTTACTTTAATGTCCTTTTAAGACTTTGAAATATACATATTAAACCAAAAGCACATTTCTTCTAAGTTAAAAACCTTCATATAAATAATATTTGACATGTTATATTACGTTTTTACCCTTATCTTCTAAGCTAGGAAAATTTGAGTCTGATGACGACTAGTTAAACTACAGCGAATATGACTTCCAAAAACATTCAAAAGATTTTTGCGCTTTCATTAAATGTATTTCACGCTCTTTCTCTATCTTTTATTCTTTGCCGTTTGCATCTGATAACCAAAATAACGAGTGTAACTTAACATCAAATGGGTTTTCCTCTCTTGGTCTATGTGCTTGCTTATTGCTCGAAATATCATAGGGCTATTATATGAATAAGCAATTTTTATACGAATTTTGAAAGATTAGGTGTATTTGTGACATTGTGTGCAATCTCGTTAGTAACGACCCTTAAATATATGTTTGTTTATGGAGAAGGAATGGTAAAAATGTAACTTGTTATGTTACATTATATTTATGTGTATGTTTTTAATATTAAATCTATTTAAATATGATGAAAATGTATTTTTAGATAAGTATGTGTCTTTTAAAAGTTTGAATATGCATTATAATAATGACAAAATTTAGAAGTATATTGATGTAATTATACAGTTTTGTAAGGAAATAAATGTAAATGTCATATGATTTAATTTTCAATCATAAGTCTTTAAGTATGCATAAAATAATAAAACATTTATAAATCGAGAAATTGTGTGCAAAATATATTTAAATCATTAGCACATAAATTCTCATGATAAAAGTTTTTTCTTTTCTTTCAGATTTATAAATTATAGAAGTAAATAATGATTTAACAAAACACGGCATGACATGAGTTAGACTAAGTGTTATAAAGGATACCTAAGACCGCATTCACCATCACTATCTCAACATCAGCTCAGCCTTCTTTCTCTACAAGCAACTTCACAACCAACTTAGTTTAACAAGACAACCAAATTTACCACCAAAACATACCACACTTGAACAGAAATATACCCCACAAAAATTATTAAATATAAACAAATACACACAAAACAAACCTCCAAGACTCGGTCGTCTGCAAAGAGGAGTCTCACTTGGGTGAGTGTAATAGCATAGCAAGCGTGCTATTTGGCCAGCAAGGATGAAGACTCATACTTCGTTGTGCTATTACATATGGTCTTATACTTGTTTGATACACGTAATGTGGGCCCACAAAGGAGAGCCTTTCACCTTTGTCTTCGTTGGATTGGTGTTGTCCTTCGCTCTGGCCTTTATTTTTATTTTGTTAATACTATTGAAATATGTGCATTAAATAACATAATTAATAGTGGAATTTACGAGAAATATGTAAATGTCTAATTAAGTGAAAAGGAGGTTGGGCTTATTTAGTTTGGAATAATTAAATAATATTGGGTTTAATTAGTTGGACTGATTAAATTGTATTGGGCTAGAACCAAATACTAAAAAGGGAAACCATTTGTGCTTGGTAGTTCAGTCGAACCCTTAAGAGGTGTCGGGCTGAGCTTAGTTTAATTACTTTTTTTTATTAAGAGGTGTCCCTGAATTATTTTGTGGGTCCCTGAGTTATTTTTGTGGGTCCCTGAATCTTTCTTGTGTGATTTTAGTGAAGGATTGTAGCCTATTGGCTACAATAATTGTAGCCAACATATCCTCATATATATATAGAATCCGGATTGATTGAGAAAGTTTTTATTTTGAGAAGATTGAGAAGACTTTCAAAAATGATAGATTTTTAACTTTGATTCATGTTTTTCAAGCGTAAAACTCATTTTAATGTGATTAAAATTCAAAATGTGTAAAAAAAATTTGAATCAATGTTAAAAATCTCTCAATTTTGCGATATATGTAGAATACTGAAGCATCTGTACAAATTTAATGAATCATCATTATAACTCGATTTTAACAATGATTTGTGAATCAAATTTGTGATTTATAGATTCGATTCACCATAAAATGATGTTTACTTGTGAATCAAATAAAAAACATGAATCGATTTGCTCAAACGAAGATTTCTCAATCTTCTCAAAATAAAAACCTTCTCAATGGAACCGGAGCCTATATACATATATATATATAGATACATATATATATATATACATATATATATATACATATATATATATATATATACATATATATATATATATATATATATATATATATATAGTCCGGTTCTAGAGAAAAGTGTAATTAGATAGAAAATTGATAAAAATAGTTATAGGGTAGATTGTGAAAACGATTGAAACTTCAGGGTAAAAAAAGAAAAAACACAAAAAGATGGAACATGTCTATTTTAACACTGGTACAATCACACACAGTATTCAATCACACACTCACCATCACCACCACCCCCATCGCCACCGTCACCGACACACCACAACCGGTCAATTAACACCGTACTCCAATCAAAAACCCATACGCCAATTAAAAAACACACATACTCCGATCAAGAAACCCTAAAAAGCCATCAAAATCCAATAAAAATCGATAAAAAATCGTGGATGCAGTAATTGGATTTCGATCTTCAGATGAATGACAAAAATGAAGTTTAGGAATCGTAGGTGAACTAAATTTGATCATCAGAGAAAACACATCAGTAAGTGTTTACAAGTTTTTTTAATTTTTATGTTATTTTAGTGCATCTTTGTGTAAATTATAAAATACTTGTTGTTATTATTGAATGAAATGACCTATTCAGCATATGTATATATAAAGTTACAATTTAGTGCATCCAAATTAAGCGTTAACGAATCTTTTAGTATGATTATGGCATCACACGACTTGTTAGAGCATTTGTATGTATAATTAGTGCTTAAAAAATGAGTTACGACATCTCTCTTTATGATTAGATCATAATGTTAAGTTAAGGCATCTTCTTATTTTCTTAGCGCATTAAAAAATGTATTACGACATCTGTAAGTATGATAAGTGCATTAGGAATAGTTGTTATAACATCTGTTAGTAAGATTAGGGCATCAAATGACTTGTTACGGTATCTGTTTTTGTGATTATTGCATCAAAAAATATGTTTAGTGCATCGTTGAACATATAAGAGCATCAGTGAGTATGTTTAGGGCATTAGTGATTATGATTAGTGCATTGTTAAACATATTAAGGCATCAGTGTGTGTGTTTAGTGTATATTGTTATATATTAGTAGTAAACTTAAATATAGATTAGGGACTTAATTGTATTTTGTAATAAGATTAGGTGTTAGACATAAACTAGGATTAGGTAGCTTGGAGTGCAAGCCAAGCTTGTTTCCTATTTGAATTAGGAAAGGTTTCTACCCCCTCATCTCTATAAATAGAGATGAGGGGGGATGCTAGTTATTCATTCTTCTTCCTCGTTGTAATAGCTTTATTAGGGTTTTTAATAAAGGTTTGGTACGAGGGTATAACGTGTGCAATATTCTTGTCGTTTCTTTGTAGTATATTGTGTCTCTCTTGTTTGCTACTTGTGCTCAACATAACTCGCGATCTAGTGTTCCGCGATCGAGCTTCGGGTCTGTTTGGATGTTTAGTGCATCGTGGGTCATAATAGGGCATCTGTTTATATGTTTAGGGCATCGTTGGTCATAGTAAGGCATCTGTTTGTATGTTTAGTGCATCGTTGGTCATAGTAGGGCATGAGTTTAGTGTATCTGTTTGTAAGTTTAGTGCATCATGGGTCATATTAGGGCATCTGTTTATACGTTTAGTGCATCATTGGTCATAGTACGACATCGCTAGTATTACTTGGGTATCTGTTTATATGTTTAGTGCATCAATGAAAACATTAGGGCATCAATGAGTATGACTAGTGTAGTGAATCGTCAGACGTATTAAGGCATCCGTGTATGTTTAGTGTATCGTTTTGTATGTTTAATGCATCCTTGGTCATGGTAGGGCATCCATTTGTATGTTTGATGCATCAAAATACTTTGGCATCTGTTTGTATGTTTAGTGAATCGATGAACTTATTAGGGCATCAATGAGTAAAATTACATTAAGTTTCTTCTCGCACTTCACCAAACGCCAGCCACCCGAAGGATTACTGATGCGTTGTATTTGTTTTGCATCCAACTAACTCTACAAGTCTCTCCTGAAGCATTGATTGATCTTTTATGCTCATTGGCTATCTCCATTTCCTCAAATTAATTATCTGGTGACAGCATGATGTTCACTGCTCGTTTGTTGCATGTCGACATGAAAAAAGTCTTTTCTATTAACAGCCAGACTTGTGTCGTTAAGCTTCCAGTTGTCTTTGGTGCAATCAAAGGTTTGTATTTTGAAAATTTTAAAATTGAATAATGTGGTGCATACATGAATACTTATGGTTATGACTTTGCGATGGCAGATATATTGGCGTTTGAACACGAGAAGCCTTTAGTTGTTGCTATGGATGCATTCAAGAGCTTAATACATACTTGCATTGATGACATCTTAATCAAACAAGGTGTAGATCAGATTATGACAAGCAGGGATGCGAGAAAAACTGGGCTGACCATCATTGAGAAACTTTTTGCAACTGTTGAAAGTTTACTTGATTATAGCTATGTTGTCATGTGGGACATATCATTTCAAGTTGTGGCAGCAATGTTTGATAAATTAGGTAATCTTAGCTTTCTTTTTATTATAACTCTCATTTAACTGACATATTTTCAACTGTAAGTGATTAATCTTAAGTCTTGAACCTACTCTTTCAGGTGAGTTTAGTTCGTACTTTTTTAAAGGAGGCAGTTAAGAGCTTTGAAGACATTCAAAAGTTGCCAGATGAAGATTTTCCTTATAGGAAACAGGTAAAATTTGGTGTATGAAAAACCTTGCCTTTCAGTTTTTTTCATGTTTTAATCAACACATTAACATAAGTACTACCTTTTTGTATTTGCAATTACATGATTGCATGGGCACAGCTTTAGTCGCATTAGGGCCTGAAACATTCTTAAAGTTTCTACCTTTGAATGTTGAAGCACAAGACCTCTCTGATGCCAACATATGGCTTTTACCTATCCTGAAACATAATATAGTGGGTGCTCGGTTAAGTTTTTCAATGAATCGATTCTTGGATAAGGTTCGAGTTTGAAGCTGAAATCTGCCAACGTACTAGTGTTCTCTTTTTTGTTCGTGGTTCTTTTTTTCTCTTTCATGCTCCATTCAGTGTGTTTGGTACTTACATGCTCCCTTGCACCAACATGAGCAAAAATATGTTTAGTGCATCGTTGAATATATAAATGCATCAGTGAGTATGATTAGGGCATCCAAAATATGTTTAGTGCATCTTTGAATATATTATTACATCAGTGATTATGATTAGTGCATCAAAAATATGTTTAGTGCATCTTTGAATATATTAGTGCATCGGTGAGTCGAGTACCTATTGTTCTTCTGATACGATTAAAGGTCTTGATCGCATATTTGTGATCGAGATTCCTAATTCTTTGACTGATGCTCAGATCAGTCATCGATAGGTTTTGGACTTGGTATAGCCAAGGTAGTAGGTAATTTTAGTTTATTTTTATGATTTTTATAAGCTAGCTTAATTTAGGCTTAAAGTAGGCCGTTTGGAAATTGAAGCATTGGAGATGTGTATTTCACATCAACTGATCTTCTTTTCTACTACATTTTCTTCGCATAGTTAAGGTATTTAAGGTTTATTTCCCAGAATTTGACGGATGGCTATCAGGGCGAGCGGCCGAGTGTAATTACCTTTTGTAAGTAATATTACAGTTTTTTTAATTGCAAAAACTGGTATTTAATAAAGGTGAATGTAATGTCAAACTTAATGTGATCATCTGCTTTTAGCCTTTGCAGGTAGCTAGTATGTGATACTCGGGTATTGGCGCTAAAGAGCCACTGTCAGTTCAACGTATATAACATAAAAGTATGTACTAGTTTCACTGGAAAATAAAAAGCTTTCAAAACTCAGTTTGACAACATTGTGGTAGTATTTGCTTGCCCTCAAAATGCAAGGTTGCTCTGTTCTGATCGATAGTTATAGCTTTGGGTGATGATATGGGGAGGTACTTTAGTGCATCCGACTGAGGTACGCTAGTGCATCCATTTGAGGGCACTTTAGTGCATCCGTTTGAGGTACGTTAGCGCATACCATGGTATCATTGTAGGATAATGTAAATATTTGTTTGACATCAGGTGGCTAGCTAGATCAGCATATTAGGAGGGGTTGATAAGGATTGTGGCTAGATTTTTTGCATTGATAAGATTTGGTTAACTTTGTTACATGAGGTTATGTAATCATGTGGCCAACATTTAGTTATTTAGTGCCATTAGTGGACAACATGAATCGAATTGTCTCCTTTAAAACATATGATCTAGAAAAGAACTTTCTTTTATATGTAGATTTATTTGATGCTCATTTAACTTTCTGATTTATTGGAACGTACAGAAAATGGTGAAGATCTTGAGTAATATTTCATGAATCCTGAATTCATGTTGTTAGTTAGGTGATTTTAATGTAGTTAGTTTCATTTCAAATCTGTCCAAGTCAGTTTTCAGTAATATTTCATGTTTAAATTTCATTTGTTCATACTGAAGGGGTGTTTGGAAGAAGTTTTTATAGTTTTTAGTCATTGATGTGAGTAGATTTTGAGTGTTCGAGTTTTAAAAGGTTTTCTAAGGTCTCTAATCCGGTGTTTCAAATTACCCAAGCCATTTTGAGTTTTTAAGCTATAATCAATTCTGTCATCAAAAGTGTTTTCTGTCCCAATCACTCCTTAGTTTTTATTTTTCATTTGTTCATTAGTAGCCTATGGGTAACTTTTCACTAGCTTAAAGTTCCCCCTCTATCCTTCCTATGTCTGCTGTTGTTTTTTCCACATCAGTTATTTACTTAGTTGATGATTAGAGCTTGATAGTTAATTCCTGAATTAGCTTGTAGTATAGGTTAGGTCTGATATGCCTTTTAGAGTACCTTAGGAGCCTATTTTAGAGCTAAATCAGATCTGCAATAAGCCCATTTTTCTGCATAACTGATATGCACATCAGCCTTATCAGTCTCATTAGGCTTTTATTTTTGATTTTTCATTTCCTCATAATTAGTCCTTTTCTGCTGAAATTTTGGATTTAGGAACTTTGGTTGGTAGTTGTTTACTAGGTAATTTTAGTTTATTTTTATGATTTTTATAAGCTAGCTTAATTTAGGATTAAAGTAGGCCGTTTGGAAATTGAAGCATTGGAGGTGTGTATTTCACATCAACTGATCTTCTTTTCTACTACGTTTTCTTCGCATAGTTAAGGTATTTAAGGTTTATTTCCCCAGGAATTTGAAAAGTAAAATGATGAAGAAGCTACGGGGCTCTCGGGATCTTGAATTGCATCAACAGTTTCTCAACTGAAGAGGTCTCAAAAGCACTGCAGAGCACGAAAAGGTCCAAGATCCTGCAACCGTGACAAGAAAAGAAGTCGGGAAGATGGACGATCTAACAGACTTGAATATGATGGTTTAAAGTGTGTTATGTTGTGTAAAAATGTTCAATATAGTGCCTTTTTTAAGACCTGGGAATGACTTGATGTTGTATAGAAAACATTGTATCTCTAATTTGTTCAGTTAAATGTTAAATCATAATAGAAAGTAATTCATCTTATGTGTACATGTGCAGAAAAAACATCTAACTCACGGTGAATCTATATTAGGTCATTTGACATTAGTAACAAGAAAATTTAAAAGTTACAAAACAGCCCTTGATAAATAAAAAAGTAACAAAGAAGCCCTTTGAGTTGGGAAAGAAAAAAAAAAGGGGAGGAGAGATCTAATGGTTGAGATCACTTCTCTCACTTTTCCACCGAGATCAATTTTTCAAATGAACCGATTTCTATATATATATATATATATATATATATATATATATATATATATATATATATAGATATAGATATACATATATATAGATATATATATATATATATATATATCATATGTTATTAATATAGTAATTATTTTATTTATATTAAGAATATAACTTATTTATATATATAGTTAATCTTATATTTAAATTAGGTAGTTGTCTTATAAAGAGCCTATAAATACAAGACCTAAAACTAGGGTTTCATTATGTTTTGCATACCCTTGGCCGATTACTTCAACCCCTCCCCCACCACCTCCTTGGCGTTGGCCAATTCTCAAACACACGCAAACACATTATTGTGATTTGTTCTTGAAATTGGATCGTAAGTGTGTTCATTAATTAGATCAAGATCTAGCACTCTACTGAAGTTGTTCGAGCTTTAGTGTGCATAACCGTGAGTGGATCTTACTTTAGATTCTGTTTTTTGTGTTGATCTCCCACGTAAACAAAGGTATATAATTGTTGTTGCTTTTTTCTGATTAGTCATAAAGCACGTATATTATCGCTAGATATGGAAAAGCGCTTTTAAAGGTTATGCTTCTGCTGCAATATTTATTGTTTGTTTTAATTGTTAAAATAATTTTAAAATTATAACCTTCGTTTTCCATCGAATACATGTTTTTCTTTTTACCCAAATTATAAATGTGCTCAGCGTCATCATTGATTAAAATAGAAGTTAGAAAGATGTCTACGGTGTAACAAATTTTACTACATTTAACAGTCTTAATTTGATTTTATGAGTGACAAAACATGTAATGCAGAGCCACATGTTAATACAAATAAGCTGTCAAAACGTTTATTTATATTTTCCGATATTTGATATCTTGGGTATATCTTGCTAGATTTGGGCATATCTTGCAAGATTATATAAGATCTTGGAAGATTACATAAGATCTTGGAAGATATTTTAAGCCTAAATCCGGACATATCAAACCAGTAGGTCGGATCCCTGGAATAGATGGATCCCTTTTGAAAGGGATATGCCGGATCTGTGGGATCAGAAGCATTGTTTCCTATAAATAGAAGGTTATTTCTTCATTGTTTCTCACTCATCTCATACATACTCTCTTATATTCTATTATGGGCATAATTACTAACATTGATCTCAGATCAAAGTCATAATGTACTTTCATTTTGGTGATTCTTTATAGTTCTTCTTAAGGAACGCTACATTTGCATACAAGACTCTCAAGCTTAAAGAGATGTGTTGCTAGTCTTTATCATCATCCCTATATCTCATATTTGATTCTAGTTGGTCATTCATTTTATTGTACTATAAACTTGTGTTGATAGATTGGTGCTTTGGTTTGGTTCTACCTTTCTAAAGAACCCGGTGTTAGCTTTGTACCGGATAAAGTGTAAGAGATGTTGTGAGGCTTCTCCGCCGGATAAGGAGCTTGTTGACATAGTGTTTACGAACTCTCGAGTTGGGTACTTGGGGAGCATTTATAATTATGTTGGCCACCATAATTATAACTGCCTCCTTTCACACGTGTACATATTACCAAACACACATAACTCGGCGATTGGTGTTTCTTAGCTGGGTATTTATTCTATTATCCGATCCTGAACGGTGAAGGAGTAAGTGGTTTGAGTATCAAGGGGTACTATTAGGTGATAAAGTCACGGAAAAGGCTTAGTCTCTATCAATATTTCCAAGGTATCCTCAAGAGAACTCCCATCCTCAGCGAATCATCAAATATCTAAAACTAAATAATAACATTTATTTAACTCAATATCATGTCTCATCAAACAAGAACTGTCACGAGATCAAGTTAAATAACTAGTTATTATTGAGCTCCACATTTATGATGACTCGACTAAATTCTGGGATTTCCCTATCAGTACTTATCATCTAACAACGCAGGTATAAGCGAAAAGTTTAAAGGGTGCAAGGCGATATGGAGGAGAGTCTTAACGCATATAGTAGTAATAGTTTAGGTATCAAATGCAACCTAGTTCTCTATAACCGAGGCTCTGATATCAATCTGTAACACCCCCAAAATATCGCAGCGGAACGATAGTGTCATTGGGGTGCTATTTCAAAGTAAAAAGTTCAAGGTATAGAAAACAACCTCAAAATGAGACGTTTTGAAAAGTTACCATTCGAATTATTAAATCAGAGTTATTACAAGAGGTCCCAGAGTATGAGATTACATAAAGGTCTTAAAATATATCGAATGGTAAGGATAAATGCATAAGTCTCCAAAACATGCAAATGACTCTATGTTCCAAGCATCCACTATCGCCCTTATTACCTGAGATAAAATGCTAAAAGTGTCAACACAAAGGTTGGTGAGTTCAGAGAGTTTAGTTTAAAGCAGTTGAAAAGCCTTTTAAGAATGTTTTCCACAGCAAAGGCATTGTAAATCCACTCAGTTCTTGTTAGGAATTAGAAAATTCCATAGTGAAGAGTCGGTCACCCAAAATATTATCTAGCATAAGTTAGCTCATAGACTAGTCGTTATTTACGTTATTTAGTAGTTTATTAGTTATTTAGTAGCATAGTATAGTTTAGTGTAACACCGTGGAGGAAGGACGGTCTTTACCACTGTATACCCGATCCACGGCCGTTAGGAGGTCGTTGTATTTGTAACTATAAATACCCCTTCCATCCATGGAAGGGGTGTGGCTTCTTTGAATCTAACCTTTCACTTGTTAAGCAACTCTCTTTCAAGGAACCTCCTCTCAACTCTCTTCATCTCTAAAATGGCTTTCTTGTTTAATCACAATCCTAGACCACCCGAATCATCAAACAACATAAATATTAAGATCCAACAATTGGTACCAGAGCCAAGGTTGTGTTGTTTTCTTGATTCGAATGGTTATTAATACGGTTTGTTCATTTGTTTTGGTGCGGTTTGTGGTTGATTGGTGATGTTTTTTATGTGTTGCAATTTGTTGTTGATGGTTTATATGGTCTTGTAGTTCGTTGTGGTGTTGCTGTTGTTATTATGTTGTTTTGGAGCTGATATTATACTTTTTTATGAATCTATCTGGTCAGTTAAGCTGAATTGACGTGTCTGGCTACATGTTATTTTATGCGAGTTGTGGTTATTCGTATATGCGAGTTGGCATCATGTCCTGATTCATTGAATGTATTATGCGAGTTGATCTTTGCTTCTATGCGAGTTGTAACAAATGCTTTTGAGCATCTTGTCTTTTACTAGTATGAAAGATGTCACAGTCATAATGTCCAGATTCTATGTATGTAAAGCGAGTTGTCACACTGGTATTCAAAAAGCGACTTGTTACCTTCTATGGTCAGTGGTCAAATGCGAGTTGTATACTTGAATCTGATGCAAGTAGTGAGCACGCGAGTTGTCTAAGTCATCTAATGATGCGAGTTGCACTCAAATCGCTTTTGAGCGTGTTGCAAAATGATGCGGGTTATAAAGAATGCGAGTTGCGCTATCAAACTGGCGAGTTGTTAACTCTCATGTATGCGAGTTGCTTGACTTTTGAGTCAACTGTAATAAAGCGAGTTGCCTACTCGCATTATTGAGTGCGAGTTGTTTTAAGGGGGTTGCGTATTGACCAACCCTTTGCGGATTGTTAATCAAAAAACCAAAGCGGGTTGGTCATGAAGCGAGTAGGTAATGGATGCGAGTTGCTAAGTTTTGAAGCAATTATATCATGGTTTATATGCAAGTTAAGAAGACTCATGACTATGGTTTAAACATAAAAGACAGAAATGAAGAAGAAGTATCACCACAGACGACCACAATTTAACTAGACCCAACCACAATACAATATACCATTTTCTACATCTAGACTTCATGTCAAGACCATCATCAATCCATTTTCAGTTCAACAATCGAGATGTCCATGAAATAATAACAGATCCGATTACCACTTTAAACAACAAACTACAATCTATCCAAACTTCAATCCCATCTCAAACACAAACCTAAAACAAGACTCAACTCTAATATAAACAAGATCTCAGCTTCACTTCGTTTTGTGTGTGGTTCTCAAAACACTTAGACCATACAAGATCTATACACACATGAAGATTACATCACAGATCCTTTTGAAGTCTAAACTTTGTGGTAATATCCGAAACATATTAAGAAAAAGATAATAACAATAATGTTATTTCTGTTTCTTGGTTCATTTTAAACATTATTACATGATTCAATAACCTTGATTGATCTCAGTTTACCCTTTTTGGTATGTCATAATCTTATGAACAACATCAATGAACCAAGGGGATACACATCATAGATCAAAGTGTGAAGCTCGCACCACATTTTATTGTTCGAATCTTGAAGTTAGAACAAAACCAAGAATGATTTCATTCTACCTCTTATTCGGTTTCAAAAGGAGAAAAAAAATACCTACCTGAGTTCCTTGGATAGATCATGAAGCCTAATCATCCCTTGCCATCCCTGTGGCTATCTCGAATCATGTACATCATACCAACCCCTGGGCAAATCGTATCCATTCTCTTGCCATCCCTGTGGCCTATTAGTTCCACCATACCATCTGTGGCTATATGTGTGATATGCGTAAGAGACTAAAAGCCAAGATGGGTGTAATATTGATGATGAAGAAAAGGGTTTGGAGTTTTACTTGATGAGAGGCGGATTCATTTTGTGTTAGATTATTTAGGCTTAGAGATGTTTGGGGATAATAACGATGATGGGGCGTTTCTAAGAGTGTTTTGGGTTTGGTGTGAGTTTACAATGAGGATTAGGGTTAGCATATGACTTATGAGCTGTTATATAACCCGACATATTAGGGTAAATTATGTTTTTGGATCTGCTTTGTAATCGTGGGCTTGGGGCAACTCTAATGGGCCGTTTCATTTGGTCATGTGCTCGACGTGTGTTTGTGAGCGTGGAGTGCCAATTATGTTACATGTCCATTATTCTTGTGACATAATAACATGATGATTCTAAGATCGGTTATATGGATAATTGCTTTATTAGGTGATGAGCTTTGTTTTGGACAAGAGCAATTTAGGATCGAGATATAACAATCTCATGAGTCAAAATCGGATATTGGGTTGTGAATATCTCAAGTGCATCTCAAATGTGATATTATTCTGAGATTTGGATTTAATGAGATTTGTCGATGAGATTTGGGGTGTAGATAAGACTTGTTGTGATGAGGTATGGTACTTTGGTGTATTCATTTTCACGAAGGATATTACGTCACGGCTTGAATTGATATTTCGACAATGTTTACTATAAGGTTGTTTGGACGGTATTTCTTATTTGGAGTTGAAGTGAGGTTTTTAGGGCGCGTTTACTTATTTCGTCTTCTTTCTTTCTACCCTTCCGCGAAGATGACTTGTTTGGGCTTTTATAGAGTGTGATAAAGACTTGGCTATTTAGTTGTGTTTGTGATTCTTTCTCGTTTAACCCACAACGTAACTATCACTTCGGTGTCTCACGCATTTGAGGATACGTCAAGAGGTTTTATATATTGGGTACACCGTTTCTTCTTCACAAGGATTAGTACAAGTTTAAGTAACAGATTCTGGGGACTTCTTCTTCATGTTCAAGCTTGATATATCGGATTTACTTCTTCTAGTGGTCACTGCAATAGCCGACAGAATGCGTGAATGATGTGTTTACCAAAGTGTTGATTGGATGGTTGAAGATGTAGTTGATGTTGGATAATGAACCGTTGATAAACCGCTTTGCATGTTCCCTAAAGCAGATATTCACGAAACCAAGGTTGTCATAACTCATTCAAGCCGACATTGTTTACGGTTTTGTCTTGATTTTGTAAAATCCCGCGAAAGATCCTATTTCTCGGTTTAAATCATAGACTTGTAAAATCCCGTGACAATGAAAACATCCCGGTTAAAGTAATGAGCATTTCCGGATCCATCTTACGGTTTATTCTTGGTTTTGTAAAATCCCGCGAAAGAAACTATTTCTCGGTTTAAACCATAGAATTGTAAAATCTGTGATGATGGAACCATCACGGAGAAAGGAAAGTGAAGGTCGGATTCTTTTTCGATGCTAGTGCTACGGTTTCTACTTCGAAGAAGGGATAAAATGGTGTACTTCATGAATTGGATGTGTGTTTCGATTTTCGTCATGGCAGTTTGGTTATTACATGGTTTTACGGGGTTACGTGCTTTTAACCATGGTCGGGATGAAACGATTATCAAAGTTCATTTAAATGTCAAAGAAGGCTAGATTTGAGGTTTTTCGAAAGATGTGACAAGGCGTTAATTCATATCATCTATTTGAGGTTGAAGTGAAATATCACGGGCGAGTGTACTTAGTATCCGAAGGTATCGGGGATGGTTGGATGAAGATTCTTCAAGATCCTTGTTCGAGCTTATCTTCAAATACGAAGACTTGGAAATCTAGTTATTTTTGGGTGTCTTTTACTTTTTCTTTTGCCACTTGGGGGAATTGGGCTCATACCACCACAAAATAACTATCACTTTAAGGAGTTACGTTGTAGTGCTCGGTGTCACATTGAATTGTGGATTCTCAAGAGGTGATGTACGTCTATTACTTGATGGTTGGTTGGATGAAGAGTATAGAGTACTTAGAGATTCAATGGAGGATGAAGTCTGGCACAGCTCTTTGTTACATATGTGCAAGTTTATGTCACGAGTTCGGGGTAGTTTACTTCAGGGTCAAATTCATTATATCGAGTTTTCTCCATCAGCTGTCACAACAAAGAGCTTACTGAATGATAATGGGGGTGATTACAAGTTTGCCAAGAGTAGATGAAAAGAGAGAGATTAATGACGTATGAACACATCAGTTCATGCCTCGTACCCTAAAGAAAAGAAAAGTGTACGCTTCAGTGCGCTTTATCTTCTGATGAAGAGAAATCTTCTCTATTATGACCATTCTCATCAACATGCTTCATACTTTTCCATGCGCTTAGTCATCAAGTGAACGGGCTACCACTCGATTGTTTTCTCATTCCACTTGCTCGATTATAATGAAGATGGCGACATCGTGTGCTTATTTTGCGGGAGAGAAGTGTGAATAGAACATTAGGATGATTTTCACTTATTTAGTCAAGAATGGCATCTCCGTATGCAATTCTTGAGGGGGAGAAGAAGTGTGAATTTTTGCATTGTTGATTGATATTTGAGAATATAAATGGTCATACGGCTCTAAACTCATGTAAGAACCGAGCTTCTTCTTATCGGGTCATCTTCACATGGAGTTTTTTCTTCTAAGAGCCGTTGGTTGACATCTTCACTCGGATTGATGAGTGTATCGACAAAGTGCTTCCGGTTAATGCTTCACGTATACATCAACATGATGATTCCGAACAATCTATCTGTTCTTGTTTGATGTGATTGGTAGTTTTGTGTTACCATCTTGTGTGTTCGTTGCGGCCTGATTGCTGATTTTCTTGATGAACATCTTTCTGTTCTTGTTTGATTGGGAGGGATTTTAGTTAAGGGGATTTGCAAGATGTAAGTTAATTGGGATGCTTTTTGGTGGGATGCTTTTTAGTGTAAGTTGAAGATGTTAACTATCTATTCCCCAACTGCACAATCTTGAAGAAGGTCGAGTCTACAGTCTGTTCTACATTTCCTGCTATATGTTAGAAGACCAAAGACGAGTTGCATTTAATGATCTAATGACTTCTTCTTAATCTGGGCATTTATTAAACAGATTGTCGGTTTAGGGGAGAGCACTAATTGGGGGAGGGTGAAATGTCTGATTTAATCCCCAATTAGACTTGCTCACGTATTCCTTCAGCAAGTTGATTCTCACAGATACATCTGAGTTCAAGTGTTCTTCTCATAAAGATTTCAAGTATTTGGGCTGATAAGATGTTGCTGATTCTGAAGTGCAAAACCAGCAAGGGGGAAGGAGACTCACATCTAAACACAAAGCGAGTAAACTTGATGAGCTTAATTCTTCTAAGTAATTGAAGATATCCCGGGAAGACAAATGTTATTACATGAGAGAAACTCAAGGTTAGACTCATGGCGAGTAAACTTGATGAACTTAACTCTTCTAAGTGATTGAAGATATCCAGGGAAAACAAATGTCATGACCGCAGAGAAACTCAAGGTTTTACTCATCAAAGCGTTTAGTGTTCTTATTCCAACGTCGTGGGGAAAGTGATGTAAATGAAAGTTTCAAGATAAAAGAGGTACACGGTGTGTGATGATCTCGATGTTATCGCAATCATCGGGGAGAGAGAATTGTGTACATTGGGGGTCACCTGTCTCACTTGAGGGCTTAATCGGTGATTCAGAGATATAATCACTTATTCCGGAGTTGACATCCGTAGAGATTGTCATCCGCAGAGATAATCAGTGATTCGGCCTGCTTCTCCAATGTTATCGGTTGTTCTCGCTTTGGGGAATGTGTGTACTTCGGGTCCTTGAGCTTCATACACGATCATCAGGGAAGAAAGCGAGTGTTTACCACAAACATTGGGGAGGTGTTTTCTCTCCGGGCATGATGTGTATTCGGTAGAATTCTTGGATATTGGTGTACTTCGGGTTCTTGAGCTTCATACACGTTCATCAGGGAAGAAAAATGTGAACATGGGAAGGTGTTCTTCATTCCCCTCATGAAGTGTATTCGGGAGAGTTCTTGAGCATTATACTAAGAGACGGACTGCATCATTTCAACTACACGGGGGAAGTGTTCTCTTGACACCTTTTGGAATGGATCGTTTGGACTTCTGGAAAGGAAATTTGAGAATATTATTTAAATGTGGGATGATACGTTTCTGTTGTTCTATTGGATGATATAGCCTCGAACGAAGAATCACGGTGATTATTCTTAAAAGGAGCATCTGGGTTTATGATAATGGTGTGCTTCTTTGTGCACCTGGCTAAAGCAAGCTTGAAATAGAGCTTCAAACCTGCTCAACATAAGGATTTTCGGTTTGGGGGGAAGCTGCCAAAGTCTCACTTTCAGATGGTTCAATTTCTTTCTTCAATTCAAGAGCCCTGGAAGCTTTGGTGGTGAATGTTTAAGAGTTGATGACTTCTATCTTCTACGACATGCTGCTCGATATCCTTATCTCGGTACTCGTATCATTATCTTCTTTAACTATATCATCTATTCTATCCTTGTAAATATTAATCGAAAAGCAAAATACAAAAATATAAAACCAACAAAAGAAAATAGAAAAATATAAAATCTTCAAAAACCCATAAAAATCATAAAATTTGAAAAATACCAAAAATATGTTTTCTAGACATGTCTTCTGGTTTCGATAACATCTACGGTCTTAGAAATGTCATTCAATAATGGCACGGGACTTTAGATGAAGTTCGAGCAGAGGTGTAAATATTCTTTTCTTAACATGTCTCAAAATATGGCTTACATTTATTTTGATCAGTAACCGCCGCTTAAACTATGGTTTGCTATTATTTCGATAGCAACTCTTCAAAAGAAAGGAAAAGTGTTGCGCTAAACCAATTTTCAAATATTTTCGTGCACTTATCCTAAAACAAAATGAGGAAAGTATGTCGAAGGACTGCTGTTCCTACACAAATGTTTTTCCGTCTAAAATTCTTGAGAAAAATATTTGTTGTTTTCAAAAATGGTGGTAAATGAGTTGTTTGAAAATCAATCGATTCTGAGTTTTTCGTAAAAATTGAAAACTCAATCAATGACTTCAACGCTTTTAAACTTTTAATAAAATGAGTCATGGATTGAGGGGGATAATGTTTTCAAATCTATATCATCTAACGGGCTCTCTTAATTATCCTACGTGCTTAATTAAAATGATATTTGCCTGTGTCGAAGGACTAGGAATTTAGGATATGATTGTTAGGTTTAGATGATTAGTGTTTGATTAACATATAAACCCCATGCCTTATATGATCTGATTGTTATGATGAATTGACTTTTATTAGTCGATTGTTGTTATGGGTGATGTCGACCACCATATATCGTATGTGTCACTAACGTATGCATATTGGGTATAAGAATGTTCCCGATCAGGATCCCACATAATATGATGTTTGGATGCCGAAAGGAAAGGGTAACCATTTCTTGGGTTGACAAATGAAGAAACGGAGCTTAATTGGACTTCTATGGAGAGTTGGCATAAATGCAACGTAAGAGGTCTCACCGCATCAGCAGATGGTTTTCTTCTAAGTGATTGAAGAAACGGAGCTTAATTTGACCTCATTGGCATTCAAAATGCAACGTAAGGCGAAGTCTCACTGCATCGGCGAGATGGTTTTCTTCCAAACCCTACAGCTACAAAGAAGCTTCTCAACCACCTAACATATCTATCAGTGCAGGATAACATTTTTTTTAAACAATTTTGAAAAATTATATTGTTTTGAAAAATGGAAAAATATTGTTTTGAAAATAAATTGAACTAAATTTTGAAAATCACCGGACTTCATTTTATCAAAATTTAAGTCACTCAATTATCGACTTCGGTCATCGATTGAGGGGGAGAGTGATTTAATTTAAAATATTTTCAAACAATATATCTTCAAAAGAGTCCGCTTTGTACAATATAAGTGGTGATCTAAAGATTTAATGTTATGTCATGGTATGATTTTCTTTAGAATCAAGATCTTTCAAAATAAAATTTTTCTGTTCTTGTTTGATTGTGAAATTGTTTTATTTTACCTAAAAGATCTCTTAAAACAATCATACCGATACTAACAATCTTTAATGTCTTAAAATGGTCCTTATCTATCATTTTTCAAAGTTAAATCAAGCCACGTCTTTCCCCAAAATCTTTTAAATGATTTAAATCAATTGGGATCACAAATCTCAAAAGGTTTGAAATTTTGATCGGGGTAGAGATCGTGAGTTAAATCTCTTATCTGTTTTAATGGAATTGGTTTTAGTCCTTTAAAGGCACTCCTGCCTCCATGTGCCAAACGATTTCATACACAATGCACATGTTGAGGAGGAGGATTTATCCAAAAACATGATGAGTATTTAAACCAGGCCACATATTCTCCCATGTTTTCTAAACCGTATTAAATCACTTGGGATCCTAAATCTCAAAGGGTTTTGATGAGTGTGTAAATACTCATCATTTTTGGGTCAAATCTGAACTGCAAAACACTTAAAATGCTCAGAAATGCATCAAAATACTGAAAATATCTCAAAATTGCATTTTATATGTTTCCGATGCAAAATGTTTAAAATCAGATGAAAAATGAGCTAAGTTTGCATAATTGGCGGTTTCAGTCCCCCAAGTTTCAAAAGTTGTCAGAAATAGTCCCTGAGCACTTAGTTCAAAAGAAAAGTCACCAAAGGTCCTTTTAAAATCATAAGTTGTCAAAATTAATCCTTTGGTGAAAAGTTCCAAAAGTTTTGAGAAATTACAGTTTTGATCCCTGGATTTTAAAAATGGTCATGTTTAATCCTTGGAATTTCACATTTGGCAAAAATGGTCCTTAACTTATTTGAGATTTACAAGTTTGACCCTTGGATTACATTTTCAGAAGTTACATATATGGTCCCTGGATTTCCAGCTTTTACACTTTCGGTCCTTGTGTGTTATTAATAAACAAACCAAACGGACCACTTGTAATTTTAATATCCCAAGTCCAATTCATCCCAGCCCAACACCCGGTCCAGTCCAAACCCACAACCCGACCCACATTTTATAATAAAAACCAAACCCACCATTTTTTTCCCGCCCACTGTCTTCCTCCCAACTGCTCTGCAAACACCAGTCCTTCCCTCACCTCCAGCTCACAAACCCATTCCCTATCCCCTCCACCTCAACAACCAAACAAGAAACATTAATTGCTTCTTCAAACTAACACTCAAAACCTCCCCCCTGTTGCTATTTTTTTTTTGGCGCCAAAATCCATCAACGGCCAATATCCATTCTAAGCATCCAAAGGGAAAGATAAAAAGTGGGAAATGATCAGAGGGCTAGGGAAAGACTTTTTGATGATAAATAGAAGAAAGAGAAGCAAGAAGTAGTAGTTTTTTTTGGTTTTAGTTTTCTTGTATGTCGTTTTCATTTTATTGTCTTCATCAGTTTTCTCAATTGTAATCCTAAGCTTAGACCCGTTTTAATTCTTGTGATTTTATTGTTTTATTAGTGTAACTTTAATTTCAATATTGTATTTTTTTTTTATAATCAATGCAGTTCAATTTTACTTTAAAGTCCATTGTAATTTGAGATTTGGTTAACCTAGCTCTAAATCTGTCAATTGCTACTAAAGTTGTTGTTTAAAACTCACAAAAGCTTGCTTAAGCTTCTGTGAGTTTATTAGTTCTCTGATAAATCTTAAACTTGAGTTTTACAAAAGTTAACATAAGTGACCAAAAGTCAAATTCAGAAGTCAAAGTGGTTTTTGGTTACATCCTGGATTTACTGTGTTTACAAGTTCAGTTTGATGTTAAAATTTTTACATCAATTCAGTTTAGGTCTAAACTCATCTCAGTTTCATAAAAAAATTGTTTGTAGTCACTTTGAAGGAGTATTTGGTATTAAGGGTAACCCATGGTTAAAGTGGTTTTTACCCACTTTGACCTGATTAGTCAAACCACTTTTAGTGCATTTGAGTCAGTTTTGACAGTTGGAAAAGAATTTTACAACTCCACAGAGTTCAGAGTTTTGCTTTGGTTTCAAAAAGTTGATTTCTGTCCGATATCTTTTAAGCAGTTAGTCACGTTTCTCTTGTGATAAAAAATTTTAAAAAAATAAAAATAGAGAGTTCACTAGGTGGTTTTAACATTGGCAAAAGAGAAAAAATTCAAAAAAATGTGTAGGTAGGCCTGCTGGTGGGTGAAAGTTTGTGGATTGGGCATTTACATGTTCTGTGCACAGTGGATTTCCCCACATCTCAGAAATTTTTACAGCTTATTCATAAGCTGTTAACAGCTTATTTGGGTGAGATATTGGGGGCAAAAGCAAGTTGGGTTGGTGGACTCCTTAGGCTCAGAAGCTCATAAGCTATTTTTCTCTCTAGCTTATTTAAATTAAGCTCCAAAAGTAACCCCCCCAAGGCTGTTTTTGCACCTGCAGCTGTCTCCCCACAGGTCACTCAAGTTTTTCATTCTAGCTTATTAAAGACTGTTAACTGCTTATTAGTTGTAATTTTTTGTATTTAGGTGGTATAGCCTAGCGTAGTTAGTCTAGATATCAGCTTATTAGGTGCTCCTCTGTAGCTTATTTTGTTTATTTGTCCATTGTTAGTTTAGGACTCCCTTTAGTGTAAGTTATCCCAACTGCTTATCCCTGCTCCATTTAGCTTATTCAATTTGTTCCCAGCTTATTTTCACTTTTCAAATGCTTGTCTAGTTATCACTGCTTATTTCACTCTTTATATGCTTATTATGCTCATTAGAAGCTTAAAAGGTGTGTTTGTTTGATTTCTGTCCAAAAGCAATGGAGAATAAGCTGTGGATACAGCTTATTCCAAGTTTTCAAAAGTAAGGTCTTTACAAAATGTTCTTAATTTGATCTCATTTTCCAGTTTCAAAAGCAAACATCTAAAAAAAAAAAAAAATTTCCCAAAAAGGGGAGGCCAAGGTTCGAACATGCGACCTCCCCTTATAGGAGTGATATGCTGTGTACCTGTATGCCATTGCGCCCTTGGGTCTTTCTTGGTTTTTATTTGCACCATTTAATATATAAGGTAGTTTGCTAAGTTATAGCTTATTAGCTTATTTGATTTTTAACAGCTTAATTGTAGAAGCTGTTACACCCATTTTATTTTTCATAGGTCCGTGAGATCATCAAGTATTTTTACAAGAAGTTTCAGATTTTTCTAAATTGTTTTAGTATTTTTTATCATTTAATTAGTCTAAAATAGTATTTAATTCATAATAAAAAATATAAAAGTCAAAAAAATATAAATCTTTTTTCTAAAATTTTATTTTGTCATATAGTAAGTAAGAAAATTGTTTTTATACTCGTAGGACTTTTATTTCACAAATTTTACGTTTTTACTTGCGACTCGCTAATTTTTACATATAACGTTTTTTCATTCTAGGTCATGTTTTTAGGTAATTTAAGGTTACGCTTTAATTAAAATAGTTTATTTAAGTTATTTTGTTTTATAAATCAAGAAAACATCATTTTAAAAATAGTGATAGCGTTTATTTAATATAATTTATCTTTTAATTTTCTTTAATTTGCATTTAAGCCCCTGTAATTTATAAACTTTTTCTTTAAGTATAATCAATCACAATCCTTTTCCGTTCAAATTCTCTCGATCACTATTCGTTTGATTATTCTCGCACAGCTTGTTGGGACATAACGACCTGGGGAAACACTATACTCTCCTGGACTTCATTGCATTGGTGTCTGAACTGTTTTAAGTTTCTTACGGTTAGCCATTCACAAGTGGCTAGCTTGTGTGAGATAACTTGACGGTTTAGCACGGATCAAATTTTGGCGCCGCTGCCGGGGAGCTGTGCTAATAATCTTACGTTTAGCATATCAGTGATTGTTGAATATACATCCATTGTATATTTTCCATCCTTGTTCATATTTTCTTATTATTATTATATAAAACAAACGGTTCCCTAAAACATTTTAAAATCAGTTTTAAGCCAAACACAAAAACCCAAAAAGATCTTCTTTCTTATTTTTACAAAATGTTTATCCAAAAATCCAAAAATATCCATCTTTACCCTCTCACATCTTTGATTCTTCATCCCTACCCCTCTGAAAACATTTGATTCTTTCTATGTCTTATCCTCACCCTCTTGGTTGTCGTGATGTGGTGGTCCTTATAATGGTGGCAATTGCCCAGTTGTAGCATGGTGGAGTCGGGAAACGGGTCTGCTATAACCAAGATCCTTATTCTTACCATAACACAACTGATTTATTCCATCAGCTACCACACTGTGAGACTCAGCAGTTTTATCTTGTGAGTACTGTGGTGGTTCACACTCCGTTCGATTGTCAATCGGGGAAACACGCTTGTCTATGAGCAGGTTCACGATAACAATTATGACAACCACACATATAACTCACAGCCACATCAGTTTTACTGTTGTGAGTATTGTGGAGGTCCACACTGTAGCTCTGATTGTCAAACAAGGAATCCATTTCCAGGTAACAATTACGACTCTTCGTATCATAACCAACCTCTACAGTACCAAATGAATCAGGCACCACCTCAGCCTGAGCCACTTCCTCAAAATCTTCTCCTTGATCTTTTGAATTTAGTGAAAGATTTGAAGGAATGTATACATTCCCAAGATAATCCAAATCAAAAATCCATGGAAGAATTGTTAGTCAAGAGCGTGCTGAAATAAATTCCCAAACTGCGTTTGAAAAATCTATTAGGGAATCAATTGCAAAAGAAAAAGCAGCCAGATCTAGCTCTCAATTTCGTTTTATTCCTCATGACAGTGATGATGAGGATACACTTGATAACCTTCAATTCTATAAAGATTCATCAAGTTCATCAGGTTGATATCCCGCAGCTTGAGATTCATTCTCAAAAAACTGCTATCACACCCGATATTCCCACTCACTCTCTAAACATGGGGGATGAGCATCTTGACACTGTTCCTGAAAAGGAATCGGACTAATTCATAAAGTCTAGTGTTGAGAACCTTGTCCTAATCCCGAGAGAGTCACAGGGAACTTTTGATCATATGTGTGATTCTCTTTCCCCTCTTGAGTGTCCAAAAGATCATTTTGAAACTTTCTCTGATCTTAGCGACGATTGTGCTTCTTATGGAAACATCGAGTATGTTGAGGCATCACTCCCACAGCTCGACCTCTTCTTGAGGAGTTCACCGATGAACTCACTCACATCATCCACTTTCATCGAAAGTGGCGATGGTCTCTTTGATTTCGAAGACGATCTGGGAGAGATTGAAAGTCTCCCTTATAATGATCGTTCACTCACTTCTTATCCCAACAGTCCAATAGAGAATGTTGATCACTTTGTTCCTGAAACATTCAAAGCTACTTTCACCAATCCTCTATTTGAATTCGACTCTGAATTCACTTTAATTTCGGAGAATCCACTCTTTGATACTCAGATTGAGGATAGTAATGAGTCCACAATGGAACAAGAGTTCACAAATTCACATCATGTGAATGATTCTCTTCATGAGAAGTTCGCCGGTGAACTCACTCATATCATGACTCCGCCGGAGTATGATCGCTTGGATGGCAAAAATCATGATCGGGGAAAAGTTCTCAAACATGAGAGTTTGTATTTCTATGACAAATTTTCCAACCCTCCCTCCCGAGATGCTGTCCAAACCAAAGAGCTCAACCGATAAAATCCAAACGAGTGCAACTGCACTTGATCCTGAGGAAGAAGATCTTATCATGATCGTCATCATGATTTTCCTTCTTTTCTTCACCTACCCGGTGACTTCTCTCTTCACTCGTTCGGGAGTGAGGACACTATCTTTGACCCCGGCATTTTCATTTATCATCTGTGGAGCCGGATCTGTGTATATCTCATCGGTGTGGAACTTTCACGTACTTCAATGTTTATCCAAACATCTTGAACGAAAGTCCGATGGAGATTGTTTTCCACTTTGCTTCCCCATGAACCAATTAATTCGGGGTCGAGTCAAGCTAGCGACTCGGGAATCAAAAACAATAGCACACTGTATTGGTTTTCACCCATATTTTTGACTTCTTTCTATTTTCTACCACCCTAGTGTGGGGGAGTTGCCCCCCCGCTGTTGTATATAAGTTTTCTAACATCTCTAAAAAAAAAAAAAAAAAAAAACATTTTCAAAATAATGGCCGTAGTATTTCCCTTTTACGTTCTATGTTTCGGCATAACCGCCGGTACTTTGAATATTGAGGGCAATATTCATTTCTAGTGTGGGGGGGAATTCTCACGAATTTTATCATGTAATTATACCACCTAATTCCCCAATTTTTGGCCAAATTTTTTGGAGTAAGTGTTTTGCACTTACTCGACTTATGGTTATCGATCCGCATGTCTAATAAACATAAGGATTGGCTAATCCAAGAGCAAACGGCTCTTGGTAAAGATATCTCAAATCCATTGACGGCTTGCAATTTGCCCAAAATTGTATGGTGTTCAACTCACCATATCTTTAATTAGTGAAGAGTTGGCTAGCCCGCAAGTTTATGGCTTGTGGTAAAGGCGGTTGGAAAACCATAATTAGTAATCGACTCACCAAAGATATTTTATCTAAGAGTTGGCTAGTCCAGAAACAAACGCCTACGGTAAAGACAAATCAAATCCGTTGGAAGCTGGTGATTTGCTCAAAATCACATGGTTATCAGTGTACCATAGTTCTTACTTGAACTGAAACATTTGGCTACTTCAGAAGTAATGGCTTTTGGTAAAGAGATTCAAATCCATTAAGTTTTTTCAAAAGATTGCTAGGGACTAGCAATAGTTTAGTGTAGGGGATTGATGAGTGTGTAAATACTCATCATTTTTGGGTCAAATCTGAACTGCAAAACACTTAAAAATGCTCAAAAATGCATCAAAATACTGAAAATATCTCAAAATTGCATTTTATATTTTTCAGATGCAAAATGTTTAAAATCAGATGAAAAATGAGCTAAGTTTGCATAATTGGCAGTTTCAGTCCCTCAAGTTTCAAAAGTTGTCAGAAATAGTCCCTGAGCACTTATTTCAAAAGAAAAGTCACCAAAGGTCCTTTTAAAATCATAAGTTGTCAAAATTAATCCTTTGGTGAAAAGTTCCAAAAGTTTTGAGAAATTACAGTTTTGATCCCTGGATTTTAAAAATGGTCATGTTTAATCCTTGGAATTTCACATTTGGTAAAAATGGTCCTTAAATTATTTGAGATTTACAAGTTTGACCCTTGGATTACATTTTCAGAAGTTACATATATGGTCCTTGGATTTCCAGCTTTTACACTTTCGGTCCTTGTGTGTTATTAATAAACAAACCAAACGGACCACTTGTATTTTTAATATCCCAAGTCCAATTCATCCCAGCCCAACACCCGGTCCAGTCCAAACCCACAACCCGACCCACGTTTTATAATAAAAACCAAACCCACCATTTTTTTCCCGCCCACTGTCTTCCTCCCAACTGCTCTGCAAACACCAGTCCTTCCCTCACCTCCAGCTCACAAACCCACTCCCTATCCCCTCCACCTCAACAACCAAACAAGAAACATTAATTGCTTCTTCAACCTAACACTCAAAACCTCCCCCTGTTTATATTTTTTTGGCCAAAATCCATCAACGGCCAATATCCATTCTAAGCATCCAAAGGCCAAGATAAAAAGTGGGAAATGATCAGAGGGCTAGGGAAAGACTTTTTGATGATAAATAGAAGAAAGAGAAGCAAGAAGTAGTAGTTTTTTATGGTTTTAGTTTTCTTGTATATCGTTTTCATTTTATTGTCTTCATCAGTTTTCTCAATTGTAATCCTAAGCTTAGACCCGTTTTAATTCTTGTGATTTTATTGTTTTATTAGTGTAACTTTAATTTCAATATTGTATTTTTTTTTTATAATCAATGCAGTTCAATTTTACTTTAAAGTCCATTGTAATTTGAGATTTGGTTAACCTAGCTCTAAATCTGTCAATTGCTACTAAAGTTGTTGTTTAAAACTCACAAAAGCTTGCTTAAGCTTCTGTGAGTTTATTAGTTCCCTGATAAATCTTAAACTTGAGTTTTTACAAAAAGTTAACATAAGTGACCAAAAGTCAAATTCAGAAGTCAAAGTGGTTTTTGGTTACATCCTGGATTTACTGTGTTTACAAATTCAGTTTGATGTTAAAAATTTTACATCAATTCAGTTTAGGTCTAAACTCATCTCAGTTTCATAAAAAAATTGTTTGTAGTCACTTTGAAGGAGTATTTGGTATTAAGGGTAACCCATGGTTAAAGTGGTTTTTACCCACTTTGACCTGATTAGTCAAACCACTTTTAGTGCATTTGAGTCAGTTTTGACAGTTGGAAAAGAATTTTACAACTCCACAGAGTTCAGAGTTTTGCTTTGGTTTCAAAAAGTTGATTTCTGTCCGATATCTTTTAAGCAGTTAGTCACGTTTCTCTTGTGATAAAAAATTTTAAAAAATAAAAATAGAGAGTTCACTAGGTGGTTTTAACATTGGCAAAGAGAAAAATTCAAAAAAATGTGTAGGTAGGCCTGCTGGTGGGTGAAAGTTTGTGGATTGGGCATTTACATGTTCTGTGCACAGTGGATTTCCCCACATCTCAGAAATTTTTACAGCTTATTCATAAGCTGTTAACAGCTTATTTGGGTGAGATATTGGGGGCAAAAACAAGTTGGGTTGGTGGACTCCTTAGGCTCAGAAGCTCATAAGCTATTTTTCTCTCTAGCTTATTTAAATTAAGCTCCAAAAGTAACCCCCCCAAGGCTGTTTTTGCACCTGCAGCTGTCTACCCACAGGTCACTCAAGTTTTTCATTCTAGCTTATTAAAGACTGTTAACTGCTTATTAGTTGTAATTTTTTGTATTTAGGTGGTATAGCCTAGCGTAGTTAGTCTAGATATCAGCTTATTAGGTGCTCCTCTGTAGCTTATTTTGTTTATTTGTCCATTGTTAGTTTAGGACTCCCTTTAGTGTAAGTTATCCCAACTGCTTATCCCTGCTCCATTTAGCTTATTCAATTTGTTCCCAGCTTATTTTCACTTTGCAAATGCTTGTCTAGTTATCACTGCTTATTTCACTCTTTATATGCTTATTATGCTCATTAGAAGCTTAAAAGGTGTGTTTGTTTGATTTCTGTCCAAAAGAAATGGAGAATAAGCTGTGGATACAGCTTATTCCAAGTTTTCAAAAGTAAGGTCTTTACAAAATGTTCTTAATTTGATCTCATTTTCCAGTTTCAAAAGCAAACATCTAAAAAAAAAAAAATTCCCAAAAAGGGGAGGCCAAGGTTCGAACATGCGACCTCCCCTTATAGGAGTGATATGCTGTGTACCTGTATGCCATTGCGCCCTTGGGTCTTTCTTGGTTTTTATTTGCACCATTTAATATATAAGGTAGTTTGCTAAGTTATAGCTTATTAGCTTATTTGATTTTTAATGCTTAATTGTAGAAGCTTGCATACACCCATTTTATTTTTCATAGGTCCGTGAGATCATCAAGTATTTTTACAAGAAGTTTCAGATTTTTCCAAATTGTTTTAGTATTTTTTATCATTTAATTAGTCTAAAATAGTATTTAATTCATAATAAAAAATATAAAAGTCAAAAAATATAAATCTTTTTTCTAAAATTTTCTTTTGTCATATAGTAAGTAAGAAAATTGTTTTTACTCTCGTAGGACTTTTATTTCACAAATTTTACGTTTTACTTGCGACTCGCGTAATTTTTACATATAACGCGTTTTTCATTCTAGGTCACGTTTTTAGGTAATTTAAGGTTACGTTTTAATTAAAATAGTTTATTTAAGTTATTTTGTTTTATAAATCAAGAAAACATCATTTTAAAAATAGTGATAGCGTTTATTTAATATAATTTATCTTTTTAATTTTCTTTAATTTGCATTTAAGCCCCTGTAATTTATAAACTTTTTCTTTAAGTATAATCAATCACAATCCTTTTCCGTTCAAATTCTCTCGATCACTATTCGTTTGATTATTCTCGCACAGCTCGTTGGGACATAACGACCTGGGGAAACACTGTAACACCCCGCCTTTTTTGACCACAATATTGTCCGCTTTGCCCGCAGGCTCACGGCTTTGTTTTTGTGGCCTCATGTGAAGACTTCCCGGCAGGTCACCCAAGCCAGTACTACTCTCAAATGAGCACGCTTAACTGCCAGTTCCTAAGAACTCCACCCGCAGTAGACCACAAAACGCGTTGTGTCATTGTAAGGCGAATGTTATCTTATGAGCCCAGCATCTCTCCAGGCCACGGCCGATGTGGGATTTGCCTAGGGTGTTACAAACACTATACTCTCCTGGACTTCATTGCATTGGTGTCTGAACTGTTTTAAGTTTCTTACGGTTAGCCATTCACAAGTGGCTAGCTTGTGTGAGATAACTTGACGGTTTAGCACGGATCAGGTTTGATATTTTTGATCGGGGGAGAATTTGTGATTTAATAATGAAATTTGATAAAAGGTGATCGTTTTGATTTAATTGTGCAGGCTACTCTCTCATATGTGCTAAACGCTTTCGAATCTCGAAGCACATATTGAGGGGGAGCAAACAAACTATCGAGGTATGAAAGCTTTTTAAAGTAATTTATAAAGTACCTTGATTGTGTTTTAAAATGTTTTCTTAATGGCGCTTGTGATTGTGGTTGTGCTTCAAATTAACTCTTGCCTCTATGTGATAAAATGATTTCAAAAATCCTATGCACATATTGAGGGGGAGAATTTACCAAGAAAATCAAATGGCTTTTTCGTATGAAAATTGTGATCAAAGAAAATATTTCAAAGTCCTCTTGCCTCCATGTGATAAACAATTTCTAAATCATATGCACATGTTGAGGGGGAGGTTTTCTAAATGATCAAAACTATTAAGGTACAAAATGCTTTGATCTCGTATCACAAGTACCTTGATTGTTTTTCCAAATGATTTTTCAATTGGTTTCAAGGAAGAATGAACTGTACCAAAAGACCGACCATTTTACTTTATGCATGGTGTTATAAGGATGGTTAGGTTAGGTATTCGTTCCCACGATCCGCTAGAACCGGAGGGATCTACCCAGGGACAATCCACTAGATAGTGTAGAGTCCTTAGGTATATTGAAAAAAGGAGAAAATGAGAATATGGGAAGAGTGCGGATTGAGACAGAGCTAGTACTGGAATAAACCCAACAAGGTTCTAGTTATGAAGTCTCGTAAGCACTGAACGGGTTGAAGAATGAAAAAGAACTGAATGTGAAAAAGGGTGAAAAGAAATAGCCCTCCAATAATTCAACCTTAGGGCAGTAACCGGGTTCAATATATATGCTACTGGTGGTTACTAAGGTAACACTGGTATTGAAGACAAGACGTCATGGACCCAGTGACGCACTGCACTAAACTTCCCAAGCTACTCAAGTTCCTCTTAAAAGGGCTTGTTTCATTCTCACGGGGAACCGACATAATCTATTGACTTTCTCTTAGAGATTGTTGATATTGAAGAAGGAGACCCTCTCCCTAGTCTCCGGCATAGGAACCAAATGTGCACTAATTGAGTCTAGAGCCAAGAGATCATCCACAATATCTCATTAGGACACTAAATTAATGAAGACTTGCTGTTTCACACTATGTGGAAAGTAAGAATATATTAAGAGTCCTACGCATTATCCGTGTGGTATTGCCAGAACATCCGAGTGATATGTAAAAATATTCACAATGAAGATGGAAATCCTTCTAGAGCCAACATCAAAAAGCTCTTGGTGGGTGACATGTGAAATCTTGCAAAAGATCAAGCTTGTGACAACTGGATAGAAACAATGGGGAGATTCATTCTTGAATCAACCTTGGTCCAGAAATGGAATTGACGAATACTTTTGGAAAAACCGTTCGATGTGCAAATCTTCTTTCTCTAGCACGTCGAATGTGTATTCATTTTCAAACACAAAAAGTATCTCTGATTGAAAAATAATTTTAGAAAAACCGTTCGATGTGCGAATCTCTTCTTTTAGCTAGCACGTCGAATGTGTACTCATTCTCTAATACAAAAAGTATTTTGATTGAAAATTGATCTTTCTCATAAAACCTTCGTCGTATTGCAAAACTCTTTCTTCAAGCAATACGCGATTGTTTTCAAATCATTTTCATCAATCGTGAATCTCAATTATTTGGTTCACTCACCCGTGTTGTCTTCTTTGAGACGTTCCGGTTTGAGAATAGCTAGAACATTGCGAAACCCCTGTCAAGGAGATTCTTAGGAATCCTACCGATCACAGTACTTGTATCTTGATCAACGGGGAACCAAGGGCCGTGTACCTCAATTCAACGAAAGTGATCAAAGACACTTTCGTGTGTTTTATTGCTAATCGTTGTTTGTAGGTACATTTGGACGGTTGCGGTGATCGAATTGAGGAGTCATTCCAAAGCCGCATGCTCACAGCATCCACACTTAATTGAAGAAATCATGATGGTGCATATCTACATAACTCGCTCGATATTTTATACTATGCTTCGCTTCGTTGCTGCAAATATCATGAACCAATAAGGCTTCCGCTACTCTAATGGAAAGATGTCATGATTCAAAAGTGTGAGCATGTCGGTCCGAAAGTCACAACTTCACATGATGGCAACACAATAAAGGGTGTTCCAGAGATTTCTTGGGTGATGATCTCAAAGAAAGCTCAAAGATCATCAAAGATGTGGATCGGTTAAAGGCCTCCACTAAAAGTACAAAACTATGCGGACTTTGAAGAATCACTAAAGCACAAAGATTGCTGAAATGAAGAATTGAAGTCTACGAGCTCAAGAACAAAGTCAAGAATAGTATGCTAGGATTCGAAATGTAAAACATGGGGTGACCTCCCTTAGGGGGAGATTGTTAAGAATTAGAAAATTCCATAGTGAAGATTCGGTCACCCAAAATATTATCTAGCATAAGTTAGCTCGTAGACTAGTCGTTATTTACGTTATTTAGTAGTTTATTAGTTATTTAGTAGCATAGTATAGTTTAGTGTAACACCGTGGAGGAAGGACGGGTCTTTACCCACTGTATACCTGATCCACAGGCCGTTAGGAGGTCGTAGTATTTGTAACTATAAATACCCCTTCCATCCATGGAAGGGGTGTGGCTTCTTTGAATCTAACCTTTCACTTGTTAAGCAACTCTCTTTCAAGGAACCTCCTCTCAACTCTCTTCATCTCTAAAATGGCTTTCTTGTTTAATCACAATCCTAGACCACCCGAATCATCAAACAACATAAATATTAAGATCCAACAGTTACAAATCCCGCCCATACAAAACCTAAAACCTGTGTGTTTACAACCCACTTCTAATAGTATAGTATGAGTATAACATGTGTGTATACGATATTTGCACTTAATGTAAAGTTTAGCAACCAGCCGAACCTCGTTAACAAGTATAAACAAGAATCTAGCATAGTGTGGATTATATTCACTCAGGGCCATGAATCTGGGACCAAGAGCGGGGGCGTCAACCCGATAGTACTATCAATACCTCTCCATCGGCTCCATCTAGGAGTTAAACAGCGGTTAAAGTGTATAGCATATACAATAAGTTTTAGCACATTAAGGCTCATATCGTAATAAAGCAACACATCACGTTTCAAGAGTATAAGAGTATGGCGTAGCATTAAGTATTATTGGGTTTGAGTAAAGCAAATAGTTTTAGGCATGTATCTCCCCCAAAGAGTTTATAACAAATATTAAAAGAGTTAAAGAGGGGCTATGACTCACCTTTGTATTATGGTTGCTAGTGTAGTAATGTCAAACGTAGTAATGAGAATGTCTCCAACAGACAACCTGAATAATAGGGAAGTCTAAGATATCGATAGCTTAAGTTTGACTTCTCGCGAATAATGTTTTGAATCAGTGTCGAATGTCAAAATGGTTTTGTGGCAAAGGTGGCTTATACGTTTAAAATTCCCGAAGTTCAAAAAAAATATTATATATAATATTGTATTGTTTTTATGTGTTTAGATTCGGTAGTTATCGTTTCGTTAAAAGCTTGTTAACATTATTTGATATATATATATATATATATATATGTGTGTGTGTGTGTGTGTGTGTGTGTGTGTGTGTGTGTGTGTTACGTTTTCGAAATCGTCTAAGTGTTTATAATTTATAAGACATTTGTATGTTTATAAAGTTTAATAAGTAACCTTCAAGTCATATAAAACTTACACTTTTAATTCTAGTAGTGAAAACATTTACATTTTTAGTCCATTATAATATATTTACATCTTTAGCTTATAATATTCAAAAATGACATTTTAATACCCATGGCTTTCAAATAGTCACTTCCTATCCTCAAGTTATAAAAATGACAGTTTAGATACTTATTTCAGGAAAGTTTCACTTTTAACCCTTAACGGTGAATATTTGCAAAACTAGTCCTAATGTTATTTGTCTTTGCATTTTAGGTCTAAATTCTACCAATATGACATATTATACCCAAAAGTATTTATAGAATTAGTTTGTAACCTTAGAATACTAAAATAGCAGTTTATACCCTTATCTTTCAAAAAGTTACATTTTTTACCCTTTTTTCGTAAAATTTGCATATTTAGTCCAAAAATCATGTTTTTAAAAGTTTAGCATTTCCATTTACTCATTTATGTTCCAGTAGCTTATATGAGCTTATATGATAGCTTATTGTGAGAAAAGGGATTATTTTGGCTTATTGGGCCTTAAGGCCTAATTAGTGGTTTATAAGGTTTTTAAAACTGGTTCATCGGGGCTTAGCTTTGGCTCGTAAAAAGGGTGCAATCAAGTTTGTTTATGTGTCTAATTTGCACAGCCCGTTAGTCTAGTATATGAAGAATTGGGTCAGCCTTTTTATTCGACATTGTACACATCCAAAAACAGTTTTCTAGACTCGATCCTAGGTGACCTGGTCACTTGGCTGATTTTTGTGGAAACAAGTATTTATGTAGTACTTTTTAGCATGACAAGAATTGGGTATCGAAACTTGTTTTATGCTATTAGAAGTTACGTATTATGATATTTTCTCAATTTATAGCCACGTAAAGATTTGGTTTGCCACGTTTGTATAGAAAAACGGGTATGAGAAATCGTAATACGAGATGGAAAGCTAGGCTAGTATGAATGTTTATATAGTGAAATCTAAATCTAAATATGAAAATGATCATGTATAGTTTAAAAGACGACTTACGACACCAAGAATGGTGGGTAGAAACTTAATGTAGAGACTTGTGATCGGGAGGAGACTAGTGCTATTTGTTTCACGGCCCAATAAAGTTACGAGAGCTAAACTCCAATCTCTTAGAACTCAACTAAAATCCCAACTTCTGGTGACAATCTCGCGTCCACAGTAGGTTTCTGTTAAAGATAATAAGCATTATCTTTTCAAGTCAAGAAGTTGAAGGACCGAAGATGTACAAGTTAGAAGATCAAGGGTGTTATGAGTAAAGTCTATTTCATACAGCTATAAAAGCTTAAGTCAACAAGTGAAGACTTTATAATATCAAATATCATCTGTTTGAAATCTCTCTCTTCTCTCTACCTGTTCCCAGAGCTGAAGAGAAACCCTAGTTTGTGTATTGTTTATCTAAATCTTTCTTTGTATTGTAAACTGATTCTATATCATTTGATTAATAATAAGAGTGAGCCAAGGGGTGGTTGGCTGGGTTCACTATAAAGATCGTTTGATTGATTGAAATTACTTTGGTTTTATAAATTTCTACATGGTATCAGAGTTGTTTGGGTGTTTTTAATGAAAAATAAAACTGAAGTTTTTGATCACATTAATAGTTTTTATAGTCTCATTAAAAATCAGTTTGAGAAAACTATTAAAGTTTTTAGAAGTGACAATGGGACAGAATTTGTAAATAAGAAGTTTGAAAGTTTTTTAACACAGAATGGTATTTTACATCAAACATCTTGTCCCTACACACCTCAACAGAATGGTATAGCTGAGAGAAAACATAGGCATTTGTTAAATATCGCTAGAGCCCTCATGTTTCAGGGGGGTTACCTTTGAACATGTGGACTGAATCTATTCTGACTGCTACTTACCTTATTAACAGGTTGCCAACTGCTGTGTTGTCTGGTAAAAGTCCTTTTGAGATGGTGTATAATACTGAACCTAATATGTTGAATCTAAAATGTTTTGGCTGCTTATGTTTTGCAACAGTTTTAAATGAATCTGATAAGTTTGCATCTAGATCTGATAAATGTGTATTTGTTGGATATGCTTTTGATAAAAAAGGATATAAACTTTATAACATTGATCAAAAGAAGTTTATGTTTTCAAGAGATGTGAACTTTTATGAAACTGTTTTTCCTTTTAAGAATACCTCATTCACTAAAGATTTTATATTTGATAATAATGGGGTAAATGATTTGAATTTTTTTGATCAAGATTTTGATAGCAGTCAAAATAATTTTGGAACCAATGAACCCTATGATGATAAGATAAGTAATATAGATGGTAACAACAAATCTGTACCTGAATCTAGTACTCATAAACCTAGTGTCAAACTCAGAAGGTGATGCTAGTGATGTTGAGCATCTACATACTAAGATTGTAGAACCTGTTGAAACAGTGATGTAGATTTCAATTTGCCGATTGATACAGAGAATATTGATACAGTTAATGTAGACATCACTAGGAACACATCTAGTAGGAAGGACACTGAAATCGATGAGTATACAAAGAAACTGTTGTTTCGATGATATACTATGTACTAGTAATGTTGATAATGGTTATATATCTGAGGGTGAGGATCTAGATATGTTTGGTAAAATGTTTGAGTCACCGAAACCGGGCACAAACAGCTAGAAGGACTAGTAGAATGACGTTCTTACCATCTAAATATAAGGATTTTGTACTTAATAAAAATCATAAGTATGGTATTGATAAAGTTGTTAAGTATTCAAATTTAAGTTTTGATAACTTTGTTTTTACATCCAGTCTTAATAAAATATATGAACCTACAACTTATGAAGAAGCTGTAAAAGATCCTAGATGGATAGAGGCTATGAATCAAGAGATAGAAGCTTTAAATAGAAATGGTACATGGGAGGTTGTAGAGTTACCAGATGGTAGAAAAGCCATAGGTTATAAATGGGTGTTTAAGGTTAAATATAAAGCTAATGGTGAAGTTGAAAGGTTTAAAGCTAGATTAGTAGCTAAGGGATATAATCAGAGAGAAGGAATTGATTATGAGGAGACATTTTCTCCTGTTGTTAAAATTGTTACTATAAGATGTGTTTTAAGCATTGCTGTTAATAACAAGTGGCCTTTGTTTCAACTTGATATAAATAATGCATTCTTATATGGAGAATTAGAAGAGGATGTTTACATGACATTGCCAGGAGGTTTTTTTGATAAAAATGATAAAAGGGTTTGCAAACTGGTTAAGTCATTGTATGGTTTAAAACAAGCTCCTAGAAAATGGAATGAGAAATTGGTATCTGTGCTTAAAGAAAACGGGTTTATACAAAGTCCAAATGATTTCTCTTTGTTTATTAAAAATGAAAATGATGTTCTGTTAATTTTGTTAGTATATGTTGATGATATTATCATTACAGGAAATAATACTGATGAGATTAACAAATTTAAGAGTTTTTTAAGTTCAAAGTTTTTGATTAAGGACTTGGGTAAACTTAAATATTTTCTGGGAATTGAGGTTCTTGATATTGATAATGGGATTTGTCTTACTCAAAGAAAATATTGTACTGAGCTTTTAACTGAATTTGGTATGTTGGGCTGTAAACCATGTGGTTCACCTATTGAAACTAATCCAGATAATAAAAAACTTGTTTCTAAGTTTGGAGATGATGAGCCTTTAACTAGTATAACAAATTATCAAAAACTTGTGGGAAAATTGATTTACTTGACTTTGACAAGGCCAGATATTTCATATGTTGTGCATTGTTTAAGTCAAGTAATGCATAAGCCTATGAAGTCTCATTTAAGACTTGCTTTTAGAGTTTTAAGGTACTTGAAAAATGAACCTGGTCTTGGTATCACTTTTAAAGAAGGTGATATTAAAAGTATAAAAGTGTTTGTTGATTCTGATTGGGCAAAGTGTAAGGTAACAAGGAGATCTGTTACTGGATACAGTGTGTATCTAGGAAATGATTTGGTTTCCTGGAAAAGTAAAAAACAGGCTGTTGTTGCTAGGTCCTCCACTGAGGCTGAGTTCAGGGCAATGTGTAATGTATGTTGTGAAGTCATGTGGATCACCAAACTGATGGCTGATCTGCATGCTAGTACAAGATCAAGCAAAGGATGATGGGGGAGCTTCAGGAAGCTAATGCTTATGGGGGAGTGTTAAAGATAATAAGCATTATCTTTTCAAGTCAAGAAGTTGAAGGACTGAAGATGTACAAGTTAGAAGATCAAGGGTGTTATGAGTAAAGTCTATTTCATACAGCTATAAAAGCTTAAGTCAACAAGTGAAGACTTTATAATATCAAATATCATCTGTTTGAAATCTCTCTCTTCTCTCTACCTGTTCCCAGAGCTGAAGAGAAACCCTAGTTTGTGTATTGTTTATCTAAATCTTTCTTTGTATTGTAAACTGATTCTATATCATTTGATTAATAATAAGAGTGAGCCAAGGGGTGGTTGGCTGAGTTCACTATAAAGATCGTTTGATTGATTGAAATTACTTTGGTTTTATAAATTTCTACAGTTTCAAAGAAAAAGACTAATTTTTTAAATGAAAATGTGAATGTTTGCATGTATACGTATGAATTGGAGAATGGAAGAATTATATAGCATGTTGCATTCTCCAAGTTGAAGAATGATTGGAGAATATTGTGAGGGAATATTATGCAAATTGGATGTCAAAGAATCTCCAAAAAAAAATAATTACCCTTGTATTTAAAAAAAAACACACACTAATCTCTCCAAAAAAAAATGTCTATCGATTCTTCCGATTATGTTGTTCCTTCTTCGTCCGACGAGCTATCCACGGGTAGCTCGTTGCAAAATATGCTTCAACTAGCGGCTCAGTATTATGAAGACACGGCAAGCTCTAGCCGAACTAGCGTAAATCGTCATCGGGAAATAGGTTTTGAAACTTTAGAGAATGATTGGTTCGTTGAAACACCAAAGTACAACGACAATTACTTATAAGAAAATATTCGAATGGAGAAAAGCATGTTTTTGCAAATAGTGGGTGACATTGAAGCGAGATACCCATATTTTCAAGAAGGCTATGACGCTACGAGCTAAAAAGTTTCACGCCGAAACAAAAAATCACATCGGCCGTTAGGCAACTCGCAACCGAAATCCGGATGAGTATGATGAATATTTATGCATGTCTCAAAGAACGTCACGTGAAAGTCTTGATTATTTTGTGAGGCCATCATTGAGTTTTATGGTCGGGAGTACCTACGTAGGCCGACATCACACGACCTTGCTCGCATTTTCCAGGCCTATGAAGCGAAGCATCACCTCCCCGGATGCTTGGTAGCCTCGATGTACACACGCCGATGGAAAAATTGTCCAAGACATTTGAGAGGGCAATATACGAGAGGTGACTATGGTGTTCCCACTATTATGCTTGAAGTCACCGCGTCATAAGATATGTGGATTTGGCATGCTTTTTTTGGTCCACCGGGGTCAAACAACGATATCAACGTATTGAATCGTCTCCGACTTGTATCTTACAGATCGAAATGGAACGGCGATGAGTAGTTCATTCCACGTGAATGGACGCTTTTACAAACGCGGCTACTATTTGGCAGATGGAATCTATCCTAAGTGGTCCACACTTGTTAAAGCATACCCGTATCCAAACGACCCAAAGGAAAAGAGATTTATGAAGTTACAAGAGGGAGCGAGAAAGGATGTCGAGCGAGCTTTTGGTGCTCTCAAAGGAAAATGGAAAATTCTCGATCGACCACTCAGAGCTATGACCAAAGCGAAGATTGCCAATCAGGTTCATGCGTGTGTTATTTTGCACAATATGGTTATAAAACGAGAAGGGAGGGCAATCTCACCGGTTCATATAATGGATGCGCCGGTCCAGTTGTTCGACGACAAAGTGTGGTAGCGGAGTTACTAGACGAATTTCTCCATGATCGTCTTCGATATGATCTCACGGAGCACGTAGCACGTGAATACTTGCCGCATCTCGATGATTAGTGGGTTTTTTATTTTATTTTAATCTAGTTATTTTTAAGTATTATGTTATGTTATTTTTTTTTAAGTATTATGTAATGTTTTTATTTTTAATGAAATTGTATGTTTTTATTTTAAATATTGTATGTGATTTTATGTATTTAAAAAAAAAGAAAAAAAATGGAATTCGGGTACTAGGGTACCACTCCCTCCACGTAGGGTAGTGTTAGGGTAGTATTGGGGTAGTTTTGAGTTGGAAGGTTTTTATTGGATAGAGGTGATGTGGCACTCCCAGGATATTAGGGTACTAGGGTACCACTCCCTCCTCCCTAACTGATAGATCGATTATATAATAATGCAATAAGGGTGAAATTGGTTTTACTGACTTAGACAATTCATGCAAAAATTGATGTGGCCAAGGAATTATATAAAGGGGCTCGTTTGGTTCTTAGCGTGCCACAGAAAGAAACAAAAGAATGTACTTGCATGTGTATAATTTGGGTCCAAGTAAAGATTTTAATTGACAAACAAAAAGGAAATATACCAAAGGGTTAATTTGTTTTATGCTACTACAAAAGATCAAGAAAAAAATAAAATGTAGTATGACAAGTTGTTTAAAATTTGGTGTCCATGGTTAAGCTTTGAAATTTATTTTTCTATCAAACAATCGTGTGACGAAATAGTTATTATCATTCATGATTCTTTGAAATGAGTTTTATCGAATTGAACATTTTGTAACGTAAATTGCATATTGAAAAATTGAATTAACCGAGCCAAAGTGATGTGTGAATGAAACGTTTGAAAACGAAATAATTAAGGTTAATGGACTTTTATTGGGCTTAGAAATAGTTTAAGGTCCAATAGAAATTTGTTAAGGGTCCGGTTTAGTAAAAAAATTAGTATTTAGATCCGTTAACGAATAAGGAATTTTTACGGGACGTTACAATGCATTCCAAGATCGCTAGTGGGACTACATTCGTGTAGTTAGGATTAACTAAATGATAAGAGGCATTAGGATAACTCTTGTTTTAAGCCTGTAATTTAATTACGTCATCCACATCGGTTGAGTAATTTTCCCCACACCTTTGCGATGTACTCATCTTTAGTACACAACACCCCTAGTTAACCCCTCAGAGCGTATCCTTTTTGCGGTTCTCGTGATGTTCTGGTTTTTTGGAATATCAATGAAGAGCATTGTTTACAATCCACCTCCAAATGTTACACCCAAATCGCCTTAGCTTACCTTGTATGCACTCATCTTTAGTGCATTATTGTTATCATTATTAAACCCTTAGTTCAATTATCTACTTACTTGCATGGTTGCTAAGTCGAGTCATATCATTTGTATACAGTTTTGGGACGATTGGGACTCATGGGTTAAAGTAATACTTTATGGAGTAACGGGAAAGAACGATAAATTCAAATTCCCTTTGTCTACGTAATTAAGTACTCCAAGAGTTTTGATCTTTTCAAATCGGGTCAATTAGTGTTAGTGAAATAAAAACTCAAGTGTAGGGATGCCCTGTGGAGTTTGTTAAGACTCCTTGAGATCGTTTTGAGCCTCTAGGGTTTAACAATAACAATGATTATAAACATTATACGCAGCGGAATTAAACAAACTTCATTATTATTGACACAAGGTTTTACTTTCACCCAATCTCCTCCAAATATTATTTGATCAGAATAATACGTGTTACCTAACTGTAACAGGGATCTAAGACACCTTAGATCTTGGAGGTAAACAACTAACCTAGACGTTTACAATAAACTACACGTCTAGGTTACACATACACACACCTTTAGACTACATTATGGAAGACATATATATCTAAAACCTACACCCCATGTCCTCTTTATATACTAGAGAATTAGGGTTTACAAAATACTACGAAGGACTAAATAATAAATATTCTTTTGCAAGCAAGTCCTTTCATCTTTTTGTAGATTTCTTCTTTGTGTCTTTAAGTCCCTTTGTTTCATTCTTGTATTTATTTTGTCTCATCAAATCCAAGGAACCTAAAACCCAACAATCTTCCCCTATTTGATGATGACAAAACAAACAAAGTCGTGTACGAACTTCCCTAGACGAAGTAGCAGAAGTTGAGATGTAAACATCTCTTTGAATGAAACAAATCTTGTCTTCCTTGTCTTCCCCTTAATCCATGCCATGCTACTCCAATATTTCTTCCCTCTTTTTGTTATCAACAAATAGAGAATATAAGCAGTAGAAACTTTCTCTTGAGTGATGCATGAAAATGATTCTTCAAATCAGTAAGCTCTAGGTAATGATCACTTGTGAAGAAAACCAAGTATAACGAATTTGATAAAGAAGTAGAATAACCCAAACTTGTGTCTTATGTCTTGCACTATAGATGACATTGAACGTATACCCAATCTTGGTGTATAGGGAGACCGCAATCCCTTGACGAAAACCTTCATCTACTATTCGTCAATTCGTTGTCATAATCATTGAAGCACGAACAAGTTACCTCCAAAGTGTAACACCCACTTTGAGATATGATAAGATCACGAATCTAAGTAACTCAACTACAATATCAAATTAGTGATATTCAACCGTCTTCGTAATCAACTAGTCAATAAATCCCAAAAACGAGCATTTTAAAACCTTTAAGAACAAATTAACCAAAAACCTCCTGTGTGTGTGAACCAATAATCCATGTGTGTGTCACCAAAAATCTCAGTACCAAAAACATGTACAGCTTCCCCTCAATTCCAAAACCTCATCAGCAGAAACGAATAACGCAAGAAACACCAGCAGTGGAATTGAGATAACACTAGCAGTGGTTTCGAGAAAACACTAGAAGTGGTTGCAGAAGTGGTTTCAGAAAACACTATCCGTGGTTGCAGAAGTGGTTTCAGAAAACACTATCCGTGGTTTCAGAAGTGGTTTCAGAAAACACTATCCGTGGTTTTAGAAGTGGTTTCAGAAAACACTCTCCGTGGTTTCAGAAGTGGTTTTAGAAAACACTATCGTGGTTTCGTAAGTGGTTTCGAAAACACTAGAAGTGGTTTCGTAAAAACACTAGGAAAACTTCTTCTAACCATGAATCATAAACACCACACAATGTATAAACAACCTCCATCAAGAATTAGAACAAGTAACACAAATTCAAGAAGTTGAATATGCATAAAAACCTCAAAATTCGAATTATTAAACCAGTTTCTGCAGCCAAATTCGACATTGAATAACTTTTGATAGAGAGCTCAGATCGACAATCCCTTCGGTGAAAAGTTAGATGAATATATATAGAACGTCCACCAAAAATTTCGTTATGATCCAACAGCTAACGAAAAAGTTATCGCGTTTTTAAAACTGTACTGCAGAAAAATACGAGAATTTTCAGATTCGTAGTTTTTCTTCTTTACGCCATTCTTCGACCAATAAAACCTTGCGAATCCCTAGGTAACGAGCTCCCCGAGCTCTGATACCAATTGTGGAGTTTGTTAAGACTCCTTGAGATCGTTTTGAGCCTCTAGGGTTTAACAATAACAATGATTATAAACATTATACGCAGCGGAATTAAACAAACTTCATTATTATTGACACAAGGTTTTAGTTTCACCCAATCTCCTCCAAATATTATTTGATCAGAATAATACGTGTTACCTAACTGTAACAGGGATCTAAGACACCTTAGATCTTGGAGGTAAACAACTAACCTAGACGTTTACAATAAACTACACGTCTAGGTTACACACACACACACACCTTTAGACTACATTATGGAAGACATACATATCTAAAACCTACACCCCATGTCCTCTTTATATACTAGAGAATTAGGGTTTACAAAATACTACGAAGGACTAAATAATAAATATTCTTTTGCAAGCAAGTCCTTTCATCTTTTTGTAGATTTCTTCTTTGTCTCTTTAAGTCCATTTGTTTCATTCTTGTATTTATTTTGTCTCATCAAATCCAAGGAACCTAAAACCCAACAATCTTCCCCTATTTGATGATGACAAAACAAACAAAGTCGTGTACGAACTTCCCTAGACGAAGTAGCAGAAGTTGAGATGTAAACATCTCTTTGAATGAAACAAATCTTGTCTTCCTTGTCTTCCCCTTAATCCATGCCATGCTACTCCAATATTTCTTCCCCTTTTTGTTATCAACAAATAGAGAATATAAGCAGTAGAAACTTTCTCTTGAGTGATGCATGAAAATGATTCTTCAAATCAGTAAGCTCTAGGTAATGATCACTTGTGAAGAAAACCAAGTATAACGAATTTGATAAAGAAGTAGAATAACCCAAACTTGTGTCTTATGTCTTGCACTATAGATGACATTGAACGTATACCCAATCTTGGTGTATAGGGAGACCACAATCCCTTGACGAAAACCTTCATCTACTATTCGTCAATTCGTTGTCATAATCATTGAAGCACAAACAAGTTACCTCCAAAGTGTAACACCCACTTTGAGATATGATAAGATCACGAATCTAAGTAACTCAACTACAATATCAAATTAGTGATATTCAACCGGCTTCGTAATCAACTAGTCAATAAATCCCAAAAACGAGCATTTTAAAACCTTTAAGAACAAATTAACCAAAAACCTCCTGTGTGTGTGAACCAATAATCCATGTGTGTGTCACCAAAAATCTCAGTACCAAAAACATGTACACCTTCCCCTCAATTCCAAAACCTCATCAGCAGAAACGAATAACGCAAGAAACACCAGCAGTGGAATTGAGATAACACTAGCAGTGGTTTCGAGAAAATAATAGAAGTGGTTGCAGAAGTGGTTTCAGAAAACACTATCCGTGGTTGCAGAAGTGGTTTCAGAAAACACTATCCGTGGTTTCAGAAGTGGTTTCAGAAAACACTATCCGTGGTTTCAGAAGTGGTTTCAGAAAACACTCTCCGTGGTTTCAGAAGTGGTTTTAGAAAACACTATCAGTGGTTTCAGAAGTGGTTTCAGAAAACACTAGAAGTGGTTTCGTAAAAAACTAGGAAAGCTTCTTCTAACCATGAATCATAAACACCACACAATGTATAAACAACCTCCATCAAGAATTAGAACAAGTTACACAAATTCAAGAAGTTGAATATGCATAAAAACCCAAAAAATCGAATTATTAAACCAGTTTCTGCAGCCAAATTCGACATTGAATAACTTTTGATAGAGAGCTCAGATCGACAATCCCTTCGGTGAAAAGTTAGATGAATATATATAGAATGTCCACCAAAAATTTCGTTATGATCCAACAGCTAACGAAAAAGTTATCGCGTTTTTAACACTGTACTGCAGAAAAATACGAGAATTTTCAGATTCGTAGTTTTTCTTCTTTTCGCCATTCTTCGACCAATAAAACCTTTCGAATCCCTAGGTAACGAGCTCCCCGAGCTCTGATACCAATTGTGGAGTTTGTTAAGACTCCTTGAGATCGTTTTGAGCCTCTAGGGTTTAACAATAACAATGATTATAAACATTATACGCAGCGGAATTAAACAAACTTCATTATTATTGACACAAGGTTTTAGTTTCACCCAATCTCCTCCAAATATTATTTGATCAGAATAATACGTGTTACCTAACTGTAACAGGGATCTAAGACACCTTAGATCTTGGAGGTAAACAACTAACCTAGACGTTTACAATAAACTACACGTCTAGGTTACACACACACACACCTTTAGACTACATTATGGAAGACATACATATCTAAAACCTACACCCCATGTCCTCTTTATATACTAGAGAATTAGGGTTTACAAAATACTACGAAGGACTAAATAATAAATATTCTTTTGCAAGCAAGTCCTTTCATATTTTTGTAGATTTCTTCTTTGTCTCTTTAAGTCCCTTTGTTTCATTCTTGTATTTATTTTGTCTCATCAAATCCAAGGAACCTAAAACCCAACAATCTTCCCCTATTTGATGATGACAAAACAAACAAAGTCGTGTACGAACTTCCCTAGACGAAGTAGCAGAAGTTGAGATGTAAACATCTCTTTGAATGAAATAAATCTTGTCTTCCTTGTCTTCCCCTTAATCCATGCCATGCTACTCCAATATTTCTTCCCCTTTTTGTTATCAACAAATAGAGAATATAAGCAGTAGAAACTTTCTCTTGAGTGATGCATGAAAATGATTCTTCAAATCAGTAAGCTCTAGGTAATGATCACTTGTGAAGAAAACCAAGTATAACGAATTTGATAAAGAAGTAGAATAACTCAAACTTGTGTCTTATGTCTTTCACTATAGATGACATTGAACGTATACCCAATCTTGGTGTATAGGAGACCGCAATCCTTGACAAAAACCTTCATCTACTATTCGTCAATTCATTGTCATAATCATTGAAGCACGAACAAGTTACCTCCAAAGTGTAACACCCACTTTGAGATATGATAAGATCACGAATCTAAGTAACTCAACTACAATATCAAATTAGTGATATTCAACCGTCTTCGTAATCAACTAGTCAATAAATCCCAAAAACGAGCATTTTAAAACCTTTAAGAACAAATTAACCAAAAACCTCCTGTGTGTGTGAACCAATAATCCATGTGTGTGTCACCAAAAATCTCAGTACCAAAAACATGTACAGCTTCCCCTCAATTCCAAAACCTCATCAGCAGAAACGAATAACGCAAGAAACACCAGCAGTGGAATTGAGATAACACTAGCAGTGGTTTCGAGAAAACACTAGAAGTGGTTGCAGAAGTGGTTTCAGAAAACACTATCCGTGGTTGCAGAAGTGGTTTCAGAAAACACTATCCGTGGTTTCAGAAGTGGTTTCAGAAAACACTATCCGTGGTTTCAGAAGTGGTTTCAGAAAACACTCTCCGTGGTTTCAGAAGTGGTTTTAGAAAACACTATCAGTGGTTTCAGAAGTGGTTTCAGAAAACACTAGAAGTGGTTTCGTAAAAACACTAGGAAAGCTTCTTCTAACCATGAATCATAAACACCACACAATGTATAAACAACCTCCATCAATAATTAGAACAAGTAACACAAATTCAAGAAGTTGAATATGCATAAAAACCCAAAAAATCGAATTATTAAACCAGTTTCTGCAGCCAAATTCGACATTGAATAACTTTTGATAGAGAGCTCAGATCGACAATCCCTTCGGTGAAACGTTAGATGAATATATATAGAACGTCCACCAAAAATTTCGTTATGATCCAACAGCTAACGAAAAAGTTATCGCGTTTTAAAGCATGTACTGCAGAAAAATACGAGAATTTTCAGATTCGTAGTTTTTCTTCTTTACGCCATTCTTCGACCAATAAAACCTTGCGAATCCCTAGGTAACGAGCTCCCCGAGCTCTGATACCAATTGTGGAGTTTGTTAAGACTCCTTGAGATCGTTTTGAGCCTCTAGGGTTTAACAATAACAATGATTATAAACATTATACGCAGCGGAATTAAACAAACTTCATTATTATTGACACAAGGTTTTAGTTTCACCCAATCTCCTCCAAATATTATTTGATCAGAATAATACGTGTTACCTAACTGTAACAGGGATCTAAGACACCTTAGATCTTGGAGGTAAACAACTAACCTAGACGTTTACGATAAACTACACGTCTAGGTTACACACACACACACCTTTAGACTACATTATGGAAGACATACATATCTAAAACCTACACCCCATGTCCTCTTTATATACTAGAGAATTAGGGTTTACAAAATACTACGAAGGACTAAATAATAAATATTCTTTTGCAAGCAAGTCATTTCATATTTTTGTAGATTTCTTCTTTGTCTCTTTAAGTCCCTTTGTTTCATTCTTGTATTTATTTTGTCTCATCAAATCCAAGGAACCTAAAACCCAACAATCTTCCCCTATTTGATGATGACAAAACAAACAAAGTCGTGTACGAACTTCCCTAGACGAAGTAGCAGAAGTTGAGATGTAAACATCTCTTTGAATGAAATAAATCTTGTCTTCCTTGTCTTCCCCTTAATCCATGCCATGCTACTCCAATATTTCTTCCCCTTTTTGTTATCAACAAATAGAGAATATAAGCAGTAGAAACTTTCTCTTGAGTGATGCATGAAAATGATTCTTCAAATCAGTAAGCTCTAGGTAATGATCACTTGTGAAGAAAACCAAGTATAACGAATTTGATAAAGAAGTAGAATAACTCAAACTTGTGTCTTATGTCTTTCACTATAGATGACATTGAACGTATACCCAATCTTGGTGTATAGGGAGACCGCAATCCCTTGACAAAAACCTTCATCTACTATTCGTCAATTCGTTGTCATAATCATTGAAGCACGAACAAGTTACCTCCAAAGTGTAACACCCACTTTGAGATATGATAAGATCACGAATCTAAGTAACTCAACTACAATATCAAATTAGTGATATTCAACCGTCTTCGTAATCAACTAGTCAATAAATCCCAAAAACGAGCATTTTAAAACCTTTAAGAACAAATTAACCAAAAACCTCCTGTGTGTGTGAACCAATAATCCATGTGTGTGTCACCAAAAATCTCAGTACCAAAAACATGTACAGCTTCCCCTCAATTCCAAAACCTCATCAGCAGAAACGAATAACGCAAGAAACACCAGCAGTGGAATTGAGATAACACTAGCAGTGGTTTCGAGAAAACATTATCCGTGGTTGCAGAAGTGGTTTCAGAAAACACTATCCGTGGTTTCAGAAGTGGTTTCAGAAAACACTATCCGTGGTTTCAGAAGTGGTTTCAGAAAACACTATCCGTGGTTTCAGAAGTGGTTTCAGAAAACACTCTCCGTGGTTTCAGAAGTGGTTTTAGAAAACACTATCAGTGGTTTCAGAAGTGGTTTCAGAAAACACTAGAAGTGGTTTTGTAAAAACACTAGGAAAGCTTCTTCTAACCATGAATCATAAACACCACACAATGTATAAACAACCTCCATCAAGAATTAGAACAAGTAACACAAATTCAAGAAGTTGAATATGCATAAAAACCTCAAAATTCGAATTATTAAACCAGTTTCTGCAGCCAAATTCGACATTGAATAACTTTTGATAGAGAGCTCAGATCGACAATCCCTTCGGTGAAAAGTTAGATGAATATATATAGAACGTCCACCAAAAATTTCGTTATGATCCAACAGCTAACGAAAAAGTTATCGCGTTTTTAAAACTGTACTGCAGAAAAATACGAGAATTTTCAGATTCGTAGTTTTTCTTCTTTACGCCATTCTTCGACCAATAAAACCTTGCGAATCCCTAGGTAACGAGCTCCCCGAGCTCTGATACCAATTGTGGAGTTTGTTAAGACTCCTTGAGATCGTTTTGAGCCTCTAGGGTTTAACAATAACAATGATTATAAACATTATACGCAGCGGAATTAAACAAACTTCATTATTATTGACACAAGGTTTTAGTTTCACCCAATCTCCTCCAAATATTATTTGATCAGAATAATACGTGTTACCTAACTGTAACAGGGATCTAAGACACCTTAGATCTTGGAGGTAAACAACTAACCTAGACGTTTACGATAAACTACACGTCTAGGTTACACACACACACACCTTTAGACTACATTATGGAAGACATACATATCTAAAACCTACACCCCATGTCCTCTTTATATACTAGAGAATTAGGGTTTACAAAATACTACGAAGGACTAAATAATAAATATTCTTTTGCAAGCAAGTCATTTCATATTTTTGTAGATTTCTTCTTTGTCTCTTTAAGTCCCTTTGTTTCATTCTTGTATTTATTTTGTCTCATCAAATCCAAGGAACCTAAAACCCAACAATCTTCCCCTATTTGATGATGACAAAACAAACAAAGTCGTGTACGAACTTCCCTAGACGAAGTAGCAGAAGTTGAGATGTAAACATCTCTTTGAATGAAATAAATCTTGTCTTCCTTGTCTTCCCCTTAATCCATGCCATGCTACTCCAATATTTCTTCCCCTTTTTGTTATCAACAAATAGAGAATATAAGCAGTAGAAACTTTCTCTTGAGTGATGCATGAAAATGATTCTTCAAATCAGTAAGCTCTAGGTAATGATCACTTGTGAAGAAAACCAAGTATAACGAATTTGTTGAAAACACAAAGACCTTGATAGATCTTTAAGCACTCGGAGATCGTTAGTGTTGCCTATGTAATCACAAGCAAACTAATAGAAGATCTCTACAACTCGTATTTTGTAGCGGAAATAAAATACAAGTTACAATAACTAAGAACTCTTTGATCCTCTATGGATCTTTTGATTACAGAAACTCTATGTTTCAGATGTTATACAAGACTTGAAAGACTTGAGAAAAGCTTATCTATTACAAACTATAATGGTTCCTTATATAGGCAAGAAACCCTAAAATGAGCGTTGACAATTTACGCTCCTAATACTAACATAGACTAAGCATGCATCTAGACAAGCATGCAACTAATCATATTGTTTTGTTCATCATATTGTTTATTCTGATTAAGCTCTACATAATACGGCGCCAACCTATCTTTAATACGGCGCTGACTTTTACTCTATTCTGAGCTTATCTCTCCTACGTGGTACGCACTTTCAGTAGCAACACAATATCTGCTTTAGCATTTCTGCTGAAGTATAACTTCAGCAGAATCCATTCTTCTTCGGCAGAATCTCTTCGGCAGAATCTTCGGCAGAATCAGTAGTTTACCTTAATTCCCAACAATCCTCCCCTAAACTGGAATTTGACAAGGTTAAGTTCCAGTTTCCGTGATAGATCTGTAAAATTGTTGAGGATTGTGTTCAAACATCAGCAACAAAGAAAAACAAGGAACATCTCTATGATGACTGAACTGTGATACGCCAGATCTTTGCAGCAACATATGACACCATGTACATCAAAACATATAAGTTTCATACTATTCTCATCACTTCCAGGTGTGTTAACTCCTGTGAGAGGTGAATCATTGAAATTAATGGGTTTGATGTCTCTTTACCAATAGCCATTACTACTGGAGTAGCCACATGTTTAGGTTCGAAAACTATGGTACATTGATAACCATCTGATTTATTGGCAAACCAGTAACCATATAAACGGATTTGTCTTGTCTTTACCTGTAGCCGTTTGCTCAGGACTAGTCAATTCTTAGAATTGGTGAATTGAGAACCAAATATGGATTCAGTTGCCTTTACCACATGCCATATACATGCGGGCTAGCCAATTCTTGGATTCCAAATAGGAATAGACCATGGTGAATTGATGACCATACAACCCTCAGCAGTTAAGCATGGGTGGTTGCATACCCTATGATTTTGAGCAAACCATTACAGCTATCAACAGATTTGATGTGTCTTTACCAAAGCTGTACCCTTTGGACTAGCCAACTCTTTGACATACACAAGGTACATCCGGTGAGTTAAAGACCATCTGAATTGGATAACAAACAAACCTGCATAAAAGTTTTTTTTTTTTTTTTTTTTTATAATAACTAATAATAATATATAAAACTGAAACAGATTAATAATAAGTTGAAAAGGAAAATTAAACCTTAATTTTTATTAAATAAACGCTATCACTATTTTTTAAATGATGTTTTTGTGAGTTTTCTTTTTATGAAAGTCTTTTACCTAAAAAAAACTTGGACAAAAATAGACAAATAACATAAATAAAGCATACTAAATGAACAAAACAAAGTAGTGCAGAGAGTACCAAGTGTCCTGATATGGATGAAGAATAGGCCTATTGCAGTTGTTGGAGTTGAGTTTTGATCAATCCCACCAGTGTTAAAGCAGACTGTCTTTCATTTCCCACAGGATCTGGAGGAATTTCCAATTTTTGACTCAGCATCTTTTCCATAAGTCTTTGGGGCAAGTGATACTTTCTTTCAGAAAACATGCAGACAGTGATTCCACCCTTAGTCTCAAGCACATGCACACGAGGGAGAGGATAGAATCTCCAGGATGTAAGCTTCCACCGATGTGAGTTTTCCCAAATGGAAGATGCTTTGCTATTGGGAATGTGGGAGTTGAACAGAACTTGAAGATCTCCTGGTAAGATCATCCCAGAACCTTGTGGTTCCTTGTTGCGATAATAGGTGTTAACTTGAGTGAACAAAGAAAGTAAGTCTGCCCTGTCTACCAAGTGTAGAATTTCCTTTAGAAAGGTGAATCCTATTGAAGTGGAGTCCCTTCGAAGAATAACATTCATCTCATCATCCTTTAATTTCCACTCTAACACCTCATCTGAATGTCCATCAGGAAAATCAGTAGCAGACCCTTCTATAATGAAAGTTGAGTCATCAGCTTCAAGATCCAAAGAAGATCTTTTGGCCATTCTCTTCTTCCTTCTCCCAGGCTGATAGATTTCCCTAGAGGGAGCATTTTCATCTTGTGCATTTGTGGTAGGACTTGAACCGGTAGATTGAGACTTGGTTGGAGCGCGAAGTGCATTCATCCTGTGGAATATCTTTATAGCCCTCTCTGTTTTAGTTTCTGTGAGATCATCTTCCTTTACTACAGAATCTTCAAGTGTGACAACAGGTGTCACTGAGGGAGAGGGAGTTGATGCTTCAGGTGCTTCAGGAGAAATGGAAGATGGTTCAGCAGATTGACCCTTGATAGTAGAGGAAGCAACTTCAGAAGTTGCTTCAGCAGGAATGACTGAAGAGGATTCCTTGGCTGGAGCATCATCAGCCTTGAGTCTTTTGGCTTCTGGAGCATCTTCATTCTCTGAAATCCCTTTTAAGTTGGTAGAAGGTGCTGAGGATGATGATCTGTCCTTTATGATTTGGTTATATTTGCGATACAGGACATGATCAGGAAAAGCCTTGACTTGTTTCATTGTTAACCTAGAGTTGTACACTGAGCATTGGTTCTTCACCACCCTTCTCATTTCATCTTTAGTAGGGGGTTTGTCTTTGGCCTTCTGAGCTTGGATGGCCCTCTTTTGTGCAATTGCTTCTTGCCTCCTTTGTCTTCCCTGAGCCATCATTCGCTCTACATAATTGTCACTGAGAAAATCACCACCTAGTATACTTTGAGCTAGAGAAGGTCTTGAAATGACTTGCTGAGTTAGAATATCCCAGTGTTCAGCAGGCATCTGAACCCTCAGTTCATCGAGTTCTTTTCTTCTCTCGGGAGTTAAAGATGAAAATTCCTCTGTTTCAAGTTGTTTAGCCAATGCTACACTTTCCTTTGACTTCTCAAACTCAGCCAATCTACTTGCTTGACCTAGTCTTTCCACCTCACTCACCGTGTCGGACCAAGCTCATCTTCAGAGATGACATTTTTCCCTTTATCATCAGGCTTCTTGGCACACTCTTCTTCAGTTAAATCAATGACAAGTACCTCTGTAGTAGTACCTAGGTTAACATGTTGATGCTGATCATCAACTGGAGTGGTCATAGTAGCAATGTCAGACAGATCTGCTGAGGGGGAAAGGTCTGTTGGTTCTTGAACTGATGCAGATTGATTAGGATCTGAAGATACATCCTCCATAAGTACATCAGCAGATGCATCCTTATCAACCCTAGGTTCCTTTGAAGCTTCAGAAGAAACCTTATGAGAATAAGATCTCTTCCTTCTTTTGTAAAGGACAGGCTCCTTCTTCTTTGAGGAAGTGGCGGCTAATGATAAAGGATCATTGAGAGAAACATCAGCCAACATGTCCAGAGACTCAAAATGGGGATCTTCTTGTTCTTCATCAGAGGAAACCACAAGTTTCCTTTTGGAGGCCCCTTTTAGTTTGTGCTCTAAGACCTTGACCTGATTTCGCAGTTCTTCAATCTTAACCCCAAGAGAAGACTTGGTCTCTGCAAGCTCCTTTTTCAGACTATTAACCTCTGCAGCATACCTGTTGACAAGAGCATACACAGATGAGAGGGTAATGGGGTCCTCAGCTCCACCAGCAGATTGCTCTGTGGTAAGGGGAGCCTCATTGGATCTTTCAGAAGTAACCTGGTCATGCTCAATGTGAGGAAGATCTTCATCGAGAGGATTCCTCACAGGACTTGGTGTGGGTGGTCTATTGAGATCTGACTCAACATGAGTAGCTAGAGTGGGTGGAGGACTGGGACATGGTGATTCGTCTGGAGCAACATGAGTTGCTTCAACAGTTGAAGATGGGCCCTCATCACAGTGAACCAATGGACTACCATTAGTAGCAACAGGTGAGGGAGGAGGACTATGAGCCACATTCTCCTCATCAGCAGCCTCATTACCTTGGGGCAACATGGCTGCTAGCAAGGGATGATGTTCCCCCTGAAAGTGGGTTTTCATTGTAGCAAACAATTTAGCAGTTAAAGTACTTATGGGATAGAAAGATTTGGCCTGGGTAGAGGTGTCTAAAATCATTTGAAGAAACCTTGGGTACATTAAAAACTTTCCCTTTGTCTTTTGAATATTTTCAACCAAGTTTTCAAAAATATACTTAGAAAAATTGAAAGTTACCCCTTGTGAAAGACACACAATACCATAGCCCAGTCGTGTAGAGAACTGGTCCCATCCTCCATCCTTGTTGCTCATGCAATGGAGCAGTGTGTGAACCAGGAACCTCCATTTTGGGCAGAGTTCCTTCTTTAGCCACATATCTGTTCTTGTTCCTCGATACCCGATAGCCCTTAGCCCATTAAGCACATCTTCCTGATTCGAGTGAAATACTCCTTCAGCATCTTCGGTGAAGCTTCCTCTGATCAGTCCTCGGTCACAATGTCCTCTATTTCATCAATCACAGCCCTAATCTCTGTCTCGCTCCTCTTCTCAGCAGTTTCCCAAAATTGAGTGATCAGTGGCTCATATATCTCATTTGGAGAATGAGATAGAGCATAGCAAATCTTTGACCTTTTCAGGAATTCCACCATAGGTTCGTACAGTTCATATCCCTTGCCGTTTCCCAGAAATGCAACTTTGTTGTGATCATGTTTGAATTCAAGAGCCATGAGGAATATGAGTGTTTAGGATTATGATTCTTGAAATGGTGAGTGTTTGTGAAAGTGGAATGAGAGGGAATTGGTTTGTTCTGAAGCGAGTAATGGTGGATGAAGTGTTTTTGCCCAAATTATAGTCAAAGAAAAATGGACCGTTTGGTTGACCTTTGCTGACGTGTATTGCATCTTTGTCCCAACCCAAAATAACACTTCGGCAGAAACATATGATCAATCTGCTGAAGTTATAACTTCAGCAGAATGCATCAAAGATTAGAGTATCTTCGGTAAGTTTCTAGAATTACTGTGCCACCCACTTGCATTAAACTCATTGAACCTCGAATCCGTCTATAAAATGATCCCAATGTAACTCATCTCTTCATCAAGATCCCCAAATAATTACCATAAACCCTAGATGCAAAATAAACCCACCATTAACAAATTGCACCATGAATACCAAACCTGAGATCATAGATCTCACTTCCTCATCTTCATCAACCTCTTCATCATCATCAAGTGGTGAATCAAACCCATGGTTCCATTACTTCCCTCAACCCTATCTACGACCAAATAAATCGCCCTTTCTCCCTTCTTCAGAAGATGACAGTGTAGTGAATCCAAGTGAATCTGCTGATGATTCTGATGACTCCTATAAGGAGGGAACGTCTTACTCCCAACCTCCAGCACCTTGGTCTCCACAAAGACCTCGTGCCAGGAATCCGCCACTCCCCAAAGATAGAGAGGTGGTTCTTGGTCTCACTGCGCCATCTTTTGGTGCATGAACACACATCGTATAGTAGAAGGGCTTAAGGAGGGTGGATCGATTGCATTTTGGTTGAAATGAGTGGATGAAGCACACAGGACACGTTAGTTCTCTACGTCATCCTGCGTGGTCATCGTCATCATCAATCGTTTGCATCAATCCATCCTCCCATTTTGGTCCTTAGCATCTTCATCGAGTTGGTCATGCATATCCAACCAGCCAGTTAAACTGAATGGGTGGTTACACAAGACCTACGAAAGCAAAGCCAGCATCTAACGCATATCCAACATTCACTTAGATTTCAGAATGAGGGATATACACTAGTTTAGGCTTAGCTTAAGTGTACAACTCGTATCTTGTAGATGCATAGTAGTAGGTTGACTTTATGTAAGCTGTAAGCTGTAAACTGTTTCTTGAATGAATGAATGAACAATTTGACTTCAATTTCTTTTCTTCAGAATTATAACTTCAGTGGAATCAAATTGTATGCTTCAGTACCATTGCTTTCAGAAGAAACAAGCAACATTCTTTTAGCTATTTTGACCATATACTCATGAACCACACTTGATGAATTTGAACTTGATCAGGGATATACAAACTGCAATCCAGATAAGGAACAGACAAAATGCAGTACAGGCAACTGCAAAACAGACACAACAACATACACAACAACAAAAACACACAAACTAGAGAAATATTAGAAGTTAGTGTTAGAATACAAACTAATATACAAAAATAATGCAGAGTTTGCACAAAATCCTCCCCTGAGGCATATGCCTCCCCTGAGGCCTATGCCTCCCCTCAAACTATGCAGTCAAGGGTTTAACATTCCAATATTGACCACGAGGTGTTGAAACCTTGGTCCATCAAACGCTTTTGTTAACAAGTCTGCCACATTATCATCAATATGGATTTTAGCCACTTTTATCAAATGTTTTTCATAAGCATCTCTTATAAAGTGGTGCCTGATTTCAATGTGTTTCGTTCGACTGTGAAAACCTGGATTTTTGACTATGCAGATGGTACTTTGATTATCTATATGAATTGTAGTGTTCATAAAGTTGTACCCATAGTCCAGCAATTGGTTCGGAATCCAAAGGACTTGTCCACAGCAATTTGCAGCAGCAACGTACTCTGCTTCAGTAGTTGAGGTGGCCACGATGGTTTGTTTCTTGCATTGCCAAGAAATCAACCTCTTGCCAAGAAATTGGCAGCCCCCAGTTGTGGATCTTCTATCCAGATTTGCACCAGCATAATCACTGTCACTATATGCTTCCAACTTGAAAGGAGATTCTTTTGGGTACCAAAGGCCTAAAAGAGGTTGGCCTTTGAGGTACTTAAAGATCTTCTTGACAGCATTGAGATGGGAAGCAAGAGGAGTGACTTGATGTCGAGAACAAACACTCACAGCAAATGTAATATCAGGTCTTGAAGCTGTCAAATACATCAATGAACCAATCATGGACCTGTACAGATGAACATTCACAGGTAGATCTGGTTCATTATTTGCTTTAGTCTTTGGAGCTTCATAAGGTGTTGTGGCAGTCCTAACACCTTCCATACCAAACTTCTTCAAAATGTCCCTCACATATTTATCTTGACTGATAAAGATGCCATCCTGTTTCTGCTGAACCTGGAGACCCAAAAGAAAGTAAGCTCTCCCATAGCACTCATTTGAAATTCACCCTTCATAAGTTCCTCGAATTCCCTGCACCAAGCTTCGTTTGTGGAACCAAAAATAATGTCGTCCCCATACACTTGCACCAAAATGATGTCTGAGTAATTCTTTTGAGGAACGAGTTTTATCAATAGCCCCTCTTCTATAGCCATGCTTCAGCAGGAACGATGAAAGCCGAGCATACCAAGCTCTAGGTGCCTGATGTAAGCCATAAAGAGCTTTAACCACCTTGTAGACATGATTTGGGTGATCAGGGTCTTCAAATCCCTTGGGTTGAGTGACATAGACCTCCTCTTCAATCTCACCATACAGAAAAGCACCCTTGACATCCATTTGATACACCATGAAACCCATGTATGAAGCATATGGCAAGAAAATGCGAATTGCTTCAACTCGGGCAACAGGTGCAAACACTTCATCATAATCAATCCCTTCCTCTTGTCTGAAGCCTTGAGCTACCAACCTTGCTTTGTTTTTGATCACAACACCCCTAGCATCTCTCTTATTCTTCAAAACCCATTTTGTCCCAATGGCATATTTGCCATCAGGGAGTGGAACCAAAATCCAAACCTGCTGATTGTGAAATTGTTGCATTTCTTCTTGCATTGCTTCGATCCAGCTTGGATCGTTGAGAGCTTGAGAAACACTAGTTGGTTCCACTTGAGAGAGAAAACAAGCAAACAGACAATGCTTGAGGTCTGTGTGATTGTCTCGTTGCTGGTTGGAGACATAAGAGAGAAAAGCAATCTGTCCAAACTGAGGACTGGTGATAGCCCTTCTAGTTCTAACAGGTGCCAGAAGATCACCTATAATGTTGGATTGAGGATGAGCTATGTTGATCCTCTGAGTAGTAGTGGGGTTGACTTCAATGGATGAATCAAGATTAGTGATGGTTGGTTCAAATTCAGCATCATAAGAGGGTGAGGTGAAGATGCCAGCTTTGGGTTGATGATTTCCAAGATCTGAAGGTTTTGGAAAGCGTGTATAGGGTTCACCAAAGTCTGAAGATACTTGAGAAGGAACAGCATAGCCTTCAACAGATTTGGGAAAGGTAGGTGTGACAGAATCAACTTCAGCAGAAACATGGTTTCTACCGACTCCTTCATTATTAACCTCTCCATTCAGTTTCTCTGCTTCAAGCTTAGCTGCAAATTCTTGAGTCTGGAGCCTAGCAAGGTCCTCAACATAATGAGAGTCATCTTCATCACTCGAATCAGCAGTATCCTTGGAGGTGGTACCTGCAATATTGTTAGGGGAGAAAGAAGGTACAAGTATGGGTTGCTCATCATCTTCAAACTCATTTTTAGAGCCATCATCTAGGGGACCTGCATTGTTAGTTGGAGACACTTGAGGACCTGCATTTTGGTTAGCCGATGTCGTGGTAACCCGGATAATCAGTTAAGTAATCAAGATCAAAGGACCATGAATGACCTTGTCCTTGAACATTAGGCTTATCTTCCAAAATCTCGGTTCAACGTCTCCTCTATTTTCTTGGCTTGCAAGTTGTACACCCTGTATGCCTTACTATGAGTAGAATAGCCCACAATATAACCATCATCAGCCTTCTCATCAAACTTTCCCAATGGATCACTTGTGTTCAGAATGGTCACTTGACAACCAAAAGGTTTTAGGTAGTGAATGACAGGAACTTTCCCAAAGAGAAGTTCATATGGGGTTTTGAGTTGTGGTCTAGTAATGGACACCCTGTTTAGCACATAGCAAGCAGTGCCAACAGCTTCAGTCCAGAACATAGTGGGCAGTTTAGAGTCTGCAAGCATGGATCTTGCAGCCTCTATTAAGGTCCTATTCTTTCTTTCAGCTACCCCATTTTGTTGTGGGGTTCTTGGATTACTATAGTCCCTTTTTATGCCTTTTGACCCACAGAGTTCTATAAGAACAGCATTTTTAAACTCTGTCCCATTATCACACCGAATACCTTTGACCTTTTTGTTCAACTGATTTTCAACAAGTGTGATGAATTCAGTCAGCACTTGAGATGTTTCATCTTTGGTTCTGAGAAAGAAAACCCAACAAAATCTGCTATAGCCATCAGTGATCACCAAACAGAAGTACTTATGATCAATGCTTCTGACTTGAGTTGGACCAAACAGATCCATGTGAAGCAACTGAAGAGGTTCAGTGATGATGCTCATAGCATTGATAGCTTTGTAAGAGGCTCTGTGTTGTTTTCCTTTATTGCAAGCGACACAATTATGATCATTGGTAAAAACTTTGGTGGGAAGACCTTCAACAAGACTCATGTTAGAGAGTTTGTTAATGGTCTTGAAATTCACATGCGCCATCCTCCTATGCCATTTTGTGGATTCATCAAGTGATGCTTTAGCCACCAAACATGTGAGGTCACCATCAGGTTGAACTTCATTAAGGTTGAATGTGTATAAGTTGTGAGTGCGAGGAACTTTCAGTAGAATTGAAGTTTCTTCGGGGAGTTTGAAGTCTTTAGACAGCACAAGACATTCATTCTCTGTGAAGAGGACTTTGTTCTTAGTGTCACAGATTTGTGAAACAGAGAACAAGTTGAAATGCTGAAGTTCCTTAACATAGTACACATTTTCAAAATCTAGATGAGGTGTCTTTATGGTGCCTTTCCCTGTGATACTACCATCACTTCCTCCAAAAGTTACATTGCCTCCTCCTTCAATAGGGACAAAATTGTGCATCATATCCCTGTTCCCAGACATGCTTCTGGAACAACCACTATCAACAATACCAATATTCTTATGCTTAAGGGGATGATCCTACAAACAACCACAAAATATATACAAACTGTTAGTATACAATGGAGGTTCAAGTCATTACTGACTTGAACCTGCCTTGTGGATCACAGGTTTAGGACAAGAGTATTTAGAGGATCCACCATTGTTCTTGGTCCTCCATTGATAATTGGGTCCCTTGTTAGTCCAAGAACAACCTGCTGAGGGCTTCACAGCAGTGCTCCCATATCCCATCCCAGCATACATAGAGTCAACATATGTAGGCCAATAACTATGTTTAAAGTATGGGCTAGTTGGTTGCACATAAGGTCTGGTGACTGATTCTCTCCAATGAGAGTCAGTATTAGCTGCTTGTGGGACATAAGGTGGAATATTAGCAACATTGGTCCATTTAGATTTGTGTTTCTGGTGAGTAGCACATGCACCCAATCTTTGCTCATAAAAATCACAATCCTTAATCAAATGAAATTTACTTCCACATACAAAACATGTCTTCTTCTTGGAAGATTTATTCAAATAGGGAGATGTTTGATTACATGAAGAAGTACTTAAATTAGAAACATTCAAGGAATTGTTTTTAACAGACTGATTATTCAAAGATTTAAAAGACAAGTCTTAAGAAGAAACTGTCTTGGAAGTTGATTCCTCAGCAGCTTCCTTAGAAGGCTTGTAAGTAGACTGGGGTGTAGGCTCAGGCTTGGAAAGGTCAGACTTCTCATTTGAATCACAGCTTTCATAGGAAGTAGACCCTTGATCCGATGAATTGTCACTGTCAGAGCAAGAGACAAAGTCATTAGATGAGGTATCGGGGTCTGGCAAGTCTTTTACTTTTGCCATATAGATGATGTGATCCATCAAAGTCAACAGTGATGGACAGTGCGTGGGCATAAATTCACCTCTAATAGGTCCAGGGACAGCATGCATATCACCCTCTTTAACAAAGTTAGCTAACCCTGCAGGTGTGGATTTACGACCATCATACCTAGCTTCTACTCCTACATACTTTTGAAATCCTAATCCTAAGCCAGAGGTTACAGATTGACTATTATAGAGTTCTCTAGCCAGATTATCACCTGAAATTAACCATTGTTTAATCCTAGCTATTTCCTCAGCTACTTTTTCTTTAAGCTCTAGGTTCTCAGATACAGCTTCATTCTTAGCTTTCTCAGACAGTTTTAAATAATTATTAGCAACTTCAAGATCAAACTGTAACACCTTTATCTTTTCTTCATAAGCTATTTGATTCTTTTGAAACCATACCTTTTGTCTTTCAACTGTTTTTAATGCTAGTTTATGAGCTTCATTTTCAACATAGCATTCATCAAACTTAGGTTTCATAGCATCATACTCTTCTTTAAGTTCATTGTATCTTAGACTACAACCAAATATACAGTTGTGTACCTGAGATAGTCCCATCAAGGCAAACTGATCATGCCTTTCATCCGAAGTACACCTTGCCACAATCCAAGCTTATCAAAATCATGAGCTTCTTCATTTACAGGTTCATGTGCAGTCCAGTTGACCTGTTCATCCATGGTGAGAAGAGCTGCTGAAGCTCCAGTTTCCTGCTGTTTCTGCTGATAGGAAAGGTAATTAGCTCCATCTCCACTTTTCCTGTCTTTGCATTCCCTTGAGAAATGTCCCATCTGGTGGCAAGTGAAACACTTGACTTTCCTCCTGTCAAAGCGGGTTGGTTCCTTTCCCTTGAAAGCAAACTTCCTTCCAGACTTCTCTTCAAACCTTTTGATGTCCACTGACAGTAATGCCACCTGCATTTTCAGTTTCATCTCCTCCATTTCAAGTGGGTCCAACTGATCAAAGTCTTCATATGCAAGATACTGCTGAGTATCATAGTCAGCAACAAATGAATGAAGAACATCCTCCATCACACTACTAGACCTAGCTTGAGAACATGGTGGAGTGGGATGTGGGTTAAGTGGTGGAGGGGGGGATGAAGATGATGATGGAAAGTAGTTGGAGCTCGGAGACGATGGAAGATAGTTGGAACTAGGAGCTTGCACCATCACGTTGGAGTGAGATGTCCCAACAAAAGCTGCATGGCCAGACGTAGATGTACGGTAGGGAGTTCTGACATCAGGTTCAAGGGTTCTGAGTCTGTTATATAGCTCATCAAAGGTAAGCATATCCAGCCCTCCTTTAGCCTTGAGAGCAATACTTACATGTAACCATGATGGAGGTAACGATCGAAGGAACTTTGAGTTGCAGTCATCATTATCCGGTTTTGCACTCAGCTGGTTCAGTTGACTCAAGATCCTATGGAACCTGTCGTATCCTTTGTGAATGCCTTCTTCTTCAGAGATATTGAAGTCCTGAAATTGTTGTCTCAGCATGGACTTCCTCATTCTCTTTGATTCTTCATTTCCACCGAACCTTGCTTTGAGAGCCATCCATATGTCCTTTGCATCATCCATATGATGAAAATCACACAGATGATCTTCTGGTATGGCTTGAAGCAGAATGGTCTTTACTTTATGCTCTCTCTGCATAGCTAGTACCTCTTCGCAGTTTTGGTGGAGCCATGATAAATTTCCCACCCCTCGTCAGAATCATCTTCTTTAAACTGTTTCCTTTCTTTACAACCTCCCACAGATTCCAATCAATATTGGAAATCCAGTTTTCCATCTTCATAGCCCAAAGTTCATATTCTTCCCTTTTCAAATAAGGAAGTTTACCATTACTGTTTGAGAGACCGAGCTGACTTTGCATGGAAGTGGTGTTGGTGTTGTTTGTGTTGGTGGCTTCAGTTTCATTATCGGATCCAGGCATAGTGAATGAATGTTCTTAGTATCGTAGAGACTTCCCGAGGCTCTGATACCACTTGTTGAAAACACAAAGACCTTGATAGATCTTTAAGCACTCGGAGATCGTTAGTGTTGCCTATGTAATCACAAGCAAACTAATAGAAGATCTCTACAACTCGTATTTTGTAGCGGAAATAAAATACAAGTTACAATAACTAAGAACTCTTTGATCCTCTATGGATCTTTTGATTATAGAAACTCTATGTTTCAGATGTTATACAAGACTTGAAAGACTTGAGAAAAACTTATCTATTACAAACTATAATGGTTCCTTTTATAGGAAAGAAACCCTAAAATGAGCGTTGACAATTTACGCTCCTAATACTAACATAGACTAAGCATGCATCTAGACAAGCATGCAACTAATCATATTGTTTTGTTCATCATATTGTTTATTCTGATTAAGCTCTACATAATACGGCGCCAACCTATCTTTAATAATGCTGACTTTTACTCTATTCGAGCTTATCTCTCCTACGTGGTACGACTTTCAAGAGCAACACAATATCTGTTTTAGCATTTCTGCTGAAGTATAACTTCAGCAGAATCCATTCTTCTTCGGCAGAATCTCTTCGGCAGAATCTTCGGCAGAATCAGTAGTTTACCTTAATTCCCAACAGAATTTGATAAAGAAGTAGAATAACTCAAACTTGTGTCTTATGTCTTTCACTATAGATGACATTGAACGTATACCCAATCTTGGTGTATAGGGAGACCGCAATCCCTTGACAAAAACCTTCATCTACTATTCGTCAATTCGATGTCATAATGATTGAAGCACGAACAAGTTACCTCCAAAGTGTAACACCCACTTTGAGATATGATAAGATCACGAATCTAAGTAACTCAACTACAATATCAAATTAGTGATATTCAACCGTCTTCGTAATCAACTAGTCAATAAATCCCAAAAACGAGCATTTTAAAACCTTTAAGAACAAATTAACCAAAAACCTCCTGTGTGTGTGAACCAATAATCCATGTGTGTGTCACCAAAAATCTCAGTACCAAAAACATGTACAGCTTCCCTCATTTCCAAAACCTCATCGCAGAAACGAATAACGCAAGAAACACCCAGCCAGTGGAATTGAGATAACACTAGCAATGGTTTCGAGAAAACACTAGAAGTGGTTGCAGAAGTGGTTTTAGAAAAACACTATCCGTGGTTGCAGAGTGGTTTCGAAAACACTATCCGTGGTTTCAGAAGTGGTTTCAGAAAAAACTATCCGTGGTTTCAGAAGTGGTTTTGAAAACACTCTCCGTGGTTTCGAAGTGGTTTTAGAAAACACTATCAAGTGGTTTCGTAAAGTGGTTTCAGAAAACACTAGAAGTGGTTTTAAAAAAACACTAGGAAAGATGCTTCTAACCATGAATCATAAACACCACACAATGTATAAACAACCTCCATCAATAATTAGAACAAGTAACACAAATTCAAGAAGTTGAATATGCATAAAACCCTCAAAATTCTAATTATTAAACCAGTTTCTGCAGCCAACTTCGACACTGAATAACTTTTGATAGAGAGCTCAGATCGACAATCCCTTCGGTGAAAAGTTAGATGAATATATATAGAACGTCCACCAAAAATTTCGTTATGATCCAACAGCTACCCAAAAAGTTATCTTTTAAAACTGTACTGCAGAAAAATACGAGATTTTTCAGATTCGTAGTTTTCTTCTTTACTCATTCTTCGACCAATAAAACCTTGCGAATCCCTAGGTAACGAGCTCCCCCGAGCTCATCGACCAATTGTGGAGTTTGTTAAGACTCCTTGAGATCGTTTTGAGCCTCTAGGGTTTAACAATAACAATGATTATAAACATTATACGCGGTAATTAAACAAACTTCAGTATTATTGACACAAGGTTTTACTTTCACCCAATCTCCTCCAAATATTATTTGATCGGAATAATACGTGTTACCTAATCATGGGATCTAAGACACCTTAGATCTTGGAGGTAAACAACTACCCTAGACGTTTACAATAAACTACATGTCTAGGTTACACACACACACACACCTTTAGACTACATTATGGAAGACATACATATCTAAAACCTACACCCCATGTCCTCTTTATATACTAGAGAATTAGGGTTTACAAAATACTACGAAGGACTAAATAATAAATATTCTTTTGCAAGCAAGTCCTTTCATCTTTTTGTAGATTTCTTCTTTGTCTCTTTAAGTCCATTTGTTTCATTCTTGTATTTATTTTGTCTCATCAAATCCAAGGAACCTAAAACCCAACAATCTTCCCTATTTGATGATGACAAAACAAACAAAGTCGGTACTAACTTCCCTAAGACGGCGAAGAAGTTGAGATGTAAAAATCTCTTTGAATGAAACAAATCTTGTCTTCCTTGTCTTCCCCTTAATCCATGCCATGCTACTCCAATATTTCTTCCCCTTTTTGTTATCAAAAAATAGAGAATATAAGCAGTAGAAACTTTCTCTTGAGTGATGCATGAAAATGATTCTTCAAATCAGTAAGCTCTAGGTAATGATCACTTGTGAAGAAAACCAAGTATAACGAATTTGATAAAGAAGTAGAATAACCCAAACTTGTGTCTTATGTCTTGCACTATAGATGACATTGAATGTATACCCAATCTTGGTGTATAGGGAGACCGCAATCCCTTGACGAAAACCTTCATCTACTATTCGATCCATTTCGTTGTCATAATCATTGAAGCCAGACAAGTTACCTCCAAAGTGTAACACCCACTTTGAGATATGATAAGATCACGAATCTAAGTAACTCAACTACAATATCAAATTAGTGATATTCAACTTACGGCCGTAATCAACTAGTCAATAAATCTCAAAAACGAGCATTTTAAAACCTTTAAGAACAAATTAACCAAAACCTCCCTGTGTGTGAACCAATAATCCATGTGTGTGTCACCAAAAATCTCGATGCAAAAACATGTACGGCTTCCCTCATTCCAAAACCTCATCAGCAGAAACGAATAACGCAAGAAACACCAGCAGTGGAATTGAGATAACACTAGCAGTGGTTTCGAGAAAATAATAGAAGTGGTTGTTTGCGAAGTGGTTTCGAAAACACTATCCGTGGTTGCGAAGTGGTTTTGAGAAAAACACTATCCGTGGTTTCAAGTGGTTTCAGAAAACACTATCCGTGGTTTCGAAGTGGTTTGAAGAAACACTCTCCGTGGTTTCAGAAGTGGTTTTAGAAAACACTATCAAGTGGTTTTGAAGTGGTTTCGAAAAACACTAGAAGTGGTTTTGTAAAAACACTAGGAAAGCTTCTTCTAACCATGAATCATAAACACCACACAATGTATAAACAACCTCCATCAAGAATTAGAACAAGTAACACAAATTCAAGAAGTTGAATATGCATAAAACCCAAAAATCGAATTATTAAACCCGGTTCTGCAGCCAAATTCGACATTGAATAACTTTTGATAGAAAGCTCAGATCGACAATCCCTTCGGTGAAACGTTAGATGAATATATATAGAATGTCCACCAAAAATTTCGTTATGATCCAACACTAGCGAACGAAAAAGTTATCGCGTTTTAAACTGCTTGCAGAAAAATACGAGAATTTTCTATTCGTAGTTTTCTTCTTTACGCCATTCTTCGACCAATAAAACCTTTCGAATCCCTAGGTAACGAGCTCCCCGAGCTCGATTACCAATTGTGGAGTTTGTTAAGACTCCTTGAGATCGTTTTGAGCCTCTAGAGTTTAACAATAACAATGATTATAAACATTATATGAATGAATTAAACAAACTTCATTATTATTGACACAAGGTTTTAGTTTCACCCAATCTCCTCCAAATATTATTTGATCAGAATAATACGTGTTACCTAACCATAATTGTAATGGGATCTAAGACACCTTAAATCTTGGAGGTAAACAACTAACCTAGACGTTTACAATAAACTACACGTCTAGGTTACACACACACACACCTTTAGACTACATTATGGAAGACATACATATCTAAAACCTACACCCCATGTCCTCTTTATATACTAGAGAATTAGGGTTTACAAAATACTACGAAGGACTAAATAATAAATATTCTTTTGCAAGCAAGTCCTTTCATATTTTTGTAGATTTCTTCTTTGTCTCTTTAAGTCCCTTTCTTTCATTCTTGTATTTATTTTGTCTCATCAAATCCAAGGAACCTAAAACCCAACAATCTTCCCCTATTTGATGATGACAAAACAAACAAAGTCGTTAGTACGAACTTCCCTAGACTAACAGTAGAAGTTGAGATGTAAACATCTCTTTGAATGAAATAAATCTTGTCTTCCTTGTCTTCCCCTTAATCCATGCCATGCTACTCTAATATTTCTTCCCCTTTTTGTTATCAACAAATAGAGAATATAAGCAGTAGAAACTTTATCTTGAGTGATGCATGAAAATGATTCTTCAAATCGCAGAAGCTCTAGGTAATGATCACTTGTGAAGAAAACCAAGTATAACGAATTTGATAAAGAAGTAGAATAACCCAAACTTGTGTCTTATGTCTTGCACTATAGATGACATTGAACGTATACCCAATCTTGGTGTATAGGGAGACCGCAATCCTTGACAAAAACCTTCATCTACTATTCGTCAATTCGTTGTCATAATCATTGAAGCACGAACAAGTTACCTCCAAAGTGTAACACCCACTTTGAGATATGATAAGATCACGAATCTAAGTAACTCAACTACAATATCAAATTAGTGATATTCAACCGTCTTCGTAATCAACTAGTCAATAAATCCCAAAAACGAGCATTTTAAAACCTTTAAGAACAAATTAACCAAAACCTCCTTGTGTGTGAACCAATCATCCATGTGTGTGTCACCAAAAATCTCAGTACCAAAAACATGTACAGCTTCCCTTCAATTCCAAAACCTCATCACAGAAGCGAATAACGCAAGAAACACCAAAGATGGAATTGAGATAACACTAGCAGTGGTTTCGAGAAAACACTAGAAGTGGTTGCAGAAGTGGTTTCACAAAACACTATCTGTGGTTTGCGAAGTGGTTTAAGAAAACACTATCCATGGTTTTAGAAGTGGTTTGAGAAAACACTATCCCGTGGTTTCGAAGTGGTTTCAGAAAACACTCTCTGTGGTTTCGAAGTGATTTTAGAAAACACTATATCGGTGGTTTCGATTAAGTGGTTTCGAAAACACTAGAAGTGGTTTTGTAAAAACACTAGGAAAGCTTCTTCTAACCATGAATCATAAACACCACACAATGTATAAACAACCTCCATCAAGAATTAGAACAAGTAACACAAATTCAAGAAGTTGAATATGCATAAAACCCAAAAATCGAATTATTAAACCAGTTTCTGCAGCCAACTTCGACATTAAATAACTTTTGATAGAGAGCTCAGATCGACAATCCCTTCGGTGAAAAGTTAGATGAATATATATAGAACGTCCACCAAAATTTCGTTTATGATCCAACGCTAACGAAAAAAGTTATGATTTTAAAACATGTACTGAGAAAAATACGAGAATTTTCAGATTCGTAGTTTTTCTTCTTTCGCCATTCTTCGACCAATAAAACCTTGCGAATCCCTAGGTAACGAGCTCCCCGAGCTCATGATACCAATGTGGAGTTTGTTAAGACTCCTTGAGATCGTTTTGAGCCTCTAGAGTTTAACAATAACTTTTAATGATTATAAAACATTATAATGCAGCCGAATTAAACAAACTTCATTATTATTGACACAAGGTTTTAGTTTCACCCAATCTCCTCCAAATATTATTTGATCAGAATAATACGTGTTACCTAACAGTAACAGGGATCTAAGACACCTTAGATCTTGGAGGTAAACAACTAACCTAGACGTTTACAATAAACTACACGTCTAGGTTACACACACACACACCTTTAGACTACATTATGGAAGACATACATATCTAAAACCTACACCCCATGTCCTCTTTATATACTAGAGAATTAGGGTTTACAAAATACTACGAAGGACTAAATAATAAATATTCTTTTGCAAGCAAGTCCTTTCATATTTTTGTAGATTTCTTCTTTGTCTCTTTAAGTCCCTTTCTTTCATTCTTGTATTTATTTTGTCTCATCAAATCCAAGGAACCTAAAACCCAACAATCTTCCCCTATTTGATGATGACAAAACAAACAAAGTCGTGTCTAACTTCCCTAGCAGTAGCAGAAGTTGAGATGTAAACATCTCTTTGAATGAAATAAATCTTGTCTTCCTTGTCTTCCCCTTAATCCATGCCATGCTACTCTAATATTTCTTCCCCTTTTTGTTATCAACAAATAGAGAATATAAGCAGTAGAAACTTTATCTTGAGTGATGCATGAAAATGATTCTTCAAATCAGTAAGCTCTAGGTAATGATCACTTGTGAAGAAAACCAAGTATAACGAATTTGATAAAGAAGTAGAATAACCCAAACTTGTGTCTTATGTCTTGCACTATAGATGACATTGACGATATACCCAATCTTGGTGTATAGGGAGACCACAATCCCTTGACAAAAACCTTCATCTACTATTCGTCAATTCGTTGTCATAATCATTGAAGCACGAACAAGTTACCTCCAAAGTGTAACACCCACTTTGAGATATGATAAGATCACGAATCTAAGTAACTCAACTACAATATCAAATTAGTGATATTCAACCGTCTTCGTAATCAACTAGTCAATAAATCCCAAAAACGAGCATTTTAAAACCTTTAAGAACAAATTAACCAAAAACCTCCTGTGTGTGTGAACCAATAATCCATGTGTGTGTCACCAAAAATCTCAGTACCAAAAACATGTACAGCTTCCCCTCAATTCCAAAACCTCATCCCAGAAACGAATAACGCAAGAAACACCAGCAGTGGAATTGAGATAACACTAGCAGTGGTTTCGAAAACACTAGAAGTGGTTGCGAAGTGGTTTCACAAAACACTATCGTGGTTGCGAAGTGGTTTAAGAAAACACTATCCGTGGTTTCGAAGTGGTTTCGAAAACACTATCCGTGGTTTCGAAGTGGTTTTGAAACACTCTCCGTGGTTTCGAAGTGGTTTTAGAAAACACTATCAATGGTTTGAAGTGGTTTTAGAAAACACTAGAAGTGGTTTCGTAAAAACACTAGGAAAGCTTCTTCTAACCATGAATCATAAACACCACACAATGTATAAACAACCTCCATCAATAATTAGAACAAGTAACACAAATTCAAGAAGTTGAATATGCATAAAACCCAAAAATCGGATTATTAAACCAGTTTTGCTGACCAAATTCGACATTGAATAACTTTTGATAGAGAGCTCAGATCGACAATCCCTTCGGTGAAAAGTTAGATGAATATATATAGAACGTCCACCAAAAATTTCGTTATGATCCAAACGCTAACGAAAAAGTTATCGCGTTTTAAAACTGCTGCAGAAAAATACGAGAATTTTCAGATTCGTAGTTTTCTTCTTTCACGCCATTCTTCGACCAATAAAACCTTATGCGAATCCTAGGTAACGCAGCTCCCGAGCTCGATACCAATTGTGGAGTTTGTTAAGACTCCTTGAGATCGTTTTGAGCCTCTAGGGTTTAACAATAACAATGATTATAAACATTATACTAAAGCGGAATTAAACAAACTTCATTATTATTGACACAAGGTTTTAGTTTCACCCAATCTCCTCCAAATATTATTTGATCAGAATAATACGTGTTACCTAACTGTAGCAGGGATCTAAGACACCTTAGATCTTGGAGGTAAACAACTAACCTAGACGTTTACAATAAACTACACGTCTAGGTTACACACACACACCTTTAGACTACATTATGGAAGACATACATATCTAAAACCTACACCCCATGTCCTCTTTATATACTAGAGAATTAGGGTTTACAAAATACTACGAAGGACTAAATAATAAATATTCTTTTGCAAGCAAGTCCTTTCATCTTTTCAGTAGATTTCTTCTTTGTCTATTTAAGTCCCTTTGTTTCATTCTTGTATTTATTTTGTCTCATCAAATCCAAGGAACCTAAAACCCAACAATCTTCCCTATTTGATGATGACAAAACAAACAAAGTCGTTAATACGAACTTCCTAGACAAGTAGCGAAGTTGAGATGTAAACATCTCTTTGAATGAAACAAATCTTGTCTTCCTTGTCTTCCCATTAATCCATGCCATGCTACTCCAATATTTCTTCCCCTTTTTGTTATCAACAAATAGAGAATATAAGCAGAGAAACTTTCTCTTGAGTGATGCATGAAAATGATTCTTCAAATCAGTAAGCTCTAGGTAATGATCACTTGTGAAGAAAACCAAGTATAACGAATTTGATAAAGAAGTAGAATAACCCAAACTTGTGTCTTATGTCTTGCACTATAGATGACATTGAACGTATACCCAATCTTGGTGTATAGGGAGACCGCAATCCCTTGACAAAAACCTTCATCTACTATTCGTCAATTCGTTGTCATAATCATTGAAGCACGAACAAGTTACCTCCAAAGTGTAACACCCACTTTGAGATAGGAGCGAAAACAAGAAGAAAATGACAAAGGAAAGACTCAAGCAGATTTTAAAGCCTGAAGGCGTCCCATCTCAAAGGGCGACGCCGTCACTTGTTGAAGATTTTGATAAAAGACCAAGCGACGGCTTAGGTGATTTTCTAGTTCCAAAGTCTGACGACGTCACGTGTTAATTCTGGAGGGCGTTATCCTTTGTTTTACACCAGAAGACCAAGGAAGAAATCCCATACGATGTCCCTATTGAAGACAGATGGCGTCACACTCATAAGCTGAAGCCGTCCCAACGACGACTTGGCCCAAACGAAACCCTAATGACAAATGACGACCGGGGGCGTCACCAGCAAAAGGCGACGCCGTCGCACTTGTAAATATATATATATATAATTCGATTTTTCTTCATTTAGGGAGGTAGAAGTTTGGAGAGCAAACCCTAATTCGGTTGTAGTCCGACTTGGACAGTATTTTGGGGTTCCATACCCTTCTTTACATCATAAGATAAGTTTGTTAATCCATATTATCATTATGTCTACCCCATGTTTAATTGTTTGTGTGTATGCTTGCTTGTTTACCATGAGTAGCTAAATTATCATTGTATTTGCTTAAATCTATGAAACCTAGTTGTTAACTATTGTTACGTTGTCTCTTGTCTTGATTGGTAGACGCTAGAGTAAGGGAAAATGGCTTCTTCTTTATTTGTTGCGAGCTTGAACGTCCTAAATAGCAAAAAACTTAGGAGTGAACCTAGGCATCGTTGTGTTTATTGCGTGAGTTGTAGCTTTAGGATAATAGAGTATTCGGGGGGGATACTACAGTACTTGGGGATCCCGGATAGTCTAGAGGAAAGTTACGATTCAGAGAATTGACGAATTTAGCACCGCCCTATGACCAAACAGAATACAACGTACCAATTAAGATGAGGATGTGACAATTCAACCAACTAATAAGAGATAACTAGGGATTAAGGACATCTAAGTAAACATATTTTTAATAATCATAAGAGCACACCTACATTAGCATAATGATGCGTGGGTTCAGGTTCGAAAAGACTTCCTTTTTGTCACACCCCGCCAAAGGCGGAAACTCGAGGTACAACATAATCAATATACATCGCAAAAGAGATATAGTACAACACCATATTTAAATTTAAGGAAATAAAAAAATGTTACAATATTTTTCAAGTCAACTTTGGCAATAAAATCTTAAAGCTTGGTTTCCAAAAGAAATCTTCATATACTTAATGACCAAAGACGACATGTGAAGACTCCTTTATGCAAAAGACTTCATAAATCGTGCTTATTGACGATCACCTGAAATGCATGAGAAAACGGGTCAACTATAAAAACAGTTGGTGAGTACACAGGTTTTATGTATTATAAAAAGTCATTTTTATTAAAAGTCCTTTCACGTATTATAAAATCCAATTTTAAGAAAGTTTTTAAATAGTACGAAAACATTTTTGAGTATGTCTGCTTTGCAAATGTCCTGTCAACTCACCATGTTACAAATCCTACCCATACAAGACTTGTAACATATAAGTTGACATACATTTCTATATTTCGAGTGGTACACCTATGGTCATAATCATGCCTCATATATAATAAAGTTATGCGACAAAGCTCCACAAATAAATAATATGCGTTCCGAGGATAGGGGAACGAGAGGTTGGCCGACCTCTAATAGCGCTATCCATACTACCTTCTGCTCCGCACAAGGGAGCCGTACGAACGGTACGTATAATTGGAGTGCGAACGGCAAACCTATCGGAGACTAACAATGCGAATGTACGAACAGTACATCATAACAACTATTATATACTATCAATTAAGACTGCTCCGAACATGGGAGACTCGGCATTGCTCTGAACAAGGGAGACTTTGCGTTGCTCCGAACAGGGGAGACTTTAGGTCAAGGACGTACGGTCCATCAGGTCCAAACAAGTCATAAGCTCATAATTAAGTCCATGGGTCTAAAGGTTCAAAATATATTAAATAGTCTAAATCAAGAAAAAATAGGGTTCCATATAAGTCAAGGGTTTCAAATATATTAAAGGGTTCAAATTAAGTAATAAAAAGGTTCAATATAAATCAATGGGTTCAAACATATTAAAAGGTTCAATTTAAGTCAAAGAAGGTTTAATATAAAACAAATGGTTCAAATATATTAAAGGTTCTAATTCTCGTAAAAACAATTTAAGTTTATGTTCATACATTTCACCCAAAATAAGTAAAGCAGTATAAAGGGGGATGTGAATACTCACCTCGGTAGTGCAGTCTAAAGCAGCAGTCAATTAGAATTATTGTATAGCACCGACACGCGACCTATATTAGTATAACAAGTCTCAGTTTTTGACCCCAAGTAAAGTTTATCTAATTTTATTTATTTATACAAGCATTGTTGTTGTTGTTGTTGTTGACGTTAAGTTTTAAAATTGTCATTTTCAAATAATGTGTATATTTTGGCTAATGGGACTTGTTTTGAAAATTATGTTGAAAAGTATATATTATGTATATATGTTCGATATATATTTGTAACGGCGTATATAATTTCATTTAGTTGACGAGAAATGAGATGACGAACGGAACGGGATTTGAGTTGTATGCAGACTTGAGACAACACGAAGTTTAATGCCCGAGCGGGCAGTTAAACCAAACGGACCCTATTTACAAATTGGCTTCGGCCCAAACGTTACTCACACACTTTATTAAACCACCCGGGCTGGGCTTGGTGTAAACAACTAAACGTACCCAAATTAGGACTGACGGGCTCGTAGCCCAAGTACTTATTAAAGACCATGTTCTGAGGCCTAATGACCTCATAACGAGACACAGATTTTGTTTAGGCAAATTTTTTTTTAGCAAAGATGAATAAAGTTTTATTTATTTATTTAGTTATTTATTTATTTTTTGATAAAATACTACTCATAATTATTAATAAGAAACAAGCATAAATTATTGGCTTCATGAGCAAAAAGGTGTCAAGATATGTTTAGGCTGCCTAATGTAACTGAGAAAAGTGAACATGTAGCGATAGCATCCGAAAAGAGCAAAAGGAACAAACACCCTTCGAGAAGAGTTTTATCACAGCCGATTAAGACTACCTATAAGCTAGATAAATAGACCAAATAAGACCACAAGTATGCGAGGCAAGTAAGCCGAACGGGGACGTAAAATAAGCAAGGAAATAAGCCAAAACATCAATGAGCCGAGACTAAATAAACTATCACGTACATCGAAATTAATATGACCAGTTATCCAGTCTTTCCACCATCAGGTTTGTAGATTAGTTCTTTGTTTGACATCACAATGACAACTCTATAAACCTAAGTGTTAAACCAATAATTTCTATTCTTACTTCTTTTGATTCTCGACAGTAGCAACAAAAAAACAACAACATATAAATTTCACTAATCCTACTTTTGAAATAAAACATTTTATCATCATTTTCAGGTTCTAGTATCACATGTGTTTCGACATCAACAACAACAACCATGACAACAATCTTCTTTTTATACAAATCAATAATTTAGCCAACTAGTTTCACTAAAATTATACCTCCAAAGATTTTCTGATTAATTTACCGATCGGAAACAAAAATAAATAATTAAATTCGAATTCAAAATTCAAATAACAATTTAATTTATTAACAAATTTTATTCTTACAAGAATTAGTTGATGGGAGAAGAAACAAACACGAAAATCTTTAATTGGAGAGGCTCGGATTGAATTGGAACAATTGACAACCTTGGATAGCTTCCATATACACCCAAGAACAAAACCCCTTTGGTAATTTCAAAAAGCCCTTTGATTTAACCAACCCTAATTTTTTTGTGATTGTGTGTGGTAGTGAAGAAAACCTCTGATGAATGCCTCCATTTATAGATGAAGAAGAGGAATGAAGTCTCTTGCTCTTCTTGACCTTGTGGGTAGGTGTTAACCCTTCTTAGCACTCGTCCTTTTCCTAAGTCGCGACCCAAGAGAAACATGTGACTGAAATATGATAGATGGCTTTTTAAAGGTGGGTGACAAGAATGATTTTTGAGGTTGACTATTGTAGGATCATAAATATTATTGTGTTGATGATTCGGGTGGCCTTAGATGATGGAAATACAAGTATGCCATGTTTTAGAGAGAGAAAGAGTGAGAGGGTGTTCTTGGTAGAGACTTGCTTTTCAAATAATGAAATGTTAGATTGAGAAGCACCACCCCTTCCATGGATGGAAGGGGTATTTATAGTTACAGATATAACGACCTCCTGACGGCCTGTGGATCAGGTATACAGTGGGTAAAGACCCGTCCTTCCTCCACAGTGTTACACTAAACTAATCTATGCTATAAACTAACTAATAAACTACTAAATAACGTAACTAACGACATGTCTTCGAGCTAACATATGCTAGACCATAATTGGGGTGACCGACACTTTAACATGGAATTTCCAATTCCTAACAATCTCCCCCTAAGGGAGGTCACCCCATGAAATACATTTTGCATCCTAGCATTCTATCTTTGTCTTTAGTTCTGAGCTCGTAGACTTCTATTCTTCAAGTTCCGCAATCTTTGTGCTTTAGTAGCGATTCTTCGAAGTCCGCATTGATTTGTACTTTTAGTGGAGGCCTTTAACTGATACACATCTTTGATGATCTTCGAGCTTACTTTGAGATCATCAGCCACAGTAAATCTCTGGATCAACCTTTATTGTGTTGCCATCATGTGTTGTTGTGACTTTTGGACCGACATGCTCACACTTTCTGGATCATGACATCTTTTCATCAGAGTAGCGGAAGCTTTACTGGCTCATGATATTTGCAGTGGCGTAGCGGAAACATAGTATAAAAATATCAGAGCCAGGTTCTGTAGATATTCACAAGTCATGATTTCTTCAATTAAGTATGGATGCTGTGAGCATGCGACTTTGGATTGACTCCTCAATTTTGATCAGCTGCAATCATCGGGGTGTACCTGCATACGACAGTTAGCAATAAAGCGCACGAAAGTGTCTTTGATCACTTTCGTTGAATTGAGGTACACGACCCACAGTTCCCCATTGATCAGTACAAGTACTGCCTGTGATCATGAAGAATTCCGAAGAATCTCATTGACAGGGTTTCGCAGCTGCTCTAGCTGTTCTCAAACCGGAACGTCTCAAAGAAGACAACACGGAGTGAGTGAACCAGCGAATTGAGATTCACTGATTGATGAAAATTTGATTTGAAAACAATCGCGTATTGCTTAGAAGAAAGAGTTTTGCAATACGACGAAGGGTTTATAAGAAATATCAATTTTCAATCACATCTTTTTGTATTTGAAAAGAGTACACATTCAATGTGATAGACAAAAGAAGAGATTCACACATCGAACGGTTTTTCCAAAAGTATTTTTTCAATCAGAGATACTTTTTGTGTTTGAAAACATGAATACACATTCGATGCGCTAGAGAAAAGAAGATTTGCACATCGAGCGGTTTTACAAAATATTCGTCAATTCCATTCCTGCCAAGTTGATTCAAGATTGAATCTCCCATCGTTTCTACTATCCGTTCTGCACAAGCTCTCTTTTGAAAAGATCTCACATGTCACCTACCAAGAGCTTGTTTGATGTTGGCTCTAGAAGGATTTCCATCTTCATCATGAATATTTTTACATATCACTTGGATGTTCTGGAAATACCACAAGGATAATGCGTAGGACTCTTAAAATATATTCTTACTTTCCACATTGTGTGAAACAGCAAGTCTTCAAGAATTTAGTGTCCTAATGAGATATTGTGGATGATATCTTGGCTCTAGACTCAATTGTGCATTTTTGGTTCCTATGCCGGAGACTAGGGAGAGGGTCTCCTTCTTCAATATCAATGATCTCTAAGAGAAAGTTGATAGATTATGTAGGTTCCCCGTGAGAATGAAACAAGCCCTTTTAAGAGGAACTTGAGTAGTTTGGGAAGTTTAGTGCAGTGCGTCACTGCGTCCATGACGTCTTGTCTTCAATACCAGTGTACCTTAGTAAACAGTATTGAACCCGTTTCTTTCCCTAAGGTTGAATTATTGGAGGGCTATTTCTTTTCACCCTTTTCACATTCATTTCTTTTCATTCTTCAACCCCTTCGTCTTACCAGAGATTTCATAACTAGAACCTTGTGGGTTTGTTCCGTTTTAGCTCTATCCTCCGTCCACACTCTTCCCTTTTCTCACTTTTCTCCTTTTTTCATCATACCTAAGGACTCTACACTATCTTGTGGATTGTCCCTGGTAGATCCTCCGGCACTGGGCGGGATCGTGGGAACTAATACCTAACCTCACCATCCTTATAACTCCATGCATAAAGTAAAATAGTCGGTCTTTTGGTACAGTTCATCCTTCCTTAAAACCAATTGAAAAATCATTTGGAAAATCAATCAAGGTACTTGTGATACAAAATCAAAGCATTTTGTACCTTAATTGTTTTGATCATTTAGAAATTCTCCCCCTCAACATGTGCATATGATCTTGAAATTGTTTAGCACATGGAGGCAAGAGTACTTTCAAATATTTCTTTGATCACAATTTCTTATGAAAAAGCCATTTGATTTTCTTTGGTAAATTCTCCCCCTCAATATGTATGTTGGATATTTGAAAATCATTTTGCATATAGAGGCAAGAGATCTTTTGAAGTACATCCACGATTACATAAGCCATTAAGAAACCATTAGAAAATCAATCAAGGTACTTTATGTTGAAACATAGAAATCTTTTGTACCTTGAAAGTTTGTTTTCTTTTGAAATGCCCCCCCTGAATATGTGCTTCGAGATTCGAAAGCGTTTAGCACATATGGGAGAGCAGTATGCACATTTGAATCAAAATGATCATCTTTAATTAAGTTTCATTATTAAATCACAAATTCTCCCCCCAATCAAAAGTATCAAACCCTTTGAGATTTTGGATCCCAAGTGATTTAATAAGGTTTAGAAAACATGGGAGAAAATGTGGGTTTTGTTTTGGTTTTTGGTTAAATGCTCCACCACAATCATGTGCATTATGTATTTCCAAAATCGTTTGACGCATGAAAAGGAGTGGCTGCTTTGAAACAATCACCTCTTTAAACCAATTTGAGATTTAAATCACGATCTCTCCCCCGATCAAAAATTTCAAACCATTTGAGATTTTGGATCCCGATTGATTTAAATCATTTAGAAAATTTTGGGGAAAGACGTGGCAACATTTAATTTTGAAAAATGACTGATAAGGATCAATTTTAGACATTAAATATTGTTAGTGTCAGGTATGATAGTTTTTAAGAGATCTTTAAGCAAAATAAAACAATTTCACAATCAAATAAGAACAGAAAAAATTTCATTTTGAAAGATCTTTGAGTTTTAAAGAAAATCATACCATGACATAACATTAAATCTTTAGATCACCACTTTAATTCGTACAAGCCGGACTTGATAGATGAAATATCGTTGAAACATATTTTATTTAAAATCACTCTCCCCCTCAATCGATACCGAGTAGCGATGATTGAGTGACTTAATTTTTGATAAAATGAAGTCCGATAATTTTCAAAATTAAGTCCAATTTATTTTCAAAACAATATTTTCCATTTTCAAAACAATTTAATCAAATTTTTTCAAAATTGTTTTAAAAATGGTATCCTGCACAAAGATACGTTAGGTGGATGAGCAACTTTTGTTGTTGTTGCTGAGGGTTTGGAAGAAAACCATCTGCTGATGCAGTGAGACTTCTTTCATTGCATTTGTCATGCCAAATCTTCATAGAGGTCCAATTAAGCTCCGTTTCTTCATTTGATAATGAAGAAAACCATCTGCTGATGCAGTCAGACCTCTTACGTTGCATTTTATGCCAACTCTCCGTAGAAGTCAAATTAAGCTCCGTTTCTTCATTTGTCAACCCAAGAGATAGTTACCCTTTCCTTTCGGCATCCAATCATCTTAATTTGTGGGATCGGATCGAGGAACATTCTTATATACCAATATATACGCATGCGTTAGTGGACATACAAACAGATATATGGTGGTCGACATCACCCAAACAGCAATCGACTAATAAAAGTCAATTCAACATATCAATCGGATCATATAAAGCATGGGATTATGTGTTCATCAAACTCTAATCATCTAAACCTAACAATCATCCTATAGGCACCCTAGTCCTAGTAGGTTAACATCATTTTTGATTAAGCAATTAGGATAATTAAGAAGCCGTTAGATGATATAATTTTGAAAATATTCTCCCCCTCAATCAATGACTTATTTTCTGAAAAGTTTAAAAGCGTTGAAGTCATTGATTGAGTTTTTCAATTTTACAAAACTCGAATCTGATTGATTTACAAGTAACTCATTTACCACCATTTTGAAAACAACAAATATTTTTAGAAGATTTTTTAGACGGAAAAACATTTGTATAGAAACAACGATCCTTTGACGCATGCTTTCCTTTGTTTTGTTTTAGGATAAGTGCAAGAATTTTGAAAAATGGTTTAGAACAAGACTTTCAATTCTTGAAGAAGCGGGTTGCTATAGAAATAATAGCAAGCCATGGTTTAAGCGGCGGGTTACGATGCAAATAGCAGCCATAGTTTAACTACGGGTTAGTCTGAAGTAACTGCAAAGCCATGTTTGAGAGACATGTTTTGGAAAGAATATTTACACCTCACGCTTTGAACTTCATCTAAAGTTCCGTGCCATTATAGAATGACATTTCTAAGACCGTAGATGTTATCGATACCGAGACATGTCTAGAAAACATATTTTTTATTTTTCAATTTTTATGATTTTTATGGGCTTTTGTTGATTTAATATTTTTCTATTTTGTTTTTGTTGGTTTTATATTTTTGTATTTTTCTTTTTGAAAATTATTTACAAAGATAGAGAAATAGTTTAGAAGATGATGATCACAGTACGAGATAAAATCGATTCAGCACTTTATGTAGAAGATAAGTCATCATCTCTTAAACTTTCACCACCAAAGCATTCGAGGCTCTTGAATGCATTAAGCAAGAACTTGAGCCTTCAAAAGTGAATCTTTGGTAGCTTCCCCAAACCGACCAATCCACGTAAAAGACAATTTCCCTCAAGAAGAAGAAGTGAAGCAAACAGTCTCATTGACCGATGAAACACACACCACGAAAGAGGCGAAAACAAGTAACAAGATAACATGGATCATCTTTGGTTATCAAACCCGGAATATAAATGATTAATCACGATCACATGATCCTGTTGTGTCCCGATGTACACGACCTCTTAGATTTTACGGCGATTGGCCTTGTCAATTGGGGAACAATATATCAACATCTTCATTTTACCAAGTGCATTCCATTTATCTTCCATACCGTGATTGCCCTAATGTACGCAAGAACCCAACTTGAGTAGAAACAACGAGATCATCATAGCGGTTTGAATCAATGATTTTCTCTGGCGGATGTCAACTCGGAATTACCATTAAGTCGATCATGTGAACATGTTATGCGACCTGATGTACACATATCTCTCCACGATGGTTACGATCACATCGGAATCATCATTACATTGTGTGTACAGAAGCCAGCCGGATAAGCTTACTGCCATAAATCATATAGAAGATGTCGATAAACAATATCATCTCACGTTCCAAATATTCTTCTCATAATTTGTTAATACAAATAAGCCGTAAAAATGTTTATTTATATTTTACGATCTTCTAATGTTTTGTCGATAACAAAAGTAAAATCATTTTAACGAAACAAATAGAGTACGTAAATAGTTTGAGTTAATAGTTTTCTAACACAATTAAGTTGTCACATAAAACACTAAAACAAATATAAGTGATTTTATGATTTAGATACATATGTACAACAACTAGTGTTTACATATTAGGGTTAACATATAATTAAAAAAATTGTATACTAAAATGGGTAATAACTAAGTGTATGCTAAAATGGGTAAATACAAGTATATACTAAATGGGTAAAATACTAGCAAATGGTTTTGACCCATAACCCATGGTTTTATATATACCACTTAACCAAGTTCATTGTATCTAGAAAAAAAACCATGGATCAATCCATAACCCATGACCCATGACCCATAACCAAAAATACCCATGGGAAGAGGCCGGACCACGGATCCCTAGCTTTGTGCTAGCGGATCCCTTGTGGTAGGATCCAAGGTGGGGATCGAGGTAGAAGAGATTTTTCCTCTATAAATAAGGAGCCATTTCTTCATTGTTTCTCCACCCCCTTTCAATATACTTTATCCCTTTGAGGTTAAATCTCACTAACCTTATGTAGATCCAAGAGATCTATGTTTGTAGTTTTGTTTTGTGTGATATTTGGGTTCCTCTTAAAGGTAAGATCACCACCTTTGAAGTCAGGAGC
>OU343221.1:91659835-91779317 GCA_910596185.1 Chrysanthemum makinoi | reverse complement strand
TTTTCGAAATAGTGCTATGAGGCTCGTCCCTTATTATGAGAGAGTCCTCGAGTTCAATAATGTCTGTATAAATATGATCATTGACCTCTTCCAAAGCGACGTCACTTCTCTCAACCGGCGTGAGTGAAGGGGAAGGGTCAGAAATGGAAAACTCTCCGAAATGAGAGAGGTTTCAGCCGACAAACTCTCATAATATTTTTTCATTTGAATGGAATCCTTATCATCATCGAAAACGAAAGTCTTGCGATATTGGGTTGTTGTAGCATTGTAGACGTCGTCATCAGTGGCTTGACAATCGTAAAAAGGATGGGGACCACCACAATAATCACAGCTTTTGGAAATGGTATCAACTGGCTCTGGTTTTTGCTTCATGCATCAAATATCATTGGTAAGCTCAGCCATCATAACCGGTTTATTTCTTGATGTCGGAACTTTCGATTTATTCTCGATGATCGTCAATATATCCCTAGGGGTACGATACAAGATATGGCCACCGGCGGCTGTATTAAGTGAATCTTGATCGGTTTGCGTTAAAGCATTGTAGAATATATCGATCTGGAGTAATTCTGAGAAACCGTGATGTGGGCATTTTCATAGGAGATCTTTGAATCTTTCCCATGCCTCACCAAAACTTTCATCAAAATGCTGCTGGAAGTTTGTAATTTCGTTCTTAAGATTTTTCATTTTAGAATAAGGAAAGAAACGATTTACAAATTTTGAAATGAGATCTTCCCAAGCAGTGATCGATCGAGGGGTTCTTGATCGAACCAATTCTGGGCTGCCCCCTCGAGAGAAAATGAGAATAACATCAACTTAATTGTGTCATGAGGGACATCCTTATATTTAATAGTCAAAATTAAATTATCAAACCATCGGATGTGAGCATGGGGATCGTCCCTCTTGAAACCATAGAATGGATTCGACATAATTAGTTGAATTAAACCGGTTTGTATCTCAAAATTTTCGGAAAGAATCTCCGGTACAACGATAGCATCTTCGTAACCCTCGGTGGGTACTTGGAGCAATTCTAAAATTGTACGCGTGTCCGCCATTAGAATTAAACATATAGAGGGATAAGAGGAAAGTATTATCAAATCAGAAGAATATTTTTGGGTTTTTAGAAAACATATTTTGAAAAGAAAAATCTTTTTGGGTTTTTATAAAAGAAATATTTACAAAAACAAGACGATAACTTCTCGGGGAAGGATCTTCAAATGCACGCGAATCAAGACGGAATCGAAAATTCACTACATGCCCTCCCAGGCAGCGGCGCCATTTTCATATGTTCAGTTTTTGTATATAGATATTTTCCAAAGAAATACAAAGGTATGTATTTTCCTCGGGTCGTTTTCCCAACAAGGGATTAATGGAGTTTAACAACTCACGTCGCGATTATCGGGATTCGAATGGGTAAAAAGGATTTTTGAGGATTTCTAAACTATGAGGCAAGGAAAAGTAAAGGGAAGCAATAAAAACAACTAAATCTATGATGAAATTAAGGAAATTATAACTAAGCATACAAAATTAAACTAAAACGCAAATAACGTAATTAATAAAACGCGAATTAAATGCAAACTACACTATTTTAACCCATATAAGTGAATTACTATTTTTCAACAGATAAAAATGATATTTAAAATTTATTCGAAATTTAAAACTAATTTTTTGGGGTTTTTCTTGATTTATTTTGAATTAAAAACTATTTTTGAATATTTAAAATAGACTTAAAATACTTAAAATTATGAAAATTTGCAATAAAATTACAAAACTATTTTTTAAAAATCTTAACTAACTAAAAAGAATTTTAAAAACTAAACTTACATTTTTCTGACTTTATCTTTATTTATTATGAATTTAAAACTAATTAAATTCCTAGAAAATATTATTTAAAGAATGAAAATTCTGGAAAAATTCTTTTTTCGGAATTTTTGAATATTCTAAACCTGAGAAAATTTAATTTGCATTTTTCTGAACCTTTTATGATTTATTTGGATTAAAAGCTAGTTAAAAATGCTAGAAAATGAGTTAAAATGCAGAAAAATAGCAAAAGAGCATGGAAAAATGTGAAAATTTCCAGAAAAGTCTAAAATAATACTTTAAATCATGTAAAAATGACATAAACTACTTTAGAGAATAGGAGGAGTGATTTGGGCACACCACTGATGTAATAAGCACTAAGATAATAAGCCAAAAGCCATAAAAAGCAACAAAAAATTAACACAGGCTCAAACTACCCTAATCTAATCAAAACTAAGCTACTTCAAGTGATATGGATCAAATACGATCAAGAAAAAAGCATTTAAGCTCTAAATCAAATTTAAACTATTTAATGCCATACGGCCCTTATAGCCCTACTTTGAGCACTGATTTAGGTGGTTTAAAAAAATCATAGAAATAAAATAAAAATACCTAGTTATCGACCATCAACTAAAGTCTCAAAATCTCAGCTAATTATGACTTACTATGAGGAAATTAAAAATCAAAACTATAAGCCATTTGAGCTAGTGATTAACTGATGTGCAGACCAGATAAATAAGCAATAAGCTCATTATCTAAACTATAAGCTACCTAAGGCTGAAACTAACCTAAACTATCTAAAACTAAGCTAATGCAACTAATTAGAATCCTAAAAGCACAATTTCAAAGCGTTTGAGCACAAAATCAGTTTCTAGCTACTTATTCCAAACGACCCTACTGTGGTGACTTTGAGCCTAAGTAAGATATCTTAGAAAAAATCACAGAAATAAAATAAAAATATCCAGTAAACAACCACCAACCAAATACTTTATTTCCAGAATTTCAGCTAAAATGGGAAAAATTGAATGAATTAAAAATGCAAAAGCAAGCCCCTTGAAACTGATTTGAACTTTTTTACTATTTCTAAAAACTTTGAAATTTGACTATTATGAATTTTGATCCTACTTAACAACTGATAAGTGATGATTTGAGATGAATAATGACCAAATTGAACTAACCTTATTACTTTTAAACATATGTCTAAGCTTATGCAATAACTAATCTAACTGATATGTAAACAAATTAGATCTAAAATTAGATTTGACTAATATGCAAATGCAGATTCCATTTTATGCTCAAACTTGACTTAGTTTAGCTAAATGGAACTGTGAGCACTCTATCTAACCACTATTCTAACTTTTAAATCAACAAAACCAACTGATCCAAACACTAGTTAAGAAGCTGAAATGCAAATTTCCCAATCTAATCCTAAGATCTAAACCATATATAAACTTATATCAGATTCTAGTGACATAAATCTGCTTAAGTGATGCATTAAATCCGGAAATAACAATCAATGAAACTTAAATCCTAAGTATGCAGAATGATATCAGATTACTAAGCTAAAATCTAAATATCCAGATACAGATAGACTACAACGAAACAAAAATACACAAAAATGAATTACACTAAACTAAACATGATTAAGCCACAATTAACACTATTACTTTGTAAACAAGTACTGAGATTAAATTGCACTTACAAAGGTCCAGCCACTATGGCTTGCAAACTGAGAACATGAACCACAATTCTATCCCATAACTAATCAATTCAGAGCTAAATTCAACCCAATCCTACAAATTACACTAGCAGATCAAAACCTTTCTTCATTTACTGTAGTTTGACTTTATTTAACCAAATTGAGAGTACATATTGAGTAGGTGAATTAGTAAACTCTTAAAAAGCTATTAATGAGCTTATACAAGCTTCTGATAACATAAAAAACAACTGAACTTAATTTTAAAACAGATTTTATATATTTTTTTGATTTTTTTAAGGATTTTTTCTATTTTTTTTTATGATTTTTACTTGAAGAGATTATAAACTGAAAAAGGATTAACAACACATTAGAATGATTAAACAGTAATGAAATTAAGCCATTTAAGTCTTAAACAGAAATTAACAACGATATAAGATTTAGAACTAAAATACTTTTATTACCGAAATTTGAGTACAAAAAAAATTCAAATACAGAATTTAAATTCAAATATTAAAAACAATTTAAAACTAAAAATAAACTACTTAGAAAATTACTCCTACTCTACATGAATACAATATGTGAAATCAGGGTCCTATTTATAGGCGAGCTAAAGCATGAGAAGGATCTAGGAATTGCCAAATTATGCTTTCTCTTGGCATCTCTCAACCCTCAGTTCAATCTTCCACGTTCACCAATCACTTAGCACCCTTGGATCACAATAACCACGTATCTCCTGCCAATCAGAGATGAGAATGAAGTGAGATGACACACGGATTGCCAACTTGGCATTCCGTGTGTCATAATGTGTTAGGGAATGTACGAAATTGCGCTCTAATTACACTGATCGTGGTTAATTTATGTAGGGGTATTCTAGGGTTCTTGTGGGATTCTCGGTAAATGGATTGGGGGTAATATTTGGGTGGTGGGTAATGTAATTATTTTTTATTGTATTTGACTTTTATTTTGACCAGTGGAATGGGGAGGGTTCAAGTAAATATGATCAGGGTCAAGTGATGAAAAGGGTTCAAATCATCTAAGCTTGTTGACCGGTTTGATATGGGTTGACCAGGCTTTGGTTTTGTATTGGGCTTGAATGCTATTTTGGGCCTAAATGTAATAAAATTGGACTTGGACTAAGTAAATGATCCATATGGTATTTAAGGGACTAGTTTTGCAATTTCTGGAAATCCAAGGACCAGATATGTAACTTCTGAAAATGTACTCCAAGGGCTAATCTTGACAATCTCTAATAATCCAAGGACCACGTTTCCAATTCTGAATCTCAAGGGTAATTTCTGCCAATTTCTGAAACTTGAGGGACTGATTCTGCCATTTCTTTAAACTTGATTATATCTTTCAAAAATCATCCAATTAGCATCGAAAATCTTCACAATTTCTCAATTCTGACCTTCCGGCTCAGCTTTAGCACTCTTTATCTCTCGTGCTCGGGTTTTTGTCTGATTTTGCTATCTTTTGCGTGTTTTGACATATCCGTACCTGCACATGCATAAACTCAAGAAACCAATATATATTAGCAATAAACGACTCTTTTATGGTTATTTTGGATTTATTTGGTAAAGAAAAGATATGTGTTTTAGCACATATCACTTGGCGACAAGACAAAACTAACATCTCTGACCAATTGTTAGAGTTAGCCTCAGTTCTAAGTTGGTCACATTTAGGACGCCTTGACATTCTCCTTTGTTACTTTCTTTTCGCAAATTAAAAAAAATAAATTATGAATATAAACATGTGTATAAAGAATCTTATATAGACAAACCTAATATCAAAAAAACAAAATTGCAACTATAGTTGCTAAAGCAAAGGATACACTATTTTGGTGCAGCATATCTAACCAAAATATAGAGAATCTTACCTAAGCACAATGATACACTATTTTTTGCATTCTATCCTTTGGCTTATTAGCATCATACAAATATTGATTTTTTTTTTGTGTTCACAGATAAGATATTATTGTTGTTTCTTTTCAATCATACTAACATCCAAAATAGCCACAAATTATTAACTTGCAGCCTTTAAAAGTAGCCAAAAATAATGCATTGTTAACAGTTTCTCTTAAAACATGTAAATATCAAAAATATAAAAACAAAATTGTTAGTGCAAATATTATGATATTTAATCTATACGATCTCGTTTGTTTTGTTGATGAAAAACATGTAACTTGTAATACGTAACGTAAAATGTATAAGTTACTTGTAATTTTATTTTGTCTCAACGTACTTTCAACACCTCTCGACGACTCAAGTCCTTGTATGCTACAACACATGTTCGTACATGTTTGTTATGTTGCGTTATGATCAAATCCCTAACAAACCATTAAACATGTTTAGTTAAATAGTTTATATAAAACTAAAACCATTTTTATAAAACACTTAAGTAATCTTTGTTACTTACATTTTAAAAAATACATAAACAAAAGTAAATGTGTTGGGTAAATACCATGATCCATAACCCATACGCATGACCCAAAGTCCATAACCCATTGTCTAAATACATTGTATCTAGTTGGGCACCCATGACCCAAAGTCCATGACCCATGACCAAAGTCCATGACCCATGACCAATGATCCATGACCCATAACCCAAATAATGAGGAGCGTCCACGGATCCCACAGATCCCTGGGGCTATAAGGGGCGCATCCCTCTCAGAAGGGATCCTTGGGACAGAAACATAGTTTGGTCTTTTTGCCTATAAATAGCAACCCACTTCTCACCATATTTTCACACCTTCACCCTTAGTTTCTCTCCACCATTTCTAACATATTTAGATCATTAGGAAACATGTAAGCCACCATCATCTCATATGATCATAATTCTTATAACTTTCATTTGTTGTAAGCATACTCCCGAAGTGATCCTCCAAAGCAAGCCTAGAGATCTTGCATCCTTACCTACTAAAGTGATCACCCATCACAAGCATACAAGCACATGAAGATCTTCTACAATAAACTTGTCATCTTCATTCACGGAAGACTAACTACATCATGCTTTATGTTCTTGATGTTTGGTTTAGGATTTCATATCCATTAGACACATTGTCTTGGATATTGTCTAGTATCATATTCATGTATCTATAACTAGATTAGATGGTTTATGTGTTTGTTCCATAAAACACAAGGTTTGTTATGTTGGGCCACAAAACATAGCGGGTGTTATAGATGTGTCGTGTTGGTCGGGTAATGCTTCCTCCTTTGTAATGGAACCCAATATCTAGCCTTGTACCGGATAAAGTGTAGGAGACGTTGTGATAGGTTTGGTTCTACCTAGTGGAAGAACCTGGTATCTAGCCTTGTACCGGATAAAGTGTAAGCGACGTTGTGATAGGTTTGGTTCTACCACGTAGAAGAACTCGGTGTCTAGCCTTGTACCGGATAAAGTGTAGGCGACGTTGTGTAAGGTTTTTTCCACCAACAATGGAGTTTGTTGATCTTGTGAAGTAACTCTCGAGTTGGATACTCGGGGAGTGGAGTAGGGCGAAAAGGAGCTTCGTGACCGAACCACTATAAATCCTCGTGTTGGTTTGTGTATCCTTTTACTTATCGTTTTACTTTTATTCTTGCTTTATATTGTTGATTGTTTATGTGTGTGATTACTAGGTCTTTCATATAGTCATAATCTATATTTAACACTTTACATATTATGACACACTTGATCAAGAAAAACAAACCGGACTAATAATGGTGAAACTTGATTTATAATGAACCATTAATCTTGCGGAATCTTATGTGATATTAAGGGGTTGGCCTTACATGCCGTAATGTGTTAAATGCATCCTCGCATCGAGATTAGCAAATGCGATGGTTTATTTTATATTTGATACAAAAGTTTTAAGTTTGAAACGGAAATGTATTCACCCCCCCCCTCTACGTTTTCCACAATTGGTATCAGAGCGGGTTGTCTCTAGTTTTTAAAAACAAATGGTTTTCAAAACGAGTAATGTCCTTGTATCAAGTTTTTGGTGAAGTCAGCATAATATGAAAACGGTTTTGTTGATTTTTGTCTTTGAAGTTTTGTCGTTAGATATCTTGTTAATCAAGCTTGAATAATGATTAAAATGGGTAATATAACTTCACTAAAAATTCTACAAAGGTTAAACCTTTTGTAAATCTGTGTCAGATCCGCGGATCCCTTTGTTATCATAAGGCGGATCCCTTTTGGAAGGGATCCGGCGGATCCGTCGTATAGAGGACAACTTTTTGTTAAATTTCAAAAATTCATAATTAATTAACCGTAAGTTCATAGAAGTCGTTTTAAAGGTATTTGAGTCTACTTTCATATAAAAATGATTTTATAAACTAATTCAAAACAAAATTTACAAAATCATTGATTTATAATAGAAATTCATTTTTCGGTCATAACTTTAGCACAAACTTTTGATCTAATTGGATACGGATATTTTCGTCTTTGAATAACAGCGTGTCTTCTTTTGAAATTAAGTTTTTGATCATATTTATAAATATAAAATAAACTAATCAAGCTTGGTATACATATTTATATTTAACACAAAGAGATGAAAAGAACTTTCGTATGCTTTGCTAAATGATAAATTGTCTTCCTTGCATTACTTGATTATTTTCTTATCTCAAATACTTTTTGTGCTTGTTTGTTTGAATAACATATGTGGTTTCCTTACCTTGCTATTCATTCTCTTGTTTTTCGATTTAGTAATATTTTACTAATCAATGTGCTATTTGAAGGAGTATTTGGGATAACATCTATGTGTGTCGATAATGTTAGTTTAAATACTTAGATAAGTCATATAAGTTGAAAAATGTTTAAAACATGTAATATACTAAATGGCTTCTTGTTGAGTTTGTCATGTATGCAACATAAATATTTTATGTGCTTATATGATTTCTTGATTTCATATTTTCTTGTGTCATTTTCTAAAAACAACAAAAATGTACATCGGATCATAACCTACACTTGTGTTGATGATGTACTCTCCCGTTTTCCTTTTCATGATCGCTTTCCAAGCATCATAGTAGGATTGAAAACTTGATTATTTCATCCGATATACTCAAGTAAATTATTTTGCAATGCAAATATAATTGGTCATATCCGAAAATCCAAACTCGAGCTTTCCAACAACATATGTTGAACTAGCTCATCCAACCATTTTTTTTCACCATATGGACAACCTTAAATTTTTATATTTAAACATGACACCTTTGTCACCTTAGTTGTTTCAGGCATAATATTAATAAAAACGAAGCAAAGTATCATCATTGTTACTCTTCGATACGCTATTGTAGGAATATAAATTTTCCTAACTTGAGAATGAATACTGGAGAACCTATTGCACTAGAAACTCAATTTGACCTAAATGTTGAATTGCTTCCTTGATAGAAGTTGGGTATGTGGAATCACCCGTAAAAATGGTCGTGTTTAGCCATAATAGAGCACCGCTAGTAATAGTCTCATATTCATTCTCTCACTTGAGAAATCTATGCTCCTATGTTTTTCTAAAGTAAGTTTACAATGGAAATACTTTGCGTTGTCTTAGGATTACTAATCAAAAAAGTTGTAAAATTAATTTTTTATTTAGTTAATCACAACCACTTGCCTCATCAAGCAATTATCTTGCTTTGATCGAGAAGAGCTACATGACTTCATGGACAAAGCTCATTGTATGATAATCACCATCCGTAATGACTATACATAGTTCATTGCTTCCGTTGACCAAAACAACCTTCTAAAATAATTCACTTTCTTAAGGACGCATATACATGTGTTTCTTACTCTTCAATACCAATACATAGGTAAACATCTTTTAGCTAAAACCAACTCACAAAATGGTACTTACTTCAAGCCTTTCTAAATCTAACACTTACTCTTCTAAACACAATCCTTCATCTCCAAAAACAACAACTCCACCTTCTGGATCGAAATATAGTCTAGATTCTCCTAAATTAGCACCTCACAACTCTTTTGTCTTGAACACCATCATGTGCTCTTTTTTTTTCTAGACACATACCTTGCATGTCAATGTTAGTGTAAATGATTTACTAATCTAGACCGTAAATATGTTTTGAGCTTCTTGAATAGTGCTTGTTAAGTTTGCTAAACTTCTGTGTTATTTGTGAGCTCAATCTCATTTGATTGCCTATATGTTATTTCTACTTGCTCTCCTTGCTATGCTTAACTTGTATATATGTATACTTGCTGTAGAAATCATTAGTTTCAAAATTCGAAACATAGAGCAAAATTTTGAAACCATTATGTTAAGGAAATCTGTCTCAGACACCGGATCCCTTGGATATAACTAGACGGATGCCTCAAGTGAAGAATCCGTGGGATCCGGGTGGACAGAAGTTCCTTTTTAGCCTCATTGCATCAATCCAACCTTCCAGACCTTATTGGACTAGTTAAACATGCTACATTAGGATCACTTAAAATTTCCTTAGGCTCAGTTGATCTCACATTCACTCATGGATGACTTAAGATCACATTCAAAGTATTTTTGACTTATCATTACTTCAAAACTCACCATCTTTCCGCTCCAATGTTTACACATTGTTCATCTTATCTCAAAACACCTAGTTTGATATTTCTCTCAATTTTGACAAATTGATTTTAGTCATCTCTACCTTAAAATGCTCTAAAAACTAGTTTTTCATTTCTTGTGATTTTTAAGAAATTTTCTAAATTTTCCTTTGATCACCATCTGGTCTCTATGATCATTAGACATCCTCAAAACACTTAATGTCATCCATAATCACTCATTAGTATTTCTAAAACTCCATTTTCTCCACAAAAGTCATCATTGACAAACCTCACTCATTAGTCTTGACCACTTAGGTATCATGCCATGTAGGACACCTTAATGGACTGACTAACTTAGGATATGTAAGTACTAGACCTTACTAGAACCCAATCATCTCCTTTTCACCTCATCTGTTAGCCGGATCCCTAGACTAAAGCTAGCCAGATCCCTCTAGTGAGGGAACCGGGGAATAGAAGGTACATTATCTCTTGAGATAATCATTTAAAATTTCCTTTTTCCAGTCAAACACTTGCTTAACACATAGGATTATCAGTTTCTTATATGCTTATAAATGATTTGTGTTTATGTGATTATTTATGTGTTCTCTTTTTTTCTTTTCATGATATTATGTGAACAATTTCTCTATTTCTATAAATGTTTTTCTTTTGTACTAACTAATTTGGATTCTTGTAGGTTGACAATGGTCGATTTCATCATTAATTCAAGTTGTACTCATTCGCACATTTTTTATATTCCTAATCTTGCATCATCCTAACCATCTTCCTCCACTTTTGTCACTACCCACAAAGTCATCATGTCTACCGCCTCTATTGAGTCATCAACCGAGTCAACAAAAAGAGTTACCTTGATACCTTTCATTACCATCCCTTGCTACTCTTGAGTCACTTTATTACCTAGTAAAACTTGACCTCTCATCACCTCTACCACAACTTCCATACCTCTAAGTCATAATGATAATTTCTATCATTATCACCGTGTCCAAGGTCTAGTTCATAAACTACGTGATGAAGTATGTTTTATGTTCTACCACATCCTACTTCTGTCAACCACAAGCTACTTTTGTCAACCACATCCTACAAGTGTCTTACTACCACTACAATTCATGGTCACTCAACCATCCTCCACAAACATCTATGTTGTGAAAAGCCAAGTGAATTTCGTAATGAAATGCGTCTCATCCCCAAATACATTTATTTTCTTACCTTGAACAACCTTACAACCTCTAAACCAACCATGATGATTCAAGTAGTAGGATTATTCTCTTTTTGACACTAATCCTTTCTTTGTAGGTTCATATATATACACTTTGATGTGTATGGGATTCTCGTCTATATATGGACGAAATTTTACACTAATTTTTTCTTTGTAGGTTCACTCATATACATGGGTTTGTATATGGTACACTTATCTTCGGACGAGGTTTACTTATTTTTTGTAGGTTCTTCTTGACGCCCTCGAGCTACGGGAAGCTTTTGTCGAACATCTACAAAAGTGCATCATATGACTTACTCGTCCAACGACGAATATATTTTTTCACTAATTTTTGGTTTTTTAGATTTTCAAAACACACTAGGAGCACTTAGCGCCCTCAATAAAGGGGAGCTTTCGTCAAAGCAAAAAAATTGCAAATTTTGCAATACTTTCGTCTTAGCTTCCTAAAAATACTTGACGCCCTTAACAAGGGGGAGCAACCGTCAAGGGGGAGCATGCACACATTCATTCTTCAAAATTCCTTTTTGATTCAACAAAAGGGAGATTTCTTTCTCATCATATATTTTTTTTCATTACTTAACACTAACCTTGATGTAGGTTAAGCCTAAAAAATTTGATCTATTGATCCGTTGGCAACAATGGTTATAATTCAAAGGATCTTTCTATGTATTTTTTTTTGTGTGATTCTCTAGGTTCCTCTTAAAGGCGAGATCACCACCTCTTGAAGACGTGCAAGCTCAAGGTCATGAGGCTCTAAGCTTCGTCATCATCAAGACATCTGAAGTGAATCTTGTTGATAATTCTTCTCTTCCTCCATTAGTGTTTCGTGTTGAAGGTATTGGCGTGGGGTGCCAATTGTGTGCAAAAATGGGAGCAATAAGGTGTTTTCAATTTAACTTCACTAGGGATGATGCAAACTCGCCATTATTGGGAGAAATTAAGTTTAAACTCCAAGGACGCACCCTTTTTGTTTCGACAAAAGGGGGAGAAGAGTGTAAACGGAGAAGGTAATGTAAAGGAAGTACGGACACAAGTAACTTTGACATTTTACCTATCTATTACGTTCACATATATTTTGTCATCATCAAAAAGGGGGAGATTGTTAGTGCAAATATTACAATATTTAATCTATACAGTCTCGTTTATTTTGTTGATGACAAACATGTAACTTGTATTATATAACGTAAAATGTATAAGTTACTTGCAATTATAATTTGTCTCAACATACTTTCAACACCTCTCGATGACTCAAGTCCTTGTATGCTACAACACAGGTTCGTACATGTTTGTTATGTTGCGTTATGATCAAACCCCTAACAAACCATTAAACATTTTTAGTTTAATAGTTTATATAAATCTAAAACCATTTTTATAAAACACTTAAGTAATCTTGGTTACTTACATTTTATAAAATGCATAAACAAAAGTAAATGTGTTGGGTAAATACCATGATCAATAACCCATACCCATGACCCAAAGTCCATAACTCATTGTCTAGATACATTGTATCTAGTTGGGACCAAAAGTCCATGACCCATAACCCAAATAATGAGGAGCGTCCACAGATCCCACGGATCCCTAGGGCTATAAGGGGCACATCTCTCTCAGAAGGGATCCTTGGGACAGAAACATAGTTTGGTCTTTTTGCCTATAAATTGCAAGCAACTTCTCACCATATTTTCACACCTTCACACATAGTTTCTCTCCACTATTTCTAACATATTTAGATCATTAGGAAACATGTAAACCACCCTCATCTCATATGATCATAATTCTTCTAACTTTCATTTGTTGTAAGCATACTCCCGAAGTGATCCTCCAAAGCAAGCCTACAAATCTCGCATCCTTACCTACTGAGATCACCCATCACAAGCATACAAGCACATGAAGATCTTCTACAATAAGCTTGGGAAACTTGTCATCTTCATTCACGGAAGACTAACTACATCATGCTTTATGTTCTTGATATTTGGTTTAGGATTTCATATCCATTAGACACATTGTCTTAGATATTGTCTAGTATCATATTCTTATATCTATAACTAGATTAGATGGTTTATGTGTCTGTTCCATAAAACACAAGGTTTGTTATGTTGGGCCACAAAACATAACGTGTGTTATAGATGTGTCGTGATGGTCGGGTAATGGTTTCTCCTTTGTAGTGGAACCCTATATCTAGCCTTGTACCGGATAAACTGTAGGCGACATTGTGATAGGTTTGGTTCTACCTTGTGGAAGAACCCGGTATCTAGCCTTGTATCAGATAAAGTGTAGGCGACGTTGTGATAGGTTTGGTTCTACCTCGTTGAAGAACTAGGTGTCTAGCCTTGTACCGGATAAAGTGTAGGCGATGTTGTGTAAGGTTTTCTCCGCCAAGAACGGAGTTTGTTGATCTAGTAAAGTAACTCTCGAGTTGGATACTCGGGGAGTAGAGTAGGGCGAAGAGGAGCTTCATGACTGAACCACTATAAATCCTCATGTTGGTTTGTGTATCCTTTTACTTATTGCTTTACTTTTATTCTTACTTTATATTGTTTATTGTCTATGTGGTTGATGTTTATGTGTGTGATGCATACTTGGCCTTTCATATAGTCATAAACTATATTTAACACTTTACATATTATGACACGCATGATCAAGAAAAACAAATCGGACTAATAATGGTGAAACTTGATTTATAATGAACCATTAATCTTGCGAAATCTTATGTGATATTAAGGGGTTGGCCTTACATGCCGTAATGCGTTAAATGCATCCTCGCGTCGAGATTAGCAAATGAGATGGTTTATACTATATTTGATACAAAAGTTTTAAGTTTGAAACGGAAACGTATTCACCCCCCCCTCTACGTTTTCCACAAAAGTAAAATAAAAAATAGCTTAATTGTGATCTAGCAGTACTAACTTTCACTAGCAGTAGTAAATTTTGTACTAGCAGTACTAACTTTCACTAGCAGTTGTAATTATATACAAATGCTTTGAAGCTTATATTGGTTTAATTTGTGACTTGTAGGAAATGTACGTTACCATTTGACCTCAACAATAGCATGGACAAGTCTTGGGTGAGAACAAGTAGGACCAAGAAACAATATATTGATGGAGTAGAATCATTTATTAAGTATGCAGTACACAGCTTGCAGAAGATGAGGAACATCGACCCACGAGTTAATAAACAACAGCTTAAGATGTCATGTCTGTTTACCACATGTTTTAACCAAATATAGCATCAAGTGGAGGAAGTGGAGTTCCATTTATTCTACTATGGGATTGATCAAAAGTACACAAATAAGGATAAACATGGAGAAAAGGATGAGCAAACAACAACTGCCCAAATACCTGTTAATGATACAACAGAGTTCGTTGACGACACGAATTTCGACATGGATTTTGGTTCAGAATTTCCAACAGATGGCCAAACAACAGTAGAAATGGTTAATGCTACAAAAGAAAGTTTTGATGAGGCTGACCTTGCCAAGTTTCAAGAATTATTATTAGATGCGGAGAAGCCACTTTACAAAGGATGTCCTGACTTCACAAAGTTGTCCACAATAGTTAAACTACTCAACTTGAAGGGTAAGTATGGAGCTTCTGATAAGTTATTTATTGAATTACTAGGATTCTTAAAAAATATGCTACCTGCTGGTAACGAAATGGTTGAACAAACTTATGAGGCTAAAAGACTAATGAGAATGATGGGATCGGGATACAAAAAGATACATGTATGTAGCAACAACTGCATTCTTTACTGGAAGGGAGTTGACTGTTTGTCGAACTTGTAGGATACAAGATGGAAGGTGGATAATAAGACACATAAAGTTTATGAAAACATTCCGGCAAAGGTAATGTAGTACTTTCCAATTATATCAAGACTGCAACGACTCTTTAAGTTAGAAAGGTCAGAATATCTAAGATGGCACGCAATAAGGAGGATAATAGATGGTGTTTTACGTCACCCCACAGATTCACAGGCATGGCGTACCATAGATGAAAAAATTCCCCGAAATTGTTAAAGATCCGAGAAATCCACAGCTAGGAATACCGGCTGATGGGGTTGACGTCAACTCAGGAACTAGGCATCACAATGTATGGCCATTTTTATCTATCATATACAACCTTCCTCCATGGTTGTGTATGAAAAGAAAGTTTATAATGCTTTCGGTATTAATATCGGGTTACCTGGAAAATGATATCAATGTATTTTTAGAACCGTTGATTGATGATCTGTATACCTTATTCGAGACAGGGGTCGATACATATGATTCTTCCATAAAAGAAAACTTTAATATGCGTGTCGTTGTGTTACGAACGATAAATGATTACCCTCCACTTGGTACATTATGTGTCTACCCCATACAGTGGATTCAAAGGTTGTGTAGTATGTGGGAAAGATACACACTGTGTTAGACTTTCCGCCTCATCCAAGCAAAGTTATGCTCGGCACAGACGATATCTACCATACAACCATCCGTTCATAAGGCAAAAGAAGGCGTTTAAGGGACAAGAAGAATTTCAGCGTGCTCCAAATCCATTAATCGGGGAACAAATATGCAACGAGGTACAACATATTGAAAATAAGTGAGGAAAAGGAAAACGAACAAAAAATAATACTTCGAAAAACCAAGAAGATACGAGAGGCAAAGGTGGGAAGATTAGAAAGCAAAAAAGGATAACAACAGAAGAAGAGGGTAGTTCAAGCCAAGTAAATGAAGCATATTGGAAGAAATTCAACATTTTGTATCGAAAGCTAAGGTATTAGAGGCATAATTTTGTTCCACATTGTATTGACTTCATGCATGTAGAAAAGAATGTTGGTGAGAGTCTAGTCAAAATTTTGCTAAATGTTCCTGGAAAGACAAAAGATGGAATGAATGCTCGATTGGATCTGGAAGAGTTGGGGATAAAACAAGAGTTATTTGCTAGGAAAGAAGCAGACAAAACAACACTACCTCCAGCAGGTTAAACATTAACGAATGCTAAAAAATACATCTTTTGTGAAACGTTATGCAACATCAGGGTACCACAAGGCCATTGTTCAAATTTCTTTAGTTTGGTCAGCCTAAATGATAGAAAGCTCATTGGCTTTAAATCGCATAACTATCACATGCTAATGCAAGAGTTTTTTCCCATTGATATGTTCAATCAGGCACCCACCCACACGATATGCTATTATCAGGTTTTGCTTTTTCTTTAAATCTATATGTAAGAAAGAAATCATATTGTAAGAACTAGATAAGATGCAACAAGAACTTGTTGTGACACTGTGCCTACTCGAGAAGTTCTTTCCTCCGTCATTTTTTGATATTATGATACTTTTGACTGTGCACCTAACTAGGAAGGTAAAATTTTGTGGTCCCATATGATTTCGGTGGATGTATCCCTTCGAAAGATGTATGAAGGTTATTAAAGGACATGTGCGAAACAGAAATAGACTAGAGGGATGCATTGCTGAGGAGACTATCGCGGAAGAAACAATAGAGTTTTTTAGCGAATATCATAAAACCATAAAAACTATTGGTATCCACCTAATAAACATGTAACTAATGAAAATGAGGACGGAAATCCATTATCGGCTGGCAAATCAAGTGAAGTTTTCGGAGAAGCCTTTCAGAAAGAACATTTGTATGTAATACATAATACAGATGAAATTGTATCGTATATCGAGTAAGTATTACTAACACAAGTCTATTTCATTTCTTAAAATGTTCTATCAAATATAATAATCAAAGACATTATTTTGTTTCAGGCGAGATAATCAAGTTTTGAAAACAACAAACCCGGGTAAACGAATAGCATTGTTGGAGAATGAGCACAGTAAATCTTTTGCTAAGTGGTTACGCGAAGAGGTAATTACTCGTATGCTGTTTATAATTGTTTGCTTGTTGCTAAATAGAAGTGAGTTTAGATAAATGTGAAGTGTGTTTTATTGATAAGTCCTTAACTGGTGTTTGTGATAAGCCGTATAAACCATTAGGTTTACCATTCACCCAGAAAAACTCCTAGCCACAAGCTCCAAAATCAATAGTAGTAGTTTATAAAAAATAATATCTGCCGAGAAACTTTGTCAGTCATAGAACCTAGCATCATCATTGTCCCTCCTGTATATGACATTAGATAGAGGTACACCAGCACACCATTTCATTATCCTAAACACTCTTATTCTTTAATTGTTTTTTTGTTGTTCCTGAAATTAAAAGGTAATATATACATGTAATGAAATTAAGGTTGAGAGAGAGTTAGCGATATCCAGCGATAGTGTATCAGAAACTGTGAGGTGGATATCATTTGGACCATGTGCCAACATAGTGAAATACGAGGCATATAACATCAATGGGTATACATTTCCTACGAAAAGTAATGATGGCATAGTTTACCAGAAAAGTAGGGTTAGTGTTGAGGCATTAGATGTTCACATATCCAAAAAAGTTGCAGCCATAACAAAAGCTGTTGATCCCAATTGAGCAAACGATCTTATATAGAAGTTGACTTTGCGAATATAAACTATTAAACACTACGTGGAATTTAATGTTTAACCTTAAGAAGAATAACAATGATTATCACTAAACACCTCAATATATTATTAATATACGAATATTCTGAATAGTATTAGGGTTTACAACCTTGAAGTGTATCGACTCTAGATATCACAAAACGTATATCTAACTCTAACTTAGGACCTCCTTTTATAGGCTAAGGAGTCCTTTACAATATACATTACGTATTCTACAAGATAACTATACTTACCATACTTATCTAAATATAAAACGTCCTACTCAAGACATTCTAGAATATTACATGTTAAACCGACACAAACATACTAGCAGTGGTATTATACATTAGCAGTGGTATGAGACTTCTACTAGCAGTTGTTTGTCTTGAGCAGTGGTTCCATTTCTTCTAGCCATGGTATCTGATGTACTGGCAGTGGTTCCATACTTAGAGTAATTCTTGTCAACAGAACCAAAAACCCAACAATCCTCCCCTTAACTTGATATTTACAATCAAAATCATCAAGTTTCTTAAAGTACATAATACCTTATTTGGAGGATGTATCCAAACACCATTCAGCCTCTTCATTCTCCTGATCAGACTCAGATTCTTCATCAAATTCTTTTGATCTGTCTGCCATTCTTTTCTTTCTACCATGAGGCTTGTCTTTGATGGCCAAAGGAATTTCATAATCAGCAATCTTCTCAATCTTCCTCAACAGTGGATGAAAAATTGGTTTAGTTGATTTTGTACACTACAAATCAAGCTTAACTTCCAACATCTGTCTTGCTATAGTCTTCATCAAAGGATAATATCTGTCAACCAACATGTATATTTTCTCCTCAGAAGTCTTGACAGCATGTACTCTAGGATAAGCATACAACATCCACTCTTCAACCACACAATTTTCCCAACATTTATCTTCTGGATGGCCTCAAACATGCACTTCAATGTTGTCCACATAGAACGAGACACAGTTCCTATAGGTCCAAGCTTACCACATCTAAAAGACATTACCTCCCATAGCTTCTCCAAATCACTTTTGATTAAAAAGAATAACATATAACCAAAAGTGTAGTACTGACTTTTAGTTCCATCTCCTCTAGTAAGCTCAATAATATCTCTTCCATCCACTGAGACAATCCTCCAATCTATGATAAGATGTTTAGATCTTAAAGATGTAGGATTAATAGGATCTTCAGGCACTTTATCACTCACCATAATATACTGATCCAATCTATCTTCATCATCCACCTTCTATCTCTTTGAACTTGACTCCTCCATCACAGATCCTGTTCTCTTTTGTCTATTCTTTATCATCTCAGCTTCTTTTTTAGAATTCATGGGGATGAAATCATCAAACCTTCTTTTGAAAATTTTGTACAACTCCTCAACTTTCTCACAAGAACAGCTCTTCAAATTCACAGTTTTCATGTCCATGTGTTTGATAAACTTCATCATCTGATTCCTCTTCTGCTGCTTGGTTGGTGGTTTGTTCTTCTTTGCATGATAGGCTTTAAATTCCCTGTCCTGTTTCATCTTCCTAATCATTTCAACCAACAACTTAGACCTTGTATCAATGTCTAATTGACCCCATTCATCCATAGTCATCTCTTTCTGCATTCTCTCAGAAGTTTGAAAATAACTCTGTTCCTTGTTCCAATCTTCTATAGCTTTCTTTGAAGCTTCTTCTTGCTCTTCCTTTTCCTTTTCTCTAGCAATTTCCTTAGCATTTAAATCCATATGTAACTTTCTAGAAACTTCTTCATCAAAAGCTATTTGCTCCTCTCTACTTTCAAACTCCAAAGCTGGCTTTGCAATCCCTTTACCCTTTCCAATATTAGGTTGAGCAACTACTGATTTCTGCACAGTCTCACCAATCTTCACACTCTTAGCAATAGGTTTAGGTGCAGGGATGGGTTGAGATTGCTTTAGGTTTAACAATTGTACAGCAATCTCATTCTCAACCTCCTTTGGTTTTGGTTTTGGTTTTGGTGTTGGTGTTATTGTGGTGGTTATAATTGTAGCAGTAGTTGCCTCTACAATGGAAACATCTGAACTGGCAGTGGCTAGAATAATGCCAACAGTGGTTGCAGCAGTGGTTACTGCACCACTAACAGTGGATGCATCAACACTGGCAGTGGTTGCATGCACCATTTCCTTATCCTTATCTTTAACTGCAGCCTTTAAAGAATCATCCAACACTGCTTCTTTGCCATCTTTGTCAGCCACCAAATAACCTTCACCATTGTCTCCACTATCCATATATGTTGGATCGATATACTCTGACCAAACTAACTATATAGCTTGTAAAGGCTTAGCAACCTTGGATAAATCCTAAGTTACTAACAATGAAACACTGATATTACTCTACTAAGTATGCGGAAACTACTTTAATAAAGCTAAGAAGAATAATCTTAAAACTTCAACGATTATATTAAAACTTTGAACCTGCTTGATACACAGATTCACTAACAACCTTAATAACTCTAATATCGAACTTGCATGTAAGTCGTATCTCTAATATTCTCTAATGTTGCGTTAGTCTAATGCCAATCTAGGGGTCCTTTTATAGACATAAGGAGTACCCTAGTCGGTTTACAATTACAATCCATGTACGACAAGTAATACTAAAACTAAGAATATTCTAGAATTACAAAGCTTTCCATAAATGATATAGCAGTTCTTTAGCTTTGCAGTACTTTAACACGAGCAGTACTTTGACTTTCATTAAGCAATACTTTGACTTTCTTAAGTACTTTGACTTTCTTCAGTACTTTGTCTTTTATATCCTAACAATCCTCCCCTAACTTGAATTCTACTTGCTTGATTTCAAGTTCCTTTGTATCTTTATCTTTAACATCTTTGTCTTCAAGGAAAGATTGTTTCTTTATCATCAGATTTGTCTTGTGCTCTCTGTGCTTGTATTATCATCAGATTTGTCTTGTACTCTCTGTGCTTGTATTATCATCATCAACGTAGTCTTTATAAGCAATCCTTTTTAGCAATCATAATCAGGAACCTTCATCTTTTCAGCTTCTCAGTAACATATGGCAAATTGTACATCAGATCATAAAGTTTCATACTATTCTCATCAGTTCCAGGTGTGTTAACTCCTGTGAGAGGTGAATCAATGAAAATTTAATGGATTTTGATGTCTCTTTACCAAAGCCATTAACTCTGGAGTAGCAAATGTTTAGATGTGTAAAACCATGGTACATTGATAACCATATGATTTTTAGCAAATCATCAGCTATCAACGGATTTGTTCAGTCTTTACCAAAAGCCATACCCTTTTGGACTAGTTAGTTATTGCAACCATGGTGAACTAAGTACCATATAAATGGTTTTTCCACAGCCTTTACCACAAGCCATTTTTCTTGTGGGCTAGTCAACTCTTCACTATTGCAGATATGGTAAGTTGATTACCATACAACTTATTGGCAAGTTGTCAACCATCAACGGTTTTGAGATATCTTTACCAGAGCCGTTTGCTCATGGATTAGCCAGTCCTTTTGTTAGACATGGTGGACTGATAACCTTTTGTTGTGTTAGTGCAAAGCACTTTTACCAAGTGAAACCATCTCAAAATCCATTTGTTGCTGTTAACTTTTGTTTCAAAATATTTTACACTTTAACAAAAATTGCTTATTTTCTATTAAAAAGACTTTTACTGGTTTTGTGCTGCAAGCAGTACTTTGGATAAAAGTACTGTTTGTCTAGAAGTACTTTGAATAAAGTACCTATTTTTCAAAAATTTATATAATTAAGAACCATACCAGTATTTATGCATCATCATCAGCCATAATTGTCCATTTGATAAACAATTCAATGACCATAAGGGCTGTTTCATTCTCCTCTTCAACTTCCATACCATGATCTAGCATTCTTCTCATAAGATCTCTTGTAAGTGGATATCTTCTTTCTACTAGCATGTGAATCATGGTCCCATCTTCTAACTCTAAAACATGCACTCCTGATTCTTCAAAGAATCTCCAGCTTGTAATCTCCCAAACTTCTTGGTTATTCCAGATTGCATCAGTGCTTGTTTCTTCTGTCTCCCAGATAGTTATAAGATCTCCCAGCAAAACTAAACCAATTCCAGTTGAAGAAATATGCTCAAAATACTCTTGCACTCGTTGATATAGGTGAAACAAATCCTCTCTATCTATCATGTGTAATATATCCCATAGCAGATTAAATACTCTAAAACTTTCATCTTCTCTATGGAACATAAGGTAATCTCCTTCCTTTGATTCTACAACTTCAAATGTAGACATCTTAGACTTCTTAACTACAACTTCTTTAGACTTAGGATGCTCAAAATCTACAACTCTTAAGTAATTCCTCAGCTCATCAACTGTATCTATTCTTAATTGTATCTTCTTTGATGGTTGTTCATCACCAGTTGTTCTCTTTCTCTTTAAACTCTTTTTTCGTGCATCCTCATTCTGTTTTTCATCATCAAAAGGAATAATACTAGCCACTTCCTTTTGATAAGCTTCTCTTACAGCATCATATAGGTCTTTCATCTCTATATACTTCAATTTATGCAGACCTGTATATCCTCTACCCTTTAGATAAGCCATCATAGCATTCCTTTCTTTAGCAATACTCTGAGGTCGTCTAGGTATAGCAGCTAGCTTTTCTGGTATAGCAACTTCAGCATCTAATTCAACTTGTAGCTTCCAAGAAGCTTTTTCATTCTTAGCCACTTCAATAGCTCTCAATTCTGCCAAAGTAAGCTTCTTCTTTTTCTTTGTTTCTACCAGTTTACCTTTTCCTTTATCCTTTAGATCTAAAGCAGGCGGAGAAGATTGCAGAACTTGAGGTTGTTGTTGTTCAGCACCTAGAATACTAATACCTCTTGATCTTGACATGTTTTGCAATATATGAGCAACAGTCTCATCATCACTAGCTGTGTGTTCTACTTTAGGTGTATCAGCTTCCTCTTCTTGTAATACTGTTGAAGGACCAGCTTCTTCTTAAAAAATTAGGGTCCTTGGTGTAATGAGCTCTTGTCTAAAGGTTCCTTGAAGAACAACACCTTGATCACCAGTACCTTGATCATCAGTACTTTGTACAACAGTACCTTGTACGCTAGTACCTTGAGACTCAGTTGGCTCAGTACTTTGAATATTAACTTGAGCATCAGTACCTTGAGGCTTAGTACTTTGAATATTAACTTGAGCATCAGTACCTTGAGGCTCAGTACTTTGAGTTTCATCATCTTTATAAGTTTTAGCATCTGGTTCTTCATAATGTTCAGCAGCTTCATTCAAATTTTCTTGCTCCAGTATCCTCCCCAATTTGAATGAAGACTGCTTGTGAACCTTCTTGCCCTTTGAAGCCTTCTTAAACTTCTTTCCGATCTTCTTCTGAGATTTGATCCACAATCTGTGATGTTGAACTAATGGCCATACAAAGTTCTTCAATCTTCTAAGCTTGTTGTTCAACTTCATCAGTTGTGCAGCTTGAGCTTCATAATTTTTCTTTAATCTCAAAAGCTCCTTTGTCAAAGCATAACTATCCAGAACTTGACCCTCAGAAGCCATAGCTCCCTCATCTCCTCCAAATGTTTGAGACCTGTCTGTGGAAGTATAATCATTGGGATAGGATGGTGGGTTGACCTTCGGTTCTGAATCACCATGATCAATATCTTGCAAAGATGCAGTAGGTTGAGATGTAGTACCTTGGTGTGAAGCAGTACGTTGAGAAGCAGTACCTTCCCTTGAAACTGAAGGCTCATTTTCTTCACTTAATGCAGCTTCATCTCTAACTGCTTGCACTACCTCCATCATGTGAGCTGTTAATGGTGTATTCCTCCCAGAAAACTTGTCACTCTTTCTAGCCATGAAGGTAAAAACCTTGGGTGGAAAGACTACAACTGGTAGCAAGCTAGAAGGTTTAGTCTCATCCTTAAGTTGCTTGTTCAAGAATAGTTGAACAAAGTGAGGGTACATGAGGAATGGTGAACCATTGGAGATGTGAGATAGCATACCATCTAGAATCATTCTTGAAAAGTTAAAGGGTTAAATGGTAGCTAATCCCACTAAGGCCAAGGCTATATTTGAACCAAATTGTTCCCATGAAGTACTCTTGGGACTTAAGCAATGAAGTAAAACATGGACTAGATACTTCCATTGAGGACTAAACAAGGGTTTCTTAAAATTTGTTTCAGTGAAAGACCCTTCATACCCAATATCCCTTAATGTATCCCAAAGCACTTGTTTATCAAAACGAATAGCCCCCTCTGCATCATCAAACAATAAATCTTCCCTAATCGAAGCTTCAGTAACTCTAACTATCTTCCTAGCAACCTTAGCTTGAATGTATGAGTCATCATCTTGCATATGAGATCTAGCAGTTGCCCAAAATTGTTGAAGCCAGGGTTCAATGATATCAGGTTCGACCAAAAGAGCATAATTGATTGATTATCCAGTGAGGAAATCAATTATGTCATGAAAAGCGACATTGGACGGTGTCTTGTCTAAGTTAGCCACCATGTTATGCTTAATAAATGTGTTTCGATTAGCCGTTGCTTGTAGAAGAATGTATGAAACGGTTAAGGTGAATATGAGAAAAATAAGGAAGAGATGGATAGGTATAAAGATGAGAAGGAAAATTGGAGGGTAGTTATTTATAGGTAAGATTTTAAAAAATCACAGCCCAATTAATAAAGTTACCGTTGTTTGAATTTTACCCCATCTTTTGACCGTTGGAACAGTACGTTAACAAGACTGCAGTGCTTTCCACGTAAGCAGTACTTTCAAAGCAGTACTTTCAGCAGTACTTTTCAAATAAACAATAAGCAGTACTTTTCCATCCTCTTCTTCTCAATGGCAAAATCATCAAAAAGAATATTGTTTTGCCTCCCCTCAAATAATGCATAGGACTAACTAACTAACTAACTAATAAGTCCTCCCCTTAATTGTAGCTTAATAATTAGTCATACCAATACTCACCACTAAATGATTGAATCTTGAAACATCAAATCCCTTTGTGAGTAGATCAGCTACATTGTCATCTGTTTGAACCTTGACAACATTAATGAGCCTATGCTCATAACAATCTTGAATAAAGTGATGCCTAATCTGAATGTGCTTGGTCTTGGAGTGATAAACTGGATTCTTCACAATGCAAATTGTACTCTCATTGTCAATGTTGATAGGAGTATTCTTAAAATTGAATCCATAATCCAAGAGTTGATTTTGCATCCACAATACTTGTCCACAACAGCTTGCAGCAGCATCATATTCTTCTTCAGTGGATGATGTTGCTGCAATGGTTTGTTTCTTACATTGCCATAAAACTAATCTTCTTCCAAGATAATGGCATCCTCCAGTGGTTGATCTTCTATCATAATTATCACCAGCATAATCATTTTCTGAAAAAGCTTCCAAGTGAAAAGGTGAATCCTTAGGATACCATAACCCTAACTTAGGTTGTTGTTTTAGATAACTAAAAATCCTCTTGACTGCATTCATATGAGACACTTTGGGTGAGACTTGATATCTTGCACATAAACAGACAGCAAACATGATATCAGGTCTAGATGCAGTTAAGTACATAAGACAACCAATCATTGATCTATAAAGCTTGACATCTACAGCTTGTCCATCTTCATCCTTTCCTAATGAGTTGATAGCTTTGATAGGTGTGGTGACTGGCCTGATAGCATCAAAGTTAAACTTCTTAAGAATGTCAGGGACATACTTATCTTGACTAATAAAGATTCCAGCCTTTGATTGTTTAACCTGAAGCCCCAAAAAGAAAGTTAATTCACCCATGGAACTCATTTGAAATTCTTGTTGCATGAGCCACTCAAATTCTTTCACCATTGATTATTTTGTAGCTCCAAAGATAATATCATCCACATATACTTGAACAAGCATTATATCTTTCTTGTCTCTCTTGATAAACAAAGTCTTATCAATTGCTCCTCTCCTGTAACCATGTTACAATAAGAAAGTGGAGAGTCTTTCATACCAAGCTCTAGGTGCTTGAGGAAGGCCATAGAGAGCCTTAACAACTTTGTAAACTTTGTTTGGATGTGCAGGATCCTCAAAACCAGGAGGTTGTTTGACATAGACCTCCTCATTAATCTTGCCATAAAGAAAGGCACTCTTGACATCCATTTGATAAACAGGAAAGCCCATATAAGATGCAAAAGACAGGAATAATCTAATGGCTTCAATCCTTGCTACAGGAGCAAACACTTCATCATAGTCCACTCCTTCTTCTTGTCTATATCCTTGTGCAACTAATATTGCTTTGTTCTTGATGACATTCCCTCTTTCATCTCTCTTAACTCTGAAAACCCATCTTGTACCAATGACTTTCTTTCCATCTGGTAGATCACAGAGTACCCAAACGTCTTGAAGTTTGAATTGAAGAAGTTCTTCTTGAATGGCTTCAACCCAACTCTCTTTAGTTAATGCTTGAGCTACAGTCTTGGGTTCTTCTTGAGAGATAAAGCAACTAAATAAATCAAGTTTGTTGATCCTTATGATTCATCCTTTTTTGTTTATACACAAAGCTAAGTACAGCATTATGTGGCTTAGAGAAGCCTTTAGCTTTGGTTCTTGTGAGCACTCCAGAAGTAGAAGGTCCAATGATTTGACCAGCAGGATGATCTTTATGAACTCTTAATGTTGGAGTCTATGGAACTTCAAGATCATTACCCAGATTTGTGAAATCAGCTCCTTCATTGGAATTTGAGAAAATACCTTCATCATCTAATTCATCATCAGTGTCCTCTAATCCAGGCATGTTAGGATCATTCAAATAATTAGAAGTACTATCAATTGGTGCAGCAGTACTTTGATCCAAAGTACTATGATCGAAAGAACTGTGAGAGTAATCTATAGACTTACCCTTTTTCTTTGTTTCTTCATAAGCTCTTCTTTGATCATCCTCATAAGATTGTGCTATTATTTCTTGAAAAAGCATCCTATTAAGCTCATCTTGAATAGCTTGATCTTCAGCAGACAAAGTGGATTTTGGTTCATCAGTAATTTTCTCCTTCTCAATAGATATAGGTTCTTCATCAAGAACAGCATCAGGTCTAACATTAACTCCATGAACAATGTACTGTAACTCTTCATCTTTGTGAACAACTTGATTTTCTTCTCTAACAGGAACATAGTTCAAAGAAGGAGTCAAAACATCAAGATCAAACATCCAATCAGGACCTTTACCCTTTTGATTTTCCTGATCTTCTAAAAATTCAACATGAAGACAGTCTTGAACCTTTTTGGTAACCTTGTTGTACACTCTAAATCCTTTGCTATTGGTACAGTATCCCAATAAATATCCTTCATCTGACTTGCCATCAAATTTTCCCAAAGAATCAATAGTATTGAGAATAGTCAGAGGACATCCAAAAGGTTTCATAAAACAAATGTTAGGTTTGTTTCCCATAAGCAACTCATAAGGTGTCTTCATCTGAGGTTTAGTGACTGATACTCTATTCAACACATAGCAAGCAGTACTTACAGCTTCAGCCCAAAATTGAATAGGTAATTATGAATCTGCAAGCATTGTTCTGGCTGCTTCTATTAAGGTTATTGTTAGCCTTGATTATTTTTATTAGAAGTGATGGTCATTCACGATTAGGAACTTTGTAATGTGTGTTAGATATCGTGATAGAATAGTCAACGGGCTCGTGGATTGGGCTAAGCTAATTGGGTATTAGTTATGTTAAGCTAGCCTTGTCTAGTTCGTGAAAACCAAGCCCAATCCAAGTCCATCTCAAGGCCCATGGCCAAGCCTTAGGGCATCATCCTCTCTTACTATAAATACCCCTCAAGTATGTCATTTGAGGGGTGTGCTTGTGTGTGTGTGTGTGTTTTTCCTTGAAGCAATATAACATATTATTGTTTTCATCTTTCTTCTCTCTACCTCTCTAAACATATACACGAATATACATCAAGTCACCATATCTTATCTTAATCTTTCTCTTTATTTACGCATAACATCCTTGTGTTTAACGTGATATTCTTGTGTTCATAACGTGGGTATTTGATAAGGTTGGTATATCTTTGGTTATAACAATTGGTATCAATCGCCTAACAATGGTTTAGGAGTGTTTGTGTTTGTTTTGAAGGTTGGTACTATACGCGTAGCTTTGTTATAAACGTTGTCACGCTTAAAGCTTTAATTTTTGCACTAAAAAATTCAAGATTCTTGTGGTTTAAGGTTTATTTGGTGCTAAAGTTTCAGTTTTTTGAAAAAAGTTCGAAGCTTTACGCGTTTTGGTTAAGTTTTAAACTCGTATTTGGTTATTGGTCATTTCCACTCATAACTTTTCTAAGCACTTTGGGTGAAAAAGGTCAACATTTTTGTGTTATTGGAGTTTTTTTAAGGATATCTTGCTAAGCGAAATCATTTGAATCGTTGGAAATTTCTTACGAGTAGAAGTCAAAAAGTCAAAACCCTAGTTTTCTACTCGTAACTTTTATAAGCACTTTGGGTGAAAAAGGTCAACATTTTTGGGTTATTCGAGTGTTTTTAAGGATATCTATGCAAGAGAAATCGTTTGAATCATTGGAAATTTTTTACGAGTAAGTCAAAACCCTAGTTCTACTCGTAAGAAAGTCAACTACTCATAAGTTTTCTACTCGTAACTTTTTGGTGAAGAATCTTCGTGCTATAACTGTTACTCAGTGCTTCCCTCACTTGGATAAGTGTGTGGAACACTTCGACTTGGGGATATCTCTTACGCTTGTGACGTGTAAAGGATTTTTGGTTCTTAACCATAGTTTACGCATAAGCTAAAAGCTTACGAGTAACTCTACGCATAACTTCAAAATTACGCGTAAGGTTTACTAGTAACTTTTTGTCTCGCTTATAAGCTTAAGGTTACGCTTAAGGTTCCTACGCTTAAGGTTTCTACACTTAAGGTTCCTCGGCTTAAGGTTTCTACGCTAAGGTTTCTACGATTAAGGTTATCTACGCATAAGGTTTCTCTTCCGCATAAGCTTCCTACGCATAAGATCCTACTCGTAACTACATCCTACTCGTAACCATATCCTACTCGTAACTTCTTTGGTCTACGCCTAAGCTCTTTCTACTCGTAACCATATCCTACTCGTAACTTTTTTGGCGGGAAAACTTGAGTAAAATTTAAATTTTTTAGGAGACTAAACGTTCAATTTTTACGCGAAATTCAAATTTTGGTTTAATTGTGAAATTTTTGGTCAAAAATTCAAATTTTTTGGCCAAAATTCAAATTTTTCGGGTCAAATTTGGCGTCAAAATTGTCATAACTCAAATTTTTCATACGACCTTAGAATTGATTTTTATAGTGAATTTCAAATTTTGGGCGAAAATTTTTTAAGAACCAAGGTTACGTGTACGACTTTCAGAAAAACCTCAACCGAGCTTAATCGTCATCAACCACAACTCCTTTATCGTTGAATCGATCCTACATCAAGTTTATCATCACATACCTTCATCAATGGCAACTCAGGAAGATCGTCTCATAACTGCTTTCTTAAAAGGATTCTTCAATGAAGTAAACATTAGTCCCACTACACCAAATAACAACAGCCAATGGATTTCATCGTATAATCCGCAGTTTGCTCAACCGAGTATGCATATGGGTCAAGAAGGACAAATGGTTGATGTTATTGGGAATCAGAATGGATTTGCTACGGGTATACAAATGGGGAATCAGATGCAATATGCAGAGCAGTTTGATGGACATCAAGGGGTCAGATTGTGAATCAGAATATGGGATATCAACATGGGAATAAGCGTTATATGACTTCGGTTCAGAATGCTACCTCCGAACCTCAAAGCCAAAATTCAGGTTATTTTAGTTCAGAATCTTGTGTCAAGCGATGAGCCGAAGCTTGAAAGGCTCCGGTACATGTTGATGTTAGCACAGAAAGAAGAGTCGGGAATTGAATTGACTGATGCATAATACGCATTCATGAATCCAAAACGGGCAGATAAAGCAAAAAATACTGCAACCTCCAGTCATAGAATCAATCCGCAGGACACAACATCATGTGGTACTTTTGATACACCTCCAGTCTATGACACAGATCCACTCAATGAGGTACCAAATTATAGTAATGTTTCTAGTCAATTTACTCATGATGAGCGGCATTCTGTGACATCAGCACCTACTTATGATACATACATGGACAATCCGAGTTGTAGCAATACGAACTCTGAAACTCCATATGTGGATCCTAATGGTGGCTGTGTGGCACAAAATACCGTGAGACGATGAGGAAACCCGTGCTTATTTTGAATCATTAATCAATAATTGTGGTATTGAGATTGAGAAAGTGAATAAGGTCAATCCCGCGAAGTTAAGGCCGCGAATGCTAAATTGACCGCTGAGCTTGAGAGTTACAAGGTGAACGCAAAAGCTTTTGAATTTCAGAAAAACAAAGAATGGAATTAGAAATTGGTTAGCGAAATTTGGTTTCTAAAGAAAAAGAATTGCAAATCAAGTATAACACACTTGATGTGAATGCGAACTTGAAAATTAAATCTCTAAACAAGGAAATTCTCCGTTTAAATAACCAACTTTCTAAACAAAAAGAAATGTTTTCTAATCTTGAAAAGAAAAGAAGCAGAGTAGATTGATTCTTGATTTTTCAAAACGAGAAGATTCTCTTCTTGATGAAATTCTTGATAAAAATGAAAAATCCAAACTCTGGAAAATTTGCTTCTTAAACGGGTCACTGCTCAAACAATCAAGATGCTTTCTAATCAAGTAAATCCGCGTTTTCATACTAACAATAGAATGGCTCTTGGTAACAACCCTTCTTCGTTCCTCAAGAAAGCTCAGAAATCTCAGAATGTGTTAAACGATGGACAACCTTTGCATGAACCCATAATTGTTCGTGATTCTCTTGAAACGTTGGAACTATCGAAGGAGAGTAGATCAAAAATGAAACAAAAAGAATCGGATCTTAAACCGATTGATTATAACAAATGGAACAAAATTAATGGAATTACTTTTGTTAATCAAAAAGAACAATCAACGTTTTCCACCACACCAAGTGTTTCAAACAAAGTGTCAACACCAGTTTCAAAACCGGTTTCAAAACCAGGTTGCAACTCTGTAGTTGTCTCAAAATCCTTTTCGAAAATCGAACAAATGTCTTCAAACAATCCTTTTAACACAAGTTATGCAAGAAGCATTTTAGATGACGTTAAAACTAGAATTGGGTACCTTCAAAGACTGTCAAATCTAAAACCAATATTACTACTAACATCTGGTTTACTCGTCATGATGACGAAACGAAAAGTTTTTTGAAACTCAAATTGCCCTCAGCTGACATCGGTCGCGAGGGTAATTCATTGAACAAGCGTTTCTGAAAGAAAGCAGCGACTTTGTCAAGGACCATAAATCCATGGTAAAGCAAGCTAATGAAAGTGTTGAACACATCAAAGTTTTGGAAAATTTGAATGATTCTCTCTTCGAAGATGTTCTGACTACTGATATTATGTCCATTATCTTACAAACATATTCTGTTGAAGATCATGAAAGACTCCAGTCTGAGACCTCCGCAATCGTTTCAAAGTATGAAAAAGCTCTTGAAAAACTTGAAAAAGAAAACGTGTCCTATTTTAAACAGCTTGATCGAAAATCTGAGGAATGCAAGTATGACAACTGTCGTCATGAGCTGTGCCTACAAGGACATGAAAGAGCAAAATAATCTTTTGAGAGCTCAGTGGGATGGATGTCAAAAGGAAAGGTTGTGGATACTAAGATTGCAAAACCATCGACTGAGGAGAAGGCAAATGTTCCCAAACCGGTTTTTAAACCAAAAATGTCTATTTCTCAGTTTCCTCCAAAAGTCAATGAGAAAAATGATTTGTCAAAAAAAGTCACTCCACAGTCCCTGCCTATTAAAAAGAGAATTGTCAAAAGTTTTGAAAAAGGAAAAATAGTTGCTGAAACACCAAAAGTGATTACACCTGGCATTTCTAGGAATAGTACACGGAATGTGACCAAAAATCCAGTTAAAGAATCTGTTGGTTCTAACGACATGGTCAACAATCACTATCTTGAAGAAGCTAGGAAAAGGCCAGGACTCGAAAAGACGGAAATTCTAGGTGCAACATCTAGGGTGATGAATTCTACAAGATTTCAAGGCACTGCTAGTAGTAGTAAACCATTACCTAGGAACACTCTACAAAAGACTAGGAATTGGCTTACATCTAAGAGTAGTTGCGCAAAAGAAAATGCTATGCCCTTAGAAAACATCTCTAGGAATTCTAAGTCTTTTTCGAACAAGAATCAATTTCCAAAAGATTGTAGTGACAAAGTTAAAGGTGCTGTTTTAAACAAGAATATTGAATTTGTCTGTACTACATGTAAAAAATGTGTCTTTTCAGCTAATCATGATGCATGTGTCTCACTATATCTCAAGAAAGATAATTCTCGTGCCAAGGCACAATCCACTAAGATACCAAATAGAAACAAGCCCGTTGATAAAATGTCAAACAAACAGAAACCTAATAGGTGGATCTCTTCAGGACGTAGCTATTCCAAAAATGAGTCTTACGTGATCTGCATCTGATAAGAAAACAACTCCTAGATCTTACCTTAGGTGGAAACCCACGGGAAAAGTTTTCAACCAAGTCGGTCTTAGATGGATTCCCACAGGAAAGATATTTGATACTTGCTCCACACACGATAATAGTGACAATCATTCGGATAAGGAAGTCAGATCCACTACAACCGTTGATAGTGATCACTCTCACCGTGAGGAAACATATACTTCTAACACTGTTATTTGTGAAAATTCGTCTTCTGTGCATGCAGGTACTTGTAAAAGTGTTGAAGGTTCATATACCCCATGTGGTAAAGAAGAACTTTATGCCAATTTCGCATGTGGAAATCCTTTTCTAGTTCCACTCTTAACTCCACTTTTACATGACATGACTTAATCTTCTTTCTTCAAATCTTATATGTAAATATTTTTTGTAAAAATAAAAACATAAATTTGAAAAACCAACAAAAGAAAAATATAAAAATATAAAACTTTCAAAAAATACAAAAACAATATAAAATCAAAAATCCAAAATATTCTTCTCACGACATGTCTCTCGATAATCGATATTCATACGTTTCTAGAAATGTCATTCAACAATGATACGGGTATGTACAGATGCTTGAGCGAGAGTTCTTTAATGTCTTTCAAAACATGTCGTTTCTCAAAATTTCTTCATATAATGGCTTTCGTATACTTCAGTACGAAACCCGGACTTCAAATTAATGGCTTCTAGACACATCAGTTCAGGACCCGCGCTTCAAAGAAAGGAAAGTGCTTATCAAAATCAAAGGTTTTTAAATATTTTTTCAAGCACTATTCCTAAAAACATAATGGCTTGTAAAGTATTCAGCTTGCAACCGATCTTTAAAGAAAGGAAAGTGCTACGCAATCGATTTTCATAAATATCGAGCACTTATCCTAAAACAAATGAAGATAATTCTTCTCTAATAATCTTCAAAAGATTTTCAAAATCTTCATCATCTTGCGTACCATTGATTCGAAATTTTTCAAAAGATTTTTCAAAATCTCTCACATTTGGTACCAAGATAACTCCCTCTAAACCCTTAATTGATTCTAAATTTTCTGTATGAAAAATATGCTTTCGTTAAGGGGAGTATTAAACCAAAGTTGTTCCAAAATTCATGCTAAATCAGTTTCTCTCCAACTACTTTCCGAAAACATATCTTTTAATCATTTTGTTTCAAAAACATCATGGATATGCTATTTTTGAGGGGAGAAACGTGATTAAAATGTGATCAAAAAGTTTAATGATCGTTGTTTAAATCTCAAAATGAGCTTGACTCAGACGGAACCAATGAATTGCGAGTAATCAAAGTCAGTAAATGTACCATTTCGAGAAACTTTCTATGGACTTGACCAGGACGGGTAATAACTTCAAGCTAATTCTCTAGGATGAGTAAGTTGTCTAAATGTCTCGGTCTAGTTCATTTTAAAGTCGATCAATTCAAAAGTGTGAACTCTACCCTCTATGTGCATTTTTGTCAAAACTTATAAGCACATGTGAAGGGGAGTGTTTGAAAATATAAAACTCTCGAAGTGTTCCAAACATGTTTTTCTATCAAAAACACTCTGAGAGACTTTCAAGAAAAATGGTTTTATGGCAACAATAGGACAGTCATGGAGTTATAAGGTGACTAAGGATAGGAATATCCGTCCTATGATCCCCCAGAGCCTGGAGGGATCCCCAGGACAATACCCATAGTTAGTATTAGAAGTCCTTAGGTATGATTGAAAAAGGAGTAATGTGAGAAAGGAGAAAGAAGGGGTTGAAGAATTAAAAGAAAAGTAAAAGAAAGGGTGAAAAGAATAGCCCTCCATATTCAACCTTAAGGCAGAAACCGGGTTCAATTCATCCTTTCTGGGTGTCACTAAGTTGACACTGGTATTGAAGACAAAGACGTCATGGACCCAGTGACGCCCTGCACTAAACCTTCTAGCCACTCAATTCCTCTCAAAAGGGATTTGTTTCATTCTCACTGGAACCCTACATAATCTATCGACTTTCTCTTAGAGATCGTTGGTATTGAAGAAGGAGACCCTCTCCTTAGTCTCCTCTCAGGAAAACCAAATGCACTTATTAAGTCTAGAGCCACGGATTCATCAAAAGATCTCATAGGAACACTTGACATGACATCGCTTGTTGTTCATCAATAAGGGCACAAGTGATATATTATAGAGTCCTACGCAGATCTTAGCAATTTGCCAGAACATTTATGAGAAGTTTCACATTTATGATCTTCAGTGATTGAATGGAAACTCCTGCCAGGGTCAACATCAAGCGCCCGACAGCGTAGTCCTTCGTAATTCTCCGTGGATTACGCTTAGTGTGTCTCAAACGGTCTAAGCGTGGGGTGATGCTTGTGTTACCTCGGCGACTCATCAACTGTAGATGTACTTCGGTATCGCGTTATCTTACTTGTGGACTCCAGTTCAAGGAACGCCTTTGTGAGAATTAGAGATGTGTTTTCACACTATCTTTGTTAACACCCTCGAATTCAAACTTGTAAGTGCCAGAATCCCTTATTACTAACTTTGTTATGTTTTCTTCTTATGGAAGCTCCGGAGCGGATGGATCGTGCGACTCCGCCTCATGCTCATACCAAAAACACATGAAAGTTCTCATCATAATCAAAGGCTACTCAAAGTTAAAGATGATTCTTCTCATGTCAAAGAATCTACAAAGTGTAAAGACTCGAGAACTTCATCATTGGAAACTCAAAGTCAAATAGAAGTGTGAGCATGGTGGAGAAAGGCGTGGAGACACCTAACCAACGAAGTTGACAACGGTAACAACCCATTATGATCACAAGCATGAAGGAACAATGAATCAAGACTATTCTATATCTGCACGCAAAGTTCAAGCTCAAGGAGAGTAAAGATCTTATCAAGTGGAGCATCTTTTGAATGACCACCCTTAGGGGGAGATTGTTAGCCTTAATTATTTTTATTAGAAGTGATGGTCATTCACGATTAGGAACTTTGTAATGTGTGTTAGATATCGTGATAGAATAGTCAACGGGCTCGTGGATTGGGCTAAGCTAATTGGGTATTAGTTATGTTAAGCTAGCCTTGTCTAGTTCGTGAAAACCAAGCCCAATCCAAGTCCATCTCAAGGCCCATGGCCAAGCCTTAGGGCATCATCCTCTCTTACTATAAATACCCCTCAAGTATGTCATTTGAGGGGTGTGCTTGAGTGTGTGTGTGTGTGTTTTCCCTTGAAGCAATATAACAACTTATTGTTTTCATCTTTCTTCTCTCTACCTCTCTAACATACATACAAATTCTATCATTCAAGTCACCAAGTTCTTATCTTTTCCTTTCTTCTATTCTACGCATATTGTTTGTGTAGAACGTGGGTGTTTGTTATACGTGTTCTTGTTGTGTGATAAGGTATAAGTGATAAAAGGGGCTTTACAATTGGTATTTAAATATTTACATATGAAATATAAATACTTATTGTCAGATGTAGGATAAGTCACCATCTTTATTTCTTTCTTTGCTTTCTTAATCTTTACGCATATATTGTATGTGTAACGTGTTCTTCTTCTAAGCTTGGTATTCGTGTGGTAAAGTTGAGTAAAAACGTGGTATAACAGTTATGTTCTTTCTTTCTGCAACACCATTCTGATGTGGAGTTCTAGCAATGCTAAACTCCCTCTTAATCCCTTTCTTAGCACAAAATTCATCCATAAACTTGTTTTTGAATTCAGTCCCATTATCACATCTAATACCTCTTACTTTGAGTCTCAATTGGTTTTCAAGAGCTATTATAAGATCATAAATAGCATCAAAGGTTTCATCTTTAAATCCCAAGAAAAAGACCCAACTAAATCTACTACAATCATCTGTTACAACCAAGCAGTACTTCTTCTTGTTTAAGCTTGCAACAGAAACATTACCAAATAGATCCATGTGCAACAACTCTAAAGGTTCTCTAATAGTTCTTTCCTCAATCTTCTTGCATGAAGCTTTGTGTTGGTTACCCTTCTTGCACGCCAAACATGAGTGATCATTCTTGTATGTTTTGGAAGGTAAACCTCTAACTAAATTTCCTTTGACCAACTTTTTGATATTCTTGAAATTTACATGACCTAATCTTCTATGCCATAGATGTACTTCTTCAAGTGTTGCCTTTGCTACTAAACATGTTGCTCTTTCAGTAGAATTAAGAGTCTTCATATCTAAACTATACACATCATTGGTTCTTGGTACTCTCAGTGTTACCAATTGATCATCAACAAGCTTGAACTCAGGGGAAAGAATAAGACATTTTGTGTCAGTGAATAACACAGGATGCTTCTTGTCACATATACGAGATACTGACAAAAGATTGAACTTGAGCTTATTTACATAACGAACATTCTCAAAGTCTATGCTTCCTGCCTTGATGGTTCCTTTTCCAGTAATTCTACCTCCACTAGGATCATTCCCAAATGCAACTCTTCCTCCAAAATAAGATCTAAAATCTGACAGAATCTCTTTGTCTCATGTCATGCTTCCAGAGCAACCACTATCAACAATTAAATGATCTTTAAGCTCCTCTTCTGGGTTGCCATGCACAAAGATGAAAGAGTTAGTTATTTTTAGGAACCCAAGCCATTACTGACTTGTGTTCCCCTTGTGGAGTGACATACTTAAATTCTTTAAGTATGTAATCTCCACTGTCTTTGAAAACATGATCAATTATTTTTGTTTGTTCCAAAACATGTGTTGATTTTTCAACAAAACTCTCTTTTTCATCAAAATTCTCCTTTTCTTTTTCAATAAAATTTCTTTTTTCACCTTTACTTTCAGAAAACTGTTTTGTTCCCCATCTACTTTCTTTCTTACCATTTGGTTTTTTAACTTTTTGTGTAGATTTCTTGATCTAGATACTCTTTTTTGAGGTGTCACGCCTTCTAGATTGATAGTAATTTGATCTCCTAGGGCTTCCATTCCAAAAGTGCTAGCAGTACCTTGATTGGGTGAAAACCTAGCAGTACTTTGAGAAGGTCCTGCTTGAGAAACTTGTGACTTACCAGTACCTTGAAAAGTGCTTGTGGGTACTGGTGGTTTGGAAAAAGGTCTTTTCTGGTGAGGGTACCTATAGTCTTTTGAGAAATTTATATGGTTTACCCTATGTGAGTGATTCCAAACTGGTTTATTCTCCCTTGGATTTTGGTTGGCAGTTTTAGTCTTTGGGAATTTGCTTAAATATTCTGAGTGAAAGTAACAGTCCTTAATCAAATGATCAGGACTATAACAAACAAAACATAATTTTTGACCCATACTCCCAAAATTTCTTCCTTTAGTTCTATGACCAAAACTACCCTGACTTTTTGGTGAATGATGAAAACTGTTTTGACCAAAATTATCCCAAAAAGATTTAGCAGTATTTTGAAAAGTTTTTCTTGAAGGTACTGTTGAATGTTTAGCAGTACTTTGAGATGAAGGTACTGCTGAACTCTTAACATTATCATCCTTAGGTTTCTCTACTGTTTCTTTTGGAGATTCAGAACTAGATGGACTAGAATTAGATTGACCAGTAAGCTTTTCCTAAACTCTAAATTGTCTACTCCAAAACAAGAAACATATGTCCTAAGAGGTTGAAAACTACCAGTTAGTGGAGGAACTGCATGATAACCTTTGTCTTTCTTAAATTCAGGAGGTGTTTCACTAATTGATTCCTCATTACTAGATGTGTTTTTTCTTGAGCTAATGAGTTCATTATCACTAGTTGTTATCTCCTCTGAATCAATTTTTTCCTTATCACTAGGTGAGGTCTCTTCTGTTTTGCTAAAATCCATACCAAAACCTAGACCAGTTTTAATGTGTGCTCTTTTCTGTTTTTCTACAAAACTAACATGTGAAAGACCAGATTCATTCCAACTAGCAAACTTCTCTAACAATTCATCCCTTTCATTAGTCATCGTTTCAAGTTCAGAAACCTTACATCCTAACTTCCATTCACTTAATTTTAATTGATAATCCCGTTGCTCATATTTTTCTGCCCAAGCCATTTCATTATTTTCATGAGTGATTATTTTGGCTTCCATTGACTCTAAAGTTATTTGATAACCAGTTACCTCAGACCTAGCCCTTCTATAATTATCTCTTTCAGTCACATAATCTTTAAGCACTTTTTGATAAAAAATCATTACGCTTAGAACATACCCTCAAGATAGTGGGTGAACTTGGTGAATAGCTACCATAGCAAGCAAAAGGTTCTTCTTCTCGCATTCCATGCTCCAATCAAAGCTTCCAAGGCCATCTCTTGATTCTAAGCGGCAACCGGTTCCTCATCAAAAGCTTTGCTCCAATCAAACTCTTCCATTGCAACCATAGAGTAGTTCTTTGGTTCATCATCAAATTCAGCACTCGAGTCAACCTCTGATAGATTTTCTTGAGCAACCAAAGCTTTTGGGTTTGTTTCAGTAATAGGAATTTCTTTTAGTTCAAGCTTGGGTTTTTCAATCATTCTATTTGCCTGATATTTAGCAAACTTGCATTCTCTTACTAAGTGTCCAGGCCTTTGACAATTAAAGCATTCAATCTTTGATTTGTCAAACGTGATACCCTGTTTGGGTTTGAAGTCAATGCCTCTTCATGTTTTCTTCATGAACTTCTTGATCCTTGATAAGGTTTTAAAATGTACCTTTTTGAGGGGTCGTTTAAGCCCTTATTTGATCACTTTTGTATCCGTTATTACTTAATATCGTTCCTTTTCACTTTTTATTTCTCTTGAAGGCAAAAAACGGAATGACACTTATTATCCCGGACGAAAGGCGCGAATATCACAAGAAAATGGCCAAGTCAAGAATCGGACACTCCAGCTGCTGGACCGAAAGGGAGCGTCAGGCACAAATTAGTGACGCCGTCGATCTTTTTGGCGGCTCGTAGGCCAAATTGCTTATTTACAAGTGGCGCTTCAGGTTTTCAAAGAGAGGTTGTCGAACTCAGGCGGCCTAGATTTGATCCAGACGGCGTCCAAGAGGCTGCAAGGGGACGGCATCACAAGCATAAGGTGGCGCCGGCGCATAGACATAACGTGCCAAGATGAAACCTAATGACGCGACTGACGGCGTCACAAATCAAAGGTGATGCCGTCGCATGTGTAATCTTATATATAGAATCCGAAATTTTTAGTTTTCAGTGTGTAGTCTTTTGGAGTAAAACCTAAACCGAACCAAGGCTGTCTTGTATAGTATTTTAGGGTTCCATACCATATCTTACATCAAGAAAAGTGTTTCACTTCATTAATTTAATTATGTCTTCAATTACTTGTGTGTATGCTTGCATGTTTCCCATGTCTGGCTAATTTACTTGTGTGTTTACTTAGGGAATATGAAACTTAATTATTGACTATTGATTGGTTGTCTCTTATCTTAATTGTTAATGATCTAGTATTGCGATAGGTCATCCGTTGTGTAGTTAATGCTTGATTAATCTTTGTAAACCTTAGCTTATAGTACCTAGAGTCATTGTAGGCTAAACCATCCTAAGAGTACCTTAGAGTTAAAGTTTATAAATCCTAGAGATTTTGTAGTCATTAACCTTTGGTAGTTTCAAAGAGATAGGGATAAATGCATACCCTACAACCTTAGACAACAACGCGATTAGAATAAGGGCGGACAATTCAACCATCAATAGGAGATAATTAAGGAGTAATAAAACCTAAGTAAACACATCTTTAAATCATCATCTGAGCACACAATAATTAGACATAGACTACATACACCTTAGTTTAGATAATTAGACAAGTAGAAGTAATCGGTAGAAATACCAACCCCCCAAATCCAAACCCGAGATTCGTACCTTTCCATTTCCTAAAAAACATAAAAAGATAAAAATAATCTTCCTCAACCCCAACCTTAGCGTAGTAACTTCTCACTAGCATTCCTATTCCCCTAGAGAATGATATCAATTCCCGTAGCTTACCCTAATACTACACTACAGCGATTAGGTTCCTTTGCCTAGGGTGTTGAAAAGCTTGCTTTCGCGAAAAGGAAGTTCCTTTGACCCCGGCACGCGTGTAGCGTTATCAAGTTTTTTGGCCCAAGCTGCCGGAATAGAATAGCTAGTTAGGAGTCCACCTCGTTGAGGTTTCCTTGCTTGATTCCTATCAAGTAAGCTTTTTCCCAATTTGGCTTCCTCGTAGTTTATCCCTTCTTCGTGACCTTTGTTCGAAACCCTATCACTCACCATGATACGTGTCTTCCGCCAAAGATTCTTCACACTATCTGCTCCCAATCCTCTTCCCAATCCCGAAATTGAGAATGACATCCCACAAAACCCTTCGCCCGTTCACCACTTTGGAAATCACCTAGGGCATAATGAGATAAATTAGCAACAACAAAGTCCTTTCTATGACTCAGATTCCGATGAGGAATTTGATCATGGTGAAGCACTTGACAACCGGGAGGTCATTGATGAAGTTAGTTTTGAAATGGAAGAAGACCCCTTCCAATGTTTTGACCCTAGGTGTAGAATTGAAAAAGATGGCCCCTTTAACATGCCATTCCCTTGCAAAATAAGATTAGAAGGATTCGATGTTTACTTGAATTCGTTCTCGCCTTTAAACTTAATATCAAGGAACCTATACAATAAAATTAAGGTCAATGAGTTAACTTATCAAGGAAACAATGTTGTTAAAGCAGTCACTCATTTGCATGTGTTTGTTGGAAGTTTTGCTTATTTGGTAGAGTTCATGGTCTTAGAAAACTTAGGAGAATTTATTGATAAGGACCTCACTCAAGTAATTCTTGGAAAACCTTTCAAGAGAATGACTAGGTTGAATGAATGGATGATTGATGGTCTAATTACATTCTCTGATGAAGTTGAAGACTTTGTCTATCAAATGCCACGTGCTCATCCTAGGTTTAAACACAAGGATATTGAGGCGTGTAATAGAATGACCCCTATTCCCTTGCTTAGTGAAAGGGATAAGCAAAATGGACTTAGGTACCCATATGAGAACACTAAGAGGTATTACAAAAAATGCCTAGAGTTAGGAGATGATTACAAAAAGAATGAGAAAACATTTGAATGGCTTAGGTATGGGCACATAAGCATGCACGAGACCACGTAGGGGCACGACTTCGAGTCTAGCTACAAGACTCATAAATTAAGAAAAGCGCTTCGTGGGAGGCAACCCATGCTTAATTGTTTGCTTGTTTGTGACATGTATCTTTTATTGATTGTTTATTCTCATGTTTAAATTTGTAAAAAAAGCTTTATTTTGTCTTTAACCTCGTCTTAATTACATTTAAAGGTATTTTACATAAGGGATAAGTGTAGGGAGGATTACACACGTTTTCAAAAGAAACGTAAACATGAGAATTACAATTATTTAAAAGATATACATGTGTGTTGTTCGAGTCAAATGCTTGTATCGAGTCATAATGGATGTTTTGCAGGAAATTTTTCTAGATCCTAAAGATGTAAATTTTCCAGAATATTTACCAGAAAATAGCAGTTTTTGTCAGGATAGCCTGACGACGTCAGGATCGCAACCTGACGGCATCAGGAAGGAGCAGAAACAACTGATTACTTTTTCTCGTTTTCTGATTTCCAGGTCTTAATTTTCCAGAAATTCTGTAAACATCCATTCCATAAGTATTATATCCTAGTTTAGTAGAGTCCTATATATATTATTACCGCCGATTTTATGCAAAGGTTTCGTTTGTTTTCTTCAAGTGTGCAAGTTTAATTTACCAAGAAGAAGATACATAAGATGAGAAGGAGCTTTTCACGCAACGGTTCTTCTTGAAGAAAGATGTAACCACCACTTTACGGATCCTAACCAAGACCTAATAGGGAGTATTAGTTTCTTTCATCTTTTATTACCTTCCATTATCATAACTTTGATACTTTTCGGGAACATTGGGGACAATGTTCAGTTTAGAATGTAGGGAGGAAAAAAACGAGAACTTTGAAACTATGCTTATCCTTGAATATTTGCTTTGTCCAATTGCATTTGTGTAATAAACCATGAGAAAATGTCAGTTAGGGTAATGTTGGCACCAAATTTAAAATTTTTCATGACATATAGGAGTGGGCCATTAGTCTTAATAAAGCATCTCATGGATAGGAAGTTATACGACTAGCACAAAAACCCTTTACCACCTAAATTCCACCAAAAATGTGAGGATCGCCCTTAGATTAGTAGGAATTAAAGCATTCATCTTTAATGCTTAGAGTATGGACCGGTAGTATAATAGATTCTAGAACTTGTTTTGTGATGCATCCCAAGATCGCTAGTAAGACTACACTTGTGTAGTTAGGAATAACTAAATGATAAGAGGCATTAGGATAACCCTTGTTTGATACCCGTAATATAATTACTTCTTCCACATCGGTTGAGTAATTCCCCCACACCTTTGCGTTGTACTCATCTTTAGTACACGATACCCCTAGTTAACCCCTCAGAGCCTATCCTTTTTGCGGTTCTCGTGATGTTTCGGTTTTCCGGAATATAAATGAAGAGCATTGTTTATACCCCACCCCCAAATGTACACCCAAATCTCCTTAGCCTACCTTGTATGCACTCACTTTTAGTGCATTATTGTTATCACACTAAACCCTTAGTTCAATTATCTAGTTGCTTGCATAAGTTGCTAAGTCGAGTCATATCCTTTGTACACAATTTTGGGACGATTGGGACGAATGGGAAAAGTTAAATTTTGTGAGATGACGGGAAGGGAACGTTAAATTCAAATTCCCTTTATTTGCATAATAATGTACTCCAAGTGTTTTGATCTTTTCAATTCGGGTCATATTAGTGTTAGAGTAATAAAAACTCAAGTGTAGGGATGTTCCTATAAATTCTTATCATTTTGATGTTATCGTAGAGGATGGTAGAGTAAAAGTGTATGAAAAAAAAAAAAAAAAAAAATCGAAAAAAAATAGAAAAAGATAAAAAGAAAAAAAATAGAGTGAAAAAAAAACAAAAAAAAACAACATACGGGCTACCATCCTACATCTATCTTTAAATTTATGTTTGTTTATTTCAGCTAGCTAGAGTCTAGAGTGTCGAGTCTTGGCATAGCAACGCCATTCTTCGCATGCTTGTAACATAAAGATTTTTGACTTGCCACCACTAAATAGCCTATCCCACCAAACCATTTGTTTCCCTACCGTAAGCCTTACATTACAACCCTTTAAAAGACCTATTGGATAGTCTTTCCTAGGTGCTTACGCCAAAGCGATGGAGGTTTGATCTAGTCTCAAGCCTATGGTAATCTATGTACTAGGACCGGTTAATGAGTGTTTATCTTCCATTTCCAGCTTGTTATATTTCATATACACCCGAGAGATGTGAGTATCCAAACACCCCATGTGAGGTGCTAGTATGTAATTTCCGTGCTTGTTATGACTTTTGCGGGGCTTATATGTGTTGTCGATTGTTCTAAACCAATGCTTCATGACCCCTAACTTATAAATTAATTGGCTAAAAGCACATTTGCTTGAGGACAAGCAAATACCAAGTGTAGGGATATTTGATAAGGTTTTAAAATGTACCTTTTTAAGGGGTCGTTTAAGTCCTTATTTGATCACTTTTGTATCCGTTATTACTTAATATCGTTCCTTTTCACTTTTTAGGTATCTTGAAGGCAAAATGCTCGAATGACACTTATTCGGACGAAAAGACACGAATATACGAAGAAAATGGCCAAAGTCAAGAATCGAGACACTCAATTGCCTGGAACGAAGGGCGGCGTCAGGCACAAATTAGTGACGCCTTCGGACTTGGACCATTATCACATCCTGTTGTGTTCTATAGACAAACAGTGTGTTGTCTATCTTTCCTCTGACAAACTTTTTTTGTATCAGGAAGGCTGAGAGAGTTTCATACCATGCCCTTGGGATCTTGTTTAAGTCCAGGGAATTCACTACTCTCAAAGCCAAGAGGTTGCTGAACATACACATCTTCCTTGAGATCACCATTTAAGAATGCACTTTTGACATCCATTTGGTAGACCCTGAAGTTCATGTATGTTGCATATGCAAGGAAGATCTTGATGGCTTCCATTCTTGCCGCGAGCAAATGTCTCATCATAGTCAATGCCTTCTTCTTGGCTGTAACCTTGTACAAGTGCGGCTTTGTTTTTTAATGACGGTGCGTTTCATGAGTTTGTTTCTAAAACCCACTTCATTCCTATGACTACAGCATCCTGAGGACATTTGATCAAGGTCATGACCTTGTTTTATCAAAGCTTGCAGTTCTTCTTGCATAGCTCGAACCGGCTTGGGTGTTTTAGAGCCTCAATGACACTTTTGGTTCTATTTCGATAGGTAATCAGCATATAGACATTCATTGGCTAGGCGCAGTTAATTTAGCCCATGCTTCTAGTGAGCATGCCCTCGATGGGTTCACCAATAATGTTTACAAGTTCAATGTCCTGAGATTTTGTCCACTTACTTTGTGGTCTTGGATGCGAGCTTGAAGAGGTCCTTGGAGACTCAGGTGGGAGTTAGGTGCATGAGCCCAGAATCATTAAGAACATCTGTTGAGATGTCTTGTTAGGGTTAGGGGTCTTGAATCGATTCACGAACATTTGGTTCGATATTACCTATCCCAGTAGGGCGATTAATTATCAATGAATTTCCGATAGTTGGTTTGGGAAGGTTGTGAGGTAAGACATAATATGAGATGTCGCAGTGGCTTGATATGAGGAATTGAATTCAGTGTTGTACTCATGAGGAGGATATCTTGATGAGTTATCAATTCCTATTTCCTCCACTGAGGTGTTGGTGAACACGATGCTTTGAGAACTTTCATCAAAGGTGACAGAAGGTTTCCTCAACTTGTTGTCTCCGTGTTAAAACCAAGGCTTTGGAGATCGGTGAGTAGCCTAAGAAATATCCATCATCAACTTTTGCATCAAACTTGCCTAGATGATCCTTGTGGTTATGAATAAACACATGAAAATAGTTGATGTCAGGAAGTCTACCTTTGAAGATCTCATATGGGGTTTTATTATGTCTTTTGACAATGATGTACCTGTTTTGAGTGTAGCAATGCTTTTGCTGTTCAGTCCATAAATGCTTTGAGAGGGCTGAGCCATTTAACATGGTTCTTGCAGCATCAATGAGAGTTACTTTTTCCTTCGGTGACCCCATTATGTTCAGGGTATAAGGAGATGAGAAATTTTGAGAAATTCCTTTTTCATCACAGAAATTTTCAAGCTCTTGATTTCGAGCTCGAGTACCATTGTCGGTTCGATTTGTTTAATAGAAATGTCATTTTGGTTTTCAATCTTCCGATGAATGACATTATTGTATTAGCCGCTGACTCTTTTTGGAAAGAAACTATACCCAAGTGTATCTTAAGAACTCATCAACAATGACAAGTGTATACTTCTCATGCTAGATTGATCTGGGGTGAGGTCCAAAGAGATCCATGTGGCGGAGGTGAAGGCTTTTGATGGAGAAATTTTGTTTGGTTTTAAATGATGCTCTGTGGTGTTTACCCTTTTCACAGGCAGAGCATGGTTTGTCTTTTGCAAAACCAGTGATGGTAAGCCAAGGACCTTGTTTTGTTTTGCCAAGTTGTTGAGATTTTTGAAGTTTAAGTGAAAGAGTCTCTTATGCCACGCCCCATTGATAGTTTCAGGTGGCTTTAGCAAAGAGATAAGTTCCATCTTGGGAGAGTGTTGACATGTCTAACACATAAACATCATCTCTCCTTGGAGCTATCAACACAACTTCCTTGTTGGCATTGAAGATGGTACCTTGTTTGTCATTGAATTGCACAATGTACTCAGCATCACATAGTTGGTGACAACGATGAGATTGTATTTTAGACCATTGACATAAGCTATTCTAGAAAACTATTCCATTACGGTTCTTGAACCATAACCTTGATGGGACATGATGAGTTATCACCAAATACTACCTTGGGTCGTGGTTCCTTTACATACTTGTGCAGATACTCCTTCACACCAATCATGCTTCTTGAGCATCCACTGTCTAGATGCCAAATAGGCTTCCTGGCGTGTCTCTGCACAAGTAGTAAACTGAATTAGTTTCTCTTAGTGACCCACTTACTAGTGGGCTTGGGTCTCAAGGTCTCTTTGAATTTTGTAATTGACTCATGGTCAGTGGTTGAGTGCATTGTGCTACCACAGGTTTTGCATTTGGAGATTGAGGATGACTCGGTGACTCGGGTTGTTTTGTACCTCTCCTTGCATGAATGATCTGTCATGTTGGGATGTATCATGAGCTGGATTTCCGCATATATCACAACATGTGTTCATGAGACAATCATCCTGATGATGATCATTAAACCCACGGTGAGGGCAAAGAGGAAAAGGTTTTGCTCTATTCTTGGGAGCAGTTTTGGAGGATGAAGCATACCGATGACCAACTTTGGTATAGTTTGCTTGGTACGTAACTTACATCTTGTAGTGGTGCAGAAGTTCGTGATCATCCTTTTGCGGATCATACAAAAAGGATTCTATAGCGGTTGTCGTGGTATGACTGGTGTAATGACACGACTCACACTTACGCTTGGGTTTGTTGGTGGATTTTGACTTTAATGAGCTAGATGAGGCTGACTTAGTTTCCTTGATTGAATCAAGAGCTTTTTCGATGGATTCCATCTTTTCAGTCAGCTTCCTCACAAGCTCGGTTAGTTCTTGAATTTGGTCACCGGTGGGGACAGAGGATGTTGAAGTCTCGGTAGGAGTAGACTCTTGTTGAGTTGGTTTTGTTGGTCTTTTCAGGATGGTTCTACCAAGTCCGGACCTTTCTTTTGGTGAGTGAGGATTGAATTGTAATGGAGTAAGCTTAGAGCTTGGTGCAGCACCACGAAGAGGTTTCAGTGGTGGAGCGGTGCTTGAGATTACGCTTCGGACTTCGAGAGATGTGTTCATACTACTTGGCGCATCGTGGAGTCCAAGCATGCTCTTAAGAGCTTGGCTTTCAGGCTCTAGAATCCTTCCGTCGAAATTTGGAAGCTTACCTCGGGATTGACCCGTTCAATCCAATCACTAGGTTTGGGAATAGTCAACATATTGGTAATCATACCACCGCACACAAATGGCTTAGGACCACGGTCTTTGTTGAGAGAGTCGGAAGATGATCTTCACCTAAGACTTCTTTGCTTCTGGGCTCCCACACATCAAAGACCCCGGATTCTTAGCAGATCCAACTATCAAGAATATCTTGAACCTTTTTGAGTTCGTCTTGAAGAGCCTGATTTCTTTTAACTAGTTCAGTGTTTGAATTTGCAAAGTGACAGCCTCAAGCTTAGCTTGTTTTAAAAAAAGAAGTTCATCCCTACACTTGTTTAATTCAAAACTTAGCTTGTTGTATTTTGAAAAAGATTCAGTCTTTGCTCTTCTACGAACTTAAGGTCAACATTAAGATAATTCATGTAAGACGCCAATCGAGTCATCATCCATAGAAAGTAGAATATTTACCTTCTTCATTGTGATATTGACCCATTCTCCATTCATGGCATGATTCTTTCCAACAGCCACTTGTCCTCTTCTCGAGAGGGCCATCTGCACTGACATGCACCATTTCATCATCGATGACATTGGCTCTTCATCCAGTTGAAGGTTTCAAAGAACAAGGCCTTTATTTTTACCACCGCACAGATTGAACACTTTTGTTGTTTCGAGGGACTGGCCTCAAACAATGCAAGCTTAGCGTTGACTTTCTTATACTTAGCTTCAAAATCAACAGTTTTGTTTTGATCAGATTTGTTTTGAAAGTTTTGATGAGACTGATAGATATTTTGTTGAAATTTGCTAAAGCTGAGGGTGATTTGACCACGATGGTTTATAAGAGGGTTCGAAATTGTTTTTGAAAACAGTCTTTTGCAAAATGACCTCTTTTATGACACTTAAAGCATTCAGTGTCTCATTTGCTGGCATTTGAAAACCTTTGTTTCTTTTTATAAGCGTTAGAGTTAGCAAAGAGTGCCCTTTCACGAAATTCATTGAGGTCATTTAGGTACTCCTCACTTGATCTCTCATCGGGCTCATCATCAGAATTTTCTTGAAAATCTTAAACAACATTGTTAGAATAGCAGCTTGATATTGGTGATGAGGTGGTGGTCGGGACTTCTTGAATTCTGAGACTTCTTTAAGTTAGGGTATCGATGCTTGATGAGGTTTTCCTCATAGACAAATTTCCCATAAATTTCATGAAGCTCAAGATTACGGATATGATTAGCATTCCTAAGTCCTTGAGAGAAATTCAACCACTTCTCGGGAGACGGCTTGACAAAACCAACATTGATTTCATGTTTGGACAACTTAACACCATCATTTGACAGTTCATTTAAAAGAGTTTTGTATCGGGTGTAAGTTTGAGAGAGAGTTTCGAGTCCTTAGAGTGAAGGTGTTATACTCAAGTTTCACGTCCATTATCCTGTTTTTCTTGGTATCAGATGGGCCTTCATGACTATGAACTAGGTCATCCCGGTTTGTTTAGTCAGTACTACGACTTATAATGAACTCCATAATATCGTCGGGAAGACAAGATATTATGATACTTTTGAGTCTTTGGTCCTGGTTGACCACTCTCCTTTCATCCTCGGTCCACTGAGCTTCAGGTTTAGGCAAACCTTCCAGTAGTCTTTGGGAAAATGGACCTTCATTTATACACTTGATATAATAAGGTTCCATCCCAATCAAATAGCAAAGCATTCGCTTTTTCCATTTGTTGAATTTGCCAACTTCAAGTCTAGGGCAACAACATTGAATAAGCTCCACCCTTTTTATCGACTAGTTGGGGTACATCAATTTCAGCCATTTAGGATCCTAATTTTAAAACTTTTAGAGCGGCCTAAAAAATGTTTTATAATTAGCCTTGCTCTGATACCACTTGTTGTTCCCCGTTCAGTATTGTTTAAAATAGTTTAAGAATATAAAACAAGTTAATAGTGAACAATGACTGAAATTAACATAAGTAAAACACACAAAGTAATTTTCAACATCATATTCTTTATTAGAAATTAATCAAAAAGAATACGTTACCCAAGTACTTGCGGAACAGTACATGGTATTGAAATGACAAAGTTTGGTGACTCCTCTCTAAGCTCAGGCTAAGTCAGAGCACAACTCTTAGAACCCACTGAGCTATCTCGGGGATTAAGTTGTATTTGGAGGAGTGAAAAGATGGCTTGCGTGTATGTGTGTTTTACAATTCACAAGCTTAACCTTTTCACTCCATCTCTTATGCTATTTATACATGTATGAGTTTTAACTCTTTCCTAAGTGACAAACTGACATCTTATAGAAGACAAAATACTGATGCATTTTGTCTCTGTTTACAAAGGATATTCTAGGTAAGAGACAAGACTACTTTCCTAAGGTCAGTTGATGACACGGGCACGATCTTTTGCCATTCGAGGGAAAGTTGACTTTGGTTGATAAGAACTTCGTCTTATCTAATTCAAACTTATCCCGCCTTGTCCCGCTCATTCTTCAGTCTTTACATCCTTTAGTCTTCTACTTCAGGTTTGACTTCATGTAAGTAGTTGGAGAGGAGTCTTAGGGATTCAGATGAGTTATTGTCATCACTCATTTGAATCCATCATCTTCTTCGACTCAGTCTTCACCCTTTAAGATCCGCCTTCTACGAGTGGAGAGACTTCTTCATCGCCTCATCGAGTATCCGAAGATGACTCACTGAGACTATGCACTCAGTGACCTGTTAGTGTTTAACGGACTAAACACTTGGGCTATTTTCTATTCAAATCCTAGATTAAGGGGTTTGGGTATTTACTGAACCCAACAGCTCTTTGGGATTATTTTTATGTATCCTGGTGGTAGGAACTGGACTTTTTATGATGACTGTCTCCAAATTAGTAACATCAACATCCTTGAAAAAGTCATCCATGTTCTCATCATATGTAGGAGTATCCATATCTTCCAAATCAGGCATGTTTGGATCATCTGGATAGTCATCAGTACCATCTAGTGGCTTAGCAGTGTTATCAAAGAAAGTACTGCTAGTTGAACTTGTGCCAGCAGGGATTTCAAATGAACTAGCAGTGGTTGCACTTAGCTTAGAAGTGTTTTCAGCAACTCCCTTCTACTTCACAATTTCTTCTACTGACACTGAGTTATCTTCAGAAAACTCTTCCTTATCTTGATGATGATCTCCCTTGTTCCCTGAATCCAAATCATCATCATCTAAGGGACTGATTTGTCGGGAAATCAATAATAGATATTTTGTAGTAAATGGGTAACTCAAACGTATTAGGATTGAGCACCGAGATCGTTCCGAACGAGGGTTGAATGGAATTTTCAACGCACGTCGCGATTATCGGGATTTGAATGGGAAAATGGGATAATTTGATGTTTTCTAAACTACGGGGCAAGGGAAAATAAAGGGAAGCATATAAAAGGATCTAAATCTATAATGAAAATGACAAATTATGCAAATTATAACTAAAACGCAAAATACGATCAAAATGAAACGTGAATTAAATGCAATTAATTCTAAATTAAGTCCTAAAAATGATTTAAAAATACTTTTAAACTAAAAATGATATTTGAAAATTAACTAAGATTTAAAACTATTTTTTATGAATTTTCTTGAATTTATTTGAATTAAAAACTATTTTCTAATTTTAAAAATAGAACTAAATTACCAAAAATTATGAAAACAAGTGGGAAAATTATGAAACTATTTTTCAAAATTATAAAATAACTAAAAAGACTTTTCAAAATTGAATTTGTATTTTTATGAATTATTTTTTAATTACTATGATTTAAAAACTATTTAAAACTACATAAATTGGTAAAAATTATTATTTAAACTAAGAAAATTATGGAAAAATATTTTTTTGGATTTTTATATTTTTATTAATCTGATAAAAATGAAAACATATTTTTTTGAACCTTTTCTGATTTATTTGTATTAAACACTAATTAAAAAGTATTAAAAACTAATTTTAAATGAGAAAATTAGCAAACAGTATTGGAAAATTATGAAAAAATCAAGGAAATTCTAAAATTATATTATAAAACTAGGAAAAATGAGAAATGCCAGTCTAGTTCTCTGGAAATAAGGACTGCTATGTAACTGCTTATAAAATAAACTACTAAAAATAAGCAAAAGGCAACTTTAGTGAACTACAAGATACCATAACCTATATTATGCTAAAACTACTCAGAATCAACCTAAATCAACTACTCTATATCACTGAAATGCAAGCAACAAGGATCTAATGAAATCTGAGCACAAGAGCCAAACTGGCCTAGATAGCTAATTTTTAAGCTAAATCACAAGCTAACCTAATAAGCTAAAGTTAAATCCAGAACTAGGAAACTATAGACTACCAACCAAAGAACTTATGGACCAAATTTGAGCTAAACACAAGCCTTAATAAGACCACTACAGACTCTGTAACAACCTGAGACACACTCAGCATCCACTGAGTGTGTGCTCAGGGGAATTTAGACCCAAATCATGCACTAATTTTACCATTTTCTAAAATTCTAAAAATATTTATGAATAAACCACCAACAAAAGTTATTAAATCCAAAATTTCACCAGTTTTTAACAAGACATGAGTCAATTAAAAATCCAGAAATGATATCAGTTTGAGCATAAGCATGAATTTTGACTTTTATTACAGAAGTGAGAGTTTTTGACTATTTTGAGTTTTGAATCAACCATATAGATTCTAAATGATGTTTATAGATGAAATGAGATCAAAATATACTTATCTACATGTTTCTACTCCGAAAATGCAAACTCTGCTAATCCTTATCTAGCTGATGTGAAAATGAGAACAAGTTATAAGTGAATTTGACTTTAAGTGTATGCAGATGCAAAATAATGATCACAATAGCTTCAATTAACCTAATAATGACTCTAGCAACTAAATTCAACTATTGAAATAACCTCAAGCTCAGATTCTAGATCTGATCCAAACACCACTTATAATGTCTAACAGGCTATTACTCAAACTAAATCAAATATCTAAACCTGAACAATCATTAAAGCAGATACAGTTAACTGATATACTCCTAAATGATGCAATTTGAACAATAAACTAACACTAAAACTCTCTAATTCAACTTATGCAAATTATGCAGTTTATGCTCTAAAAATGCAGAATGAGATAAAAACAGATTTTAACTAATATTCCAACTAAATAAGCACAATTACACTATAATCTACCAACTAAAACAGAATTCAAACAGTTTTATACTAAACTAAAGCTAAATCAGATTTAAAGAAGGAAAGAGTACTAACTGGAGTCCAACGACAATGGTTCGCTTATGAAATCAATGGAACAGTAACCTAAACCAATTATCAACCATTCTGATCAACAATTAACCCAAATCCAGATCCATACCAGCAATTCAGAGTAGTTTTATCCATTATTCTGACTTTTGACTTTATTTGACCAAGTGTAAATGAGAGTAAATTCTGAGTAAAGCTTAAGATGAGCTCTAGATAAGCTAAAAGTAAACTGATAAGAACTTGTGAATCATTAATCAACAACTGAATTTAAGACTTAAAACAGAGATTAACAAAATGAGATAATAAGCTAAAACTTACTTCATTAATAAAATTTGAATACAAAGAGAGATTCAAATACATAATTTAAATTCAAACAATAAAACAATTTAAAACTAAAAATAAGCTACTCAGAAACTACTCCTACACTACTTGAATTCATCTGTGAATCAAAGGGGTATTTATACTTGAGCTTCAGCCTTGGAAGAGTCTAGAATCAATCAATCTTGTGCTTTCTCTGGTCATATCTCAGCCCTTGGATCATCTTACACCTCACTCCTTCCAATCAGAGCCTTAGGATCAATTCTGCCATATTGCTTGCACCAATCAGAGGCCAGAGATAGGGTATGTGACACACGGATTGCCAACCTGGAATCCGTGTGTCAGTATGTGTCAGTGGAAGTACGTTATTACCCTTAATTTAAGTAATCAAACTCAATTGGAATCAGGGGTGTTTCAGGGTTCTGCACCTGGGTATTTTGGGGGTTAATTGGGCGGGTAAGATTTTTATTTTTTTATTGTTTGACTGTGGTTAATATCAGGGGTTGACCGGGTCTAAGACTTGGAAACGGGTAAGTTGTTTGACCTGGTATAAGTTGGATAAGTGGGGTGGACTTTCAGACTTAGGCTTGGGCTTTGGGTAATATTTGGGCCAAGGGTATAATAAGATGAAATTTGGACTTTGGACTTATAATGTAATCTGTTTAGCTTATAAGGGACAAAAGTTGTAAAATCTGATTCTTCAGGGACCAAAATTTTAAATTCTGAAAATGTACTCCAAGGGCTAATCTTGACAATCTCCAATAATCAAAGGGACTATTTTTGCCATTTATGAATCTCAAGGGTAGTTTCTGCCAATTGCTGAAACTTGAGGGACTGATTCTGACATTTCTTCAAAGTTGATCAAATCTTTCATAAATCATCCTCTCAGCATGAAAATCTTCACAAATGCTCAATTCTGACCTTCCGGCTCAGCTTTAGCACTCTTTATCTCTCGTGCTCGGGTTTTTGTCTGATTTGGCTATCTTTGTGTGTTTTGACATATCTGTACCTGCACATGCATAAACTCAAGAAAACAGCAAATATTAGCAATAAATGGCTCTTTCTTGGTTATTTTTGGGCCAGATTTGGTAAAGAAAAGGTATGTGTTTTAGCACATACCAGGGACCCTTCTTTCCAATGATGGGTGAGACAGAACCAACTTTCCACTTCTCAATCAAATAGAATTCTTTTGGATATTCAGCTTCCTTAGAATTTGTTCTTGCATCAGAATTCTTTTGTGTACCTGCGTCAATATTAGTGGATGTACCTGCACAGATTGGCTCATAATTCATGGATTTGGTTAGCATATCAATATTAAACAGCCAATCTGGCCCTTTTGTCTCAACACTAGGAGTCTCTTCACTAAACCTAACATGTAGGTTCTCTTCAACTCTTCTAGTCCTCCTATTGTATACTCTAAAAGGCTTACTATTAAAAGAGTAGCCAATAAAGTATCCATCATCTGCCTTTTCCTCAAACTTGCCTAGGTGGTCTATGGTATTCAAGATAGTAACAGGACACCCAAAAGGTTTTAGGAAATCTATCATAGGCTTCCTAGCATGTAACTGACTCATAGGGGTCTTGTTATGAGGCTTAACTACCTTACTTCTATTGCACTTTTATAGCATCTTTGTGCCAACGCTTGACCCAAGGTAGTAGGTAACTTAGATTCATACAACATTGTTCTTGCAGCCTCAATTAGTGTCCTATTTTTCCTCTCAGCTACACCATTTTGCTGAGGTGTCCTAGCAACACTAAATTGTCTTTCTATACCCTTTGCCATACAAAACTGATTCATAACATCATTCTTAAACTCAGTTCCATTCTCACATCTGATTACTTTAACCTTATGGTTTTACGATTTTCTATCTTAGTTATGAAACTCTTAAGGATCTCACTAGTTTCACTCTTAGATGCTAAAATGTAAACCCAAGAAAATCTGCTATAATCATCAGTGATAACTAGGCAATATTGCTTATGATTTAAACTTTTCACAAATGTAGGACCAAATAAGTCCATATGTAACATAAATAGTGGTTAAGTTATGGTGTTCATAGTCTTGGTCTTACAAGAGGCTCTATGTTGTTTACCTTTTTGACAAGCCACACAATGTTCTTTACTTTCAAAAACCTTAGAAGGTAAACCTCTAAGTAAGTTTCCCTTCACCAATTTATTGATTGTTTTGAAGTTTAAGTGTCCTAGCCTTTTATGCCATAATCTTGACTCATCAACTGATGCCTTTGCAAACAAACAGGTTAAGGTTCTATTAGGAATTACATCTTTCATGTTAAAGCAATATATGTTTTCTTTCCTAGGAACCCTAAGTTGCACATACTTATCATCAGGCATTTTAAAATCAGGTGATAACACCACACATTCAGTTTCCCTAAAAAGTACCCAATTCTTTTTATCACACATTTTGGGAAACACTGAACAAATTATACTTCAGTCCCTTTACCAGATATACCTTCTTAAAGTCCAACTTCCTTGTCTTTATTGTACCTCTACCAACAATTTTACCTCCCTTTAGATCATTGCCAAAAGCCACATAGCCTCCATCAAAACCTTCAAAATCCTCAAGGTTTCTCTCATCCCATGTCATGTGCCCAGAGCAACCAGCATGTCAAAAATTCCTTTTTCCTTTAGCTCTTCATGTAGATTGCCCTGCACATGAAAGTAAAAAGATTAGTTTCTTTTGTGGACCCAAGCCAATACTGACTTGGGTCTGCCCTATGCATCAACATAGTCAAATTTCTTTAAGTCCATTGATGCACTATTGGCATGGTGTAAAACCTTCGTTTTTGGTTTCCATTGCCAGCTAGATGAGGCCTTTACAGCATAAAAATGGCTTCCAACCACTGTATCAGTTATTACCTTAGGCACTGTAATTGAATCTTCTTTTGCCTTAGCAGTGGTAATATCTTGCTTAGCAGTGAAATCATTTTGCTTAGCAGTGAAAACAGTTTTTATCTAGTGGTTGGAACTCCTTTTGGTGGAGCAGTGATTATAGATTTAGTTGTTCCATTTCTCATTAGCACTGCTCGTAGAACCATGTTTCTGTTAGGATGAGGGATTTTTTGCTTTGAAAATTTTTGATGATTTACCCTCCTCCATTGGTTCCAAACAGGTGGTTGGTTTTTGTTACAGTTTCTCTGTAGATGCTCAATACTACCACATTTAAAACAAGCCTTTTTAACAAACTTAAACTCACTCCCTAATTTGTTTGAGATTAAGCCATCAAAGTTTTTTTGATTTCTTCTAGGTTTGTACCTGTTCATTTGTTCTCTAGGAATCTCATTATACTCAACAACTTTCTTAGAGATTTGTGCTCCAAATCTAGGCTTCACAAAGCTAGCTTGTTTTGAATCAATAGTTTTAATGTTTTCTAACTTCTAAGACTGTGTTGACTCAGACCTCTCATCCTCAGTATCTGACTCCCAATCTTCAATGATTGGTCCATCAGATGACTTCTCATTAACTTCCTTAGGTGACTTAGACTCACTATTCTCACCTACACGTTTGTTAAAACTAAACTCACTGCTGAAAGACAATTCAGTTCCTGGTGGTGCATATCCACTTAACGTGGGTGGTGGAACATTAGTGTACCCTATGCCAGAACCCTTTTTTATTAAGTGATTTTGAATTGACTTATTCACTACCTCAGAAGCATAAGCTAATTTCTCAACCTTAACTATATGTTTCTCTTTATCATCTAGAGCTTCTTGTTTTACACTTTCAGCTTCTTCAAGTTTCTGCTTAAGAACCTTGATTTCTCTTTCTCTAATGTCAGCTTCACCACCTAGAATGTTTATCTTATCAACATACTCAAACTCACACTTTTTATAGAACTCAAGTTTTTCTTCAACATTTTTAAGTCCAACTCTATAACATAAGTTACCCAATTCAAGTCTTGCAACTTCTTTTCTAAGACATTTTTGAGACCTACTAAAGTATCCTGACAAGATTTATAAGAATAAACAGAACTATTTGAATTATTGAATACCTCAGAATCAGAACCAGATGATGATGAAGCATAGGCTATGAGAGCAAAGTTGTGCACTTTGGGAGCTTCACTTGCAAGAAAAGCAGCATTGGGTCCTTCCTCAATCTGATCACTCCAGTCATATTCACCAAGTCCATCTTGAGCCACCAATGCTGAAGAAGGCTTTGTTTCTTCAGTTACCTTCTTGAAGTTTTCAACATTCCTCTTTGGAGCCCTACACTCCCTTGCAAAGTGCCCCTTCCTTTTACAGTTGTAGCATTCCATCTTGCTCTTATCAAAACCAGCCTTGCTTTGACCATTATACCTGATCTCTCTACCAATTCTCCTCATAAATCTCCTAGCCTTCAAAGTAAGCATAGCCATCTCCCACTTAAGTTCAATTTCTTCAAGATCATCAGGATCAATTTCATCCAAATCCTGATTCAATACTGAAGCATTGTTGGTAAGTTCAGCTAGGAAAGCACAAATAGCCCCATCACTAATGTTATTGCTAGTAGTGGAAACATTTGTGCTAGCAGTGGAAACTTCATAAGCAGCAGTGGCAGTTTCCTGTGAACTCCTATTATTGGTAGACACAAAAGCAATGTTCTGTGTGGAGGAAGATGAACCAGCCATACTCTTCTCAGACTCATAGACCTTTAGGTTGTTGTAGAGATTGTCCAAGGTCAATTTTTCAAAATCATCTTTGTTTCTCCAAACAACTGTATGCATTGCCCATTCAGGAGCCAAGCTTCAAACAAACTTTAGGTTGATATCTTCTTGAGGAACTTTATAGTCAACTAATTTCAAGTGATTGATGAGCTTCTGTAGTCTGTTGTAAGTTCCATCAAGACCTTCTCCACTGGGAGCAGTAAAGTTTTCAAATTGATGCTTGAGCATGTTCTTCCTTGATTTTCTGGTAGCATCATTACCAGCAAATCTTTGTTCAATGGCATCCATCAAATCCTTGGCAGTCTCATACTCATGGAAGTCCAATGAATACTCATTAGGTATTCCCATACTGAGAATACTATGAGCCTTGATTTCCAGATTCCTTTGAGCCTTATCAATTTCACTAACAATTCCAAGTTCTTTACCATCAGCACCAATCTTGGGTAAAGTATCACCTTTCTCAATGACCTCCCAGATGTTGTAGTCAATCATGCAAATTTATTGCCTCATCCACATCTTCCAGACCTCACACTCTCCCTGCTTCAGCATGGGCACCTTAGAGGCAGTAACCATTTGATTTTCGTCAGACATCTAGAACAAATCTGAATCAAACACAACTTCTTCTTGATCACAGCTTCTAGATCACAAGCTCTGATACCACTTGTTGATCCCAGTTGAGCAAACAATCTTATATAGAAGCTGACTTTGCGAATATAAACTGTTAAACACTACGCGGAATTTAATGTTTAACCTTAAGAAGAATAACAATGATTATCACTAAACACCTCAATGTATTATTAATATACGAATACTCTGAATAGTATTAGGGTTTACAACCTTGAAGTGTATCGACTCTAGATATCACAAAACGTATATCTAACTCTAACCTAGGACCTCCTTTTATAGGCTAAGAAGTCCTTTACAATATACTTTACGTATTCTACAAGATAACTATACTTACCATACTTATCTAAATACAAGACATCCTACTCAAGACATTCTAGAATATTACAAGTTAAACCGACACAATCATACTAGCAGTGGTATTATACATTAGCAGTGGTATGAGACTTCTACTAGCAGTTGTTTGTCTTGAGCAGTGGTTCCATTCCTTCTAGCCGTGGTATCTGATGTACTGGCAGTGGTTCTATACTTAGAGTAATTCTTGTCAACATAACCAAAAACCCAACAAAAGCATTTTATTATGGGGTTTTACAAGAGATATGGGTACTAGATTACCGTTTCTGGCAAATTCCTCTTTTCAAATGTGATTGGGTTGATAAAAAATGGTGGGGTCAAACACGATACTCTTGGTTATATATTGGTAGACCTAAATAGTTTAGGCCACAAGGGTGATCTGTTCATATTAGCTTCACAAGCACAACAAGTGTTTTATGTTAAAGACCAGATAGATAAAAAATTGTCTATTGTCTTTAAAACACCTACCAAGAATTACAAAGATACATATGATGAAGTCGATGAAGAATTTAGTACAGTCATTCACGAGCATAATGATAACATATTTCCACGTGTAAATCAACGTGACTTGGGTAATGAATCACAAAATGACTACTATCGAACCGACTGTGAAAGTATTGTTATACAACAATCCAAGTGAAGCATGTCATGCTCAAGTTCTCACACTCTGTTTAAGTTAAAGACTGCTAGTGTAACAGTTAAGACTGTTGGTTGAAGTTAAGACTACTGGTGAACTTCAAAGGAAATACACCTAAGTGGTTAGTGCTGCTAGTACAAAAGTTACTACTGATGGGCTTAAAGTTAATGCTGCTCAAGGCTAAATGCAAGGTTACTGCTGCTATTGTTAAGTTAGTACTGTTAGATGATTAGCAGTTTTAGTATTAAATAGTTGTTTGTGTAATTTAGCCTATTGTAATGGATTTTGACTCCAAAGAGTCAAGCTTTTCTATGGCAATAATAAAATTTGCAGTTTTCAACTAGTATATCCACTTGCAGTCAAGCTTTATTGTATTTGCAGTTTTCATTTATCATGTATATGCACTTGCAGGCACTTTAATAACATGTTACTTCATTAAAGTTGAAAATTAACTTTAGAAAGTCAAGTAACATATTTCCTAGGGGTTACTAAGTTTTATGATGAGGAATTTAAGCCATACAACTAAACCAAACTCTTTTTTCCCTTCCCTTTTGAACCATCACTTGCATCTTTGGGAATTTTGGCAACAAAGGGCTTGATACCAATCAGTTCACAAGTTTCCTCATTGGGAAGGGCTAGAACCTTAACCCTCTCAGCAAAAGCCTTTTTTGCAATATGTTTGGGTGTTGGATTCTTGCTAGCATCACCCTTTTTTGAGCTTGAACCAAAATGTTGAACCTTTGAAAATTAGTCTGACCATCCACCATCAGAAACTTCATTGTTGCTGGAAATGTTAATGATTTCTGCACACACAAAAAGGAAAATATATGAATGGTGTGTTACAGATAGCATAAATGACTTGAAAAATAAAATGTTGAATACCTGGTATGTTGCTCATTGTTTCAATTGTTGTTTTTTGTTACAGTTTTCTTGTATATGTAAGTTCATGTATGTGGTTATGCCTTTATATAGTGCAGAAATTTGGTTGAAAAAACAGTGTGTGGTATGAAAGATTCTCAATTGCAGGAATTTTTTTGAAAAAACAGTATTAGCTATGAAAGATTCTCAATTGCAGGTAATTTGTTGAAAAAAACAATGGTTGAAAAAGAAGTAAATGTGCAGTCATGCATGTGACTACTTGTTTTACTACTGCATTAAACTAGATAGACTATAAAATCCAAGTATTGTAATGGGGCAAATGAAGAGTCATGACTAATAGTCTAAACTCAATTCAGTGTATATCAAATTAGACTCAGAATAGATATCTAACCCCTCAAAATTACATAAGTTATCATAAATGTGTGGCCATATGTTTCGAATTGTGACTACACTTAAATAATGTGTGACAAAATATGACCCTATGATTTAGACACATAAATAAGTACTTCTTGTGACCATATATAACATCTTTAATTTAGTCACACAAAAACTCAATGTGACTAATATCAAGGTTAATGATAACCGAGTTCACATTTTGCTTTAAATAATAGTCACATGAATATTACAATGTGACTATTTTGAATGTATTGGTCACATATAATACCTTATAATGTGGCCATAAACATAATTTAAATACACATTTGTGATATGGTGTGACTATTGTAAAGCCTATAGTCACATGATCGTTCTACAATTAAATGTGACTATACACATTAGGTTTTGGCAAGCAAATACATACTAAACTTTAGACACACATATTAACTTACGTGACCATAATTATCGAATTTTGGTTACACTTAATCATGCACGTCTATGGTTTAGTGTGACCATATATGACATTTGGTCATACTGTTCAAGTGTGTGACATATATTTGTCACATTTAAATGCATATCGTAACTAATACTCCAAACTTACTTTTCAGTTGTCACACATTTCATTAGCTTAACCGATTGAAATTCTGACCGACTGGGAGGGTTGCCTAGTGATCTTGGTTGAGCAAAGGGTAGTAGGTTTAGTATAGCATGATAGATTTTTTAATGTTATATTAAATACATAGAAAGCATAATGATTGGAGGAATTATAGTGTTTGTCTAAAAGAGATACTGAAAAATGTATGAATAAGTTTACTGGTCATGCGCACGAGTCATAGGGTGATACTATGTGCATTGGTTATAGAACGTATGTTGGGAGTCAATATCGAAGTGTCTTGTGATTTGTCTTTTGCAAGGACTTGAATGAAAGTTTACTTTGTAATTTTGTTCTGTTTTACTGGACAAGGATGGAAGTCTTTGTTCATTTCTGTTTCAACTAGAATTGTTGTAGAATTTCGATGGTTTGGATGGTGCTGAGTTTTTAGTTGTCAAACAGGCAAGTATCAATTGAAGAAGGGGATGCAAAAGCTCGTGAACATGGATTCATGTTTGTAGAAACTAGTGCAAAAGCCGGATTTAATATCAAGGTAACGTACTCTCAACCTTATTCTAAACCCTCCTTTTAAGTAAAATCCTAAACAGATTTGCGTACACTTTGTATATCCTCAAGATGCTTTTGAAATGTCAATTCACAAGCTAAATGTTGTTTTATGTGGATAGGTGGTTTCCCTTGTAGGAGCTTATCAAGGTTGGAGCAACACTTATTATTTTATGAGCCATATTGTAACCAAGGAGAAACATCTAGTTAGGGGTAATCCTGCTTCAGTTCGAGTGGAGGTAACCAAGGAGAAACATATAGTTGGGGGTAACCAAGGAGAAACATCTAGTTAGGTGGTTTCCTCTATCTTGATCTTTTCCCGAAAAAATATGTTTTTTTATTAATATGTATCTTATACCGTTTATGCTTCTTTGTTATGTCAGGAATAAAGAGGTCAAAGGGATCATTATGGATTAAATGAGTATGTTGTCAAAACTGAAGGCTGAGAGAACTGAGGTCAAAAGGGATTATTAAAGTTAATATTGAGAAGGTTGTTGTTTCGTTTTCATTATCTTTTATGTTCCGTATTTACTTAAGATGGGATCATATTATCTCTATGCACTCCAACTCAATTGAAAAATATGGACTCATTGAACTAGTCTGACTCAAAGGAGTAAATTTATGTCGCTGCTTGCACAGTTATAATCAGAATTGACTAAATTTTGATTATGTTTTGTACTTAACAGTAATATTTACATGCAGAAGATTTGGTTAGGGATTGAAGCATCACAAGAATCACTTGTCTATTGGTAAGATACATACCACTTATGAATTTGTTGATATTTCATACTATATTTTTTTAGGGATTAAAGCCCTTTTTTCTTGTAGTGGATGTTGATAACAAGTGAGAGGATAGAACAAAGTGTATAATGGATTAACTTCTGCTCCTATGATTATAGATTTAGTGAACTTGAGATTCTGCATAGGTATGTTGTCAGTCATATCTCTTTTACTGTTGTTTTACATTCTTACGGTTACTTGGAATTCTCTAATAAGGATTTTTTAAGTAAATTTTTGTCGCAGACCCAAACACGGCTTAAAGTCCAGAACTCAAGAGACAAAATCTATTTATAGAAGGTAATTTTGTTGAGTCTACAAGTCATTGACATTAACAAAGTATTATCACTGTTTATTTATTCTAGTTTTACGTGTATTACAGTGAGCCCTGTTCCTTTGACATGTGTAAAGGGTAAAGGGTAAAGCAGTAGGGGATGGAAGTACCAAAAGGAAGGACATGTATCCTTTATAAAATAAATGGTTGAAAGCTCATCATTGGCATCATCAGGTAATTTTAAACAAAATTAATGATTTTTAATTTTAAACAAAGAAGTGTTGTACTGAAGGCCTACAATTTTAATGACAATCATTTTGACGTGGAAGGTTATCGCTGGTAACTTTTTCATATGGTAGAGATTTATGCTATAACTTTTGATTGTTTTTTTGTATATAACAAACATTTTTTCATTCTATGACCTTCCAAATATTATGTTACCATCCATGAATGATCTTTAAGCGATTATTGTTTAGATACTCACGAGTTATTAACGAAATATAAAAGCGATTATTGAATGAATCTTTAAGCGATTATTGTTTAGACTTTAGATACTCATGCTTTTTTATCTTCTTTCAAGCCTTGTGTTTCTACAAATAAGATTGCTAGGATTATGTTAGTTTAGACCAAAAAGCCAAAGTAAGGTTATAGGGCTTCTACAGGCACAAAGAATAGTCATGGAGGGGTTTGATAGGATTGTTATAAATCGTATCAATGGTAATATTAACCATGAGAGTGTTATTCGCAAGTTGGCTACTCAATTGATATTATAGTAGGAGCTAGATGACATTTATGGAATCTCTTTTGTTTGTATATTGTAGTACTGTTATGAATTAAGCAACTAGCAATGAATGGCTGTGTTATCCATGAAATCTACTTGTTCAATATATACTTCTAGTTGCTATATGTTAGACATGATATCAAAATTGTTAATTTTGAGTAGATTTTCCTTCAACTCTTGTATTGAGCTTTAACATCACTGAATCGAATAGTTTTTGGCTGCATTTTTGGAGAATCCCAGAAAGAGGAATTTTTTAATGAGGTATGGCTTTTGGTTTTTCTTTCCTTATTTTTTCTTACGGACTCGTCTTGGATTGGAATTTTAGAAGTAACTTTGTTGTAGGATGTTGGAATTTCTACATACCCCAGATTTACAGTTGATGACACGAATGGTGAACTTCAAGATGGTGACTTCATCACAAAAAATACTAAAGATAGCAAGTCCAATGATGAAGCAGATCATTTCGATTCGATTCAATTTACGAAGAGCTTAACTTTTACTTTCATTTTGTGATCATTGATAATGGAAAAGAGTCGTGCCTTGGGGACATCCATTCCTTTTGAATCATAGAATTCATGTTATTCGGATGTAATTAGTATTATGGATTTTCATTATTATTAAATAGCGGTATTTAAATGTCTGGCAATAGCAATTGTAGCAAATTTGGTATATATATATTTTTGTAATTTTGTTTTATTCATGACCGCTTTTCTGTCATTAAAGTTAATAATAGTGACGACTAACGGATGGTAAGGTCCTGTTAGGAAAATGACGCTTTTTTTCGTCACTAATCCCCTCCAATAGTGACGACTATAACTGACTTAGTGACGAAATAAAGGAACAAATTTGGTTGTCACAAATATAAAGTGACAGACTTAGCTCGTCACTAATATTAGTGTCGATTTTCAATGTTGTCACTATTAACTTTGCGACGGAGCTATAGTGACGACAAGTGACGACCTTGATTTTCGTGACTAAACCGGTTTAGTGACGATTTTTCCACCTTTAATGACGATTTTCCTGTCGTCACTATAGCCCTCTTTTCTTGTAGTGCATTTTCATCACTAACTTCAGAATTCTGAGGCTTTCTTCTCAATAAATTGGTCAAGAAGAACGGTTTCCTATTCTCCATTGAAGCTAGAAAAGAACCACATATAAACAACAATACTTTTCTAGATCAAAATTTCACTGTCCAATGCAAAAGTTCTAAGTGTGGCTATGAATTGTTGGCAACCTAAATGATACTGACGTGGCAGAAATTTTGGAAGCACAAATCAATTAGAATCTCTAAGGGGTACTCCCTCCGTCCCAAAATTATAGTCCCCTTTCTATTTTTTCGGTCTTTCTTTTACCACTTTGACCTTAAGTATTTTTTTTTGTGTTATATAATATTTGATGCAAAATATATGAATGGATTGAGTTTTTAATGTATTTTCATTTGGTATAATTTTCATCAACTATTGCATAACATAAACAAAATATTCAAAGTTGAAAAGACCCATCAACGAGGACTATAATTTTGGGACGGAGGTAGTATTAGTCATAAGCCGCCTTCATGGAATGGACCTGTTAGCATTAAAAATCAATATGTTAGTTAAGGTTCTTGTTATACCATATAATAAGTAATAGTTAGTGTTCTATGAAACATACACTTGTCAGTACACAAAATCAAATATATCATGCTTGTCCGAATCACCGTATACCTGAACAAAGTAAGTGGTTGATATCTATGATGATTTTATTTAATATTTGTTCTTTCTGGTTTACAAGTTGTGCCAATAGGCAGGATCAAAGGATTAAGGATATGCAACTAAATCTAAACGTCAAATGATTAGGTTATTAAAACTTGTAGCCATGTTATCATTAGCAACATAAATAAATGCTAAGTGAGTAAGTGATTATGATCATATACACACGAATTCAATAAAATATATAGTACTTGTAGTTAACGTATTATAAACCAATTTTAGGGTGTGTATGATCTTCTGTAAATTATAAACAAGAGATGAGTATACCCGGATGTCTAAAGCAATCTGATCATAGAACACTTGAATTAATCAATAACTGAGCATACCTCTATTGGTGATAGCATCTCGGAAAGTGAAGATTTCGTTCGTATGCCTCCAGCCACTTGTTTTTTATTTGGATCAGCAGATTAATGGCATCACATAAACGTGAAATAATCTTGGTCCAAAATTTTTATGAAATCTATACATTGATTTCATAAATCTATGGAATAGAAGCCCAAGGCCCAAAAGACGTGTGTCCGAGACTCCGAGTAGTTGGACCAGAATAGGGAATTAATAGAATTAAAAATTTACAAGTAAAGCCTCAATAATATAATTCTTATAACGAGTTCTCATTCACAAACGGTTAAAGTGTTTAACGGTCAATTATCGGGTTGTTTGGTTAAATTTTTTTTGGGTAAAACCAAAAACCATACATAACCAAATTCAAAATGGAGTAAGCCGAATCGAAAACTGAATTTGAATTCGGTTCGGTTTTCAAATTAAACCGAATAACTCGAATTACATCATTTATGTATATTTTTAATTTAAATATATATTTTATATTTTAAAAGTGGGAAGGATATATATTTAAATAAGAAAGATATTTACGTAATATTGAATTTTAAAAATGATATACATGTAATTCTCCTTTGTTTGATTAATAATATTTTTACAACCGGTTATATTGATATAACTTGTCTATTTAATCCTCTTTTAGACCAATGCTACAACCGGTCCATATGTGGTTTTATCTTTTAGACCTCCTTTCAGCTAGACGGGTTGATAACTACTTTAAAAGGTTTTTCTTTTAGATTATTTTCTCACTATCTATACATCTACACAAATACCTCCAGAAAACTTGAACTCACAATCTATAGGTTGGTGGACATTTCACATGCCAATAGACCAAATTAAAAGCCTTTGGTCTTGTTTAAAAGGCTTTAAGAACCGGTCATCGAAAATGTTGTTTTTGTAGTAGTACAACCATGTTGGGTGTTGTGTGTTTAGTGGAGGAAATTGCCTTAGGGAGCTACGTTCTTTCCTTTATGCGTATGAGAAGAACTCGATACATCATCAAAACTCTAAGAAATCGTGCTAACACAATATACCTCATTACGTTAATATATAATCTCCATATTAGATATTGATTTTGGTACTATGAAAAAATTCAACAGTTGATCGAATTTCCAATAAACAAAACTATATATCATGAATTTATAAGGTGTGTGTATGAGGTGAGATACTTGCTAAAAATTACGTGTGATGTTCTTATGGTCAAATAAGTAAAATATATATGCAAGAAATAAAATTCAAAGCATATTTTTTATCGGTACGATTCCCTGTATAATAGCCAATACGAGTGGGTTAACACGCGCCTTGCTGCGAGGGCGCTATGATTAAGATATCCTGTGAAGCCCGTGTTTATGAAACGTGCTATAATCAAAAACAAAAAAAGATCATAACAATATAAAAAAATCCTCACACTTTAATTACCTATTCATGTCCAAATGTTGTTGTAGCTAATTCATCCAACAAAACAGAAAATCCACATCATGCTGCAAAAGAAGGAAAACAAAAATAGAGAGAAAAAAATACCCATAATCAAGGTTATTTATAAAAATAGAAAAGAAAAAAAAAAACAAAAAAGAAAAAAAAAAATAACATTAAATCTTTACCTGCTACTTGAACCAAGCATAAAAAAACACCCGTTACACATGCAACATTACAACTAATGTCCCTCGGTCGGGCCTCAATACCCTGCTGTTTCTTTACTGGAGGCTCTTTATTTTCCAAAGCAACTACAAACCAAACAAACTATAACTGTCAATACAATTTTTAGTTAACACATTTCCTCGAACATTTGGTGCGCAACCAAACAAAACGCAAGATTTTTATAAAAAGTAATTTTCTTTTGTTGGTCTAAACAACCTGACCTATTCTAAAACTGAACTAATAACAATTAACTTGTTTCAATTTAACATAGGAAAATATGTTTTATCCATCTAATTCACCACTTTACGGAATTCTTGTTCAAATAGCTTGGAAGCAGTAACAGCATTGAAGTCACGTACTACTTCTATACCAAGTTCATTTTTTCTCTTAACCAATTTGTAAATCACACATATATCAGGTACGTGAGTCTATAAACGAATCCCATGTTTTATGAAGCATTTCTTCATAGTGTGTTACTTCATGCGTATTATTTAATTGAGGGCATGCAACGTATTCCCCTAATAATTTCTACGATATCGATATATAAGCTTAAACAAACACCGTGTTTTGTTCAAGTATAAAGAGACAAAAGAAAGAATAAGATGAAATAATAGATGCCCTGAAGTGGTTTCACATTTCAAGCAACACTTTTCTTCCGGTATGGGTTTGGTCTTGATCTTGAACATTATTGGTCTGTATTTACACCTTTGTGCATCGTTGGATCTACCCCGCTTTTCAAACATTCCAAGGTCAACTGAAATAGAAACTATGCACGTGTCAGCAACATTCGCTTCATCCCTCAATATCCTCATGAAACATGCATAATGCTTCTGCTCTCTTATGTTAAAAACGTAAAACATCCACTCTGTAGTTTAAGTACTGGTTGCATATATGAAAACGAAACCTATATTAAAGGAGAAACTCGATAAAGAAACTTAATTTTTTTATGAAAAAAAAAAGAATACATTTTTACATTAAATTATATCAATAAGCTAACAAAGTAAAAACTTGCTTGTCCAAAATTACTCATTCATAAACTAACATTTGCACAAACTAAGATTTCGCAAAGAAAAGAAAAATCGCAAATTTTATACTTGAGAATGATATTATAACCTATAAACCTCGGCACTCTCTATAGGTGCAATCCACTTCTCATTGTGACCACAACTTTAAACCAATTCGGCATGTTACCAGCCTCATTAGTATGACTCATTCAAAGAGCCTGTACAATATATAAGTTTAACAATCACGACAAACAGCTTTAACAAACAAAAACAAATTACACCAGCCTAAAAGGGCTTATTTATAAGCATAATCAGGAAAAATAAGCAATCCCAAACACTCCTTAAACTAAATTTAACTGAACCGAACAAAAGGAAAAACAATAAAACTCAACTGTCATCATCACCATGATCACTTGTAAACAAAACCAAAACCTGCTAAAATGTCAAAATAATATATCTGATCTCAGAATCAACCACAACACAATCAAGTCACCCATGACCACCCCTTGGTAAAATCTTTTAGTAACTGAATAGACAAGAAGATGAGTCCACAAAGCGTGTGCTCACCAAATAAATACACAAGACAAAGATAGTCCCCTTCAGAAGGATCCTATCTATCTCACTACAAAGATTGTAATACAAAAGACCCTCACTACAACACTCAATCAATACCTAACAATCTATAAAATTGATCAAGATGATCAGAGTTAACCAAGACTAACAATACTGCACGGTCACGGACTTGAGAGAGAATAATCTAGACTTTTAGTGTGAGAGAATAATATGAGAGAGATCATCGGCCAAAGGGTTAGGCTCCGGCTTTTATAGCGACCAAGATACACTTTAACCCCTCAAGAAAATAGAACACGCTAACAAGAGCCAAAGATACAAACATTAGACCAACTTGGCAGAACAAGCCCTTTGACTTAAAGTCAAACATGAGCTTGCATCCAAACACAAGATATTTCAACACCCCCTCTCAAGCTCATGGCTTGAACAAATCAACAGCACCAAGCTTATCACAAAGCGCTTGTGTTGAGAAACACTCAACCCTTTAGTAAAGATATCGCAACATTATTAGTGAAGCAACCTTCAAGGTTCTAATGACCCACGAGCTACCTTCTCTAATTAGATGTAAATAAATCTCAAAATGTTTGGTTTTCATGAAAAGCTGGGTTAGCAAAGAATCAATAGCTGAACTACTATCACAAAACAAACTTGCAGGGTAACAAATCCTCTATTCGGATCTTTAAAACTTTTTAATCCAAATAAGCTCATAAGTAGTAGATGCAAGACATCTATACTCGATTCAGGAAGATCTAGAAATAGTGGCTTGATTTTTACTTTTCCAAGAAATCAGATTATTGCAAAAATAAACACAAAACCGGATCTTGATTTCCTAGAAACAGACACTTAGCCAATCTGCATAAGATAAGCATGATTAAGATTTTTGCCATACACAAACTGATACTTGTACGGGGCCCGCTGTATCTCAAAACCCTAAGTGGCAGAAGAAATGAGAACTAAGAGGAGCATGCATATCTGACTTAGGCAATGAACGCATAAGAAATGTCGCCTAATGAGACAAGTATATAAGCTTTCCAACCAACTTTTGATACTCAGTCATGTTAGACAAGAACTTATCATTCGGTCTCAACATGACTCAAAACCACATTCTGCTGCAGAGGAGTAGCAGCAGGCTTACAAGCCAACAAGCCATATTCAAGTAACAAATCCAAACAATATTTTCTTTGAGAAAGACAAAGACCAGAATTACAGTTTAACACTTTAATTCCCAGAAAATATTCAAGTGGACCAAGATCTTTAATCATAAACTTTGAATTTAGAAACTTTTTGAACTTCTCAATTTCACTAACATTATTACCAGTGATGACAATATCATCCACATAAACCAATAATGCCAAGAAAATACCATCAGAGTCTTTAGTGTATAAAGAATAGTCATTAAGACTTTGTTTAAAACCATTTTCCACCAAAGCAGTGGTAAGTTTTTCATTCCACTGCCTAGGAGCTTGTTTTAGCCCATACAAAGACTTATTCAATTTACACACTCTAGTTTCATTCTTATCATAATAACCAGGGGCAATTGCATATATACATCTTCATACAAATCACCATATAAGAAAGCATTATTAACATCCAGTTGAAATAAAGGCCAATTGTTAGAAACAGATAAAGCAATAAGACACCTAACAGTAACCATTTTGACAACTGGACTAAATGTTTCTTCATAATCAATACCTTCCCTCTGATTATAACCCTTAGCAACAAGTCTAGCTTTATATCTATCAACCTCACCAGAGGACTTAAATTTGATTTTCCAAATCCATTTTCAAACAATGGCAAACCTACCATTAGGTAATTCACACAGCTCATAGGTATTATTCCTATGCAATGCTTCCATTTCAGAATTCATAGCATCTTTCCACATAATTTTTTGAATAGCCTCAGAAAGAGACTTAGGTTCACAAGACTTATTAAGAGTAGTAGAGAAAAACATATTAACTTTAGACATATTGGAATAAGACACATATTTCTCAAGACCATACTTCACATTGCTACCAACAACAAAGTTATTAAATCTAACAGGCTGACTTCTAGTTCTACTAGACCTCCTAACACTTGGTGGTGCTTCCATTTGAACATTTTGATCCTCACCATTGAAAACATTTTGATTTGTGCCCTCAGAGGTGATAGTATCATCTATTCGGGTTCTTGTGGTTGCACCTCCTTCATTGACTGTGCTAGCACAATCATCTGGAGGTACCATACCACTACCTTCCTCATTAGAAGAGTCCCCATCTTCATCATAGGGACTTTCAGACCCATGAATGTTAAAAAAGTTCAAGTTGTGTACTCCATTATCATCAAAGTTTGGTTGAGAATTATTAAACTCAGTAATAGGTTTACCAAAATCATTTGCAGACTTATGAAAAACATTTGATAACTTCATTTTAAAAGGAAACACAGTTTCATAAAAAGTAACATCTCTTGAATAAAACAGTTTACTTTCCAAACCATACAATTTATAAGCTTTTTTAAGACTAGAAAAACCAATTAAGACACATTTTTCATATTTAGAACCAAACTTATCATGTGAATTTAAAACAGTGGAGTAACACAAACATCCAAAGGATATGATGTGAGAGAGACTAGGATCCTTACCATACACTAAAAAATAAGGGGAAGCACCGGACAAGGCAGGATGAGGGAAGCCATTAATAAGATATCAGCATTAAAACACACTCGGGCACATATTCAAGGAATCCCCCGAAATATAAGACTCTAGCAACATTAATGAGGTGTCTATGTTTCCTCTCAGCAATCCCATTTTGCTGAGGAGTATAGGCACAAGAAGTTTGGTTAAACATCCCTAATTCAGAAAAAAAAAATGGATAATTGATTGTTGACAAACTCAGTTCCATTATCAGACCTTATAATCTTAACTTTTTTATTAAACTGTGTAAAGACAAGTTTTATAAAATTTGTAATATGATCTCAAACTTGCTTTTGGATTACAGAAGATAAACCCAAACAGCTCTACTAAAATCATCAACCAAAGTTAAAAAATACTTAAAACCTTCTTTACTAGTAACCTTATAAGGACCCCAAACATCACAATGAATAAGATCCCCAACATATTTAGTTTTATGTTCACTTAATGGAAAAGGTTTTCTAGTTTGTTTGGCCTTGTGACACACATCACAAGGAGAAAGATGATCCACCTTTTTAAAACCAATTTTATTACCCAAAATAGACAAGACTTGATCAGCTGGATGACCAAGCCTTTGGTGCCACAACTCATTAGAAACATGACAAACAAAAGCGAATTACACATAGCAAGATTAGACTCACACAATCAGTTTCATCAAACAAATAGAGACCACCGAGGACACTACCGGTCCCCAATTTTGCCCAATTTCAAATCTGAATGTAGCATTTATGCTCATCAAAACCAACAAAGAACTTCTGTCCTTAATCATCTTATTAATGAGACAATGAGAATCAAATTATACTCGGGAACAAAAAGAACATCAAATAAAACCACACCGAAGTAAGTCTAAGACTACCAATAGCATTAATATTCTACAGATACCATTAGGGTGACCAACAGTTAACATAAGACTAGAAATATCAACAACATTAAACATATTCTTAATAGAGTCGGTCATATCTTTGATTAGCACCGAATCAATAACCCACCCTAAAGTAACATGATATTTCACGTAAACTAGACTTAGCACGGAAAAACCTCTCAAAGTGCAGATTAAACATCACATTGTTATTGAAGAAAGTGGGATATATACCTGCCATACTTGCAGAACCATTAGCAGATGGTTTTTCATTAATGAGACTTAAGAGTTTCATCATTTAGTCATTAGTGAAAAGAACCGGTCATAGAACCGAAGAAGTGGATGGTTGAAACACATGCGCATTATTAGCATTAAACTTTTTGACAACAAATTTGTTTAGTCAAATTAGGATTCCTTTTAAAACCAGGAGGATAGCCATTTAACTCAAAGCATCTTTCAATAGTATGCCCAATTAGACCACAGTGTTTACAAACCAGATTAGGATTAGGTCCCCTATTACCAATATTATTATTACTATTACCATTTCTCCTAACAAAGTTGTTATTAGAGTTGGAATTATTATTGTTCTTAGCAACAAAAGCAGCAGGTTGAACCTTGTTGTTAGAACCAGAACTAGGGTGGAGTCCTCTATGAGACTCCTCCCTAGAAACCACATTAAAAGCCTCTTTAACATCTGGTAAAGGATCCCTAGCCAGAATATTACTCCTAATAGGTTGATATACATCATTTAAGCCCATAAGAAACTGCATAAGTCTAACTATGATTATGTTTCAACACACCCTCATGAGCGAAGAAAGTACAAGCGGTAACAAGGTTAAAGTATCAAATTATCTCCAAAGAGAATTCAACTTATGATAATAATCGTGCACGGATAATTCACCTTGCTTAAGAGAGTTAGTCTTATGAATCACATTCGTATACGAACCCATCAATTTTATCATAAGTTTCCACGTAATTCATCCCAAACTTCATATGCAATTTATGAGTAAACATGTCCTAAGTACAACTCAGGAGACAAAGACCCAATAATCCAGCCAAGAACTATGGCATTACATCTTTCCCATTGCTGGGAAAGAACAAGGCTAGTAACAGGTTTAACACAAGTAGCAACAACAAATCCCATTTTATTTTTACCTTTTAAAGCAATTTTCATAGTAGTAGACCACATTTTGTAATTATCAGACCCAGTGAGTTTAAAATGCACAATAGGAACATTAGAATTATCACTAGAATGCAAGTAGAGAGGAATACCAACATCCAAAGAACTAATGAGAACTTCAGCCATAATCAATCAAGAAATAAGACAAACAAATAACAAAACAGAAGAAACTACCAGATAGCAGATACCAAACAAGAAACCAAACCAACAAAAAATACCAGCAACTACACTACCAAGAATACTAATACACACACCCAATTCTACTGAAATACCGAGTATCACACCTATATGTGGGAAGAGCGGGTTCAGGTACCTCTCAAGGAGAGGTCAAGATGTTACCCATGAGTTTGCAGTGATACAACTAAAGTATTCAGAGAATTAAGAGAATGAGAAATAAACCTTTCAAGAAGTAGCAGTGAGCAGATACCAACCCTCTTGATTCACTAGTCGAGAGTCAATAACCAAGAACCCCAAGAACACCACCAGGAATCACCAGAATCAAGATCCCCAAATTTACCAAATTAGGGTTTCAAAAAACCCTAATCGATAAATCCAATATCCACCACTAAAATCAACAATTAACACCATGGCCCTTAAGAAAACAGCCTCACAAGATCCCAATTGCTCAAGAAACCCCCAAATTTGAGATCAAACCCTAAAAACCCTAATATCAAGAACCAACGGAGATCAAAGCCGTGGCTCTGATACCATGTCAAAATAATAGATCTGATCTCAGAATCAACCACAACACAATCAAGTCACCCAGCCAACCACCCCTTGGTGAAATGTTTTGTGCTTGAATGAAGAAGATGAGTCCACAAAGCGTGTGCTCACCAAACAAATACACAAGACAAAGATATTCCCCTTCAGAAGGATCCTATCTATCTCACTAGAAAGATTGTAATACAAAAGAACCTCACTACAACACTCAATCAATACCTAACAATCTATAAAACTGATCAAGATGATCAGAGTTAACCAAGACTAACAATACCAGACCAGTCACCAGACTTGAGAGAGAATACGCAGCTTTTAGTGTGAGAGAATAATATGAGAGAGATCATCAGCCAAAGGGTTAGGCTTCAGCTTTTATAGCAGCCAAGATACACTTTAACCCCTCAAAAAAATAGAACCTGCTAACAAGAGCCAAAGATTCAAACATTAGACCAACTTGGCAGAACAAGCCCTTTGACTTAAGGTCAAACATGAGCTTGCATCCAAAAACAAGATATTTCAACAGAAAAAAATCTAACCTAAATCCACTAGAAATAATTGATAGGACAAATCATCTACCAAAACAATTTTTTTTTCATACGTGGTTCTTGAATCAGCCAACTTAGATATGGGGTGTACCAATCCCTTGCTGCTCGTGGATTTTTAGCGCCAGCAACCTCTGCTTCACATCAGATATAAGAAACCCTACGGCAATTCAAGATTTTAAGAACCCTCCGATCATCTTATTTTTCCCTTTTTTTATATATGATTTTTTTTTGGAAATTGATCGAATCACATATTCATTTTCAAATAAACGATTTCAAAAAACTGCAGTTTTCACAAAAGGGTGCGTGTGTTCTTTTAGTAGTTTGGTGAAAAGAAGATTCAGGAAGAAAATAATGATGAACATGGAAAAGATAAATCAAAAACCATCTACGATGGTGGTCGCATGTGATTATGATTTATGGTAGTGAGAAGATAGTGTTTGTGTTTCGTGTGTGTGTGTTTGTGAAAGGTATGGGTGGAAGAAGAAGGGTCTATAGAATTAGGGAAAAATATTTTAACTAGGAAAAAAACGGAACGGAAGGTAAAGAAAACGGAACGGGACACTGTTCAAACAATTGTAGCAGACACTATTTGGACGGGATTTTACCCCTCTTTTAGTATGTATGATAATTTTATAAAGACTAAAATACACAGTTGGTCCCTAAACTTGGCAAAACGCTTCGTGATGGGACAAAACTCGGCTCTATCATCGCCAGAGGTCCAAACCTTGGCCTTTAAATGCCAAAATCGTCCCTTGACCAGGATTGGCATAGTCAAACCTAATTTTCTGGATTTCCTTCGAGGGTATAATAGACCATTCACATTTTTGACCCAACATAGTTAAAATGTAACCCAACCTTCAACCATATATGTATCGGCTACGACCAACATTGAACCCTAAAATACAATCAACACACATTCTACCCAAAGCAAAAAAAAACAGTAATGGCACAAAACGATAAGGGGGAGCCTTTGTTGAGTTCGTTGAGGGCAGCACTCCTAAATGAAAAGGGTTTGGGTGTTAAGAAGGAGAAAGAAGAGGTCGACATCTTGTTATCAAAGTTTAACGATTTGGGAGAAAGGATTAAAAATCTGGAAATATTGTTTAAATATCGTAAGGAAAGGAAGGAAAAGAAGGAAAACGATGATAGGGAGAGTTGTGCGTCTAGCTAAGTGTATGTTTAGATGATAGTAAACATTTGTAGTTCTTGAGAACATGAAATCCATGAATAAAAAATTGGGTTCTTATTTAAGTAATTGTGTTTGAAATCGTTTTGCATTTCTTAATAGGTTTGACTTACCCAAGTCATACCACAATAGTAAGTTACAATTTGTTGCCTTTCTTAAGTTTGTTTGACTTGGGTAAGTCAAAATTCAAGATGTTACAATACACCATTGTTAATACATTGTTGTTTGCTGATACAAGGGGGTGTTTGGTTTTGCTGATTAAAGTTTTGCTGATACAAGGGGCTATTTGTTTTTGATGATATAAGGGGATGTTTGGTTTTGTTGATACTAATTACACTAAAATACACCCAATATCACAATACAAGAACAGATTAAACAACACATAACCCAAATGATATTTTATCATTAATAAAGTCTGTTAAACATCATAAACAACTACATCAAATCTAATTTACATACCCTTTTTAGCAACCTATATTCCCAAAACTATCACCCAAAAGACCGCCTTTATCTACCCCATGGAAAACCCAAAATTCAGGCATTATGTTCAGCCATTTTTTTTAACAAACTCTTGGTTGAACCGAATACCTTCATCTATTTGACCAACAATCTGTATGAGTTGGGCAAGTTGCTTTTTGTGCCTCGACCGGATTTTTTGGTCACGCGATCCACACAAGCGCAATTCCAAGAGGTCCCTGAGCTTGATTCTCTTCTATCACTCCTACGCTTGATGATTCCTGTCTTCAGATCTTTGAATGCGAAGAACTAGCTTCTTGAATCCCTTCTTGAGCGACCTCTTGTTCAAAACCAGATAGCCATACGATCATTCAAATTTGGTGAATCGGAACCTCCATGAGTTCGTTTAAAATGGGAAATCGCCATTGGAAAATTGTTTGTGTATGGAAAAAGTGGTGGATGAGTTTATCGATTGGTGTGCACTAGTTAATATCGTCTCAGGTAAAAGACGGTCAAGGGTCTAATAGTTACTTATTTTTCACACTCGGTCCCTGAATTTGTCTTGGTTGTCGTTGTCATACTTAAAACTCCCGCCCAATAATCACTTTAGAATACACAATTGGTCCCTCAAGTTGCCAACTTACGTAAAACCATTAGAAGTTTGACTTTGTTAAGTCAAACTTCTATAACATATCAAATTATCAATTAACTCCAAAACAAATATTGAGTAATGGTTTTGCAATATTAACTTTACAAAGTCAAATATTGAGTAATGGTTTTACAAATTTGACTTTACATAGTCAAAATGCAAAGACACAATACAGTCATAAGACAACCTTAGATCTTGGACAAGCCCACAGATATCTAGAAGAAGCTGTAGCATATCTTCATACCAAAACAGCCCCATAAGAATCAATCAGAATGAAGAAACTCCACATTCCCAAACACTCCTTAATACCATTCTATATACTATTGAACATTACACTAGCCATCGTTATCATCAAACTTCAAATACCATTCTGCCTTTTGCACTTAATCTTCCAAAGGTTTTCAATCCTTCTGACATTACGACTCTCCTTCACAGTTAACCCATTCACCATTTTCAAGTATTGACAAACTAAAGTAAACTGGAAATGCAGTTTTACTTGCTACAATCAAATTAAAATGCTAAATGAAAGTTTGACTTTCGAATGTCAAACTTTCATCACCTACAATACGCACAAACAACAACATATGAACAATCTAATTTTAAGCAAACCATATAAACAATTACTGTACCATCAACACAAAAAATATTTTGCAACATTAATTGTCATAGGGTATTTAACCCAAACATAAACTACAACCATTCAAATAAATCTACCACGGCTGTGGGGGAAGCTCGGTGGAGTTTCAACAGCTTCCTAGCCAACTCCCGCTTGTTCTCGGTATTTTAATTCCCATCATGACTCCTATCGCTTTGCACGATATTGATTGTCTTTAGCGACCGGGAACACGCAAGTATACACTTTATTAAAGTTATTTCATGCTCTGTTCTAGGAAAAGCTCGAAACACCGCCGTCAGCTAGGCGGCCATGGTGAATGTGTTTCGTCTACAACATGGAAAATTTTTGCAAAGGTAGATCACTAAGCGTGTTTGCATTTGAAAAATCAAATAGTGTTGAGATACACAAACATGGCAATTTAGGAATGTTTATTTAATACATATGCATTACAGACATTACACTTACTCGGTATCCAGCATTTTCAAATTCGGAGATGACCGAATCATTACAATGGTGAACGCTACCATAACACTATTCCAAAAATCGACATCGGACTGACTTAAGGTTAATCAGGGAAACAAAGGGCACCTTCATCCTAGGATTAGCTTCATGTATCAACTACAACAAGTTTTAAAGATTAAATTTCATTACTGTTACACATCTCTTTAACATTGTAAAATTATAAGTTGTAAAACTGAAATTGTTCTTACCGTGCAATCACCAAAATCCAATTTAAGGGTCTCAAGATTTTGAAGTCTTGTCAGGTGAAAGATATCGGATGTTGTGATTGTCGTCACAACATTATAACGACCAAATGACAAATGTAACTTCTTCAAATTCCTAAGTTTTGCAATATCCCATAGTCTCATCTCGTTTGTACTAGGACGATCCATTTTAAGAGACTCAAGTGAGGGACAACCAGCAATAAAGTCCCAAACTGTACCGCTTAGGAAATTGACATGAAACAATTCTAAGGTCAGTAGATTTGGAAAGCCATGAAAATTTTCCAAAGTAGCCATACGACAAAGATGAAGTACCAGATGTTTCAACTCCCTACGAGAGTAAAGTTGGGTTGGGAACGTAACTGGGTCACCATACCAGTTTGTAATAATCATCTCCTCAATTCCATGCTCAGCCAAAAACAAGAGCCACTCACGAATCTCTTCATAATGAAAGTTGTCTATTCCAAGCATTGATCTTGGCTCTACAGCGAAGACAAACTTTCTTATTGGACCCATAAGCCGATTCAAGAATCTAGTAACAAGCCTCCATCAAACTCATATGTCAAATAGTAAAATAAATCCTCATCAACTATGACATCGGTGAGCAAAGTCCATTTAGACCTCCAGTTTCGCGCTAAACTAGAGGTTCTCACCGCTTCTAACAAAGGCAACCGATTCAAAATGTTAGTGATCACTACATCTGGCATGTTGCTAATAGGATCGATCGCCATGGTTTTGTTGAAAGTTGGGTTGGTCTTTTAAGTTCTGGAAATGACGATTTAGATTCGAATTTCGATTTTCAGTTTATCGTTTCTGGATAATGGTGTATTATGATTGGTAAAGTTGTTTGTTAGGTGGGTGTATTGGTTCCCGCAAAATTAAATGCAAGCGTATCAGGGAAGAAACGGCTAGTAGCCATACTCACAATTGGTCCCTGGGTTGAAGGTTGGGTTAAAAATGTGAATGGTCTATTATACCCTCGAATGAAATCTAGAAAATTAGGTTTGACTATGCCAATCCTGGTTAAGGGACGATTTTGGCATTTAAAGGCCAAGGTTTGGACCTCTGGCGATGATCGAGCCTAATTTTGTCCCATCACGAAGCGTTTTGCCAAGTTTAGGGACCAACGGTGTATTTTAGTCTTTTATAAATTTAGCTTGGAACTACATTTTAAGTTCCAAAATACTAATTTAGTATAGATACCAAATATTTGGTAATTTTAATTTAATAGAACTCTCTATATATTCATCTTACATAGCTATTTGATCTTAATACATTGAAAACTATTCCTGCTTGTTTTTTGTGTTGTTTTGTTATAAGAGCATCCACTATGGGAGGTTTAAGAATAGGTTTATAAAACTTGAAAAGGTTCATGTTTTGTTTTAACTATAGTGGATTTTCATTTCATGATTACATGGCATGAAAAGGTCTTAAACCTTAGACCTCTTTATATTTTTAAAACATTTAATGCATGTGTTATGTGAAACAAGTATAAAGCTTTAAAAAATTTATACCATAGTGGAAATAGGTTTATCAACTCAAAAGGTTCATAAATTGTTGAGGTGACAAAAAATATTAAATGTATAAAGCTTTATAATATTTTACCATAGTAGATGCCCTAACTTACAAGGGTGGAGCAAACAACATTTAAGATGACGTTCTTAGTTGCGATTATTACCTTTTGTATTTGGTATTAGTTGTCTCTAATATAAAAGTTGTTCAATTCTTGTTCTAATGTTCATGAATAATTTTAATTTGTAAGTTTGCAAAAGTCACGTGTTTCTGCAGAGATAGATATATATGTAGTGCCCTCGTAAGAGCTACATATAAAACTTAGTGACATCATGACCCAACTTCCGGTTTACGATCCCGCGGATTGTAACTAAAATTTGAAAACTGGTCAAGAATTGTTTCAACATCGACACTGTATATTGTTGCAACTAGAACAGGCATTTTTTTTAAATTGATTGTTCGCTAAATATCTCTTCTATTATTTTGTAGAATTCAATAGGTTTACCGAATTGATTTACAATACTTATTAACTATTCCATTCCAAACATTACTGAAGGGTATCATAATTCAGACTAGTCATCTTCGGTTCATGCATGTTTCCTCTGTATAAAACCAAAAGTTCACAGCCCTAAATTTCACGCGATGACGCGAAACAATTTTTCAATACAGGATATGCAAACGTCTCTTTTAACTGTATAACTTGTAAATGCCCATGCGTGCTCGTGTCAAATGTAATCTAGCATGAAGCTCAAACAAGTCCAACCAAAATTACTAGTGTTTTATGTAACAATATATCAACGGAAGGATTAACCTTAAGTTATTGCAGTAGCTGAAAAAGGTATGCTTTGGTCTTCAAATCAAAGTTGAACCAAAGAAATTAGAAGAGTTTTAATTGTAGATTTTGGGAATATTAGAAGCTCGTGGAGAACATTCCAATGGTGAAGAGTTGAATAACTAATAATTCAGACATAGCAAAAACTTGCAAACATGATACACAAAAAACTTTTAAATTAGATGGAATTACAAGCCACTTGAAAGCACGGGTCGTTCTCGAGAATTCGGAGGCACGGATGAAAGTAAAGGTGGCGCTCTAAAAAATTAACGCTAAATAAAAAAAATCCAACTTTAGACTAGAAATTAACAAAACACACTATGTAAAAACTCTCATCATGTGATATTCTTTGATACAAAATCTTTGATGATAAATGAAGTTGACTCATATTATCACATTTTCTAAACTTGTTGTAAACTAGCAATGCGTTTTGTATGATAATCTTCACATTAGCTTAGTTCTTACACTCAAGAGTTGAGAAATAACTGAAAGATCGACTGCCACCTGAGTTTTTTGTTTAACCATGGTAGTTCAAAAACATATTTACACAAACCTCGTACTTGAAAATTTATTTACAACAAAATGTTATTTTTCTTTTTTTCTTTTTTTTGAAATTATAGTATTTTCGATCTGGGCTTGGAGCCTACATACGTGCATTTCTTTTTCATGCATTCATTCCGGTTTCACAAATCAATTTTATTTTAATTAAAAACATGTTTCTTTTGTATGCCTGCTTCATAATAACAACACTAGATTTACACAAACAAAAATTATATGACAACTTGAATAACTCTAATGTTGTCACATATTTAATTATTAATCTACTAATACTATTACATGCCAATAAATCAATAACCACATCGAAGTGGTGATATATAAGCTCCTAACAATAAACCTACACTATTCATTTTGGACAAATGTCTATACACTTTTCTTCATCATTTCCCACCAATCAACTTTTTCAATCCACCAATCACATCTTTTAGGCCTAATTTTAGGTATAGTTTTTAGGCATCCAAATCATTTTCTTATTAAATTTAAGATTGTTTTTAACCTAGACAGACAAAAGTGGCTGAATGACTAGTCGACTAGTGACGAGTGTGTTGCAATATGTGATGGAGTTGCGATATCCAAAAGTAGGAGGTCACGTAGGGTATTTGTGTTTTGAATTATCGACCACTATAATTCTTTTCTGATGTGCAAAGAAAGGAAAACATAAAGAAAAGAAGAAAAAAGAGCTTGGATGTCATAATTGTTTTTCAAACTACTAGAATTAGGGGTGTGCATAGGTCGAAAACCGACCGAGGCCGAACGGACCGACCGAAACCAGTTCGCCAGCAAAAGACCGAGACCGGACCGAATTTGGTCGGTCCGTCCCGTCCGTCGGTCCGGTCTCGTCTTCGGTCGGTCCGTCCAAAACGCCAATTAGCCGGTTTTTCGTCGGTTTTGGTCCGACCGACCGGACCGACCGACCGAGGACCGATTTGCCAAAGCGAGACCGCGGACCGACCAATGTGGTCGGTCCGTCTCGGTCCGGTCGTCGGTCGGTCCTTCGGTCGGTCCGGTCCGGCCGGTCCGTTTGCTCACCCTTAACTAGAATCATGTATTAATTTTTTCTAACCACAAGGGTCAAATAAAAAACTCCACCTATACCCCTTTTTATCTCTAACCAATTTTCTATTCTATTCACTTAATGATATTTTTATTTCCCGATCTTGATCGAGTGTATGAACCAAGCTAATGTGAAAATTATTATACAAAACGCATTGCTAGAATGATTTTATCTTTTACGCCTCTCCTTAGTTTAGATAGGAAAGAATAGAAGATGCAAAAGAGAGGGGGGAACACAAAGAGGTAAGAAGTGATAATAGCTTTCTTTTTTGTGTTCCTGAGTCGGAAAGAAAGGAAAGAGGAATATAACTTTTTTGTGTTCCTAAGTCGGAAAGAAAGAAAAAGAAAGTTAGTAATTTTATTATTTTACCCTTCACTAGAATATAACATTGCCTCTATACACAGATGTACAGACTTGCAAAAACTTTAGTAGCTAAATAAATACTTATCTAAGCTCCTCTTGTAGCAATGACTCTTTGTGAAGCTCCTCGTCCAACTCTTTTTGAAGCGAATGGATCTCTGCGTCCGAAGCAACTTCAGCCTTGCAAGCTTTCATTTTTTGCTTGCATAGGTTGCTCGTATCTTGATAATCTGTTACGTGAAATAACTCATAAAGTCATGACCATATAATTCCTGATCATTATTTAATACGTAGGTGTTGAATTTGTACATTAAAATTTAACATATAGTCTACATTTCATCAGCTAAAAAGTGAGTATCAATGGTCTTGTTCATACAAACGTAACTTTACCAAAGTATATACATTAACTATTACGAGGTGAGACTAAGTGTATAAATAGAGCTGTGCATGACATCCAATGAACACAGTTCCAAAGCAGGAGCAATATATTACTTGAAACCATAACAAATATATCTTCCAATTAAAACCAAAAACATGTTCCAAATCATAAGAAACAATCATAAAAGTTCTGCAACATAGAAAATGATGATAGTCTAAGAAAAAGATTATAGTCCAATAGAAAGAATCTGATAACTTAATAAAAATGTAAATGCAGCTGAAAGTATTTATTCGCAGCCCATCATTTTTCTAGTACGTCCTTCCGCATCTCAAGAGGACAAGTAAATAATAATCGTGTTTTTTTTTGGATTGTCAGCCAAAAAGATAAGAGCACTACAAAAGACATCGGGTTCCAATTCCAATGGCTCCAATTCTTTATGGATTTCACCTCCTGTATAGTCACGTTGATTATGTTTATGCAGTCACACTTCTAAAAACAGTTGTAAAAATGATTACTTGTTGAGGATACCAGAAAAAAAACAGAAGATAAATGGGTAGGCTTGAGTCTTGATACAAACATTTTAGAATAGTTTGGTGCACGTTCAAACACGATTAATAAGCTAGCAAGTCAAAAGACAATCCATTACGCTAACAAGCCACAACATATCATTAGCCCATTTGATCAACACACGAGGGTTGAGGATCCGTTTTCGCCTGTTGACCAACACACCTGCCCCACCCCATCTTGTCACCGTATCAAGCTCCCAGCTTAACTTGAACATACCTAGGCTGGAGCATACGAAACTATTGACGCATATGTGTATATGCGTGTGCGAGTGTGAGAGAGAGAAAAGGATTTAGGGAGACTTAACCTAGTTTCTACGCAATAGATAAAACAAATATCACAGATGCAACTGACAAACAACATGTAGAATCATTGATTATATACTTGTATAAGTTGATAATATACATGTGGCTTGTCATACAATAGCATGCTGTATGCATACTAAAAAGGATTTACAATGGTTTTTTTCTTAAAAAAATACAATAGCATACTACGTAGTACTATAAATCAAGGATTAAAAAACATGATAAACATGCATGTAAAAGAAATAATGCGAGGATTGTTACCTGTAGATGATATTGATAAGAGTATGGAGCTTGCTACAGTAGGTTTGATATAAAAAAAAAGGTCGGATTTTATAAAAAGCGTATATTAGGTCTAAGGGTATTTTGGTGATTAAAAAATTAAGGTCCATAATATACTTATCTTCAAATCATCCCAACTTTGGAAGAAGATTGGAGAGTGAATTAACATTTACCTTCCATGTATTTTCTCTTCTCTCTTAAAAAAATATCTGGAACATGAATTTTTTTCTATTTCTCCTCTTCTTCTTTCCACTTCTTTATCCTTCTCTCCAAAAATAATCTCGGGAACAGATTAGGAAATAAAATTCATGTTGTGTGTCCTTAAAATCGTTTAGTATCCAAGAGCTCGTTAGAATGATTTTTTTTTTCAACTTGTGGGCTATTTGATAGAGGTAGAGAATAATTTTCTTTTCTTTTTCAAATAGTCATTTTCAAGAAAAGTGCCTGGTCTTTCTATATTGGGATAATTATTTAGTGGATGTCTAATTACGCTCTACAAGACGGCTAAGATTTCGTCTTGTGATTTTTTATAATTATTTATGCGGCCCCTCGTCCAAATATGTAAGTTTGTGTCAATTACAGCCATTTATGTAATTAAAAATCATAATAAGACAATCCAACCAATGCCCTTTGAGCAAGACCTAAGACATTCTCTTATTTAAAATATATCTTACTTTTCATCTTTTTCAGTTCTGTGTAACAGACTAACTTTTTGCAGATTGATGTACGAAACTTGCCAATTTCGTTAGTCTGATGTATTGTTTACCTTCTCAGCCGGTTATAAGTCACTACACCAAAATAAAAAATAGAGTAAATTACACGGATGGTCCCTAAGGTTTTTTCCAAAGTTTCACTCACAAACAGTTTAAAGTTGCAGGATAGTCCTATCTCTAAAAGAATAACACTGGTCCTTTATTTAACCTACAAGTAAGTTCCTTATAATTTACATTTTTAGCCTTTTTATTTGAATAACAGCACTATTGCACCATTATCATAACTATCGCTTATAGTTAAAGTTTTTCATTAGTAATGCTTTTTGCTTTTCGTGACCGTTTTCTCGCGACAAGCATCCATGATTGCTATTCAAGCGATGTTTTTATTGCCATTCATGACAAGCTCATGACCGCTATTAAATTTTTGACATAAAATTTTTGGGAAAAATTTTCGACATAAAATTTTGAAAATTTTATCTACCAATTTTTTCTTTCACGGACATAATTTGAAATTTACCTAATTCGTACTCATTCATTAGACAAGTTCATTTTACTTTTCACGATTATAATATTTTATTTTTATCCACATGCATTGCTGTATGGCGATTGCTTATTATTTTATGTATTCATCCCATTACCGTTACCATTATTACATTTATTTAAGGCGAGATATGCTTCTTTAACGCTTTCGATATAAAAATTTGACATAAAATTTCAAAATAAATTTTTCGAAATTTTTCAAAATCTTGTTCATTTTTTCCCAAATTTTTGAAATTCTTTTTTGTAATTCAATTTTTTCAAATTCTTTTCGATAATTTTGTTTCAATTTTTTTTTCAGCTTATTTTTTTTCGAAGTCTTTCAAAATTTTATTTTTCAAATTTTTTCAAAATTAAAAAAACGGATGAAAAGAATTTCAAAAAGTGGAAAAAATTTGAAAAAGAATTTCGAAATAAAAATTGAAAAAATCCCAAAAGATTGAAAAAATTGAAAAAGAATTTCGAAAAAAATGTAGAAAATTTTTCAAAATTTTATGTCGAAAATTTTTCAAATTTTTATGTCAAAAAATTTATGATCTAAACGTAAAAAACGTAAGAAAATCGAGAAAACGGACGAAAACTGATATAAAACGGACAAAAATGTAAAATGTAAGCAAATCCAAGCGAAACGTATAAAAACGGATGAAAACGATAAAAACTGGTCGAAAAATTCGTAAAAACGTGAGAAAACGTAAAACGAAGAAAATGTATAAAATCGCACTAATGTCTAAAAACTTTAACTTATAAACGACCGTTATGATAATGGACCGACAAGGTAATCGACCTTCAACCAAAAAGGGCTAAAATGTAAATTATAACGGAGCTTACTTAACGCCAAATAGGGACCACATTGTGTTATTCTTTCGAGATAGACTATTCATGCAACTTTAAACTTTCAGGGACTGTGAGTGAAACTTTGGACAAACCTGTGGACCATCCGTGTAATTTACTCTAAAAAATATGACAAGTTAGCTACATTTATAAATTATTATCGTATTCTTTTTTAATTATTATTATTATTTTTTTGCAAAATCAAGATTTGCCCTAATTATAATTCGGGTTATTTAGCTAAAAATCTATATAACTAAATTTCTAAAAAGATATAAGTTTGTTGTGAACAAAAATTGAGAGAATGAAAGTATTATTCTATTGATCATAATGTAGGAGATACAAAAGGTATATATAAATAAATATTAGTAAAACCCTAATAAATTAATTCATTGGCTTTATGGGATGGACATCCATATAATATTATTCATAACACTCCCTCTTGGATGTCCATATTATTATTACGCTTTAAGAATGTTGCCTCATTAAAAACCTCAGTGAAAACCCAATGGGACAAAACCATGACTAAGGACAAAAGAGTACAACGCATTGTCTCCCTCCGATGACTATATTACTTGAGCTCTTTGTGTCAATGCATCCCAATATTGTGACTTAGTTTCCTAAATGTTGATGCGCAAGTGCCTTGGTAAATAGATCCGCCAAATTTTCGTTTGAACGAACTTGTTGAACAATAATATCACCATTATTCTGTAAGTCATGAAGAAGAAGAATTTTGGTAAAATATGTTTCGTCCTATCGCCCTTGATATAACCTTCTTTAAGTTGAGCAACACATGCTGCAATATCTTCATGCAAAACTGTTTGTGCCTCCTTCTCTGAAGAATTACCACATGATCTACATATGTGTTGTATCACACTTCTTAGCCAAACACATTCTCGACTTGCTTTATGTATCGCTAGAATTTCTCATGGCGGATGAAGTCGCCGAGCTCGTCTGCTAAACTGAACGCCATGAAATTGTTGTTCCTCCACTTGTAAATACATATCCAGTTTGAGATCGACCATTGTGACGGTCAGACATTATGGAAGATATGTAATCTTCTAATATAACTCAAATACCTCTAATCAATATCCTATAAGATATGGACATCCATATTATAATTATTCATAACACTCCCCCTTGGATGTCCATTTAGGGATTATGCCTCGTTAAAACCTTACTAGACAAAACCCAGTGAGACAAAAATCTAGTGAAGGAAAAAAATACATAATTCCTTTATAACGCTTGGGGATGTTGGCTCATTAAAAACCTTGTTGGAAAACCCTATGGGGACAAAACCATGGTCAAGGGGAAAAGAGTGCAACGCGTATCTTCTCTCCCCTTAATGATCACATCACTTAAATCTCTTAGTTGGTGCAATCCAATATAATAAACCAGCTTCTTTAATGTCAATATAATAAGTTTCTTAATAGAATATATGTTTGATTCTCATATAAACAAGTGTTCTCCACTTAACCTTCATATATCAAGAAGGATTAAACATATGTTATACTTATCATTATACAAGTACATCCTGCATCTACAAGTTATATAGTATCAACGAATGCAAAGTAAATGATACATTATATCATTTATAACCACTAGTGAGAACAATCAATGTTTTATATACATTATAACTATGACACACATAAATCGATATTGTGATCATCATCTTTATAAGTAAAGGGGTCTTTCTTCATCAATTGACCTCATAAACATGAGCGTCGTTTATCCATATAAAGATATATAGCATCTTTAGCTTTTATTATGCACAATGATTTCATCTTTAAGATGTTTAAATCATAAAACAAGCCAAAACTTTGTATTTCATTTCAAGGTATTCAACCATCTTGAAAATCTCCTCATGTGTTCTATTCACATTTACCTCATCAAACCATATGTAACTTATACCATATTCAAATACAAATCTCTTTAAAACTAACATGGGTAAACTTTGTTATTTCAATGGCTCATTTTAAACCAATATCATATTGCCTTTCACTTATATAGTGATTTATTCAACTTGATCAAGTGTTATTCTTGAAAACTTTCATATATGCTTTAAGCATTATAAATCGTGAGACATGCTTCATGCATTTTATGTCCCTCATGGAATCTCAACTTCAAATGAGCTCTATTCATTTTCTTTTAGACGCATATCGATTAGTTATCATATCGCCAGACTTATAAATATTAAATAGATTATTGGATCCACCACATGTGATCATGTCTCTATATGCAAAGTCTTTTGAAAATATTTGTGTGCCATTAATTATGCCTTAAATATAATAGTTTCAATACTTTTATTTCTCTATCTCATAATGACCAATGCATATCCAATAATTTTACACATTTATATGTACGGACTTCAAGTCCCAAGAACCATGTCTCGTTACAAGAGATTTTAATCTTTCCTTAGTTTATTAGCGTCTTTACTTCTCGGCCATTCATTTGTACATCTACATTTCTTGCACGTATGCTTCCATGATCCTCACATGATTATAGCGCTATCTTATTTATTTACATAATCATTACCATGTGTATTATTGTATACAATATCACCATCGACGTCGATTCATTTATACTTTCGATTCCACACTTTACTAGACATTCCAATATATCATTTATTGATATCTCATAGTTTTCAAGTACCGGGTTTCTCAATTACCTTCATGTCTAGTTTCTCTATAGGATAATTATTATGAGGTCTTTATTACCTCGATTAGACCATCCGAATTTTCTTGCTCCATTTTATCTATTCATTCGAGGACTTTTATTTGGAATCGATTAGTCTATCACGTTGCAGACGTGCCATAGACTTACTACCAATAATTGATTTTCATTTTGGGACATACATTATAATTGGAGCACTAGCAGCGTATATATGATATAGTCACTTCTTTATGTCACTAAACAAGTCTGGCATTTACTAGATCTGGAATGTTATTTGTCCCTTGAACTTTAAGTTCATATTCATTAGTACGAGGATCAACATTTATATCATAATTCATTCCAAATTTCTCGCTGCTCATTCTCTCCCTGAATGAATTATCAATTTCAACATCCCATTGTTGTGCGTTTTGGTGGATTTACAAGAAACATATATCGTACATTTACAAAATTCTTATATGGGAAACATATGGTTCGTGACCATAAACCATTTTATTAGGGAGTATTCGTTATATCTTGTTGGCATGATGCGAATTCTTGAAAAATCTTCAAAATAAACATGCCCCATAGTACTTATATTTTTGTTCTCACAATTATTGGCTTTGCAATCAACTGAAGACGTTTTATGAACGTTTCAACGAAAGCAATTCGCGTATGAACATGGGCTACTTTTAAGTTCAACACTTATTCCAATAATTGCTCAATACTTGAAAGTATTCATCACCATTCTCAATAATTTAAGTTGGAAATCCATGCTCGTATTTTATAAGTCGAGCCACTAATCATGCTAACTTTAAGTTGCGTATTGATGATCATTTTGACGATGCATCGATTTTATAAATCAAAATGATCCATATGGCACATGTATAGGCCTACATACATGCCCTTTATATTATTTCCAAACCTTTATAGGACAAAGTCCTTACTTTAATTTGGTGGTGATACATGAACAATGCACTTTCATTGAGAACAATAAAACCAATTAAATCACCTTTGAAGAACTCATGGTTCTTGTATATGGTTCACATCATCATTGATCCGGGATGGTCCAACCGGTCATGCCAATAAATAATCTTGGCTCATAAATATATAATTTATGACCACATGTGCTTTAATTGCACATTTTTCATTAAATAAAAGTCGAACAATATAAAGAGCTCACATTTTTCCAATTAGCTCTTTTGCGTCTTTCGCACACAGTTTAATATAATATTCACCTATAATATCAAATAATAAAACACAATCTATACTAATAAAGTATGCCATTAATCAATTAATCAAGTGTCTCGCATGCAACCAATAAAATCACATGATACATAAATCACACATAGATGACAATATGGTTATTGAATTCCGACATTTACACAAATAATTTTCATTTTCATGTTCAAAATGACGCGTTTATTTTCTTTCACATTTTGTCATTACATGCGGATTTATTTTGCTAGGAAAAGATGAAGCTCATCATTTTTATTCGATAATAAGCAATAACGGTCCAAAAGGTTTCGAGTATAAATAATACTAGCATCTCTTAATTATTAAGAAGGCAAATCCTAGTTGTGTGAGGATGATACTAGTAAAACAAACAACTCCCTATGCCAAGTGGTATATTATGTGTAGACATTAGCCTATTAGAAATACATGATCAGCTATGAATGATAATACTATCACTAAATTTCCCCATATTATCAAACTATTTCATGCATCAAAAAATATATATTTATACCGAGAATCTAACAAGTACTAATGCTTAACGCTATAAAACTAATAATCAAGCTCGTTAATGAATAAAGTTATGCAGGTTCGGAAGTGTATCTAAATTTGATACAACAAATATTACATGCTTAGACATTAAACCCAAATTTATTAATCACAAATCATGTTACTTTTAACCTAACAAGGCATGCAAGTAATAAAATCTGAACCATATATGAATAATCGAAGCAATTAATATATTTATGTAAAAACAATGACTTAATAAAACAATGGGTTAACATTCTTTATTTATCCTAATATTCATCCGTGAAATCGTCATACATTAGTAGTTTCATATAATATGTTGGATTGTGTTCAACGACATAATTAATAATATAATCATATACATATATACGAAAGATGTAATCACAAAAAACATTAAATAATTTTTGCAATCATAATATCCTAATAATCAAGTAAACAAACGTTCTTGTAATACTTATACTTAATAATCAATATAATACGAGTAGCAGTACAAGTGTACAACAAATATGTGGATATAAAGAGTTCCAAAGATATCAAGATTTACAAGTAATAATCTAAGTTAACTCATAAAAACAAAATCAATATGAAATCAGTAGGCATGTTTGAAACAATTAAAAAAATATATGTATATTTAAAATGCTAAGTTAGTAACAAGTAATGCTCTTTCAGTTCATTAATCATCAATACTAACATGTAGTAATTAATAATATAAATCAAGCTACTAACTTGTAGTTAAATTTGTTTCAATTTAGTGAACTAAATTCTATTCATACATAAGTTATAGATCGACTATGACGTGCCAAGATTAACAATAAATAATTTAAATTCAAAACCCGATGTCAAACATATACATACATGTGTTCAAGATTATTAATGAGTCTATATTACTAGCAAAGGAATACATAAATAGAAGAGATATCGTTTTGATTTATATTTATTCGTCACCGATTAGTTAGCATAACTGACATGGATGTATAATAAGAATTGAGATCTACTCCGCATACAGTACGAGACTCTATACGAATAATTATATAATAATGAAACATATTCTACATGTGCTTCAAATAATATATATAAAACTATTCTACTAATATCTCTAATATATAATCCAACGAAGAACAAAGTTAAGAACAAAGTATTATAATAGCACTGATCTACGGCATAAAAAAAATTAATCAAAGTGGAAGAGTAAACTTATCTCAGCGATGATGTATGTTTAAGCAAAGAAGATCGTTCTTTCGGTCTAATATCTTTGAAATTGAATTCAGAGTGTGCTGATAACGTATTGTGAACAAGAATTGAGAGAATGAAAGTATTATTCTATTGATCATAATGTAGGAGATACAAAAGGTATATATAGATAAATATTAGGGTAAAAACCCTAGTAGCTAATTGGGCCACTCTTATGGGTTATATGGACATCCATATAATATTATTCATAACAAAGTTATATAATTCGGGTTATTTGGGTCAACCCAAAAACCGGACTGAATTCAAATTCGGTTTTTTGTTCGATTAAATCAAATTAAATTATGTCTGGTTCGGTTCAGCGTTCGTGTACGTTTATTTATCCGGCTAAACTTAAACGAACGAACACGAACAACCATTCGTTCGTGCTCGTCCGGTTCATTTACAACTCTAAGGGTTTGGATTTGGGTCAGGTTGATTAGTATTTTGTGATGTTGTAGTGATGAATGGAGGAAATGGAGTTCGTGTAAACGGAGTGTTTGGAGGTCTGCCATTGATGAAAGCTTGATCTTTTAGGCTTTGGGATCGAATGGTAAGGTTTTAATTTGGTTCTAGTTTGTCCTAATGATAAGAGTGAGGAAAATAATCTTTTGCTTACACTAATAAAAAAGGATAATCATTTATAAATGTATTTTACTTACCAACTTTTCCAGTTTTGTGTAACGAACAAAAGTTTTTTTTTGCAGATTGATGTACTGTAACTTATTTGACGTGGCACAAACCGGCTGAGAAGGTAAAAAATACATCAAACTGATGAAAATGGCAAGTTCGTTACATCAATTTGCAAAAAAAAATAATAATAATAAATAAAATAAAAAATAGTTTGCTACATAAACCTAGAAAAGTGACAAGTAGAATACATTTTAAAATTATTGTCCTTTCTATATAATAATAACATTCAGAATCTATTTAATGCCTTCGAATTTTTAAGACTTTGAGCGGTCGCCCACTTTGCCATCTTTCAAGACGACACTAATTGAAAGAGTAGGTTGCATTCTTGGCAAACTAGGGGTTGCATTCTTGGAATATTATGGGCCTGAATCCATTGATTGTGAATTTTTCAACATTTGTATTCTAGATTAGTTTTATATTATTCATTTTCAATTAAATACGTGGAATGAGGTTTCGACAATCACATGTTATTCTTAAAAGAGATTTTACTTTCTGCATAATTTTGATTTAGGAGAGATTTGAAAAACCTAAAAAATTCTTAGACAAATATATTTTATGTTCGGAATTGTTAAAAAATACATAGTTTGAAAACATTATTATTGTTGTTGTTTAAGGTGCAATTTGTTAATGATTTAACTGGTTATTCACCCTATGTTTGTATGCATTATTACCTTATTTTATATTTATTTTGGCTTAAAATCATTTATATTTGGTTTCTAGGTCAAGGATTATGCGTTTGCTTGAATTATACAAGTTTTGGGCTCATTTAGACGAAGTTTAGAAGAAAAAGACATATTTGGATTCTTGACCGGGATAGCTGACGTCATCACCAAAAGTGCCTAGGAAGTAAATTTTTAATATTTTTAGCGACTGATTAGTGTGTGGAGATGCCATCGCCTCCCTTGCCTTGATGTTGTCACCTCTTCACCGTGACGCCATCACCCTCTAAAGCTTGACTCCGGCAACCAAGTCAAGGAGAAACCCCTAAATCAAAGATGGTGAGGTGACGCCATTATGCCCTGCTTCCTATATATTTTTGTTGCTATTTTTCATAATTGTTTTAAACTTTAGAAAATCAAACCCTATTCGATTTTTATGAGCTTTTCAACATTTTTCTTCATTGTTACTCAACTATAACATCAAAATAAGCTTATACATTAATCATTTAATTATGTTTATCATTAATTGCTTAATTATGTCTATTACTTGTTCTTCGTATGCTATGCTACATTTGTGTTTACTTAGGATTACATGAAACTTATTATTGTTTTGTTGTATCAATGATTTCTTATTAGTGTTTACACTTATCTATTGCTAATAGTCGGACTAAGAACTACATAAACCTTAGAATTTGCTTAGGTTATTGACCTAGCCGAGTCTCCTAGGGTTTTTAATCAAGTTTATGTGCAACACATAGTGACTGTAGAGCGGTGTTGGACTATGAGACATTAACGGGCTTGATAGTTAATGCATAATAATTAGTTATAGGAGCTGGTGTAAGGCACTAAGCTAGTTGCTATAAGGTGTAGGAGTTGGAATAAAGCACTACACTATTATAGGAATATCCTCGATAATCACCAATTAATGTGTCTGATTTAGTAGATATAACCAGGTAATAATAAGAAGTAGTGCACCCTAAATAAATACGTTTTCCCAACGTATAAATTTCACCAGTTTACTTTTCTTCCATTTTAATTTACTTTTCTTTTAGGATAATACTAGACCCCAAATATTACTTGCTTTTTATCAAAGTACACAAAAATATCAAAAATAATCTCTTTTAGTTCCCTTAGATCATTTCATCATACTTAACGATCCTACCTCATTATTCTCTTAGGAAGATCCGGATTTGTCTTTATTACACTAAACGATTAGGTACATTGCTTAAGGATTGTAATTTTGCAATGCACGCACATCACCATTAACTTATCCGAAAGTCACAAAAAGATTGCTCTACCTTTTGACAAATATGAATGTTTTCTTTAATTTTGTAAATATAACTTTAATTATGGTTATGAAGTAAACCTAAATAATTCCAAAAACTAATTTTTGTAGTTGACAATTATTTTGAGACATTTTAAAAAATAAAGAGTAAATAATAATACTAAGACAAAAGGAGTATTTACAAATAGATAATGATGGTCTTATGATATCCAATGGTAATTTCTACCATTCTATAAAATTAAAGGTTACGAAATTGACATACTTATGGTTAACTAGCACTTGAGCGAGTTTAAATAAGCCAAATTAGTCTCACTCACATTTATGAGTAAACTGTAAAATACATCCATATGGGTTTTCATACTAAATATATTTGTCAAATTTTTTGGCAATTATCATCATTACACTAGTAAAAGTTAAACACACTACATCTCTATGGACTCACGATGTAAACTTTTTCGTTATATCTGTATTTACTAAAAGTCAAACACCCTCTTATAAAACTACTCCCCAAAACTCCCGTTAATCATTTCATCTTCTTCTTCTCACCAACTCTACTACCATTATCATCATCTTCTTTTTCTACTCACTAGTTCCAATGCCACAATATACATAAACCCTTCACAATAAAATCACTTTCAACACCACAAAATACCAAAAGTTGTCACAAAAATCCCCCAAACCCGTCACCTTAAATCACTCACAACATGAAAATACCTAAACCCATCATCATTTTCTTATCATAACCTCCACTACCATCCACCATCATCCACACCTCCACCACCACCTTCACCATCCTTCAGATTTATGGTGGTCGGAGCTTTGATTACCACCAACCGCCATCTCCACCTTCAGCTTCACAAACATCCGCCACCTTCACCACAACACCAACTACTACTCCACCTCATCTGGCTAGCGTGGTGGCTAGATCTATGGTGGCTGGATTGGGGGTGCTTAGGAATGATTTTATCAACATGGGTGTTTAACTTTTTGTAGATGACGAAGATAACAGGGAAAAAAGTTACATCGTTAGTCCTTACAGAGTAATGTACCTAACTTTTAGTAACAGAGGGATGGTGTTTGGAAAACGTTTGTGACATGAATTTATTGTGTGAAAACTAATAAACAAAAGGAGTGTATTTTGCAGTTTACTCTACATATAATAACTATTTTGCTCATGTGTTATTTAATTAAAGTACTTTATAAGTTGCAAAATTGTGGGGCTTTGACCATCATCCAAAAGAATTATGTAATTTAATCTCTTGGGGAGACTCCGCTAATATGGATGATCAAACAAAGATTTTTTTCGATGTGGTAATTCAAACCACCACTTTGATCATTTTTACATGTTTCAAAACCGGGTTGTTTTGATATAAAAGCACCAATAGAAGACATGCTTAAAGAAGACGATCAATATTCTATTCCATCCTTGGATAATTCATAGATTTGAAAAAACAAGGACTCTGGTATGGATTAAATGGATTTGCAACCCAAAACTGGCTTGTTGTAAACTATCGTAATATGTTGCTCTCTGTTTTGCTTGCCTTCTAATGTCTTGCTAGAATAACTTTTTCAATAAACTGCAATTGGTAAAAATGTTATCATTTATTAAACAAAATCTATTACTCTATAGTGGGTTTGTTTGCAAAAACGAAACATGTAAATATTAACGAACACATATTAGCAAAACTTATTAAAAATTCAATTTGTAACAAGTCTACTTGTAAAGTTTGTTAGTTTTTAAACCGGGCAACTTTTAAAAAAATCCAATCTATCAATGATTAACTAGACTATCTACATAAAAAAAGAAAATGGTCAAAGTTGAATTATTGAAAATTGAAAAATGGTCAATGTTGAAAAATTGAAACATTTAAAAAGTTGAAACTATCTTTTAAATGAAACGATTTAATATGGGCAACATTTAAAATGCTATTCTTATAAAGGAAATAATCTAATTGGTTGTTATACATTTACATGGCAATGATGACCAAATCTTCTAATGAAGTTATGTTTGGTTTCTCGTTGGTAGCTATGTTCAAGAGAAGGAAAAAAAAAACTATGTTCAAAAGTTCATGTGTAAATTTTGTGTCAAAGTTTTTTACAAAGTTTAAATCTTTGGTTCCAGATATGTTGTTGTGGTGATACTTGAGAAACCCAAATCGTTGGTTGGTTAGGTGGTTTTCGTTTTGTAGCTCTGTCGATGTCATGAGTTTCACTTTAGATATGGTGTTCATTTGTGTGCTTCTAATATCATTAATGGTCATAGTGTTTAATCTAAGTTGATCTTTAAGGTAATTCCTTTGAAATCTGATTCAATATTTGACAGAGATATAACATATTGGAGGCTGATTATTATTTTTAAAACATCTTTTCGAAAAGAAATGAGACACGTGATGTTCATAACCGAGGCCAATGACTTTCTTAAGCATTTTGTGTATTTTTTTTAATCAGGTAAGTGAATGTTAGTAATGGTCTTGAATTGTTTATATTCTTGAACTTTATTTTAAAGAGAGTGTTTGGGGTAATATTGATAATACTGGAGTAATATTTAGTTTGAGGTAGTTTTTTGCTAAAAAATATTACTATATATTTTCAATATCTTAGATTTAAAAGTTACACTTTTTTTGATGTTTTGAAAAGATTCGAAAATTTGTTATTGTCTTGTAGGTAAATACTTTATTGGTGTACTTGCGATTTATTGTTAGTGTTTCATTGTCGCCGCTATTCAACTATGCCATAAGAGGAACGGTTCCTCGAGCGAATACCGGGCACTAAAAGACAAATTTTCAAACAAAAAAAAACATTCACCTTGTAATTTTGTCAAAAACTAAGGGTCCGTTTGGTTTGTTAAGGGATTTGGATTAGGATTTGGATTTGGATTTGGATTTAGATTTGGATTTGATTTAAGTTTTTGAAAAAAAAAGTAAGAGAGAAAAAATATATAAATGATATAATATTATTATTTTAAAATTTTATTAAAAATAAATAATCAAATTTATTATTATAAAATAAGTTATAAATTAAAATGAGATGGTGGAATTAAAAAGAGGCCCACAAGTTTTAGGAAAGTACAAACTAAAATTGCAAAACCAGAGTAGTGTGTCCGGATTGTAAAATGGTGAGGTCATCGGGTTTGGTGGCTATTTTGTAGACCTGGTTTTTGAACCAATCATGGTCTTTTGATCTTTTGACTTTAAATCCCATTCCAAAGTAGGATACCAAACAACTAAAAACCGCTACCGTTAAACACAAATACTCGTCTAATACTATCAAATTAATAATTCGGTTTTGAGCTAATACTTTTATAAACTTGTATACATTTAATCTAGATTTGGGCAACTTTTGATTAGTTTAAGTTTCAAGTACATGTTCTCCAAATATCATAGAATCGAATAAAAAATTATCCTATTAATCAATTTAAATAATAAAAAGAGAAATATACCATCTTGTTGAAGAGTATCTAGCACAATAAGGTGTCATTGTTCATCATCCTTCATTTGCACTTATCATGTTGATCATCGTCATACATAGGGGTGTTCATCGGTTCGGTTGTCGGGTTATTCGGTTTATTCGGTTCGGTTAGTTCGTTAATTTTTTCTAGGTATAACCAACGAAATTAAATTTGATTCAACCGAACCCCTATAACCGAAAACCGAACCGAATAACCCGAATTACATAATTTTAATTATTTTTTTATTTAATTATATATATTTTTAGCACAAAATATTTTTTTCAAGCTTAATCATGTTATATTTATACTAAAAAAGAGTTTTGGTGATTTTTTTCCATATATATACATAGAAAAAATATATATTTTATATGAATTCGGTTTTCGGTTTTCGGTTTTCATTGCCAAAACCATATCCAACCCGATAACCATATATTTAGTTCGGTTCGGTTCGGTTTTGACCAATTCGGTTCGGTCACAAATTCGTTCGATTATTTATGGTTCGTTCCTTTCGGTTTTCGGTTACTGTGGATATTACCCAATCCGTGAACACCCCTAGTCATACATACACAACTACACTTGTACACAACACTTCCATGTGTTCACATTTTCATGCCATAAACTCTTACATGTCACTTCCTCCTTCATCTCCTTCCACTATATAACCTTAGTTTACAATCTCTATTCGCCACACCATCTACTTCACTAACAACAATGGCAATCAAATCGTCTTTGCTTATAGTTTTTAGCTTCCTTCTGTTGGTTTTTAGAACAAGTTAACCAATTAACCTCTACGAGTACGCAACGGATAAGGATCTAGTAATCGCAATTAGGTTAAACACGTAATTAATAAACAATTAATTAATACAATAATTAATTAATAAAAGAGATAAAAGAAACCCTAACCTTGCTTGGCAATTGATCTTTATAACGGAACAAGAAACCAAAACGAAACCTTAAGTATCTAAAATAGATACCTCGAAGAGTATCACACACAAACCTAATAACGTATACGTTCGATGTATGGCTAGTCGAGAACGTATTAAAACCAATCAACAATTGACCCACTTGAATATATCACGAACAAAAGAAAACAACATTTGCGTCAAACGAAACTAACCCTTTTGTTGAGTAGCCTATCGCAGTATGCATAATGAAAAGGAATATACATAGATTTCCATGCATGGAATATCATGCATGCATGGTATATGTTTTCTTTTAATATTCGCATGTTAGATAAGAAAACAATTCCATTCTTCTTATGCTTCAAAGTGAGATAGAAACCAAAATAAAAGTCATATTCGATTAGGGATTACTTTAGGTTATATAATATCTCGTATATCTATCATACCATGAGTTGTAGGGTGCGTTTAGTTTTATAGCTAAAACAAGCGACCCATTGTCTTGGGTTAAAGCTTGGTCAACAAGCCAATAAGCCCAAGCAATCCTACACACTTACTTGCCCGATTAGATGAGTATTCAAGGCCCATGGCAACTCAGCTAAACCTAGGGGTGTTCATGGGTTGGGTAATATCTGAATAAACTGAAAACCGAAACCGAACCGAACCGAAAATAACCGAACCGAACTCGTAAACGAACCGAAATTTCCAAAACCGAACCGAACCGAAATAAAAGTTCGGTTTTCGGTTCGGTTATGGTTTTAGCAATCCAAACCGAAAACCGAAATTAAATAAATATATATATTTTTTTATATATTTATATTAAAAATATATATTAAAACTCTTTTATAATATATATATATATATAATATTTTTAAGCTTGAAAATTATTGATTTTTCAAAAATATATATAAACAAATGAATAAATTATTAAATTTAGGTAATTCGGGTTATTCGGTTCGGTTTTCGGTTATTGGGGGTTCGGTTTTCGGTTTTTGGTTCGGTTTAGTTAATTTTGAATTCGGTTCTCCTTATACCTTAAAAAAATTAACCGAACAAACCGATAAGCGAACCGATGAACACCCCTAGCTAAACCGACCCACCTTGAGACTTAAACAAGCCCATGAGTCGTCCAAAGTAATCGGGTCAAGTATATGCATATCGAGTATATATTCAAGTATTAATATACGTTCGACACTTATACTCTGGTTAGTTTATCGTGCCCCCATCTCACACACTTCTAGTCGTTACGTGTTTTAAACTCTCACAATCCAACAGCCCCACTTGGGAGTTGGAGTGTCGAATGGCACACAAAACTAACGACGGAAACGCCTAGCAAACGCTCTCATTCGCTTTTTAACTAAAAGTGTCTCGAGACAATAGTTTCGAAAAGTTTCTTAGTAGCATGGTCATTCAATGTCTTGCTCTAATCATCCTTTGTTATAGATACCGTTAAACCATGGATTATGGATCTCAAATCATTCCATATAGTTTAACCATTTAGAATCTCGTTATAGAATTTAATTAGGTATAACAAATGTAATCAAGTGTCATCTTGCATTACCCTTTGGGTTCGGCCGAACAATTATCTTATTAATTCGGAGAGGCCATGGTATCTTTCTGCTCATATCAAGTGGAGTAACAAATCCTTTATTGACTACAAGTGTTGTGGATGCCGCTTCACATCACTCCGAAATATAGCTTTATAGCTACCTTGTTCGATAGCTTTTGCGATACTTACAAAAAATGATATCCATACATAACAGAACTTGCTTGTATCTCAAGTCTAAGGATGAAGATAACAAACCATTTTCAATATTTTACTTATGACAAGGATCCAAAAGTAAATGTTAGAAAGTTGGGGAATCCAATATGCATCTCTAGTGAATACATATGAGTTTGGCGGGAACAATCCAAATTCTCAATAGAATATAACCAACACTCATATTTGCCTTACATAACAATAATCCCATATTGTTAACCGACAATGGACATATTTAGAATAATAAAATTACTCAAGGATTAAACATGCAAATATAGGATAACAATTATTATATGAATGAATAACAAATACCAAGTATCTTTATTCATCATAAAGTAAAAATTGTCTATCAATCCCAATTATCCAAATACTAAAACAGATATGCATGAAACTCATTTAGTAAGTTGAAGCCTGATAACATCAAATAGTCCTGAATATTAAGTGTCAATTTCCCCTTTTAATGCTCGTTATTTATATCATTTATATGGATTTACGCTTGTTTTCCATTGTTTTACACTTTCGGGTAAATTACGAGCATTGGAGCTAAAGAGACGCGGAAATGGAAACGTTACTAAAGATTTATCACGTAAGATGTTGATGAGTGTCTAAATACTCATCATTTTTGTACAAAATAAACTGCAAAATCATCTCAAAAACACTCGAAACACATCAAAATGATCAAAATATCACAAATCGTGTTTTATGTGTTTTAAAAGCAAAATATCAAAATCGATGAAAAACATATCAAATTTGCAAAATTGCGTTTTAGTCCCCAAGTTTCAAAAGTTGTCAAAACACCAGCACATAATTTCAAAGAAAAGTCACCAAAGGTCTTTTTAAATCATAACTTGTCAAATTTAGTCCCTTGGTGAAAAATATCAAAAGTTTGAGAAAATTACAAAATTGGTCCTTCAAGTTTCAAAATTGGCGAATTAGTCCACTGAAAATGTGAAAATGACAGATTTGGTCCTCAGACTTTTGAAGTTTGTCAAGATAGTCCTTTGAAGAAATCCCATATTAAGTTCTTAAACCAATTTTGGACCCTTCCACTCTATTGGACCCCCGTCAAAAAGCCATTTTGACCCCTTATAACAACATCGCCAGTCAAAGTGTTTGACTAACACCCTTGGCGCCAAACCTTTCTCCTCCCCACTTGAGTCTGTTTTAACCTGCAACACTCAACCTTTCCACCCTCTCACTTATCCCCAACTGTCTCCCCCTCCTCCACTACATCCAAGACACATTAAATTCACCCTCTCCCACACTCAAGCTTATCCAAGCTGCTCAAAATCACTTTCCGCCAAATTTGACAATTTGGCCAAATCTCACAAAAGTTATCCTAAGGATCCGGAATCAAGGGATCTTCTCGGAAACACTGGCAAGGATTTTGGAGCTATGGGAGGAGAAGAAGCAAAAGGGGTAGTTAGTTTTATAAAAATTTTACTTATGTCGTTTTTTTTATTATTGTCTTAGTTTAAGTTAAAATAGTGTAATTTCAGTTTCATTGTATCAATTTCAAGTTTATTAATCTTTGTAAGTCACCTTTGAGTATCAATTTCAGTTGTGTTAAATTTCCGTGATTTATGAGTTACTTGAGATTCGGTCAAAATCCTCATCCAAGTTGTTGTTTGGTTGTTTTAAGCTTAAAAAAAGTTTAGTTAATGTCTCTTTAAGCTTTTTATAAGATTACAAATCATTTTCAAGTAAGTTTGTGAAAAAGTCAACAATAGTCAACTGTGATGCATTTGGCAATGGTGATGGATAAGGGTAATGCAGAGGATGGATATGGATCTAATTAGAGTAGTGTAGTGGTTCTTTGGTTTTGGGATTGGCCCGCAATAGTTGGAACTCATGTGAGTAAGTTTCCAACTTTTCAAGTTTCAAGTCATTTGCATATTTTGCTTGTTTGAGTTTCTGTGATAATCATTAGTGTACACTTGTTCACATAGTCTTATTTAGGTTATATAAACTTGGTGTAATCAAGAAATCAACTTGGTTTAGTGTTTGATCTCATTTCAGTTTCATAAAAGTTAGAATAAGGTGTGTTTGGCATAGCTGATTAATCTGTCTTAGAGGAGTTTGTAATGGTTAATACCTGTTTGGTCATCCTTGTTTAGTCATAATATACTCATTTGAGTCCTCTTCTTGTGCCTTTTAAGCTAAAAAGTCAATAATCCCATCTCAATTGCCTTAGCGACCAATGTTGGGGTTTTTGCATGTCAAAACCTCATTTTGTGTTTAAAATACTTAGGGAAAGGTTTCATTAGCTTCATTTCATTACTTCACATCATTTTCAGTAAAAAAGCAAGATCAAAACTCAAAAGGTCAACTTTTCATTTGTACTTAAAAGTCAAAAGTTCAAAAATCTCGTTTGGCTTATCTAAGAAGATTTTTAGTTCACTCATTTCTAGGTCATTTCAAGTGATATTTGTGGATTTTAAAAGCCTTCTCTGCTCTAGTTTCTTCTTGTTATTTTTGCATATTTTTGTGATTTTTCCACAAGCTTCAAACAAGCTTGTCTTTATGGTCCTTATCAACTGGCAAAACTCAGATTTCTTGAGTTTTTCCCCGTTCTTGCAAGCTCCACAGAGCTCTCAAGAGCTTATCCATGTCTGATTTTTGGTTTGGACAATCTCACCCGTGTCTAGTAGGTTCTATTTGGTATTTTAAGTTTCAACTTATTTTGAGTCTTGTGCAGTGCTCAAAGTGGGCCCGATACTGCTTTTAAGCAAAATCTCAAACACCAAATCTGGTAGCTTGCAATCAGTGGTTTGGGGTAGCTTAAACTTGTTCCATTTCAGTTATTTTAGCTTATTGTAGCTTCCTTTTCAGTTTGGTAGCTTTTGGACTCCTTTTAGCTTATTAAGTGCTTATTTCAATAAGCTTTTTCACATCAGCTTAAATCCTTCCAAGCAACCCCATGTTTTTCTATTTTTCCTAGCTTCTCTATATAATTTTAGACTTTTCCTGAAATTTTCAGATTTTTCCAAGTTGTTTTGCTATTTTTCTTAATTTAAAATAGTATTTAAGCATTTTTAATTAGTGTTTAATATAAAAATTTAGAAAAAGTCTCAAAAAATAGTTTTTCATTTTTATTAGGTTAAGATAAATATAAATAGCCTAAAAAGTATTTTTTCCTATTTTTCTCCTTTTATTTGGTATTTTTAATAATTTAAATTAGTTTTAAATAGTTTTAAATTAATAATAAATAATTAAAAAGTCTAAAAATATATTTTCTGTTTTAAAATTAGTTTTATCATATTTTAGATTTTTCTAAATCTTAATTTTATTTTTCTAGTCTTATTTCATATTTTCTTTTTATTTAGAGTATTATTTAATAGTTTAAAATAGTTTTTAATTAATAATAATTAGATAAATAGTGTTAAAAATAATTTTCCTTTTCTATAAATTTTCTCATATTATTAGTATTGTAAAATGTATTTTTCTATATTTTTAGGATTTATATTGTGTAAGTTTCACGCTTTTTATTTTGGTATGCGTCTGGTAGTATTTTATTTAAACGTAAGTTTTAGTTTTAAGTTTTAAACGTTCATCACTTTAAATATAGTGATAGCGTTTATTTAATAGATTTTAACTTTTTAATTTTCTTAATTTGTATTTAAGTCGCTTTTGATTTATCCTCTTTTTCGGAGTGTAATATCCATCCTAATCTTTTTCGATCGCTATCATTAGTGGTCATTCTATCGTCAATCGTGTTTGCACACCATTGAGTCCTGGGACTTAACGACCGAATCCACTGTATTCTGGACTTCATTGTATTTGGTTCCGAGTGTTTAAGTCTGTTTGACTTGACTTCGGACCGGATCAAATTTTAAGGCCACCGAGGCTTTTAGCTGTGTTTAGCCTTTTCGATCCATTCTTGCACATATTCCATCTTTTGTAAAAAGTTTTTTTTGTAAAGTTTTCAAAAATCCCAAAAAGTTCATTAGCACTTTTCCTAAAGTGTTAAAAACGCCAAAAATATTTTCCTTCTTTGTTTTTATAGCATGTTTTTTCAAAAATGCCAAAAATATTCCTCTTTACCCTCTTACCCTTTTTGATTCTTTATTCCTTTACCCTCTATCCATTTGATTCTACCTTCTCCTATTCTCATGGAATCGTTTATTCCTTGTGTCGGTTGTGGTGAGCCTCTTTTGGTTCACCTCGTCACCGGTGTAATGCAGTGTACAATGTGGTAATGATATTCATAACTGAGTTGTTTGTTTTGTGGTTCAAGGAATTCATTTGATTATGATCCTAATCAGAACTCATTTAACGACTCTTCAAACTTTTCCAATTACCCACCCCAGCCCGACCTATATTCATACGATCAACAACACTTCGTTGTGAATTTTGTGGAGGTCCTCATCAAGGATTTGAGTGTCAATCCGGAAACGCGTTTGTCTATGAACAGTTTTCCAATGATACCGTAACTTTGGTTGTGACCAACATCCATATGATTCACTGTCTGACACATCGCTTTTACTGTTAGAGTATTGTGGTGGTCCTCACTCTAGCTCGGATTGTCGCAGGAACCTATTTCCTTGCAACAATTACTATTCGTTTCAAACCAACCTCCGGTGTCATAATGATTCAACTCAGCCTCACCATCTCTCACATTTAGTTTTCAAGATTTATTCCAAAACTTCAAGATGCGAGGAATGCACTTAATGATTTGGCTGTGAGGCAATCCCAAGAAGAGCGTCATGGTGAATCTATGGAAGATTTATCACAGAATAGAACGCAAAGACACAACCGCTTTTTGTTTAATCAGCGCGTGCATGCTCGATGACGAAGATGAAGACGACGAGAGAGTACTATTCCTTTGAGATATCATTTCTCAACCCTCAGTCAATTGTTATCCGCAGCTTGAGATTCCATCTCAAACAACTGCTATCACACGAAGCTCCCACTCACTCTCTTTATGGGGGACGAGCATCTCAGACTATTCGAAACGGAATCATCTAATGTTGAGAACTTTATCCCGATCCCAAGTGAGTCTGAGGGAATTCTTGACCATGAGGGTGATGTGTCTTCTCCTCTTACAAATAATCTTGTTGAGACTTTCTCAGATTTATTTAGTGATTATAGTGATGCCGATTCTTTATATTCTATAGACATAGAGGTTATTGATGCATCACTTCTACATTCTCGGAGATCGTCAACTAGGACGAGGATGTTGACCATGTTGTTTCCAACAGCTTTTATACGACTATCACTAACCTTATTCACTGATTCTCAATTTACTCTAAATTCGTTAATCCATCTTTGATAGTGATGAGTGTGACACGGAGACTATAATGGACGAGGTGCATATTTATAGCCCACGGCAATCCGCACATGTCCCACCTCCAGATTCTTTCAGGGAGTTCGCGTGAACTCACTCATATCATATCTCCGGCTGAGTATGATTGCTTGGATGGCAAAGATCATGATCGGGGGGAGAGAATCTCAATTTGCATAGTTATAACAAATCTTCCCACCTCCCCAACGAGATGCCTTCAAACCAAAGAGCTCTACCAAGAAATCCAAATAAGTGCAACGCACTTAATCCCGGGATGAAGATCTAGTCATGATTGTTATCATGATTTTCCTTCTTTTCTTCACCTACCTGGTGACTTCCTCTCTTCTTCACTAGTTCGGGAGTGAGGACACTATCTTTGACCCAGCATTTTCATTTACCATCTCAGGAGCCGGGTCTGCTCGCTTTCTTTATCTCATCGGTGTGGAACTTTCACGGGCTTCAAATGTTTGTCCAAACATCTTGAATGAAAGTCCGATGGAGATTGTTTCTTCCACTTTGCTTCCCCATGAACAAATTAATTCGGGGTCGAGTCAAGCTAGCGATTCGGTGAAACAAAAACAAGATATCACACGATATGAGTTTTCACCCATATTTCTGACTTCTTTCTATTTTCTACCACCCTAGTGTGGGGGGGTTGCCCACATGTTTTCAAAAAAAAAAAAAAAAAAAAAAAAAAAATCTCTTCTTTCTAAATAATGGCCGTAGTATTTCCCTTTTACGTTCTTTGTTTTAGGCATAAACCGCCGCGGACTTTGAATATTGAGGGCAATATTCATTTCTAAGTGTGGGGATTCTCACGAATTTTATCATATAATTATACCAATTCCCCCGTTTTGGCCAAAATTTTTGGAGGTGTTTTACACTTACTCAATTGGTTATCGATCCGCCATGTTTGATAAACTAAAGGATTGGCTAATCCAAGAGCAAACGGCTCTTGGTAAAGATATCTCAAATCCGTTTATATGGCTTGCAATTTGCCCAAAATTGTATGGTTCCTCAACTCACCATATCCTAAAAGTGAAGAGTTGGCTAGCCCGCAAGGTTATGGCTTGTGGTAAAGGCAGTTGAAAATCCATAATTGGTATTCAGCTCACCAAAGATAATATTGATAATTTATTTAAGAGTTGGCTAGTCCGATGGTACGGCTTCTGGTAAAGACAAAATCAAATCCGTTGAAAGTTGGTGGTTTGCTCAAAATCACATGGTTATCAGTGTACCATGGTTCTTACTTGAACTAAAACACTGGCTACCCTGAAGTAATGGCTTTTGGTAAAGAGATTAAAATCCATTATGTTTTCTCAAATCATTCAGGGACTAGCAATATCTAGTGTGGGATTGATGAGTGTCTAAATACTCATCATTTTACAATATAAACCAAGCAAAATCATCCGAAAACACTCAGAAACACATCAAAATGATCAAAATATCACAAATTAGTGTTTTATGTGTTTTATATGCAAAAATATCAAAATCGATGAAAACATATCAAATTTGCAAAATTGCAGTTTTAGTCCCCCAAGTTTCAAAGTTGTCAAAACCCCGAAAGCACATAATTTCAAAAGAAAAGTCACCAAAGGTCCTTTTTTAAATCATAACTTGTCAAATTTAGTCCTTTGGTGAAAAATATCAAAAGTGTGAGAAAATTACAAAATGGCCCCAAGTTTCAAAATTAGGAATTAGTCCCTGGAAAATGTGAAAATGACAGATTTGGTCCCTGTACTTTTGAAGCTTGTCAAGATTAGTCCTTGGAAGAAACTTTGAAGTGTTGGCGTTATGGTCCTTGTATTTTCTGAGTTTACAACAATGGTCTATTAATATTAAAAGTCTTAAACCAATTTTGGACCCTTCCACTTATTGGACCCCCTCACAAAAGCCATTTTGACCCCTTTTTATAACATCGCCCAGTCAAACAGTTTGACTAACACCATGGCCAAACCTTTCTCCTCCCACTTGAGTTGCTTTAACCTTGCAACACTCAACCTTTCCACCCTCCTCACCTTATCCCCAATCTGTCTCCCCTCCTCCACTACATCCAAGACACATTAAATTCACCCTCTCCACACTCAAGCTTATCCAATCGCTAAAATCACACTTCCCGCCAAATTTGACAATTTCAAATCCAAAAGTTATCCTAAGGATCCGGAATCAAGGGATCTTCTAAACACTGGCAAGGATTTTGGAGCTATAAAAGGGAGGAGAGAAGAAGCAAAAGGAGTAGTTAGTTTTATAAAAAATTTTGTTTATGTTATTATTGTCTTAGTTTAAGTTAAAATAGTGTAATTTGGTTTCATTGTATCAATTTCAAGTTTATTAATCTTTGTAAGTCACCTTGAGTATCAATTTCAAGTTAAATTTCATTTATGAGTTACTGTTGAGATTCTCGCTTCAAAATCCTCTGTTCAAGTTGTTGTTTGTTGTTTTAAGCTTAAAAAAGTTTAGTTAATGTCTCTTTAAGCTTTTTATAAGATTACAAATCATTTTCAAGTAAGTTTGTGAAAAAGTCAACAATAGTCAACTGTGATGCATTTGGCAATGGTGATGGATAAGGGTAATGCAGAGGATGGATATGGATCTAATTAGAGTAGTGTAGTGGTCCTTTGGTTTTGGGATTGGCCTGCAATAGTTGGAACTCATGTGAGTAAGTTTCCAACTTTTCAAGTTTCAAGTCATTTGCATATTTTGCTTGTTTGAGTTTCTGTGATAATCATTAGTGTACACTTGTTCACATAGTCTTATTTAGGTTATATAAACTTGGTGTAATCAAGAAATCAACTTGGTTTAGTGTTTGATCTCATTTCGCCATGTTAGTAAGGTGTGTTTGGCATAGCTGATTAACTGTCTTAGAGGAGTTTGTAATGGTTAATAATTGCTTGTCATCCTTGTTTAGTCATAATATACTCATTTGAGTCCTCTTCTTGTGCCTTTTAAGCTAAAAAGTCAATAATCCCATCTCATTCCCGGTTTTGTTGAAATTTCAATGTCGTTTGCATGTCAAACCTCATTTTGTGTTTAAAATACTTAGGGAAAGGTTTCATTAGCTTCATTTCATTACTTCACATCATTTTCGGTTCAAAAGCAAGATCAAAACTCAAAAGGTCAACTTTTCATTTGTACTTAAAAGTCAAAAGTTCAAAATCTCAGTTTGGCTTATCTAAGAAGATTTTTAGTTCACTCATTTCTACTTGTGATATTTGTGGCTTTTAAAAGCCTTACTGCTCTAGTTTCTTCTTGTTATTTTTGCATATTTTTGTGATTTTTCCACAAGCTTCAAACAAGCTTGTCTTTATGGTCCTATCACTTCTCAGGCAAACCTCGATTTGTCGAGTTTTTCCCCAGTTCTTAAGCAAGCTTCCACAGAGCTCTCAAGAGCTTATCCATGTCTCGATTTTGGTTTGGACAATCTCACCCGTGTCCTGCTGAGGTTCTATTTGGTATTTTAAGTTTCAATTATTTTGAGTCTTGTGCAAGTGCTCAAAGTTGGCCCCGTGATAATTGTTTTTAAGCAAAATCTCAAACACCAAATCTGTGTTAGCTTGCAATCAGTGGTTTGGGGTAGCTTAAACTTGTTCCATTTCAGTTACTTTAGCTTATTGTAGCTTCCTTTTCAGTTTGGTAGCTTGACTCCTTAGCTTATTAAGTGCTTATTTCAATAAGCTTTTTCACATCAGTTTCAAATCCTTCCAAGCAACCCCATGTTTTTCTATTTTTCCTAGCTTCTCTATATAATTTTAGACTTTTCCTGAAATTTTCAGATTTTTCCAAGTTGTTTTGCTATTTTTCTTAATTTAAAATAGTATTTAAGCATTTTTAATTAGTGTTTAATATAAAAATTTAGAAAAAGTCTCAAAAAAAATAGTTTTTCATTTTTATTAGGTTAAGATAAATATAAATAGCCTAAAAAGTATTTTTCCCTATTTTTCTCCTTTTATTTGGTATTTTTAATAATTTAAATTAGTTTTAAATAGTTTTAAATTAATAATAAATAATTAAAAAGTCTAAAAAAATATATTTTCTGTTTTAAAATTAGTTTTATCATATTTTAGATTTTTCTAAATCTTAATTTTATTTTTCTAGTCTTATTTCATATTTTCTTTTTATTTAGAGTATTATTTAATAGTTTAAAATAGTTTTTAATTAATAATAATTAGATAAATAGTGTTAAAAATAATTTTCCTTTTCTATAAATTTTCTCATATTATTAGTATTGTAAAAATGTATTTTTCATATTTTTAGGATTTATATTTGTAAGTTTCACGCTTTTTATTTTGTACTGCGTCTACAGAGTATTTTATTTAAACGTAAGTTTTAGTTTTAAGTTTAAACGTTCATCACTTTAAATATAGTGATAGCGTTTATTTAATAGATTTTAACTTTTTAATTTTCTTAATTTGTATTTAAGTCGCTTTTGATTTATCCTCTTTTCAAGAGTGTAATATCCATCCTAATCTTTTCTCATCGCTATCATTAGTGGTCATTCTATCGTCTGAATGTGTTTGCACACCATTGAAGTCTCCGTGGGACTTAACGACCGGGAATCCACCGTATTCTCTCGGACTTCATTGTATTTGGTTCAGCCGTTTAAGTCTGCTTGACTTGACTTGTTCGACCGGATCATATGCTTATTTTTGAAAGGTTACGGTGTAACTCATTCTCACTTTACCGTAACTATTATGCGACCCGGTCCAACTTATCAAGAGGTTACTACAGAATCCTTCAAAGGTTACGACGTAACTCCATTAGTCAAAAGAGGTTCCACGCCAGCGATACTACGCCGTAACTATCGTGATCACTTACGACGTGAACTGTTTATTGAAGACTACGGCGTAACCACTCATAAGGTTACGCCGTAACTAGCACATCTAGTGCATTTACGGAGAAATAGAAGGTTACTGCTAACTCATCTTTTGGTTACGCCAGACCAAGACTGGCCTATAAATACCCCATGAATTCCAGATTTCAAAGCATCCCATTCCACACACAACACTCGAGAACGTGGGGAAAAGCTCAAAGGAGGTCTAGGGAAGCATAATGGAGTCTGTTTCAAGGAGAAGTCACACCATTACGATAAGCTTTAGCATTTTTTTATTTCTTTTACATTCAATTCATGTATTTGCCCTTTGAATATTGAATTGATGTGCATGATTAATATGATGCGCTAAGCACCCTTTGGTGCTAGCCTAGTTATGATTCCTTAATTGTTTTGTTTGTTTTTACCTTTACTTCCGTACAATTATTTCTAAGTGTATGCATGCATAGTTATTTGGTAGTCACCCCGTTCTAGGGTTTTGAATGGCATGAGAGGCCAATTGCCTAGGAGATATGACCAACTCCAACCTAGGTGAGCGGAAGAGACGGGAAGGGTAAGATATGACCAAGCAAGACCCTTTCTACTTGTGCGATTTGACCAACCGATCACCTATCGTTTGGATGAACTTAAGAATTGGGGGTGTAGTGTCTAAGTTCCTAACGGCCGGCACTCACTATTTAGAATCTAGCATGTAGCAGTACTTAATGACTCGGCTTAGGGGACCAGAACAACAGACTTATGACGGTTCGCCTGATTTCTCCCTGTGGTGGCATCTTTTGTCGATAGGTTAGTATTAATTGACCAAATGTCGCCCTCGAATTTGACCCCACCAAGTAATTGGAAGTAGGTAGGCGAGACATAACTAGTTAGGAGGATTAACTAGGTTAGCACCACTATTCCTCTATTGATTTCCTTTCTACCATTTATTTGCTTTTATATCTGATTAGTAGTTTAATTAATTAAAACCCTTTCAAACCATTAATATTTTGTGACAATTAGACTTAGTAATTATCCGACACACATAGCTCTTGGGATCGACCTCGCTTTTACCATTTACTACACTACACACACTGTGTACACGCCCGTTAGTGCATTAGGGTAGACCATAGGTATAGCGAGACACTATAAATATTAAGACTCGGTCAAGAAAACCCTCATCAAGTTTTTGGTGCACTCGGGGAGCTATATTAGGATTAATATTAAGTCTTTCATTTCATTTTAAACATTTCACGCATCATATTTCAAGTTTTCAGGTACCATGGAAGTTGTTAACATCGATGACCTCACTCTTGAGTAATACTTGGCGCTGACTAGAGGATCAAGGGCGGGTCTCGTAAGACCGGCAATCGGAGCGATGTTCGTTCGAGATTAAAGACCATTTATGAGGGAGCTTGCTAACCCTTCGTGAAACAGGGACGGACGATATGAGAACGTTGAAAATGTCCTATACATCGCTAGCCTTTTCGTGACTCGGTGTCTCATGATACTTTTATGCTCGTGGTCTTCCCTATGACTCTAATGAGCAGCCGGAAGATGGATCAAAGATTGCCCACGGGAAGTTAATACTTGGGCACTACTAAAGAAACACTTCATCCAAAGATATTGCCCACCATCAAAGATTTCTAATCAATTCTTGGAGATCCACAATTTCAAACAAGAAGACGACGAAACTATGTATCAAGCTTGGGACAAATACAACGATCTTCTTTATAAGTGTCCTACCAATGATCTTAATAACCACCAGAAGGTCAATATTTTCTACAAAGGAATAAATATAACTACAAAGCAGGATCTTTGGACTATCAAGGACCTATCCCAAACATGACTCCTACCTTGCCCTTGAGACCATTCCGAGACTCACACCACTCTCAAAAATGGCATGACGGGGTGCAAAGCCCTAAGACAAAGACGATAAGCATTGCTTCCTTTCCAAGAATTGGAAAACCTTGGAAGAGATATGAGGGAACTCCGAAAGTGTTCGTGCTATTCAAGTGGCAACAATGATGACTTGATCTGCCGGAAACTTTCCTATAAATAACATAAAACCAATGACGAGAAGGTTAATTATGGAGAAGGGATATCGTTCTATAATGACCACTCCAATTCAAGAGCTTCTTCACTCGAAGAATCGATAAGAAATTATCTTTACGAAGATAACAAATGGCAAGCGACGGAAATGCACTATTCAAAAGATTCCAGACCTGCATACTTTTCACAAATATGGAGGACGATTAAGAAATTAATGGACCTATGTCGTCCCAAACAAGTCATTGGATGATAATTCCTGTAATGCCATTTACTCTAGCAATGGAAAACCTCTCTACACTCTTCGATGCAATGAAGAGAAGCCCTCCGAATTACAAGCACGAGATGAAGCTTTATGCAATAAGACAAATTTGCCTGAGGCCAAAACACAATCCATGATGTAAGGTGGGACAGAAACGGTTAAATTAAATGCTAGATGCTCAGCCATCCTTAATCGGATCTCTCAAAGAAAAAGACCCAGAAGTTTCATTCTCCTTGCTCCATTAATAATTTACATAATATAAATGCTTTAGCTGATTTAGGGGCTAGTATTAGTATTATGCCTTTCTCTATGTGTAATAGGTTGAATTTAGGACCCATTAAACCCCTTTGCATGACCATTGAATGGCCGATAGGACAGTTAGTATACCTAGAGGAATTGTTGAGAATGTGCTTATCAAAATTAATAATTTCACTCTCTCTGTTGACTTTGTCATTTTTAGACAGGAAGAAGACCTCGACATTCCTTTAATTTTAGGAAGACCCTTCTAGCTAATGTCAGACTAAGATTAATGTTTTCGAAAAAATCATCACTCTAAAAATAAATGATAGAAAACTTACACTAAACATGAATGACATAGGTAAATGTCACCGAATCCGTTTGTGTTATCAAAAGGAAAAACAAAATCACTCCTCCTTCCATCACGAATATGCACCGCGCTTCTAATCATCGTAACATGCGGAAAAGAAACCCAAGGAATTCAAAGAATAAAGCTACGACGACACATCGAATAATACGAAGGACGGGTCCAACAAAACATGGCACGGAGTTCAAAAAGTAGATTATAAACACTTACCAAAATTGAAATATCATTGGTGCCGGGCCATCCCTATAGACCACGATAAAGGATTTGATCTATGGGCTTCATGCAACCCTTATTCCAATGCGTGGACGGGGAAACGCATAAGAAAGGACAAAACAACAAATACTTATGGTCTTCAACCAATGATAAGAGAGATAGCATTCAAGTTTGGATAAGAATTCATTATGGAGAAGTTAGCAACAATGATAAAATGAAAATATGGACTGATCCTTGTCTCAACCAAACCTATAAACACAAATCAACAACAATCAAGGAGAATCGTTATCGAAGCATTGGTGCAAAATGATTAAAACTTCGACAATTCTTGGGCTCATTGTGATGCTTACGAAAACTTCAGAATGGAGGAAGTAATGCTAAACGAAGTCGGGACTGACAAATTTCTATGGATTTCTACAACTCCATATAACGACGAGGTACAATGGACAAGCAAATTAAGATTTAATGACTGGGTAAAAATCAAGTATGGGAGAATAGATTCGTCAACTAAAAACAAAATCTGGAAGGACTGCATAAAAGAAGATGATCATAAAACTCTTCAAGGTACTGGTAACGCAGGATTTGGTAACATGCATAGCATAAAAGAAGACTGCAGTTACAGGATCGAAGACAATTCTTTTGAACCGAAAGACTATCGCATTAATAGAACCACGGGCAATGAACCACGACAAGAGGTATATGTGACTAACATTGATGATGAAGAGTATGAACAAAACAGATGCAAACTACTTGGGATCCAATATAGAAAACCTCCTCCTATTGTCACCGAAAGGTTCGTATTCACTAGGTACTTTTAGGACAAGATGAAAAGTTTTGCAAGGTTTTAAAGAAGGTGTGGAAAACTAGAAGGGGGGGTTGAATAGTTTTACCAAATTAAACTTCCTTTTAATCATTTTAGATAGACTTATGTCAATCTATTTGGATGTGTGTGTTGGATGTTGATAAACAAGCATATAAAGATAAGTAATGAAAAGATAAGAGTAAGAAGCACAAAACCACAACGCAAGTATTTATAGTGGTTCGGCTACAAGGTCACCTTCCTTGCCTTACTCCACTCCTCGAGTCACCTACTCGAGAGTTCATAATCACTACACCAATCTCCTTATGCGGAGAAGCCTTCACAATGTCGCCTACTCTTTTTTCCCGGACTAGGCTAACCACCGGGTTCTTCACCCAAGGTGAACCACACCTACACAACGTCGCCTACCCTTTATAAGGTACTAGGCTAAGTACCTAGTTCTTTCACTCCAAGGTGAACTACACCTATCACAACGTCAGCCTACCCTTTATTAGGTACTAGGCTAAGCACCTAGTTCCATTGCAATGGAGGAACAACTACCACACTACACCAACGACTAATCCCAAAGGAGATCTACTCCTTTACAACATCATCAAGGATATCAATATCCTTGGATCTAATACTAGTCTATCTTGTACATCAAAACACACCAAATCGAATGTACATCTAAGGCACCTTTCACTAATGCCTTTGACTAGATCTACAAGACACCTTTCACTAATGTCTTGTGTCTTCACTTCTAAGCATCTTTCACTAATGCTTCTTTGTCTTGACTTCTAAGCACCTTTCACTAATGCTTCTTTGTCTTGACTTCTAAGCACCTACCACAAGTGCTTATCCTATAGACGATAGATACCCTTCACTAATATCTTCGTCTTGACACTTGAGACATCTTTCACTAATGTCTACAACACTTCTTTGAAGAAAGAAAGGAATCATCAACAAGAAGACTTCAGTAGCCTTGATGATGAGGAAGCATGGCAACTCATGGACTCGAGCTTGCTCGACTTCAAAGGTGGTGATCTTGCCTTTAAGAGGAACCTAAAAGATCACACAAAAACAAAACTATAAACATAGATCTCTTGAATCTAAGGTTAGTGAGATCTAACTCAGGGGGAAAGTGTGTTAGAAAGGGATTGAAAGGGATGAGAAATAATGAAGAAATGGCTCACTATTTATAGAGGAAAAATCTTACTGTTCCCTAGATCCCACGGATCCCTTCCACTTGGGATCTGGCTAGCACAAAGCTAGGGATCCGTGGAACGCTCCTCTTTACCCATGGGTATTTTGGTTATGGGTCATGGGTCATGGGTTGAACCATGGATCTTTGGCTAGATACAATGTATCTTTAGGTGCAATGCACTTAGTCACTTGGGTATGGGTTGATCCATGGGTTATGGGTATTATCCATATGTGATATAAGCATGATGTCATGCAATGGGTTATGGGTCAAGATCCATGGGTTATGGGCTTTGGGTTGTACCCAACTACATTCAATGTATTTGCCCAATGGGTTGTGATACTTAAGTTTCTACCCATTTATATTACCCATTTATATTACCCTAGCTTTAGGATGTCAAAGTCTTCATATGTAAATTGAATAACTACAAAAGAAAGGTTAGAAATCAAGTATAATTCACAATTTCCTGCAAATGTGATTCAAGTTAGTAGAAAGAAAGCTTTCTGTCTCACGGATCCCGCGGTTCCCTCCTAGTAGGGATCCATCTAGGCAATTTTGAGGGATCCGCTTTAGCCGCTCAATTTCGAAAGGTGATATAACAAGTAATGTTATCACATAAATGAGATATGAATACAAAGGTAATCATATGCCGAAAAATAGCAAGTAGCATGTAATTCCATTTAATAAAACTAGAGTTATGATATACATGACTCTAAAACTAAGAAAATAAGAAAATACATTACTAGAAATTTCTAAACCAACTATCGCTTGATGCTAGGACACCACTAAAAATCTTCTAGCTCAAGTTTTGTTTAGGTTTGATCTCGTCGAAACGTTCGAGGAGATGATAGAACATGAGACGTTGGTCTTCTCGTACTTCATGTACCAAACTTTCAACATGTTGACAATGATAGCAATCTTTGTCATGGCTAGGTAGTGGTGGTGGAAGAAATGAAATGGCTTGATGCGAAGGATCAAGTGAAGCGGCTTGTGGAGCTTCAAGCGATGGAGGGATTGGTGGAGGTGCATTTGAGAATGACTCAACCAAAAATGATTGTGGTGGTAGAGAAGTGTCAACTTCCATATGGTCGGGTGTTTGACTTTGATGATTTCTCATAATCCAAATGGGATTATATGATGGAAACGGCGAAAAGGAAGTCGGAGCAAGTGTTGACTCAACACCTTGATTTTGAACCATTATTCCTCCTAACTAGGAGAATGTTGTTGGCGGAAGCGGATGAGATGGCCTAGGAGGCAAGTCCTCTAAATTGTAAAGGTGTGGTGATGATAGTGGGGATGTAAATGAAATAGCTCTAGGAACCAATGGTGATGGTTTAGTGGAGATGATATTTTTTGGCCTAGGAGGTATGGTGGTGTTTGGCATTGGTAGTTTTGTGGGTACTATCCTTTTAGGAATTGGTTTGATTAGATGAGGAAGGATCCTATCATTTTTTGGCTTGACCGGAGATGATTCGGTTGAAGAGATTTCGTGTATAACACGAGCCTTTTCATGGGTGGTTCTTTGGTAGATAAGTTACTACTTAGGGTTTTCCTCATGATGAGATGATTTCAAGAGGTTGCAAGAGCTGAAAGTTAGGATGAGAGTGATGACTATGGAGGTCCTAACATAGTGGTTTATAAACTAAGATATTTGGCAAGAGCATTCAAGCCTTAAGCCACTAGAATTCATTGGAATGTGATGATTGACATGCACAAGAGTCAATCAGAGGTTGCATCGATCTAGGAACTCATTTAAGATGAGATGGAGTGTTTGAGTTAGGAAGATGAGTTGAAATGATTGTTTTAGAAAGATTTGACATAACTGTAATCCGGATCCCACTTCCTCAAAGGATCCGCTCTAGGCTAATCCTAGGGATCCGTCTCCCAGCAGCTATGAAAGAGTGGAAATGATGTTTCTAAGATCTAAGACCTATATCATCTTGAGTGTTTCAGTCCTCCTAAGTGTTTTAAATGAAGGGTGCTTGAGTACTTGAAGGTAATGAATGATGTAGCTAATGATTGTCATTTATGGAAGGATTTGGAACTTTCAAGAGTACCAATGGATGAGCAAGGATTACACTAAAGATTTAGAGTGTCAATTGAGGCTAAATGATCCTAGAGATCAGGTTGTGTTTTAGGATAGTGTTTTGGAAAATATCCTAGAAGCTTTGAGATGAGAAAACTAGATTTTGATCAATTTTGACCAATTTTGAGGTGAGGATGATTTATGATCAATTTTGCCATAATCGAAAGATTTCTAAGACTAGATGTGATGGATCAAGTAGAAAATGAAGTGTGAGTTTAAGAGCGGAAGAGTAATGGATTAAAAAAGAAACGGTAGATCTACAAGCGTTTTAGAGTGTGATCTAGGTGAGTTATAATGAATAGGAAAGATTAACCTATCTTGATAAGGACTTAATTTGCCTTAAGACACTATGTTTAGCTTAGTGTGAGGTGGTCTAAGAATTTTTTGAAATACAATGCTTGCAATTGCATTTTCTGTTCACGGATCCCACCTTCCTTAAGTGTTGGGATCCGCTTAGCACAATCATTGGGATCCTACTTATCCGCCAAAGAACCTTTACTAAAGGTATGCAATGATCTTGACAATGCATTATATCTCAAGGATAATCTAAAAAGAGTTCTAATATCAAGATATCAAATGTAAGATGTTTTATTTCATGAAAGAAATTGGATTACATTGATAAAGTACGAGTACAAGAGAATTGATCCTATTTTGGAATACTACTAGGTTCCTTGAGTGTTTTCGCTAGAAGGATCATTATGTCATTGATGAGTGTTGGTGGAATCAAGAATGAAGAAAGTCTTCATGAGAGATATGCTTAGCGGTTCCATCATCTTGTTCACAAGTACGTACAACGGACTTTAAAATTGAGGATGAAAGTGCATAACATTATGATAGAGGCGCGTCAAGAACATTCCATAAGGGATGAGTTTATTCTTGGAGCCTTGAATATTTGCAATTCACCTAGCTAAGAAGTAGGCGGGATTGTATGGTTGTTTGTTAGCAAACAAGACAATATGTGAGCACAACAAGCGGGAAGAATTTCTCGATTTCCCCTAAGACTCCAAACATTTTCACGCAGGATGAGTGCAAGAGGCTTGTACTCTTCTCGGATATCCCTTGTAAAGATAATGTTGGATCGGAGTAATATGGTCGAGGTTTGCATATTATGCGATTTAAATCTTCCTGAGAGGGTATGTGTGAACAATATGGACTATTCTCTTCAACGAAAGTTGAAGAGAATCAAGACCAATCTTCGGTGAAGGCACATTGTCCATGATTTGAATGCGAGGATGAGCAAAATTCAAGGGTTAGAGTGAACTTTTAGCTTTGATATAAAACCAAAGGGATAAGAGCGATCCTCTACTTAACGAAGTTCGACTTGACGGAAGAATTCCATTATGAACCTTGGACATATCTTCTCGTTGATTTCAAGAAGACATTCTAGTCCTATGGCTCGAAGGAGGTATTGATACCTTCTTCAATTCAGAGAGCGTTTACAATACGCCCTTCGCAAGTGGAAGTGATTTTGATATTATTGAACCCAGCGACATGATTGCCGTGTGTGTTGGGTTCGGAGAGATGTTCGAGTGTAGACGCCGTGAGTGAAAAAATCAAACTCATATTCATGCGTCATAATTGAACCTATAGAAATGATAAGTTAATAAAAGAGCATGTTTGTGATCAACCTATGATAATCTAATGTTTTTACTTGACTTTTTATTAACAATGGTTTTTAACACTTTAACTTAC
>OU343221.1:91639238-91659735 GCA_910596185.1 Chrysanthemum makinoi | reverse complement strand
ACGATGGTGGTCGCATGTCGATTATGATTTATGGTAGTGAGAAGATATGTGTTTGTGGTTCGTGTGTGTGGTTTGTGAAAAGGTATGGGTGGAAGAAGAAGGAGTCTATAGAATTAGCGGAAAAATATTTTAATAGGAAATACAAACGGAAGGAAGGTCTAAAAAGAGCGGGACACTGTTCAAACAATTATAGCAGAACTATTTGGAGGGATTTTACCCTCTCGTTAGTATGTATGATAATTTTATAAAGACTAAAATTACACAGTTGGATTTTTACCTACTTGGCAAAACGCTTAGTGATGGGACAAAACTTGGCAGCTATCATCGCCAGAGGTCAAAACCTTGGCCTTTAAATGCCCAAATAGTCCCTTGACAGGATTGGGGGGATTGGCATAGTCAAACCTAATTTTTCTAGGATTTCCTTGAGGGTATATAGACCATCACATTTTTGACCCAACATAGTTAAAATGTAACCCACGTCAACCATATATGTATCGGCCTAAGACCAACATTGAACCCTAAAATACAATCAACACACATTCTACCCAAAGCAAAAAAAAACAATAATGGCACAAAAGCGATAAGGGAAGCTTTGTTGAGGTTCGTTGAGGAAAGCAGACTCCTAAATGAAAAGGGTTTGGGTGTTAAGAAGGAGAAAGATAGAGGTGACATCTTGTTATCAATGTTTAACGATTTGGGAGAAAGGATTAAAAATCTGGAAATATTGTTTAAATATCGTAAGGAAAGGAAGGAAAAGAAGGAAAACGATGATAGGGAGAGTTGTGCGTCTAGCTAAGTGTATGTTTAGATGATAGTAAACATTTGTAGTTCTTGAGAACATGAAATCCATGAATAAAAAATTGGGTTCTTATTTAAGTAATTGTGTTTGAAATCGTTTTGCATTTCTTAATAGGTTTGACTTACCCAAGTCATACCACAATAGTAAGTTACAATTTGTTGCCTTTCTTAAGTTTGTTTGACTTGGAGTAGTCAAAATTCAAGATGTTACAATACACCATTGTTAATACATTGTTGTTTGCGATACAAGGGGTGTTTGGTTTTTTTGATTAAAGTTTTCTTGATAAATAAGGGGCTATTTGTTTTTGATGATATAAGGGGATGTTTGGTTTTGTTGATACTAATTACACTAAAATACACCCAATATCACAATACAAGAACAGATTAAACAACACATAACTCAAATGATATTTTATCATTAATAAAGTCTGTTAAACATCATAAACAACTACATCAAATCTAATTTACATACCCTTTTTAGCAACCTATATTCCCAAAACTATCACCAAAAGACCGCCTTTATCTACCCCATGGAAAACCCAAAATTCGGGCATTATGTTCAGCCATTTTCTTAACAAACTCTTGGTTGAACCGAATACTTCATCTATTTGACCAACAATCTGTATGAGTTGGGCAAGTTGCTTTTGTGTTGCCTCGACTGGATTTTGGTCAAGTAGCATCCACACAGCCAAGCGCAATTCCAAGAGGTCGAGCTTGATTCTCTTCTATCGGCTCCCTACGGCTTGATGATTCCTGTCTTGATCTTTTGAATGCACTGAAGAACTAGCTTATTCGAGAATCCTTCTTGAGCACCTCTTGTTCAAACCAGATAGCCATACGATCATTCAAATTGGTGAATCCAGCCAACCTCCATGAGTTCGTTTAAAATGGGGAAATCTGCCATTGGAAAATTGTTTGTGTATGGAAAAAGTGGTGGATGAGTTTATCGATTGGTGTGCACTAGTTAATATCGTCTCAGGTAAAAGACGGTCAAGGGTCTAATAGTTACTTATTTTTCACACTCGGTCCCTGAATTTGTCTTGGTTGTCGTTGTCATACTTAAAACTCCCGCCCAATAATCACTTTAGAATACACAATTGGTCCCTCAAGTTGCCAACTTCATTAAAACCATTAGAAGTTTGACTTTGTTAAGTCAAACTTCTATAACATATCAAATTATCAATTAACTCCAAAACAAATATTGAGTAATGGTTTTGCAATATTAACTATACAAAGTCAAATATTGAGTAATGGTTTTACAATTTTGACTTTACATAGTCAAAATGCAAAGACACAATACAGTCATAAGACAACCTTAGATCTTGGACAAGCCCACATATATCTAGAAGAAGCTGTAGCATATCTTCATACCAAAACAGCACCATAAGAATCAATCAGAATGAAGAAACTCCACATTCCCAAACACTCCTTAATACCATTCTATATACTATTGAACATTACACTAGCCATCGTTATCATCAAACTTCAAATACCATTACGCCTTTTGCACTTAATCTTCCAAAGGTTTTCAATCTTCCGACATTACGACTCTCCTTCACAGTTAACCCATTCACCATTTTCAAGTAAGTTGACAAACTAAAGTAAAGCTGGAAATGCAGTTTTACTTGCTACAATCAAATTAAAATGCTAAATGAAAGTTTGACTTTCGAATGTCAAACTTTCATCACCTACAATACAGCTACAAACAACAACATATGAACAATCTAATTTTAAGCAAACCATATAAACAATTACTGTACCATCAACACAAAAAATATTTTGCAACATTAATTGTCATAGGGTATTTAACCCAAACATAAACTACAACCATTCAAATAAATCTACCACGGCTGTGGGGGAAGCTCGGTGGAGTTTCAACAGCTTCCTAGCCAACTCCAGTTGTTCACGGTATTTTAATTCCCATCATGACTCCCTATCGCTTTGCACGATATTGATTTGTCTTTAGCGACCAGGAACACGCAAGTATACACTTTATTAAAGTTATTTCATGCTCTGTTCTAGGAAAAGCTCGAAACACCGCACGTCTGTATCGGCCATGGTGGTTTAAATGTGTTTATGTCTACAACAGTGGAAAAATTTTTGCAAGGTAGATCACTAAAGGTGTTTGCGGCTGTGAAAAATCAAATAGTGTTGATACAACAAACATGGCAATTTAGGAATGTTTATTTGATACATATGCATTCTGACATTACACTTACTCTACGGTATCCAGACATTTTCAAATTGAGATGACCGAATCATTACAATGGTATGTGAGCAGCTACCATAACACTATTCCCAAATCGACAGCGGACGACTTAAGGTTAATCAGGAAACAAGGGCACCTTCATCCTAGAATTAGCTTCATGTATCAACTACAAGAAGTTTTAAAGATTAAATTTCATTCTTTGTTACACATCTCTTTAACATTGTAAAATTATAAGTTGTAAAACTGAAATTGTTTACGTGCAATCACAAAAATCCAATTTAAGGGTCTCAAGATTTTGAAGTCTTGTCAGTGTGAAAGATATGGATGTTGTGATTGTCGTCACAACATTATAACGACCAAATGACAAATGTAACTTCTTCAAATTCCTAAGTTTTGTAATATCCCATAGTCTCATCTCGTTTGTACTAGGACGATCCATTTTAAGAGACTCAAGTGAGACAACCGGCAATAAAGTCCCACTGTACGCTTAGGAAATTGACATGAAACAATTCTAAGGTCAGTAGATTTGGAAAGCCATGAAAATTTTCCAAAGTAGCCATACGACAAAGATGAAGTACTAGTACCAGATGTTTCAACTCCCTACGAGAGTAAAGTTGGGTTGAGGAAGAACGGGTCACCATACCGCTTTGTAATAACAGGCTCCAATTCCATGTCAGCCAAAAACAAGAGCCACTCACGAATCTCTTCATAATGAAAGTTGTCTATTCCAGTCATTGATCTTGGCTCTACAACGAAGACAAACTTTCTTATTGGACCCATAAGCCGATTCAAGAATCTAGTAACAAGCCTCCATCAAACTCATATGTCAAATAGTAAAATAAATCCTCATCAACTAGACACGGTGAGCAAGTCCATTTAGACCTCCGGTTTGAAACTAAACTAGAGGTTCTCACCGCTTCTAACAAAGGCAACGATTCAAAATGTTAGTGATCACACATCGGCATGTTGCTAATAGGATCGATCGCCATGGTTTTGTTGAAAAGTTGGGTTGGTCTTTTAAGTTCGGAAATGACGATTTAGATTCGGTTCGAATTTCATTTATCGTTTCGGATAATGGTGTATTATGATTGGTAAAGTTGCTTTGTTAGAGTGGGTGTATGGTTCCCCACAAAATAAATGCAAGCGTATCAGGGAAGAAACGACTAGTAGCCATACTCACAATTGGTCCCTGGGTTGAAGGTTGGGTCAAAAATGTGAATGGTATTATACCCTCTAATGAAATCAGAAAATTAGGTTTGACTATGCCAATCCTGGTTAAGGGACGATTTGGCATTTAAAGGCAAAGGTTTGGACCTCGGCGATGATCGAGCTAGTTTTGTCCCATCACGCAAGCTGTTTTGCCAAGTTATGGGACCAACGGTGTATTTTAGTCTTTTATAAATTTAGCTTGGAACTACATTTTAAGTTCCAAAATACTAATTTAGTATAGATACCAAATATTTGGTAATTTTAATTTAATAGAACTCTCTATATATTCATCTTCCATAGCTATTTGATCTTAATACATTGAAAACTATTCCCGCTTGTTTTGTGTTGTTTTGTTATAAGAGCATCCACTATGGGAGGTTTAAGAATAGGTTTATAAAACTTGAAAAGGTTCATGTTTTGTTTTAACCATAGTGGATTTTCATTTCATGATTACATGGCATGAAAAGGTCTTAAACCTTAGACCTCTTTATATTTTTAAAACATTTAATGCATGTGTTATGTGAAACAAGTATAAAGCTTTAAAAAATTTATACCATAGTGGAAATAGGTTTATCAACTCAAAAGGTTCATAAATTGTTGAGGTAGCAAAAAATATTAAATGTATAAAGCTTTATAATATTTTACCATAGTAGATGCCCTAACTTACAAGGGTGGAGCAAACAACATTTAAGATGACGTTCTTAGTTGCGATTATTACCTTTTGTATTTGGTATTAGTTGTCTCTAATATAAAAGTTGTTCAATTCTTGTTCTAATGTTCATGAATAATTTTAATTTGTAAGTTTGCAAAAGTCATGTGTTTCTGCAGAGATAGATATATATGTAGTGCCCTCGTAAGAGCTACATATAAAACTTAGTGACATCATGACCCAACTTCCGGTTTACGATCCCGCGGATTGTAACTAAAATTTGAAAACTGGTCAAGAATTGTTTCAACATCGACACTGTATATTGTTGCAACTAGAACAGGCATTTTTTTTAAATTGATTGTTCGCTAAATATCTCTTCTATTATTTTGTAGAATTCAATAGGTTTACCGAATTGATTTACAATACTTATTAACTATTCCATTCCAAACATTACTGAAGGGTATCATAATTCAGACTAGTCATCTTCGGTTCATGCATGTTTCCTATGTATAAAACCAAAAGTTCACAGCCCTAAATGCACGCTGCGATGACGCGAAAACAATTTTTCAATACAGGATATGCAAACGTCTCTTTTAACTGTATAACTTGTAAATGCCCATGCGTGCTCGTGTCAAATGTAATCTAGCATGAAGCTCAAACAAGTCCAACCAAAATTACTAGTGTTTTATGTAACAATATATCAACGGAAGGATTAACCTTAAGTTATTGCAGTAGCTGAGAAAGGTATGCTTTGGTCTTCAAATCAAAGTTGAACCAAAGAAATTAGAAGAGTTTTAATTGTAGATTTTGGGAATATTAGAAGCTCGTGGAGAACATTCCAATGGTGAAGAGTTGAATAACTAATAATTCAGACATAGCAAAAACTTGCAAACATGATACACAAAAAACTTTTAAATTAGATGGAATTACAAGCCACTTGAAAGCACGGGTCGTTCTCGAGAATTCGGAGGCACGGATGAAAGTAAAGGTGGCGCTCTAAAAAATTAACGCTAAATAAAAAAAATCCAACTTTAGACTAGAAATTAACAAAACACACTATGTAAAAACTCTCATCATGTGATATTCTTTGATACAAAATCTTTGATGATAAATGAAGTTGACTCATATTATCACATTTTCTAAACTTGTTGTAAACTAGCAATGCGTTTTGTATGATAATCTTCACATTAGCTTAGTTCTTACACTCAAGAGTTGAGAAATAACTGAAAGATCGACTGCCACCTGAGTTTTTTGTTTAACCATGGTAGTTCAAAAACATATTTACACAAACCTCGTACTTGAAAATTTATTTACAACAAAATGTTATTTTTCTTTTTTTCTTTTTTTTGAAATTATAGTATTTTCGATCTGGGCTTGGAGCCTACATACGTGCATTTCTTTTTCATGCATTCATTCCGGTTTCACAAATCAATTTTATTTTAATTAAAAACATGTTTCTTTTGTATGCCTGCTTCATAATAACAACACTAGATTTATACAAACAAAAATTATATGACAACTTGAATAACTCTAATGTTGTCACATATTTAATTATTAATCTACTAATACTATTACATGCCAATAAATCAATAACCACATCGAGTGGTGATATATAAGCCTAACAATAAACCTACACTATTCATTTTTGGACAAATGTCATACACTTTTTATCTTTCATCATTTCCCACCAATCAACTTTTCAATCCACCAATCACATCTTTAGGTCTAATTTTAGGTATAGTTTTTAGGCATCCAAATCATTTTCTTATTAAATTTAAGATTGTTTTTAACCTAGACAGACAAAAGTGGCTGAATGACTAGTCGACTAGTGACGAGTGTGTTGCAATATGTGATGGAGTTGCGATATCCAAAAGTAGGAGGTCACGTAGGGTTTTTGTGTTTTGAATTATCGACCACTATAATTCTTTTCTGATGTGCAAAGAAAGGAAAACATAAAGAAAAGAAGAAAAAAGAGCTTGGATGTCATAATTGTTTTTCAAACTACTAGAATTAGGGAATTGTGCATAGGCGAAAACGGACCGACCGCCGGGACCTGGACGGACCGAAACCGAAGTTCGGCCAAAAGCCAAGGCGAGACCGGACCGAATTTGGTCGGTCCGGTCTCGGTCGGTCTACTCCGTCCGGTCTTCGCCTCGGTCTGGTCCTGGATCCAAAGCGGCCTCGTACCGTTTTTTTTTTTTTTTTTTTTCGTCGCGTTTGATCGGACCGGACCGACCGACCGGACCGAGGACGATTTGCCAAAAGCGAGACGCGGACCGGACGAATGTGGTCGGTCGTCGGTCTGAGGTCCGTGTCGTCCGTCGGTCCTCCGTCGGTCCGTCCGGTCCGGCCGGTCCGTTTGCTCACCCTTAACTAGAATCATGTATTAATTTTTTCTAACCACAAGGGTCAAATAAAAAACTCCACCTATACCCCTTTTTATCTCTAACCAATTTTCTATTCTATTCACTTAATGATATTTTTTATTTCCCGACTCTTGATCGAGTGTATGAACCAAGCTAATGTGAAAATTATTATACAAAACGCATTGCTAGAATGATTTTATCTTTTACGCTCTGTTCCTTAGTTTAGATAGGAAAGAATAGAAGATGCAAAAGAGAGGGGGGTCTGAACACAAGAGGTAAGAAGTGATAATAGCTTTCTTTTTTGTGTTCCTGAGTCGGAAAGAAAGGAAAGAGGAATATAACTTTTTTGTGTTCCTAAGTCGGAAAGAAAGAAAAAGAAAGTTAGTAATTTTATTATTTTACCCTTCACTAGAATATAACATTGCCTCTATACACAGATGTACAGACTTGCAAAAACTTTAGTAGCTAAATAAATACTTATCTAAGCTCCTCTTGTAGCAATGACTCTTTGTGAAGCTCCTCGTCCAACTCTTTTTGAAGCGAATGGATCTCTGCGTCCGAAGCAACTTCAGCCTTGCAAGCTTTCATTTTTTGCTTGCATAGGTTGATCGTATCTTGATAATCTGTTACGTGAAATAACTCATAAAGTCAAGACCAGATAATGCCTAATCATTATTTAATACGTAGGTGTTGAATTTGTACATTAAAATTTAACATAATGCCTAATCATTATTTAATACGTACGTAGGTCTTGTTCATACAAACGTAACTTTACCAAAGTATATACATTAACTATTACGAGATGAGACTAAGTGTATAAATAGAGCTGTGCATGACATCCAATGAACACAGTTCCAAAGCAGGAGCACATATTACTTGAAACCATAACAAATATATCTTCCAATTAAAACCAAAAACATGTTCCAAATCATAAGAAACAATCATAAAAGTTCTGCAACATAGAAAATGATGATAGTCTAAGAAAAAGATTATAGTCCAATAGAAAGAATCTGATAACTTAATAAAAATGTAAATGCAGCTGAAAGTATTTATTCGCTTGAGCCCATCATTTTTTCTAGTACGTCCTTCCGCATCTCAAGAGGACAAGTAAATAATAATCGTGTTTTTTTTTGGATTGTCAGCCAAAAAGATAAGAGCACTACAAAAGACATCGGGTTCCAATTCCAATGGCTCCAATTCTTTATGGATTTCACCTCCTGTATAGTCACGTTGATTATGTTTATGCAGTCACACTTCTAAAAACAGTTGTAAAAATGATTACTTGTTGAGGATACCAGAAAAAAAACAGAAGATAAATGGGTAGGCTTGAGTCTTGATACAAACATTTTAGAATAGTTTGGTGCACGTTCAAACACGATTAATAAGCTAGCAAGTCAAAAGACAATCCATTACGCTAACAAGCCACAACATATCATTAGCCCATTTGATCAACACACGAGGGTTGAGGATCCGTTTTCGCCTGTTGACCAACACACCTGCCCCACCCCATCTTGTCACCGTATCAAGCTCCCAGCTTAACTTGAACATACCTAGGCTGGAGCATACGAAACTATTGACGCATATGTGTATATGCGTGTGCGAGTGTGAGAGAGAGAAAAGGATTTAGGGAGACTTAACCTAGTTTCTACGCAATAGATAAAACAAATATCACAGATGCAACTGACAAACAACATGTAGAATCATTGATTATATACTTGTATAAGTTGATAATATACATGTGGCTTGTCATACAATAGCATGCTGTATGCATACTAAAAAGGATTTACAATGGTTTTTTTCTTAAAAAAATACAATAGCATACTACGTAGTACTATAAATCAAGGATTAAAAAACATGATAAACATGCATGTAAAAGAAATAATGCGAGGATTGTTACCTGTAGATGATATGGATAGTATGCAGGTGAGTTTTGAAGCTGCTACAGTAGGTTTGATATAAAAAAAAAGGTCGGATTTTATAAAAAGCGTATATTAGGTCTAAGGGTATTTTGGTGATTAAAAAAAATTAAGAAGGTCCATAATATACTTATCTTCAAATCATCCCAACTTTGGGAAGAAGATTTGGAGAGTGAATTAGGCATGATTTTGTTTACCTTCCATGATTTTCTTCTCTCTTAAAAAAATATCTGGAACATGAATTTTTTTTCTATTTCTCCTCTTCTTCTTTCCACTTCTTTATCCTTCTCTCCAAAAATAATCTCGGGAACAGATTAGGAAATAAAATTCATGTTGTGTGTCCTTAAAATCGTTTAGTATCCAAGAGCTCGTTAGAATGATTTTTTTTTCAACTTGTGGGCTATTTGATAGAGGTAGAGAATAATTCTTTTTTCTTTTTCAAATAGTCATTTTCAAGAAAAGTGCCTGGTCTTTCTATATTGGGATAATTATTTAAAGGGAATGTCTAACCAATGCCCTAAGGGCATTGGTTAAGATTTGTCCTTTTGTGATTTTTTATAATTATTTATGTGGGTCCCCGTCCAAATATGTATGTTTGTGTCAATTACAAGGGCCATTTATGTAATTAAAAATCATAATAAGACAAATCTTAACCAATGCCCTTAGGGCACTGGTTAGACATTCTCTTATTTAAAATATATCTTACTTTTCATCTTTTTCAGTTCTGTGTAACAGACTAACTTTTTGCAGATTGATGTACGAAACTTGCCAATTTCGTTAGTCTGATGTATTGTTTACCTTCTCAGCCGGTTATAAGTCACTACACCAAAATAAAAAATAGAGTAAATTACACGGATGGTCCCTAAGGTTTTTTCCAAAGTTTCACTCACAGTCCCTGAAAGTTTAAAGTTGCATGGATAGTCCCTATCTTGAAAAGAATAACACATGTGGTCCTTTATTTAACTGGCGTTAAGTAAGCTCCGTTATAATTTACATTTTTAGCCTTTTTGGTTGAAGGTCGTACACCTTGTCAGTCCATTATCATACGATTCGTTTATAAGTTAAAGTTTTCGACATAGGCTACGTTGTTTTTCCGTTTTAAATCGTTTTTTTACGTTTGGCCCCGTTTTTATAGCGTTTTCATCCGCTTTTTTATACGTTTGTCGTCGTTTGCTACGTTTTTACATTTTGTCCGTTTTTATACGTTTTGTCCGTTTTACGTTTTCTTCGTTTTTTTTAACGTTTTCGTCATAAAATTTTTGACATAAAATTTCAAAAAAATTTGAAAAATTTTCGACATAAAAATTTTGAAAAATTTTTACCCAATTTTTCCGAAATTCTTTTTCAATTTTTTCGAAAATTTTTTGACATAAATTTGAAAATTTTTCTCCATTTTTTTTCCGAAAAATTCGTCCACCGTTTTATACGTTTTCGTCCATTTTTACGTTTTCATCTATTTTTATACGTTTGCTTACATTTTTTACATTGGTTCCGTGTTATATTCGTTTTTACATGCCCCTTTTACGCGTTTTTTTTTGGCTTTTTATGTATTCATCCATTTTTTATACTTTGCTTAGTTTAATTTTTTGTTTTTGGCCCGTTTTATCTATGTCCCGTTTTTCTTTCTATCAAAATTTTTGACATGGATTATAAAAAATTTTTCAAAATTTTTAAAAATTTTTAATTTTTGAAATTCTTTTCAAATTTTTTCATCAAATTTTTTTCCCATTGAAATTTCACTTTTTTCAAAATTTTTTTCAATTTTTTTTCCAAATTATTTGAAATTTTTTTAAATTTTTTCAAAATTTTTTCAAAATTTTAAAAAAATTTGTCAATTTTTTTCAAAATAAAAATTTGAAAAAATCCTTAAAGAATTTCTAAAAAAGAAAAAAAAAAAAAAGGATTGAAAAAAAAATTGAAAAATAAAAAATTGGTAAAAATTGGAAAATTTATGTAAATTTGAAAATTTTGAAAAATTTAGTGAATGTCAAAATTTTTATGACAAAATTAATTTACTGTTATTCAACAAAATTTTGAACGTTAAAACGTAAAAGCGTGAAAAATGTTAAAATGATGAACGCGAATAAAAACGTGTGAGTGATAAACGATAAAACGGCGTCGAAAAAGCGTTAAAAAGCGTAAAAAGCGTAAGAAACGTAGAGAAATGCACGCGTTCGCGTCGAAAAACTTATAACTTTAACTTAAAGCGCGTTATGATAATGGGTCGACAAGGTCCAAACAACCAAGGGCTAAAAAATGTAAATTATAAAGCTTACTTAACGCCGTTAAATATGGCACAAGTGTTATTCTTTCGAAGAGATAGGGACTATTCACATGCAACTTTAAACTTTTCGCGAGCTGTTGTGAGGGAAATTTGGACAACCTTAGGGACCATCCGTGTAATTTACTCTAAAAAATATGACAAGTTAGCTACATTTATAAATTATTATCGTATTCTTTTTTAATTATTATTATTATTTTTTTGCAAAATCAAGATTTTTGCTAATTATATCATGTATTAATTCGGGTTATTTAGCTAAAAATCTATATAACTAAATTTCTAAAAAGATATAAGTTTGTTGTGAACAAAAATTGAGAGAATGAAAGTATTATTCTATTGATCATAATGTAGGAGATACAAAAGGTATATATAAATAAATATTAGGGTAAAAACCCTAATAGCTAATTGGGCCATTGGCTTCTTATGGGTTATATGGACATCCATATAATATTATTCATAACACTCCCTCTTGGATGTCCATATTATTATTACGCTTTAAGAATGCTGCCTCATTAAAAACCTTGTCAGGAAAACCCAATGGGACAAAACCATGACTAAGGACAAAAAGAGTACAACGCGTATTGTCTCCCTCTGATGACTATATTACTTGAGCTCTTTGTGTCAATGCATCCCAATATTGTGACTTAGTTTCCTAAATGTTGATGCAGGAAGTGCCTTGGTAAATAGATCCGCCAAATTTTCGTTTGAACGAACTTGTTGAACAATAATATCACCATTATTCTGTAAGTCATGAGTGAAGAAGAATTTTGGTAAAATATATTTTGTCCTATCGCCCTTGATATAACCTTCTTTAAGTTGAGCAACACATGCTGCAATATCTTCATGCAAAACTGTTGGTGCCTCCTTCTCTGAAGAATTACCACATGATCTACATATGTGTTGTATCACACTTCTTAGCCAAACACATTCTCGACTTGCTTCATGTATCGCTAGAATTTCGCATGGTCGGATGAAGTCGCCGAGCTCGTCTCGCTAAATTAACGCCATGAAATTGTTGTTCCTCCACTTGTAAATACATATCCAGTTTGAGATCGACCATTGTGACGGTCAGACATTATGGAAGATATGTAATCTTCTAACATAACTCAAATACCTCTAATCAGTATCCTATAAGATATGGACATCCATATTATAATTATTCATAACACTCCCCCTTGGATGTCCATTTAGGGATTATGCCTCGTTAAAACCTTACTAGACAAAACCCAGTAGGACAAAAATCTAGTGAAGGAAAAAAAATACATAATTCCTTTATACGCTTGGGGGATGTTGGCTCATTAAAAACCTTGTTGGAAAACCCTATGGGGACAAAACCATGGTCAAGGGGAAAAGAGTGCAACGCGTATCTTCTCTCCCCTTAATGATCACATCACTTAAATCTCTTAGTTGGTGCAATCCAATATAATAAACCAGCTTCTTTAATGTCAATATAATAAGTTTCTTAATAGAATATATGTTTGATTCTCATATAAACAAGTGTTCTCCACTTAACCTTCATATATCAAGAAGGATTAAACATATGTTATACTTATCATTATACAAGTACATCCTCGTACTCCACAAGTTATATAGTATCAACGAATGCAAAGTAAATGATACATTATATCATTTATAACCACTAGTGAGAACAATCAATGTTTTATATACATTATAACTATGACACACATAAATCGATATTGTGATCATCATCTTTATAAGTAAAGGGGTTCTTCTTCATCAATTGACCTCATAAACATGAGCGTCGTTTATCCATATAAAGATATATAGCATCTTTAGCTTTTATTATGCACAATGATTTCATCTTTAAGATGTTTAAATCATAAAACAAGCCAAAACTTTGTATTTCATTTCAAGGTATTCAACCGTCTTGAAAATCTCCTCATGAGTTCTATTATTTACCTCATCAAACCATATGTAACTTATACCATATTCAAATACAAATCTGTTTAAAACTAACATGGGTAAACTTTGTTATTTCAATGGCTCATTTTAAACCAATATCATATTGCCTTTCACTTATATAGTGATTTATTCAACTTGATCAAGTGTTATTCTTGAAAACTTTCATATATGCTTTAAGCATTATAAATCGTGAGACATGCTTCATGCATTTTATGTCCCTCATGGAATCTCAACTTCAAATGAGCTCTATTCATTTTCTTTTAGACGCATATCGATTAGTTATCATATCGCCAGACTTATAAATATTAAATAGATTATTGGATCCACCACATGTGATCATGTCTCTATATGCAAAGTCTTTGCGAAAATATTTGTGTGCCATTAATTATGCCTTAAATATAATAGTTTCAATACTTTAATTTCGTTATCTCATAATGACCAATGCATATCCAATAACTTTAGACATTCATATGTACGGACTTCAAGTCCCAGTAACCATGTCTCGTTACAAGAGATTTTAATCTTTCCTTAGTTTATTGCGTCTTTACTTCTGGCCATTCATTTGTACATCTACATTTCTTGCACGTATGCTTCCATGATCCTCACATGATTATAGCGCTATCTTATTTATTTACATAATCATTACCATGTGTATTATTGTATACAATATCACCATCGACGTCGATTCATTTATACTTTCGATTCCACACTTTACTAGACATTCCAATATATCATTTATTGATATCTCATAGTTTTTCAAGTACCCGGGGTTTCTCAATTACCTTCATGTCTAGTTTCTCTATAGGATAATTATTATGAGGTCTTTATTACCTCGATTAGACCATCCGAATTTTCTTGCTCCATTTTATCTATTCATTCGAGGACTTTTATTTGGAATCGATTAGTCTATCACGTTGCGACGCGTGCCATAGACTACTACCAATAATTGATTTTCATTTTGGGACATACATTATAATTGGAGCACTAGCAGCGTATATATGATATAGTCACTTCTTTATGTCACTAAACAAGTCTGGCATTTACTAGATCTGGAATGTTATTTGTCCCTTGAACTTTAAGTTCATATTCATTAGTACTAGGATCAACATTTATATCATAATTCATTCCAAATTTCTCGCTGCTCATTCTCTCCCCCTGAATGAATTATCAATTTCAACATCCCATTGTTGTGCGTTTTGGTGGATTTACAAGAAACATATATCGTACATTTACAAAATTCTTATATGGGAAACATATGGTTCGTGACCATAAACCATTTTATTAGGGAGTATTCGTTATATCTTGTTGGCATGATGCGAATTCTTGAAAAATCTTCAAAATAAACATGCCCCATAGTACTTATATTTTTGTTCTCACAATTATTGGCTTTGCAATCAACTGAAGACGTTTTATGAACGTTTCAACGAAAGCAATTCGCGTATGAACATGGGCTACTTTTAAGTTCAACACTTATTCCAATAATTGCTCAATACTTGAAAGTATTCATCACCATTCTCAATAATTTAAGTTGGAAATCCATGCTCGTATTTTATAAGTCGAGCCACTAATCATGCTAACTTTAAGTTGCGTATTGATGATCATTTTGACGATGCATCGATTTTATAAATCAAAATGATCCATATGGCACATGTATAGGCCTACATACATGCCCTTTATATTATTTCCAAACCTTTATAGGACAAAGTCCTTACTTTAATTTGGTGGTGATACATGAACAATGCACTTTCATTGAGAACAATAAAACCAATTAAATCACCTTTGAAGAACTCATGGTTCTTGTATATGGTTCGCATCATCATTGATCCGGGATGGTCCAACCGGTCATGCCAATAAATAATCTTGGCTCATAAATATATAATTTATGACCACATGTGCTTTAATTGCACATTTTTCATTAAATAAAAGTCGAACAATATAAAGAGCTCACATTTTTTCCAATTAGCTCTTTTGCGTCTTTCGCACACAGTTTAATATAATATTCACCTATAATATCAAATAATAAAACACAATCTATACTAATAAAGTATGCCATTAATCAATTAATCAAGTGTCTCGCATGCAACCAATAAAATCACATGATACATAAATCACACATAGATGACAATATGGTTATTAAATTCCGACATTTACACAAATAATTTTCATTTTCATGTTCAAAATGATACGTTTATTTTCTTTCACATTTTGTCATTTACTGCGGATTTATTTTGCTAGGAAAAGATGAAGCTCATCATTTTTATTCGATAATAAGCAATAACGGTCCAAAAGGTTTCGAGTATAAATAATACTAGCATCTCTTAATTATTAAGAAGGCAAATCCTAGTTGTGTGAGGATGATACTAGTAAAACAAACAACTCCCTATGCCAAGTGGTATATTATGTGTAGACATTAGCCTATTAGAAATACATGATCAGTTGCGAATGATAATACTATCACTAAATTTCCCCATATTATCAAACTATTTCATGCATCAAAAAATATATATTTATACCGAGAATCTAACAAGTACTAATGCTTAACGCTATAAAACTAATAATCAAGCTCGTTAATGAATAAAGTTATGCAGGTTCGGAAGTGTATCTAAATTTGATACAACAAATATTACATGCTTAGACATTAAACCCAAATTTATTAATCACAAATCATGTTACTTTTAACCGAACAAGGCATGCAAGTAATAAAATCTGAACCATATATGAATAATCGAAGCAATTAATATATTTATGTAAAAACAATGACTTAATAAAACAATGGGTTAACATTCTTTATTTATCCTAATATTCATCCGTGAAATCGTCATACATTAGTAGTTTCATATAATATGTTGGATTGTGTTCAACGACATAATTAATAATATAATCATATACATATATACGAAAGATGTAATCACAAAAAACATTAAATAATTTTTGCAATCATAATATCCTAATAATCAAGTAAACAAACGTTCTTGTAATACTTATATTTAATAATCAATATAATACGAGTAGCAGTACAAGTGTACAACAAATATGTGGATATAAAGAGTTCCAAAGATATCAAGATTTACAAGTAATAATCTAAGTTAACTCATAAAAACAAAATCAATATGAAATCAGTAGGCATGTTTGAAACAATTAAAAAAAAATATGTATATTTAAAATGCTAAGTTAGTAACAAGTAATGCTCTTTCAGTTCATTAATCATCAATACTAACATGTAGTAATTAATAATATAAATCAAGCTACTAACTTGTAGTTAAATTTGTTTCAATTTAGTGAACTAAATTCTATTCATACATAAGTTATAGATCGACTATGACGTGCCAAGATTAACAATAAATAATTTAAATTCAAAATCCAGATGTCAAACATAGTTACATACATGTGTTCAAGATTATTAATGAGTCTATATTACTAGCAGTGAATACATAAATAGAAGAGATATCGTTTTGATTTATATTTATTCGTCACCGATTAGTTAGCATAACTGACATGGATGTATAATAAGAATTGAGATCTACTCCGCATACGGTACGAGACTCTATACGAATAATTATATAATAAAGAAACATATTCTACATGTGCTTCAAATAATATATATAAAACTATTCTACTAATATCTCTAATATATAATCCAACGAAGAACAAAGTTAAGAACAAAGTATTATAATAGCACTGATCTACGGCATAAAAAAAATTAATCAAAGTGGAAGAGTAAACTTATCTCAGCGATGATGTATGTTTAAGCAGCAAGATCGTTCTTTCGGTCTAATATCTTTGAAATTGAATTCAGAGTGTGCTGATAACGTATTGTGAACAAGAATTGAGAGAATGAAAGTATTATTCTATTGATCATAATGTAGGAGATACAAAAGGTATATATAGATAAATATTAGGGTAAAAACCCTAATAGCTAATTGGGCCATGGGCTTCTTATGGGTTATATGGACATTCATATAATATTATTCATAACAAAGTTATATAATTCGGGTTATTTGGGTCAACCCAAAAACCGGACTGAATTCAAATTCGGTTTTTTGTTCGATTAAATCAAATTAAATTATGTCTGGTTCGGTTCAGCGTTCGTGTACGTTTATTTATCCGACTAAACTTAAACGAACGAACACGAACAACCATTCGTTCGTGCTCGTCCGGTTCATTTACAACTCTAAGGGTTTGGATTTGGGTCAGGTTGATTAGTATTTTGTGATGTTGTAGTGATGAATGGAGGAAATGGAGTTCGTGTAAACGGAGTGTTTGGAGGTCTGCCATTGATGAAAGCTTGATCTTTTAGGCTTTGGGATCGAATGGTAAGGTTTTAATTTGGTTCTAGTTTGTCCTAATGATAAGAGTGAGGAAAATCTTTTTGCTTACACTAATAAAAAAGGATAATCATTTATAAATGTATTTTACTTACCAACTTTTCCAGTTTTGTGTAACGAACAAAAGTTTTTTTTTGCAGATTGATGTACTGTAACTTATTTGACGTGGCACAAACCGGCTGAGAAGGTAAAAAATACATCAAACTGATGAAAATGGCAAGTTCGTTACATCAATTTGCAAAAAAAAATAATAATAATAAATAAAATAAAAAATAGTTTGCTACATAAACCTAGAAAAGTGACAAGTAGAATACATTTTAAAATTATTGTCCTTTCTATATAATAATAACATTCAGAATCTATTTAATGCCTTCGAATTTTTAAGACTTTGAGCGGTCGCCCACTTTGCCATCTTTCAAGACGACACTAATTGAAAGAGTAGGTTGCATTCTTGGCAAACTAGGGGTTGCATTCTTGGAATATTATGGGCCTGAATCCATTGATTGTGAATTTTTCAACATTTGTATTCTAGATTAGTTTTATATTATTCATTTTCAATTAAATACGTGGAATGAGGTTTCGACAATCACATGTTATTCTTAAAAGAGATTTTACTTTCTGCATAATTTTGATTTAGGAGAGATTTGAAAAACCTAAAAAATTCTTAGACAGATATATTTTATGTTCGGAATTGTTAAAAAATACATAGTTTGAAAACATTATTATTGTTGTTGTTTAAGGTGCAATTTGTTAATGATTTAACTGGTTATTCACCCTATGTTTGTATGCATTATTACCTTATTTTATATTTATTTTGGCTTAAAATCATTTATATTTGGTTTCTAGGTCAAGGATTATGCGTTTGCTTGAATTATACAAGTTTTGGGCTCATTTAGACGAAGTTTAGAAGAAAAAGACATATTTGGATTCTTGACCGGGATAGCTGACGTCATCACCAAAAGTGCCTAGGAAGTAAATTTTTAATATTTTTAGCGATCGATTGTGTGTGGAGATGCCATCGCCTCCCTTGCCTTGATGTTGTCACCTCTTCACCGTGACGCCATCACCCTCTAAAGCTTGACTCCGGAACAAGTCAGTGGAGAAACCCCTAAATCAAAGATGGTGAGGTGACGCCATTATGCCCTGTTTCCTATATATTTTTTGTTGCTATTTTTCATAATTCGTTTGCAAACTTTAGAAAATCAAACCCTATTCGATTTTTATGAGCTTTTCAACATTTTTCTTCATTGTTACTCAACTATAACATCAAAATAAGCTTATACATTAATCATTTAATTATGTTTATCATTAATTGCTTAATTATGTCTATTACTTGTTCTTCGTATGCTATGCTACATTTGTGTTTACTTAGGATTACATGAAACTTATTATTGTTTTGTTGTATCAATGATTTCTTATTAGTGTTTACACTTATCTATTGCTAATAGTCGGACTAAGAACTACATAAACCTTAGAATTTGCTTAGGTTATTGACCTAGCCGAGTCTCCTAGGGTTTTTAATCAAGTTTATGTGCAACACATAGTGACTGTAGAGCGGTGTTGGACTATGAGACATTAACGGGCTTGATAGTTAATGCATAATAATTAGTTATAGGAGCTGGTGTAAGGCACTAAGCTAGTTGCTATAAGGTGTAGGAGTTGGAATAAAGCACTACACTATTATAGGAATATCCTCGATAATCACCAATTAATGTGTCTGATTTAGTAGATATAACCAGGTAATAATAAGAAGTAGTGCACCCTAAATAAATACGTTTTCCCAACGTATAAATTTCACCAGTTTACTTTTCTTCCATTTTAATTTACTTTTCTTTTAGGATAATACTAGACCCCAAATATTACTTGCTTTTTATCAAAGTACACAAAAATATCAAAAATAATCTCTTTTAGTTCCCTTAGATCATTTCATCATACTTAACGATCCTACCTCATTATTCTCTTAGGGAAGATCCTGGATTTGTCTTTATTACACTAACACGATTAGGTACATTGCTTAAGGGATTGTAACGTTTTCTTTGCAATGCACGCACATCAGCTGCATTAACTTATCCGAAAGTCACAAAAAGATTGCTCTACCTTTTGACAAATATGAATGTTTTCTTTAATTTTGTAAATATAACTTTAATTATGGTTATGAAGTAAACCTAAATAATTCCAAAAACTAATTTTTGTAGTTGACAATTATTTTGAGACATTTTAAAAAATAAAGAGTAAATAATAATACTAAGACAAAAGGAGTATTTACAAATAGATAATGATGGTCTTATGATATCCAATGGTAATTTCTACCATTCTATAAAATTAAAGGTTACGAAATTGACATACTTATGGTTAACTAGCACTTGAGCGAGTTTAAATAAGCCAAATTAGTCTCACTCACATTTATGAGTAAACTGTAAAATACATCCATATGGGTTTTCATACTAAATATATTTGTCAAATTTTTTGGCAATTATCATCATTACACTAGTAAAAGTTAAACACACTACATCTCTATGGACTCACGATGTAAACTTTTTCGTTATATCTGTATTTACTAAAAGTCAAACACCCTCTTATAAAACTACTCCCCAAAACTCCCGTTAATCATTTCATCTTCTTCTTCTCACCAACTCTACTACCATTATCATCATCTTCTTTTTCTACTCACTAGTTCCAATGCCACAATATACATAAACCCTTCACAATAAAATCACTTTCAACACCACAAAATACCAAAAGTTGTCACAAAAATCCCCAAACCCTCACCTTAAATCACTCACAACAATGCAAAATACCTAAACCCATCATCATTTTCTTA
>OU343221.1:91541431-91639138 GCA_910596185.1 Chrysanthemum makinoi | reverse complement strand
TGCCTTTGCACTCTCTCGAGAAATGACCCATCTGTGGACAAGTGAAGCACTTGACCTTCCTTTTGTCAAACCTCGATCTCTTCCTTGAAGCCAAACCTTCGCCAGCTTTGCGCCAAAATTTTGATATCCATGGACAGATAGCCACCCGCCACTTCAGCCTTCATCTCTTTCATCTCCAAGGATCCACTGATCTAAATCCTCATATGCCGCCTCGAGATCATAATCAGAAAGAAGGATCCAAGCACATCTTCCATGATACCTCCGCATTGAGAACTGATGGAGTGGTAGTGTAAGATTGATGATGAGTAAATTGGACTGGACCATGACTCATCTGGGGGTAGAAGCTCCAACGAATGTCGTGGATGGCAGTAGATGATGATCTATAAGGATTCTCTACATCATGTTTCAAGAGCTTTAAGTTTGTATATAGCTCATCAAACGTAGCATATCCAAACCACCTTTTTCTTTTAAAGCAATGCTCACTTTAGAAATGTGATGGAGGTAAAGACCTCAAGAACTTAGAATTACAAATATCATTATCTGCTTTGCCTGCAGCTGATTTAATCATCTTAAAATCTTGTGAAACTTGTCATAGCCCTTATGAATTCTTCCTCTTCAAAGTGATTTGGAAAGTCTTGAAACTGTTGTTCAAGCATGGACTTTCATTCTCCTGACTCTCATTCCCACCTAACTTAGCCTTAATTGCTAACCATATGTCCTTGGCATCTTGCATGAAGTGAAAATCACTCAAGTGATCCTCGAATAGCTTAAAGAAGAATGGTTTTAACCTTGGTTTCTTGAACTGCCAAGAACTTCTTCAACAGCTTTGGGAGGAACATACGCCATAGTTCCAAAGAAGATCTACGTAGTTTTCTTCAAACTGCTTCCTTCAATACTATCTCCCATAGATTCCAATCAATGTGGAGATCCGCATCTTCATCACCAAAGATCATACTCTTCCTTTTCAGATAAGGAAATTTAGCATTGCTATTAGAGAGACTTAGTGTCGCAGATGGGTGGAGTTTTTGGTTGGTGAGTTCAACATCAACGCCCCAACTGTGCATGATGAGTTTTGTTTTGGTTCTATAGGTGTTTAGAAAACTGTCCTTAGTATCGCAGAGACCTCACCGAGGCTCATACCACTTGTTGAAAACTAAGACCTGACAGATCTTGAGCTTCATCGATCGTTAGTATCGCTTGTGTAATCACAAACAAACTAAAAGAAAATCTCTACAACTTGTATTCTAGAGCGAATATAAACACAAGTATGAAACAGATAACTAAGAACTTTTGATCCTCTATGGATCGCATATTAATAACTTGTTTTAGCACACGACATACTCCTAATGTGTTCCTTTTATGTACAAGGAACCCTAAAAACAAAACCCTAAACCGCTTCAAGAAACGTATAAACATAAAACTAAATAAGATATCCACAATCACTTCCTAATAAAGCTCATGTATATCCAAACTAAATAAACTAAACACGGAATAATAACTTCCGCAGAAACAAACTAATCTTCAGCAGAATTATGTCTTCGGTAGAATCCACACTACTTCAGCAGATTCACTTCGGCAATAACCATACTTCACATAATTCCCAAAAGAGTCATTGTAGGCTAAACCATCCGAAGAGTACCTTAGAGTTAAAGTTTATAAATCCTAGAGATTTTGTAGTCATTAACCTTTGGTAGTTTCAAAGAGATAGGGATAAACGCATACCCTACAACCTTAGACACACAACGCGATTAAGAATAAGGACGTGACAATTCAACCATCAATAGGAGATAATTAAGGAGTAATAAAACCTAAGTAAACACATTTTTAAATCATCATAAAGCACAACAATAATTAGACATAACTACATACACCTTAGTTTAGATAATTAGATAAGTAGAAGTAATCGGTAGAAATACCAACCCCCAAATCCAAACCCCGAGATTCGCACCTTTCCATTTCCTAAAAAACATAAAAAGATAAAAATAATCTTCCTCAACCCCAACCTTAGCGTAGTAACTTCTCACTAGCATTCATATTCCCCAGATAATGATATCAATTCCTGTGGCTTACCCTAATACTACACTACAACGATTAGGTTCACCGCCTAGGGTGTTGAAAAGCTTTCTCAAGAAAAGGAAGTTCCTTTGACTTCAACGCGTGTAGCGTTATCAAGTTTTGGCGCCGTCAGGAATAGAATAGCTAAAGGGGAGTCTACCTCGCTTAGGTTTCCTTGCTTGATTCCTATCAAGTAAGCTTTTTTCCCATTTTTAGCTTCCTCGTAGTTTATCCCCATTCTTCGTGACCTTTGTTCAGAAAACCTATCACTCACCATGATACGTGTCTTCCAAGATTCTTCACACTATTCTGCCCCAATCCTCTTCCCAATCCCGAAATTGAATGACATCCCACAAACCCTTCACTGCTCACCACTTTGGAAATCACCTAGGGCATAATGAAATAAATTGGCAACAACAAAGTCCTTTCTATGACTCGATTCGATGAGGAATTTGATTACGGTGAAGCACTTGACAATGGGGAGGTCATTGATGAAGTTAGTTTTGAAATGGAAGAAGACCCTTCCCAATGTTTTGACCCTAGGTGTAGAATTGAAAAAGATGGTCCCTTTAACATGCAATTCCCTTGCAAAATAGGATTAGAAGGATTCGATGCTTACTTGAATTGCTTGCCTTTAAACTTAATATCAAGGAACCTATACAATAAAATTAAGGTCAATGAGTTAACTTATCAAGGAAACAATGTTGTTGAAGGCCACCATTTGCATGTGTTTGTTGTAAGTTTTGCTTATTTGGTAGAGTTCATGGTCTTAGAAAACTTAGGAGAATTTATTGATAAGGACCTCACTCAAGTAATTTTTGGAAAACCTTTCAAGAGAATGACTAGGTTGAATGAATGGATGATTGATGGTCTAATTACATTCTCTGATGAAGTTGAAGACTTTGTCTATCAAATGCCACGCGGCTCATCCTAGGTTTAAACACAAGGATATTGAGGTGCAGTATAGAATGACCCCTATTCCCTTGCTTAGTGAAAGTGGGATAAGCAAAATGGGACTTAGGTACCCATATGAGAAACACTAAGAGGTATTACAAAAATGCCTTAGAAGTTAGGAGATGATTACAAAAAAAGAATGAGAGAAACATTGGAATGGCTTAGGTATGCTATATTACAAGCTGCAAAAATGAGACCACGTAGGGGCACGACCGAAGCTCCAGCTACATCATGCAATTAAGAAAAAGCGCCGGGAGGCAACCCATGCTTAATTGTTTGCTTGTTTGTGACGTGTATCTTTTATTGATTGTTTATTCTCATGTTTAAATTTGTAAAAATGCTTTATTTTGTCTTTAACCTCGCCTTAATTACATATAAAGGTATTTTACATAAGGGATAAGTGTAGGGAGGATTACACACATTTTCAAAAGAAACGTAAACATGAGAATTACAATTATTTAAAAGATATACATGTGTGTTGTTCGAGTCAAATGCTTGTATCGAGTCATAATGGATGTTTTGCGTGAAATTTTTCCAGATCCTAAAGATGTAAATTTTCCGCAATTTTTTCCGTAAAATCGCAGCTTTTGTCAGATAGTTCCCGACTGGCCAGAAGGAGCGTAAACAACCGATTACTTTTTCTCATTTTCTCAGCTACTTTATAATTTTTTGAATTTTCCAGATCTTAATTTTCCAGAAATTCTGTAAACATCCATTCCACAAGCATTATATCCTAGTTTAGTAGAAGTCTTATATATATTATTACCGCATTTTACGTTAAAGGATTCGCTTTGTTTTCTTCAAGTGTGCAGGTTTAATTTACCAAGAAGAAGATACATAAGATGAGAAGGAGCTTTTCACCAAACATTCTTCATGAAGAAAGATGTAACCACCACTTTACACGGATCCTACCGAAGCATCAGAGTATTAGTTTCTTTCATCTTTTATTACCTTCCATTATCATAACTTTGATACTGGGAACATTGGTACAATGTTCAGTTTATGTGTAGGGAGGGAAAATAAAACGAGAACTTTGAAACTATGCTTATCCTTGAATATTTGCTTTGTCCAATTGCATTTGTGTAATAAACCATGATAAAATGTAGGTTAGGGTAATGTTGGCACCAAATTTAAAATTTTTCATGACATATAGGAGTGGGCCATTAGTCTTAATAAAGCATCTCATGGATAGGAAGTTATACGACTAGCACAAAAACCCTTTACCACCTAAATTCCACCAAAAATGTGAGGATCACTCTTAGATTAGTAGGAATTAAAGCATTCATCTTTAATGCTTAGAGTATGAACCGGTAGTATAATAGATTCTAGAACTTGTTTTGTGATGCATCCCAAGATCGCTAGTAAGACTACACTTGTGTAGTTAGGAATAACTAAATGATAAGAGGCATTAGGATAACCCTTGTTTGATACCCGTAATATAATTACTTCTTCCACATCGGTTGAGTAATTCCCCCACACCTTTGCGTTGTACTCATCTTTAGTACAAGATACCCCTAGTTAACCCCTCAGAGCCTATCTTTTTGCGGTTCTCGATGTTTCGTTTTCCTCGAATATCAATAAAGAGCATTGTTTACACCCCACCCCCAAATGTACACCCAAATCTCCTTAGCCTACCTTGTATGCACTCACTTTTAGTGCATTATTGTTATCACACTAAACCCTTAGTTCAATTATCTAGTTGCTTGCATAAGTTGCTAAGTCGAGTCATATCCTTTGTACACAGTTTTGGGACAATTGGGACGAATGGGAAAAGTTAAATTTTGTGAGATGACGGGAAGGGAACGTTAAATTCAAATTCCCTTTATTTGCATAATAATGTACTCCAAGTGTTTTGATCTTTTCAATTCGGGTCATATTAGTGTTAGAGTAATAAAAACTCAAGTGTAGGGATGTTCCTATAAATTCTTATCTTTTTGATGTTATCGTAGAGGATGGTAGAGTAAAAGTGTATGAAAAAAAAATCGAAAAAAATAGAAAAAGATAAAAAGAAAAAAAAATAAAGTGAAAAAAAAACAAAAAAAAGAAAAAAAAAAAACAACATACGGGCTACCATCCTACATCTATCTTTAAATTTATGTTTGTTTATTTTAGTTATCTAGAGTCTAGAGTGTTGAGTCTTGGCTTAGCAACGCCATTCTTCGCATGCTTGTAACATAAATATTTTTGACTTGCCACCACTAAATAGCCTATCCCACCAAACCCTTTGTTTCCCTACCGTAAGCCTTACATTACAACCCTTTAAAAGACCTATTGGATAGTCTTTCCTAGGTGCTTACGCCAAAGCGATGGAGGTTTGATCTAGTCTCAAGCCTATGGTAATCTATGTACTAGGACCGGTTAATGAGTGTTTATCTTCCATTTCCATTTTGTTATATTTCATATACACCCGAGAGAGATGTGAGTATCCAAACACCCCATGAGAGGTGCTAGTATGTAATTTCCGTGCTTGTTATGACTTTTAAGGGGCTTATATGTGTTGTGGATTGTTTTAAACCAATGCTTCATGACCCCTAACTTATAAATTAATTGGGGCTAACATTTACTTGAGGACAAACAAATACCAAGTGTAGGGATATTTGATAAGGTTTTAAAATGTACCTTTTGAGGGGTCGTTTAAGCCCTTATTTGATCACTTTTGTATCCGTTATTACTTAATATCATTCCTTTTCACTTTTAGGTATCTTGAAGGAAAAATGCTCGAATGACACTTATTCGACTAAAAGACGCTGAATATACGAAGAAAATGGCCAAAGTCAAGAATCGAGACACTCGTGCTGCTGAATCGAAGGGGACTCCGGCCAGCATAAATTAGTGACGCCGACTTGGACCATTATCATATCCTGTTGTGTTCTATAGACAAACAGTGGTTGTCTATCTTTCCTCCTCGACAAACTTGTTTTGTATCAGGAAGGCTGAGAGAGTTTCATACCATGCCTGGGAGCTTGTTTAAGTCCATAAAGGGCTTTGTTAAGCTTACGATATAGTCGTGAATTCACTACTCTCAAAGCTAAGAGGTTGCTGAACATACACATCTTCCTTGAGATCACCATTTAAGAATGCACTTTTGACATCCATTTGGTAGACCCTGAAGTTCATATATGTTGCATATGCAAGGAAGATCCTTATGGCTTCCATTCTGCAACAGAGCAAATGTCTCATCATAGTCAATGCCTTCTTGACAGAACCTTTGGCTACAAGTCTGCTTTGTTTTTAACATGCGTCGCTTCATCCGCTTTGTTTCTAAAACCCACTTCATTCATATGACTACTACATCCTGAGGACATTTGATCAAGGTCATGACCTTGTTTTATCAAACTGGCAGCTTCTTCTTGCATAGCCTCGAACCCAACTTGGTGTTTTAGAGCCTCAAAGGACACTTTTGGTTCTATTTTCTCGATAGGTAATCAAAGATATAGACATTCATTGGCTAAAGTCGCAGTTAATTTAGCGACCATGCTTCTAGTGAGCATGCCCTCGTGGGTTCACCAATAATGTTTACAAGCTTAATGTCCCAGATTTTGTCCACTTACTTTGTGGTCTTGGATCCAGCTTGAAGAGGTCACGGAGACTCAGAGTGAGTTCGGTGCATGAGCCACGAATCATTAAGAACATCTGTTGAGATGTCTTGTTCAGTTGGGGTCTTGAATCACGTGTTCTAACATTTGGTTCAAGATACCTATCCAGAAACCGACATTATCAATGAATTCACCGATAGTTGGTTTGGGAAGGTTGTGAGGTAAGACATAATATGAGATGTCGCGATCGGCTTGATATGAGGAATTGAATTCGTTGTACCTCAAGGAGGATATCTTGATGAGTTATCAATTCCTATTTCCTCCACGAGGTGTTGGTGAACTGATGCTTTCGAACTTTCATCAAAGGTGACATGAAAGGTTTCCTCAACTTGTTGTCTCCTTGTGTTAAAACCCTGAAGGCTTTGGAGATCAGTGAGTAGCCTAAGAAATATCCATCATCAACTTTTGCATCAAACTTGCCTAGATGATCCTTGTGGTTATGAAAACACAGACATCCAAACATATGAAAATAGTTGATGTCGTGAAGTCTACCTTTGAAGATCTCATATGGGGTTTTATTATGTCTTTTGACAATGATTGGCCTGTTTTGAGTGTGTAACAGCCGCTTTTGACCTGCCAGTCCATAAATGCTTTGAGAGGGTCGCCATTTAACATGGTTCTTGCAGATCAATGAGAGTTCCGTTTTTCCTTTCAATGACCCCGTTATGTTCAGGGGTATAAGGAGATGAGAAATTTTGAGAAATTCCTTTTTCATCACAGAAACTCTCAAGCTCTTGATTTAACTCAAGCACCATTAAGTTCTGATTTGTTTAATAGTAATGTCATTTTGGTTTTCAATCTTCCTGATGAATGACATTATTGTATTAGTCGCTTGACTCTTTTTGAAAGAAACTATACCCAAGTGTATCTTGAGAACTCATCAACAATGACAGTGTATACTCTCATGCTAGATTGATCTGGGACCCAAGTCCAAAGAGATCCATATGCAGGAGGTGAAGACAGCTTTTGATGGAGAAATTTTGTTTGGTTTTGAATGATGCTCTATGGTGTTTACCCTTTTCACAGCAGTGAGCATGGTTTGTCTTTAGCAAAAACCAGTGATGGTAAGCCAAGGACCTTGTTTTGTTTTTCCAAGTTGTTGAGATTTTTGAAGTTTAAGTGTGAGAGTCTCTTATGCCACAACCAATTGATAGTTTCAAAGGGCTTTAGCAAAGAGATAAGTTCCATCTTGGGAGAGTGTTGACATGTCTAACACATAAACATCACTCCTAGAGCTATCAACACAATTTCCTTGTTGGCATTGAAGATGGTACCTTGTTTGTCATTGAATTGCACAATGTACTTAGCATCACATAGTTGGATCGAATGATGAGATTGTATTTTAGATTTGCATTGACATAAGTTATTCTAGAAAAACTATTCCATTACGCCATGAACCATAACCTTCAAGGGACATGATGAGTTATCACCAAATACTACCTTGGGTCCATGTTCCTTTACATACTTGTGCAGATACTCCTTCACACCAGTCATGCTTCTTGAGCATCCACTGCCTAGATGCCAAATAGGCTCCCTGGCGTTCTCACAAGTAGTAAACTAAATTAGTTTCTCTTAGTGACCCACTTACTAGTGGGCTTGGGTCTCAAGGTCTCTTTGAATTTGGTAATTGACTCATGGTCGGTGGTTGAGTGCATTGTGCTACCACATGTTTTGCATTTGGAGACCGAGGATGACCTGCTGACTCGGGTTGTTTTGTACCTCCTTGCATGAATGATATTGTCATGTTGGGATGTCTCTCATGAGTCGATTACCGCATATATCACAACATGTGTTCATGAGACAATCATCCTGATGATGATCATTAAACCCACAGTGAGGGCAAAGAGGAAAAGGTTTTGCTCTATTCTTGGGAGCAGTTTTGGAGGATGAAGCATACCGATGACCAACTTTGGTATAGTTTGCTTGATCACGTAACTTACATACCGTAAGTGGTCTCATTTGCGGATCATCCTTTTGCGCATCATACAAAAAGGATTCTATAGCAGTGTCGTGGTATGACTGTGTAATGACACACCACACTTCTACTGGGTTTGTTGGTGGATTTTGACTTTAATGAGCTAGATGAGGCTGACTTAGTTTCCTTGATTGAATCAAGAGCTTTTTCGATGGATTCCATCTTTTCAATCAGCTTCCTCACAAGCTCAGTTAGTTGCTGAATTTGTTCGCTTCGTGGGGACGAAGATGTTGAAGTCTCGTAGGAGTAGACTCTTGTTGAGTTGGTTTTGTTGGTCTTTTCGGATGGTTCTACCAAGTCCGCTTCTTTTGGTGAGTGAGGATTGAATTGTAATGGAGTAAGCTCGAGCTTGGTGCAAAGACCAAGAGGTTTCGCTGGTGGAAGCGGTGCTTGAGATTCTCGCTGCACTCCTGAGATGTGTTCAGCATCAATGGCCATCGTGGAGTCCAAGCATGCTCTTAAGAGCTTGGCTTTCGTGCTCTAGAATCCTTCCGAATCGAAATTGGAAGCTTACTCGTGATTGACCCTCTCAATCCAATCACTATGTTTGGGAATAGTCAACATATTGGTAATCATACCACCAGACACAAATGGCTTAGGACCCTCGTCTTGTTGAGAGAGTCAGGAAGATGATCTTCACCTAAGACTTCTTCTTGCTGTTGGCCCCACAAGCATCAAAGACCCGGGATTCTTAGCAATCCAACTATCAAGAATATCTTGAACCGTTTTGAGTTCGTCTTGAAGAGCCTGATTTCTTTTAAAGTTCGTTTTGAATTTGCAAAGTCACAGCCTCAAGCTTAGCTTGTTTTAAAAGAAGCAGTTCATCCCTACACTTGTTTAATTCAAAACTTAGCTTGTTGTATTTTGAAAAAGATTCAGTTTTGCTCCTCTACTAACTTAAGGTCAACAATAAGATAATTCATGTAAGACTGCCAATCAGAGTCATCATCCATAGAAAGTAGAATATTTACCTTCTTCATTGTGATATTGACCCATTCTCCATTCCCGCATGATTCTTTTCCAACAGCCAGCTTGTCCTCTCTGAGGGCCATCGCAGTAACTGACATGCACCATTTCATCATCTCGATGACATTGGCTCTTCATCCCAGTTGAAGGTTTCAAAGAACAAGGACTTTATTTTTACCGCACGCATTGAACACTTTTGTTGTTTCGAGGGACGGCCTCAAACAATGCAAGCTTAGCTTTGACTTTCTTATACTTAGCTTCAAAATCAACAGCTTTGTTTTGATCAGATTTGTTTTGAAAGTTTTGATGAGACTGATATATTTTTGGTTGAAATTTGCTAAAGCTTGAGGACTGATTTGACCCTGATGGTTTATAAGAGGGTTCAGAAATTGTTTTTGAAAAACAGTTTTTTGCAAAATGACCTCTTTTGTGACACTTAAAGCATTCGTGTCGCCATTTGCTTTGGCATTGAAAAACCTTTGTTTCTTTTTATAAACCTTCGAGAGTTAGCAAGGAGTGCCCTTTCCCGAAATTCGTTCGTGGTCAAGGTACTCCTCACTTGATCTCTCATCGCTCATCATCGTAATTTTCCTGAAAATATTGAACAACGTTGTTAGAATAGAAAGCAGTTGATATTGGTGATGAGGTGGTGGTCGTGGACTTCTTGACTGAGACTTCTTTGTTAGGGTATCGTATGTTGATGAGGTTTTCCTCATAGACAAATTTCCCATAAATTTCATGAAGCTCAAGATTCTGGATATGATTAGCATTCCTAAGTCCCTGAGAGAAATTCAACCACTTCTGAGGGAGACTGTTGACAAAACCAACATTGATTTCATGTTTGGACAACTTAACACCATCATTTGACAGCTCATTTAAAAGAGTTTTGTATCGGTGTAAGTTTGAGAGAGAGTTTTCGAGTCCTTAGAGTCGAAGGTGTTATACTCAAGTTTCAGTCCATTATCCTGCTTTTCCTTGGTATCGATGGGCCTTCGTGACTATGAACTAGGTCATCCCAGTTTGTTTAGTTGTACACGCCTTATAATACAGACTCCATATATCGCCGTGAAGACAAGATATTATGATACTTTTGAGTTTGGTCATGGTTGACCACTCTTTCATCCTGGTTCACTCGAGCTTCGTGTTTAGGCAAACCTTCCGCAGTCTTTGGGACAAATGGACCTTCATTTATACACTTGATATAATAAGGTTCCATCCCAATCAAATAGCAAAGCATTCGCTTTTCCATTTGTTGAATTTTCCAACTTCAAGTCTATGGGCAAACACTTAATAAGCTCCACCCTTATTATCGACTAGTTGGGGTACATCAATTTCAGCCATTTAGGATCCTAATTTAAAACTTTTAGAGCGTTCTAAAAATGTTTTATAATTAGCCTTGCTCTGATACCACTTGTTGTTCCCGTTCAAGATTGTTTAAAATAGTTATAAGAATATAAAACAAGTTAATAGTGAACAATGACTTAAATTAACATAAGTAAAACACACAAAGTAATTTTCAACATCATATTCTTTATTAGAAATTAATCAAAAGAATACGTTACCCAAGTACTTATGAACAAGACATGGTATTGAAATGACAAAGTTTGGTGACTCCTCTAAGCTCAGCTAAGTCCGAGCACAACTCTTAGAACCCACTAAGCTATCTCAGGGATTAAGTTTTATTTGGAGGAGTGAAAGATGGCTTACGTGTATGTGTGTTTTTACAATTCACAAGCTTAACCTTTTCACTCCATCTCTTATGCTATTTATACATGTATGAGTTTTAACTCTTTCCTAAGTGACAAATCGACATCTTTTACGAAGACAAAATATCGATGCATTTTGTCTCTGTTTAAAAAGGCTATTCTAGGTAAGAGACAAGACTACTTTCCTAAGGTCAGTGATGACACCGAGCCTCGATTTTGCCATTCGGGAAAGTTGACTTTGGTTGATAAGAACTTCGTCTTATCTTTTCAAACTTATCCCGCCTTGTCCCGCTTCATTCTTCTTCCTTTACATCCTTAGTCTTCTACTTCAGCTGACTGTAAGTAGTTGGAGTGGAGTCTTAGGGATTCAGTGAGTTATTGTCATCACTCACTGAATCCATCATCTTCTTCTTGACTCAGCCTTCACCCTTTAAGATTCGCTTTACCGAAGTGGAGAGACTTCTTCATCGCCTCATACCGAGTATCCCGAAGATGACTCACCGGAGACTATGCACCTCAAGGACTGCTAGTGTTTAACGGACTATACACTTGGGCTATTTTCTATTCAAATCCTAGATTAAGGGGTTTGGGTATTTACTTAACCCAATGTACTTTGGGATGATTTTTATGTATCCTGGTGGTAGGAACTGGACTTTTTATGATGACGGTCTCCAAATTAGTAACATCAACATCCTTGAAAAAGTCATCCATGTTCTCATCATATGTAGGAGTATCCATATCTTCCAAATCGTGCATGTTTGGATCATCTGGATAGTCATCAGTACCATCTAGTGGCTTAGCAGTGTTATCAAAGAAAGTACTGCTAGTTGAACTTGTGCCAGCAGGGATTTCAAATGAACTAGCAGTGGTTGCACTTGGCTTAGCAGTGTTTTCAGCAACTCCCTTCTACTTCACAATTTCTTTCTATCGACAATCGAAGTTATCTTCAGAAAACTCTTCCTTATCTTGATGATGATCTCCCTTGTTCCCTGAATCCAAATCATCATCATCTAAGGGACTGATTTGTCGGGAAATCAATAATAGATATTTTGTAGTAAATGGGTAACTCAAACGTATTAGGATTGAACACCGAGATCGCTCCAACGAGGGTTGAATGGAATTTTCAACGACGTCAGCGATTATCGGATTTGAATGGGAAAATGGGATAATTTGATGTTTTCTAAACTACGGTAAGCAAGGGAAAATAAAGGGAAGCATATAAAAGGATCTAAATCTATAATGCAAATGACAAATTATGCAAATTATAACTAAAACGCAAAATACGATCAAAATGAAACGTGAATTAAATGCAATTAATTCTAAATTAAGTCCTAAAAATGATCTAAAAATACTTTTAAACTAAAAATGATATTTGAAAATTAACTAAGATTTAAAACTATTTTTTATGAATTTTCTTGAATTTATTTGAATTAAAAACTATTTTCTAATTTTAAAAATAGAACTAAATTACCAAAAGTTATGAAAACAAGTGGGAAAATTATGAAACTATTTTTCAAATCTATAAAATAACTAAGAAGACTTTTCAAAATTTAATTTGTATTTTTATGAATTATTTTTTAATTACTATAATTTAAAAACTATTTAAAACTAAATAAATTGCTAAAAATTATTATTTAAACTAAGAAAATTATGGAAAAATATTTTTTTGGCTTTTTATATTTTTATTAATCTGAGAAAAATGAAAACATATTTTTTTGAACCTTTTCTGATTTATTTGTATTAAACACTAATTAAAAAGTATTAAAAACTAATTTTAAATGAGAAAATTAGCAAACAGTATTGGAAAATTATGAAAAATTCAAGGAAATTCTAAAATTATATTATAAAACTAGGAAAAATGAGAAATGCTAGTCTAGTTCTCTGGAAATAAGGACTACTATGTAACTGCTTATAAAATAAGCTACTAAAAATAAGCAAAAGGCAACTTTAGTGAACTACAAGATACCATAACCTATATTATGCTAAAACTACTCAGAATCAACCTAAATCAACTACTCTATATCACTGAAATGCAAGCAACAAGGATCTAATGAAATCTGAGCACAAGAGCCAAACTGGCCTAGATAGCTAATTTTTAAGCTAAATCACAAGCTAACCTAATAAGCTAAAGTTAAATCCAGAACTAGGAAACTATAGACTACCAACCAAAGAACTTATGGACCAAATTTGAGCTAAACACAAGCCTTAATAAGACCACTACAGACTCAGAATAACCTCGAGACACACTCAAAGATCCATCGAGTGTGTGCTCAGGGGAATTTAGACCCAAATCATGCACTAATTTTACCATTTTCTAAAATTCTAAAAATATTTATGAATAAACCACCAACAAAAGTTATTAAATCCAAAATTTCACCAGTTTTTAACAAGACATGAGTCAATTAAAAATCCGTAAATGATATCATTGAGCATAAGCATGAATTTTGACTTTTATTACGTATGAGAGTTTTTACTATTTTGAGTTTTGAATCAACCATACAGATTCTAAATGATGTTTATAGATGAAATGAGATCAAAATATACTAATCTACATGTTTCTACTCCGAAAATGCAAATTATGCTAATCCTTATCTAGCTGATGTGAAAATGAGAACAAGTTATAAGTGAATTTGACTTTAAGTGTATGCAGATGCAAAATAATGATCACAATAGCTTCAATTAACCTAATAATGACTCTAGCAACTAAATTCAACTATTGAAATAACCTCAAGCTCAAATTCTAGATCTGATCCAAACACCACTTATAATGTCTAACAGGCTATTACTCAAACTAAATCAAATATCTAAACCTGAACAATCATTAAAGCAGATACAGTTAACTGATATACTCCTAAATGATGCAATTTGAACAATAAACTAACACTAAAACTCTCTAATTCAACTTATGCAAATTATGCAGTTTATGCTCTAAAAATGCAGAATGAGATAAAAACAGATTTTAACTAATATTCCAACTAAATAAGCACAATTACACTATAATCTACCAACTAAAACAGAATTCAAACAGTTTTATACTAAACTAAAGCTAAATCAGATTTAAAGAAGGAAAGAGTACTAACTGGAGTCCAACCACAATGGTTCGCTTATGAAATCAATGGAACAGTAACCTAAACCAATTATCAACCATTCTGATCAACAATTAACCCAAATCCAGATCCATACCAGCAATTCAGAGTAGTTTTACCCATTATTCTGACTTTTGACTTTATTTGACCAAGTGTAAATGAGAGTAAATTCTGAGTAAAGCTTAAGATGAGCTCTAGATAAGCTAAAAGTAAACTGTTAAGAACTTGTGAATCATTAATCAACAACTGAATTTAAGACTTAAAACAGAGATTAATAAAATGAGATAATAAGCTAAAACTTACTTCATTAATAAAATTTGAATACAAAGAGAGATTCAAATACATAATTTAAATTCAAACAATAAAACAATTTAAAACTAAAAATAAGCTACTCAGAAACTACTCCTACACTACTTGAATTCATCTGTGAATCAAAGGGGTATTTATACTTGAGCTTCAGCCTTGGAAGAGTCTAGAATCAATCAATCTTGTGCTTTCTCTGGTCATATCTCAGCCCTTGGATCATCTTACACCTCACTCCTTCCAATCAGAGCCTTAGGATCAATTCTGCCATATTGCTTGCACCAATCGAGGCCGAGATAGGGATATGACACACGGATTGCCAACCGAATCTGTGGTGTCAAGATGGTGTCAAGTGGAAGTACGTTATTACCCTTAATTTAAGTAATCAAACTCAATTGGAATCAGGGGTGTTTCAGGGTTCTGCACCTGGGTATTTTGGGGTTAATTGGGCGGTAAGATTTTTATTTTTTATTGTTTGACTGTGGTTAATATCGTGGGTTGACTGGTCTAAGACTTGGAAACGCGTAAGTTGTTTGACCCGGTATAAGTTGGATAAGTGGGGTGGACTTTTGACTTAGGCTTGGGCTTTGGGTAATATTTGGGCCAAGGGTATAATAAGATGAAATTTGGACTTTGACTTATAATGTAACTGCTTAGCTTATAAGGGACAAAAGTTGTAAAATCTGATTCTTCAGGGACCAAAATTTTAAATTCTGAAAATGTACTCCAAGGGCTAATCTTGACAATCTCCAATAATCAAAGGGACTATTTTTGCCATTTATGAATCTCAAGGGTAGTTTCTGCCAATTGCTGAAACTTGAGGGACTGATTCTGACATTTCTTCAAAGTTGATCAAATCTTTCATAAATCATCCTCTCAGCATGAAAATCTTCACAAATGCTCAATTTCGACCTTCCTTCAGCTTTAGCACTCTTTATCTCTCGTGCTAGGGTTTTTGTTTGATTTGGCTATCTTTGTGTGTTTTGACATATCCGTACCTGCACATGCATAAACTCAAGAAAACATCAAATATTAGCAATAAATGGCTCTTTCTTGGTTATTTTGGGCCAGATTTGGTAAAGAAAAGGTATGTGTTTTAGGACATACCAGGGACCATTCTTTCCAATGATGGGTGAGACAGAACCAACTTTCCACTTCTCAATCAAATAGAATTCTTTTGGATATTCAAATTTCCTTAGAATTTGTTCTGCATCGTAATTCTTTGTGTACCAAGCGCAACATTAGTGGATGTACCGCATTGCATTGGCTCATAATTCATGGATTTGGTTAGCATATCAATATTAAATGACCAATCTGCCCTTTGTCTCAACACTAGGAGTTTCTTCACTAAACCTAACATGTAGGTTCTCTTCAACTCTTCTAGTCCTCCTATTGTATACTCTAAAAGGCTTACTATTGAAAGAGTAGCCAATAAAGTATCCATCATCTGCCTTTTCCTCAAACTTGCCTAGGTGGTCTATGGTATTCAAGATAGTAACAGAACACCCAAAAGGTTTTAGGAAATCTATCATAGGCTTCCTAGCATGTAATGTACTCATAGGGGTCTTGTTATGAGGCTTAACTACCTTACTTCTATTCTCAAGACATAGCATGCCGTACAACAGCCTTTAGCCCAAAAGGTAGTTGGTAACTTAGATTCAGACAACATTGTTCTTGCAGCCTCAATTAGTGTCCTATTTTTCCTCCTCACATAACCATTTTATCGAGGTATCCTAGCAACACTAAATTGTCTTTCTATACCCTTTGCCATACAAAACTGATTCATAACATCATTCTTAAACTCAGTTCCATTATCACATCTGATTACTTTAACCTTATGGTTTACCTGATTTTCTATCTTAGTTATGAAACTCTTAAGGATCTCACTAGTTTCACTCTTAGATGCTAAAAAGTAAACCCAAGAAAATCTGCTATAACCATCAGTGATAACTAGGCAATACTGCTTATGATTTAAACTTTTCACAAATGTAGGACCAAATAAGTCCATATGTAACATAAACAGTGGTTGAGTTATGGTGTTCATAGTCTTGGTCTTACAAGAGGCTCTATGTTGTTTACCTTTTTAACAAGCCACACAATGTTCTTTACTTTCAAAAACCTTAGAAGGTAAACCTCTAAGTAAGTTTCCCTTCACCAATTTATTGATTGTTTTGAAGTTTAAGTGTCCTAGCCTTTTATGCCATAATCTTGACTCATCAATTGATGCCTTTGCAAACATACAGGTTAAGGTTCTATTAGGAATTACATCTTTCATGTTAAAGCAATATATGTTTTCTTTCCTAGGAACCCTAAGTTGCACATACTTATCATCAGGCATTTTAAAATCAGGTGATAACACCACACATTCAGTTTCCCTAAAAAGTACCCAATTCTTTTTATCAGACATTTTGGGAAACACTAAACAAATTATACTTCAGTCCCTTTACCAGATATACCTTCTTAAAGTCCAACTTCCGTGTCTTTATTGTACCTCTACCAATAATTTTACCTCCCTTTAGATCATTGCCAAAAGCCACATAGCCTCCATCAAAACCTTCAAAATCCTCAAAGTTGCTCTCATCCCATGTCATGTGCCCAGAGCAACCACTGTCAAAAATTCATTTTTCCTTTAGCTCTTCATGTAGATTGCCCTGCACATGAAAGTAAAAAGATTAGTTTCTTTTGTGGACCCAAGCCAATATCGACTTGGTCCGCCTCTGCATCAACATAGTCAAATTTCTTTAAGTCCATTGATGCACTACTGGCATTGTGTAAAACCTTTGTTTTTGGTTTCCATTGCCAGCCTAGTCGAGGCCTTTACAAAGATAAAATGGCTTCCAAACCATCGACGCTTATTACCTTAGGCAATCGAATTGAATCTTCTTTTGCCTTAGCAGTGGTAATATCTTGCTTAGCAGTGAAATCATTTTGCTTAGCAGTGAAAACAGTTTTTGATCTAGTGGTTGGAACTCCTTTTGGTGGAGCAGTGATTATAGATTTAGTTGTTCCATTTCTCATTAGCACTTCTCGTAGAACCATGTTTCTGTTAGGATGAGGGATTGTTTGCTTTGAAAAATTTTGATGATTTACCCTCCTCCATTGGTTCCAAACAGGTGGTTGGTTTTTGTTACAGTTTCTCTGTAGATGCTCAATACTACCACATTTAAAACAAGCCTTTTTAACAAACTTAAACTCACTCCCTAATTTGTTTGAGATTAAGCCATCAAAGTTTTTTTTATTTCTTCTAGGTTTGTACGTGTTCATTTGTTCTCTAGGAATCTCATTATACTCAACAACTTTCTTAGAGATTTGTGCTCCAAATCTAGGCTTCACAAAGCTAGCTTGTTTTGAATCAATAGTTTTAATGTTTTCTAACTTCTAAAACTGTGTTGACTCAGACCTCTCATCCTCAGTGATCGACTCCCAATCTTCAATGATTGGTCCATCAGATGACTTCTCATTAACTTCCTTAGGTGACTTAGACTCACTATTCTCACCTACACGTTTGTTAAAACTAAACTCACCGCCAATGAAAGACAATTCGCCTCGGTGGTGCATATCCACTTAACGGGTGGTGGAACATTAGTGTACCCTATGCCGTAACCCTTTTTTATTAAGTGATTTTGAATTGACTTATTCACTACCTCAGAAGCATAAGCTAATTTCTCAACCTTAACTATATGTTTCTCTTTATCATCTAGAGCTTCTTGTTTTACACTTTCAGCTTCTTCAAGTTTCTCGCTAAGAACCTTGATTTCTCTTTCTCTAATGTCAGCTTCACCACCTAGAATGTTTATCTTATCAACATACTCAAACTCACACTTTTTATAGAACTCAAGTTTTTCTTCAACATTTTTAAGTCCAACTCTATAACATAAGTTACCCAATTCAAGTCTTGCAACTTCTTTTCTAAGACATTTTTGAGACCTACTAAAGTATCCTGACAAGATTTATAAGAATAAATGAACTATTTGAATTATTGAATACCTCTGTAATCAACCATGATGATGAAGCATAGGCCATGAGAGCAAAGTTGTGCACTTTGGAAGCTTCACTTGCAAGAAAAGCAAAGATTGGGTCCTTCCTCAACTGATCACCCACCATATTCACCAAGTCCATCTTGAGCCACCAATGCTGAAGAAGGCTTTGTTTCTTCAGTTACCTTCTTGAAGTTTTCAACATTCCTCTTTGGAGCCCTACACTCCCTTGCAAAGTGCCCCTTCCTTTTACAGTTGTAGCATTCCATCTTGCTCTTATCAAAACCAGCCTTGCTTTGACCATTATACCTGATCTCTCTACCAATTCTCCTCATAAATCTCCTAGCCTTCAAAGTAAGCATAGCCATCTCCCACTTAAGTTCAATTTCTTCAAGATCATCAGGATCAATTTCATCCAAATCCTGATTCAATACTGAAGCATTGTTGGTAAGTTCAGCTAGGAAAGCACAAATAGCCCCATCACTAATGTTATTGCTAGTAGTGGAAACATTTGTGCTAGCAGTGGAAACTTCATAAGCAGCAAAGGGTGGCGTGAACTCCTATTATTGGTAGACACAAAAGCAATGTTCTGTGTGGAGGAAGATGAACCAGCCATACTCTTCTCAGACTCATAGACCTTTAGGTTGTTGTAGAGATTGTCCAAGGTCAATTTTTCAAAATCATCTTTGTTTCTCCAAACAACTGTATGCATTGCCCATTCAGGAGCCAAGCTTCGAACAAACTTTAGGTTGATATCTTCTTGAGGAACTTTATAGTCAACTAATTTCAAGTGATTGATGAGCTTCTGTAGTCTGTTGTAAGTTCCATCAAGACCTTCTCCACTGAGAGTAGTAAAGTTCTCAAATTGATGCTTAAGCATATTCTTCCTTGATTTTATGGTAGCATCATTACAAAGAAATCTTTGTTGAATGGCATCCATCAAATCCTTGGCGCTCTCATACTCATGGAATTCCAATGAATACTCATTAGGTATTCCCATACTGAGAATACTATGAGCCTTGATTTCCAGATTCCTTTGAGCCTTATCAATTTCACTAACAATTCCAAGTTCTTTACCATCACACCATCTTGGGTAAAGTATCACCCTTTCAATGACCTCCCGTGATGTTGTAGTCAATCATGCAAATTTATTGCCTCATCCACATCTTCCAGACGCTACACTCTCCCCGCTTCAAAGATGGGCACCTTAGAGGCAAGAACCATTTGATTTTCGCGCATATCTAGAACAAATCAATCAAACACAACTTCTTCTTGATCACGCCTTCTAGATCACAAGCTCATACCACTTGTTGATCCCAGCTTGAGCAAACAATCTTATATAGAAGTCGACTTTTATGTAATATAAACTGTTAAACACTACGCAGAATTTAATGTTTAACCTTAAGAAGAATAACAATGATTATCACTAAACACCTCAATGTATTATTAATATACTAATACTCAATAGTATTAGGTTTACAACCTTGAAGTGTATCGACTCTAGATATCACAAAACGTATATCTAACTCTAACCTAGGACCTCCTTTTATAGGCTAAGAAGTCCTTTACAATATACATTACGTATTCTACAAGATAACTATACTTACCATACTTATCTAAATACAAGACGTCCTACTCAAGACATTCTAGAATATTACAAGTTAAACCGACACAATCATACTAGCAGTGGTATTATACATTAGCAAGTGGTATGAGACTTCTACTAGCAGCTTGTTTGTCTTGAGCAAGGGTTCCATTCCTTCTAGCCATGGTATCTCGATGTAATCGGCAAAGGGTTCTATACTTAGAGTAATTCTTGTCAACATAACCAAAAACCCAACAAAAGCATTTTATTATGGGGTTTTACAAGAGATATGGGTACTAGATTACCGTTTTTGGCAAATTCCTCTTTTTAAATGTGATTGGGTTGATAAAAAATGGTGGGGTCAAACACGATACTCTTGGTTATATATTGGTAGACCTAAATAGTTTTGGCCACAAGGGTGATCTGTTCATATTAGCTTCACAAGCACGACAAGTGTTTTATGTTAAAGACCAGATAGATAAAAAATTGTCTATTGTCTTTAAAACACCTACCAAGAATTACAAAGATACATATGATGAAGTCAATGAAGAATTTAGTACGTGTACATTCACGAGCATAATGATAACATATTTCCACGTAAATCAACGCGACTGGGTAATGAATCACGAAATGACTACTATCGAACCGACCGTGGAAAGTATTGTTATACAACAATCCAAGTGAAGCATGTCATGCCTGTTGTCACACTCTGCTTAAGTTAAAGATCGCTAGTGTAACGCTTAAGATCGCTGGTTGAAGTTAAGACTACCGGTGAACTTCAAAGGAAATACACCTAAGTGGTTAGTGTTGCTAGTACAAAAAGTTACTACCGATGGGCTTAAAGTTAATGCCGCCAAGGCTAAATGCAAGGTTACCGCCGCTATTGTTAAGTTAGTAATCAAGTAGATGATTAGCGCTTTAGTATTAAATAGTTGTTTGTGTAATTTAGCCTATTGTAATGGATTTTGACTCCAAAGAGCCAAGCTTTTCTATGGCAATAATAAAATTTGCAGTTTTCAACTAGTATATCCACTTGCAGTCAAGCTTTATTGTATTTTGGTATATGTAAAAACATATACCTTTTTCTTTATCAAAACCGGACCAAAAAGACCAAAAACTAACCCCTAAAGCCATAAATATTTTTGTGTTTTTGCCATGATGTATGCAGCAGTAATCTGATATTGTAAAATGGATAAAAAGAAGACAAATGGACACAAACGAGCACGAGAATGGAAGGAGCACGAAGTTACGGGACCAATGATAATTTTATTTGGAGCATCAAGGCAAGAAAAGAAAAAAAATTTAAAGACTACACGAAGCCCGAACGAAGATTGCAATTAATTAAAGATGTTTAAAAAGAAAGAAAAATGGAACAGCAGAAAAGGGAGGTTAAAGGAAAATTAAATGCAACACTTAACATAAAAAGACTCTTGGTCTAGTGGGTGGAGACATGTTTGGCAAGCAAGAGGTCAAGGGTTCAAGTCTCATTTACACCCTTTTCTTTTTATTATTTGAGCACTAGTTGTTCTCCATTCTCTCATGTCCAACGAGAAGAGTACCAGCTGCTTCCACGAGTCCAACCCAATCGAGGCCCATCAAGCGATCCAGTCCATCAAGCAAGTGCAGTCCATGAAGCCAAATCCCAATTCCAACGAGAATCCAAGCCCAAGACATAAAAATGCAATCTGCTACTAGCTTTGTTATTTTGACTTGGGGAGCAAGTTTTATTAGGGAATTTTTTGTACCAAGTTAAATAGTTTAGGGATCTTTATGAAATATTATTAGGCCAAACAGTAACTTGTGGGTTTATAAAACCCACCTCCTCACCTCATTTTATTATCATCTTTATTTATTTTTGTACCCAAACTCTTGTAATTTTTATGTTTATTTAGTTTTATAAAAGTTTTATTTAATTCTTGCAAGTTAGTTCATCTATTTATTATCTTTGCATCTTTATTATCCTCATCTCTTAATCCTTTTTATTTCATTTTATTTTTATAAAACTTTTTATAAAAATATGCCATGAAGAGTTGAGTTATAGTAAGATTGTGTGAGTGTATTTTATACGCCCGTGCACACGCCAACATATCATATTTATATTTTTATAAAAGTTTAGATTTTTTTATTGCTTATTTTTATTAAAGTTCACTTTTTTCTTGTTTTATTTATCTTAAAAATAGTAAAAGTCTCTAAAAATCTTGTCTTTTTTACAAAAAATCAATCCAAAATATATATAAGCTTAAAAAAAAATCTTATATTTTAAATCTTTGACCTTAATACCCAAATTAGTTTTTGTGGAAACATATCTCCTTGAGAGTGTTTGGTGGTTAAGATTTGATTTATTAAGATTAGTTTATCTTTTATTTTAGTTTTTTATTATAAAAATCTTATATTTATATATTTGTGCTAACCCTTAAAGTTTTGATTTTGTTTGTGTAATTCGATTCTACCTCATAAGGCGTGGAGCTTAAGGGTCTTTAAGCATGTTTAATACATAAAGTTTGAAGCTTTAGTAATTTTTAAGCTTGTTGGTGAATAAAGTTTTAAACTTTACTTACTAATTAGTGGATAAGATTAATAAAGTTGTAAACTTTTGTATTAATTTGTGCTTATAAGATCGGGTGGTTTTATTCCTCTCGCTTCATCACCGGGTTTTATTCTCTTAACTTTTTATCATTTTTAGCTTAGAATCTTAGTTTAACGCTACGCTTAATTATTCGTATATGCTTGTTAAGTCTTTTAAGTATCATTCTCTTAGCTTAATAGTCATTGTCACTAGTTGTAGTTTGTCATTTAAATTTTAGTTTAAACTTTAATTAGTTAAATTAGTTTAAAAAAATAAAAAAAATAAAAAAATAATAAAAATAATAAAATAAAATTTAAAAGTAAAAAAAAATTTAAATTATATATTCCGCCTTTTTCTAAAATTATCTTTTATCGTTTAGAGTGTAGGAAAAATATATTTGCATTCCTAAAGTTAAATTTGCAAAAATTTGGTTTTAAATCGCGTTTTTAAATTCCCGTAGTTACGTTTTTAGAATAAAATTGCATTTAGGATATATTTAGGTAGCTTTCCTTAGTTTACTTGCTTAGTTTGATTTAAGTGTTATTTACGTGCTTTAATTTCCTTTCCGTTATTTAATTTGAATCTAGAACGTAATTAAAAAAAAAAAAATCCAAAACATCGAGCATTTTAATAACAAACCAATAACGACGTTCCCCATTCACACCTCGGGAAACGATTCGTTGTCTAACCGTATACACAATCACACACGGGATTTGATTTATTATTCTTTTTCCTAAGAGAATTTGAATCTATCTTCGTGATTATTTTTGATATCGATATTGAGGTTTTATCCACACACATAACCCTTAAGCCTTCATTATCAAAGAATTAGTGTCCGAGCCGTTTTAAGCTTCTTACGGTTAGTCATTCACAAGTGGCTAGCTTGTGTGAGTAAAGCTTGACGTTTCGATACTAATCAAATTTTGGCGCCGCTGCCGGGGAGGTTGTGTCGCGACAATATCATTAAAGGTTTGACGATTAGTGACTCGAGATCCTTCCTTTGTGAAGTTATTGTTTTTATAAAAATCAAAAAGTAAAAAATATTTTCCTTTTTCTTTTGTATATATATATATCAGATTAAAATACAAAAAGATTTTCTCTTTTGTTTTGAGCTAAAATAGAATACATCAATTATATAACATTCTCAACGGAGGTGTTATCATTAGTAAGTTCCCGAACTAAAGATCAAAAACTTGCCTTTGTGTCGCTTGTGAGTCGATTTATTTCTATTTGATAAACAAACTGTGGGGTGGGTATAAGGACGGCCTGACATTAAATTGCGGCTGAAAAGAAGCGGGTTTTAATAAGCTTCGCGCTGACCTAAAAGCTTCTCCGCCGCAGCGCTTTGTCTTGTAGAAGTGATTTATTCACTTGGGATTATTGGTTAAGTTCATTGTGTTTTCAAATACCGTATCATTTTAATTGCCCGTTTTAAGTGCATGCGCACCGCCTCGATCTAGACGACTTCGAAGCGTAATCGAACGCACTCGAAGTTACGTAATATGGCGCTCCCAACGCATCACCCAACCCCGGCTCCTAATCCTCCTCCCAATAATCAAAATGTAGCTCCCGATCTCCGAACGATGGAGGAGTTATGTCAACCTACAATGTACGGAGGGGAGGACCCATTGCACCGACTAATTTTCAAGCTACCGATTTTAGCTTGAAACATCATATGATAGAACAAGTAAAAACCAGTTGTCAATTTCATGGTTTACCCGATGACGATGCAAACAAGCATCTTGATAAATTTTTGACCATCACTGTAGTATGAAATGTAATGGGGTCTCCGATGACACCCTTCGTCTGTATCTTTTCCCATACTCTTTGACTCATCATGCCACGCCTTGGTTTGATCGACTCCCGAAGAATTCGATTCATACCTTCGAGGAAATGGTTTCAAGTTTCGGCAAAATACTTTCCACCGTCGATGGTGACGAAATTGAGGAACGATATCAGTAATTTCCGGCAATATCCCGATGAATCTTTGTTTGAAGCTTGGGAACGATATAAGCTTTGCATTGATCGATGTCCGAATCATAACATGTTGCTTGTCACTCAAATTGATACGCTTTATAATGGTTTGACGCTGAGACACCGTGAAACAATCAATGCCGCCGCCGGTGGAACTTTCATGAAAAGACGCCCCGAGGAATGCTACGATCTTATTGAGAACATGACCGCTCATTACAATTATTGGGATTCTACCGCCGAAAGGGGTGCATCATTCGATCAAATACGCTTCTCTCGAAATAGCCGCTATGAACAAAAAGATCGACGATATCTTACGGATTACTCGATGAATAATCGTAATCAATCAACAAGTAAAAGCGGTGCAACCGATTTGTGAGACTTGTGGAGGTCCACATTCTTATTCGAGTGCCCACCATCGGTGGCTACGCATTACGAGAATGTTTATGCTACTACGGGAAACTACAATCAACCGCAAGGAGATCGAAATCTTCTTAGCTACCGCTCAAACAATTATCTCGGACCTCCCGGTTTCAACCAACCTCAACAACAAAACCAGAATCAAAACCGCTTCAATGGTAACCATCATGTTAATCATAACCGAGGAGCTAATGTTAATCATGGTAATCAACACTACCAAGCTCCTCCACCTCAAGTTTACCAACAACCACCTCCTCCTCAACATCAATATCAACCACCTCCTCAAGTCGCCCCAAACAACGATTTTATAACTTACATGAAGAACTCCGACACACCATTAAAAGTTTACAAAATCAAATTAACGGCATGAGGACGGACTTCAAAAAGGAGATGGAAGCTACAAGCAACAAACAGATGATGAATAAGGAATATGATGGCTAGTTTCTTTCAAGCCAATCACCGTTTGACAACCAACCCTCGGGTTCCGGTTCTCTTCCAAGCAATACGATTCCAAACCCGAGGGGTGACATGAAAGCAATCACTACCCAAAGTGGTGTAGCTTACGATGGACCCACGGTTCCTACCACTAACACTTCTTCTTCCTCTCATGTGGTAGACCGTGAGACCGGGTGACAAAGGACCCAGACTTCCTACCGATAAGGGGAGTATCGTGAATGTCCAACCCACGGTTGTCCAAGATTCCGAGCCCGAAGATGCTCCCGTGAATGTGAAGAAAGCTAATCCAAATCGCCTATCCCATATCCGCCTCGTCTTAAAGATCAAACTCTTCGAGAAAAGTCGAATCATCAAATGGAAACATTCTTCCAAATCTTCAAAGACTTGAATGTGGAGATCGCTTATGGATGCCCTTCTTGATGCCTAAACTTTCTTCTACAATTAAGGGATTGCTTACAAACAAGGAGAAACTATATGAGCTTGCTACGACATCTCTGAATGAGAATTGTTCGGCGTTTATCCTCAAGAAACTTCCCGAAAAGTTAGGTGACCCCGGCAAGTTCCTCATTCCATGTGATTTTCAAGGAATTGTTCAATGCTCGCCTTGCCGATCTTGGCGCAGTATCAATTTAATGCCAAATTCAATCTACGAGAACTTTCGTTACCCCCACTTACCCCAACGGTATGACCTCGAAGCTAGCCGATCGTTCTACGACCCGCCCAAAGGGTATAGCCGAGGATGTCTTTGTCAAAGTGGGGGAGTTCTATTTTCCCGCGGATTTTGTTGTGGTAGATTTCGATGCCGACCCTCGAGTACCCATTATTCTTGGAAGATGTTTCTACGGACCGTCGTGCTTTAATTGATGTGTTCGAAGGAGAGATTACGTTGAGAGTTAATCAAGAAGCCGCCACATTCAACATTAATCAAACGACGAGATACTCCTCAAATTTCGACGATGCTTCCATCAATCGAATCGACGTTATTGATGTTTCTTGTGAGGAGTACGCTCAAGAAGTTCTCGGTTTTGCTCAAAATTCTACCGATTCACCTTCAACAACTTTCGAACCTATAATTGCGACTCTTTCCCCTCTCTCACTCCGTTTGAGGGAGGTGACTTCCTTTTGGAAGAGATCGATGAGTTTCTTGCTGATGACGAATCGATTCCACTGGGAATTGATAATGGTTTTATGATTCGGAGGGAGATATTCTTTATCTTGAACAATTGTTGAATGAAGATCCGCCACCGCTACTCCTCCAAAGAAATTACGATAGAAGAAATCAAAGAAGTACAAACGCCTCGACGAAAACCTCCGGAGCCCGAGCTCAAGGATTTACCCCTCATCTTGAATACGCTTTTTTGAAGAACCAACAAGTTTCCGTCATCATTGCTAAACACTTGAAAGATGAGGAGAAAACCGCACTTTTGGATATTCTTCGAAAACATAAGAGTGCCATCGCTTGGCAAATTTCCGATATCAAAGTCATAAACCCTCGTTTTTGTACTCACAAGATCTTAATGGAAGACGATTGCAAACCCGTTATTCAACAACAACGTAGGGTTAATCCAAAAATTCATGAAGTTATCAAAAAGGAAGTTCTTAAACTCCTCGATGCCGAAATCATTTATCCAATCTCCGATAGCTCATGGGTTAGCCCTGCCCATTGTGTCCCAAGAAGGGGATGACCGCCGCTTGCAACGAAGATAATGAGTTGATTTCCACACGCCTCGTCACCGGATGGAGGGTGTGTATTGACTACCGAAAGTTGAATGATGCTACACGAAGGACCATTTCCCTTACCTTTTATGGATCGGATGCTCGAACGTTAGCGGGAATGAGTTCTATTGCTTTCTCGATGGTTTTTCCGGTTACTTTCAAATTCTGATTGATCCGCAGGATCAAGAGAAAACGACTTTCACGTGCCCTTATGGAACGTTTGCTTACCGACGCATGCCATTTGGTTTACGCAATGCTCCCGGTACATTCCAAAGGTGCATGATGGCTATTTTTCATGACATGATCGAAAAGTCTATGGAAGTTTTTATGGACGATTTCTTGGTTTATGGAGATTCTTTCACTTCCTGCCTCTCTCATCTAGACCACATGCTCAAACGGTGTGAAGACACCAACTTGGTCTTGAATTGGGAGAAGTGCCACTTCATGGTCCGAGAGGCATTGTCCTCGCCATAAGATTTCAAAATCTGATTGAGGTCGACCGAGCTAAAGTCGACAAGTATAGCTAAACTCCCTCATCCCACTACCGTCAAAGGTATTCGAGTTTTTAGGTCACGCTGCTTTCTATCGCCGTTTCATTCAAGATTTCTAAGATAGCCCGCCCTCTGACCCATCTCCTTGAAAAGGATGCTCCGTTTATCTTCACAAATGAATGCGTTGAAGCATTTAATTTTCTTAAAAAGAAATTAACTAAAGCTCCGATCTTAGTTGCCCCCGACCGATTTGCCCTTTGAGATCATGTGTGATGCAAGTGATTACGCAATTGGGGCAGTCTTGGGGCAACGTAAATCGAAACATTTTCAACCCATACACTATGCGAGTAAGACATTGTCCGAGGCCCAACACAATTATACGATACAGAAAAGGAATTATTGGCCGTTGTTTATGCTTTCAGAAATTCGACCTTACCTTGTCTTATCGAAGACCATAGTGTATACTGCACTATTCTCGCCTCTAAAGTATCTTTTGTAAAAGCAAGATGCTAAGCCACGATTACTTCGGTGGGTTCTCCTCCTTCAAGAGTTTGATGTTACTATTCTTGACAAAAAGGAGCGGAGAACCTTGTCACATCACTTATCTAGACTTGAAAATCCCCATCAAAGTGTGCTCGAGAAAAGGAGATCACGGAAACATTTCCTCTTGAGACACTTGGGATGATTGCTAAAAAGACCCAAACACCCCATGGTTTGCCGACTTTGCAAATTACCATGCGGGCAATTTCAGCGTGAAAGGGATGTCGTCCCAACAGAAGAAAAAGTTTTTCAAAGATGTTAAGCATTATTTCTGGGACGACCCCTACTTGTTTAAGATTTGTGCGGATCAAGTAATCCGGCGATGTGTTCATGGCCAAGAGGCTCTTGATATTCTTAAAGCTTGCCATAACGGACCCACTGGTGGCCATCATGGTGCAAGTTACACCGCTAAGAAGGTTTTTGATTCCGGATTCTATTGGCCTACCATATATCGAGATGCCCATGATTTAGTTAAGTCTTGTGATTCTTGCCAACGTCAAGGGAAAATTTCACAAAAGGATGAAATGCCACAAAATGCTATTCAAGTTTGTGAGATTTTTGATGTGTGGGGCATCGATTTTATGGGGCCATTTCCATCTTCTAAGGGTAATAAGTACATCCTCGTGGCCGTCGACTATTTGTCTAAATGGGTTGAAGCGGGCGCCCCCACCAATGACGCCGAGTGGTTGTTAAGTTTCTCAAGAATTTGTTTTCCCGATTCGAGCACCACGTGCTGCTCATCGTGATCGCGTACCCATTTCAGAATGAACAATTCGCTAAAGTTATGGCTAAATATGGAGTTACCCATCGCTTTCTACCGCTAGATCACCCGCAAACGAGCGGACAATTTGAGGTCTCGAATCGTGGTTTGAAAAGGATTTTAGAAAGAACCGAGGGAAAAATCGAGCTTCATGGGCCGATAAGTTAGATGATGCATTATGGGCTTTCCGCGCCGCATACAAGACACCCATCGGGTGCACCCCATTTAAGTTGGTGTATGGAAAAGCTTGTCACTTGCCCATCGAGCTCGAACATAAGGCATTCCGGGCCTTGAAACATGCAAACTTTGATCTTAAGACCGCTGGTGATCACCGAAAAGTTCAATTGAATGAATTAAATGAGCTTAGGGATCAGGCTTACGAGAATTCTTTGATTTTCAAAGAGAAGACTAAGAGGATTCATGATGTTAAAATCAAAACCGCGCTTTCAACGCCGGTGATCAAGTTCTCCTCTTTAACTCTCGCTGAAGATATTCTCGGCAAACTCAAAACCCGCTGGTCCGGACCATTCACCGCTGCTCGTGTTTTCCTTATGGAACGGTGGAACTTTCTCAACCCGATGGCCCTAATTTCAAAGTGAATGGCCATCGTGTGAAACATTATTTTGGAGGGAACATCCCATCTATGGTTGTCCCGGATCTCCAAACTTTCCCTAAGGACAACTGGTTCGGGGATCGAGTCGCTAGCGACTCGGTGACCAAAAACAGAAGTGGGAGGCACCCCATACTTATCCTTTTATCTTATTTATGTTTTCTAATAAGTGACGTGAGGAGGTTTGCCTCTTCCATTTCTCGTGTTTCGTGTTGTTGTTGTTTATGTCCAGGATTTTCCTCGATATATGAAGACTCTCGTGTCAAGTTTTGTCTTTTCTCCGCTCGAGTTTCATGTTTCGACGCACTTATGGAAATCCGATATCCAAAATCTTTATTGATTATCGTTTATCTATTAGCATAACTAACCAATGGCTTTAGATTTGCATTGAGAACTCAGACCTTTAAACATTGAGGACAATGTTTCGTTTTAGTCTCGGGTGGGTAATCTTTCGATTAGATTTTTGCCTAGCACTTTGCCGTGTAACCGCAGTAACTCCGCTTTTCCTTACAAAATATCTAAAATTGTGCAAAAATTGTGAAAAATTTAAAAATTTTGAAGCTTTTGTTAAGTCTTTTTGATTGAAAAGTTTGCTAGTCTCTTAGACAAGAAGCTATAAAATGCTAATTCTAGCTCACAAGGCCAAGATTTTGCAAGTTTCCGAAAGTGACTTTAAATATGCATAACTTGATTTTATTAGACGAAGCATTTGCTAAGTTAATATATGTTTTGACATCTTGTTGACTTCTCCTGGTGAGTAGGAATAGAATTTGACTTGACGGGCTGTTGAGCCCTAGCTTGTTCCATTAACCATAGATAATCTAAAATTATCGGCTAAGCATCCGCGGATCTCATTATTTGGGATTTTAAATTTGCGGAGATCGAGAAATGATAGAGTTACTTATGAGTTTAGATGCTAAGCGTGGAGTAGTTGGTTCTCTTTAGAGCCCATCAAAGGTACTTATGGCTTTTTGTTCCCACAAAATTGTTTCACCCCATATTTGTTTAATAATAATTAGAGATGTTGAGTTTTTGGCGATAGTTAGTTCTTTATTCTTCTTTAGAAAACCTTTGCCCATGAGAGTTGGGTACACATCGAGGTAATCGTACGGTGTAATAGACAACTAATTCCTGATAGTTTGCTGCTATTGTTTCTATTGTTATAAAAGCCGTAGGGTTTGGAGTTTGGCACAAAAATTAACATGAAATAAAGCCCAAATGTATTAAAGTTGAAAAATCCAAAGCCATAAAAGTTTTCTATGTCCGACGGTACCCCGTTGTCATGGACTTCTAAAAAGGTTGAGGAAAATCCAAAGTCATAATAAGACTTCGGATAAAACGGTAATCCCGTTGAGTTAGTAGTTTAAAAGACCAAGGGCCTAAATTGCAAAAATGCAAATGTGTCAAATAGTGTTAAGCCAAACTTCGATCCGGAGATGTCTAAATAAAACTGTCTGCTCGACTCAGAGATGAGTTGTCTCGTCAGCCATAAAAAGGATATTCTCCCTAAAATCGTGTGAAATTAGGACCTTGATGTGGACCTCATTCTTGTGTGCAATGGTTTTCGAGGGAAGGATAACTAATTAGCTTAACTTAGCTTCATATCTTTATTGGAATAAAAGTTATCGAAACGAGAATTATGAAGAAATTCATTTCTCACAAAAATAAAAAAATTCTAGAGGCAAATAGGAAAATGGGAGCAAAAGGTAATTACACAAGTAACTTCCATGGGTAGTGTTAGCATCTAGAGTCATTTTTAAAAATGATTTCGATTTTACGCTTAGTTTGGGGACTTGTGAAAATCGTGGACGATGTATTCTATCCGCGATGGTCACTTCACCGGTTGTGTTTCTACTCCGTGATCCTAACGTCGCTTGAAAAATGTTGGAGTTATTGGTCGACATGAAAGTTCAACAAACCGCCACTCATAATCGAATGTGCTTAAACGTAATATCTATAATAGAAATGAAAGGTAAACGGGCGCTTTTAGAAATAAGGGTTTCTTAATCTCCTTTGAGGAATCTTTGCTACTTTTCATAGGTTTAGTAGAAAGAGATTGAAATTTTTTGTTTTAGAAGCGTGAATTGATTACATCATGTGGAGACACGGCAATCTTCTCGTTTGGGGTATTTTGGTATATGTAAAAACATATACCTTTTTCTTTATCAAAACCGGACCAAAAGACCAAAAACTAACCCCTAAAGCCATAAATATTTGTGTTTTTGTGTTTATGTATGTGCAGTAACGGATATTGAAAATGGACAAAAAGAAGACAAAATGGACACAAACGAGCACGAATGGAAGGAGCACGGGTTACGGGACCAATGATAATTTTATTTGGAGCATCAAGGCAAGAAAAGAAAAAAATTTAAAGACTACACGAAGCTAACGAAGATTGCAATTAATTAAAGATGTTTAAAAAGAAAGAAAATCTTAACAAAGGAAGGTTAGGCAAGGAAAATTAAATGCAACACTTAACACAAACAGACTCTTGGTCTAGTGGGTGGAGACATGTTTGGCAAGCAAGAGGTCAAGGGTTCAAGTCTCATTTACACCCTTTTCTTTTTATTATTTGAGCACTAGTTGTTCTCCATTCTCTCATGTCCAACGAGAAGAGTACCAGCTGCTTCCACGAGTCCAACCCAATCGAGGCCCATCAAGCGATCCAGTCCATCAAGCAAGTGCAGTCCATGAAGCCAAATCCCAATTCCAACGAGAATCCAAGCCCAAGACATAAAAATGCAATCTGCTACTAGCTTTGTTATTTTGACTTGGGGAGCAAGTTTTATTAGGGAATTTTTTGTACCAAGTTAAATAGTTTAGGGGTCTTTATGAAATATTATTAGGGGCCAAAGTGTAACTTGTGGGTTTATAAAAACCCACCTCCTCACCTCATTTTATTATCATCTTTATTTATTTTTGTACCCAAACTCTTGTAATTTTTATGTTTATTTAGTTTTATAAAAGTTTTATTTAATTCTTGCAAGTTAGTTCATCTATTTATTATCTTTGCATCTTTATTATCCTCATCTCTTAATCCTTTTTATTTCATTTTATTTTTATAAAACTTTTTATAAAAATATGCCATGAAGAGTTGAGTTATAGTAAGATTGTGTGAGTGTATTTTATACCCTCGCACGCCAACATATCATATTTATATTTTTATAAAAGTTGAGTTTTTTATTGCTTATTTTTATTAAAGTTCACTTTTTCTTGTTTTATTTATCTTAAAAATAGTAAAAGTCTCTAAAAATCTTGTCTTTTACAAAAATCCAAAAATATATATAAGCTTAAAAAATCTTAAATTTTAAATCTTTGACCTTAATTCCAAATTAGTTTGTGTGGAAACATATCTCCTTGAGAGAGTTTGGTGGTTAAGATTTGATTTATTAAGATTAGTTTATCTTTTATTTTAGCTTTTATTATAAAAATTTTATATTTATATATTTGTGCTAACCCTTAAAGTTTTGATTTTGTTTGTGTAATTCGATTCTACCTCATAAGGCGTGGAGCTTAAGGGTCTTTAAGCATGTTTAATACATAAAGTTTGAAGCTTTAGTAATTTTAAGCTTGTTGGTGAATAAAGTTTTAAACTTTACTTACTAATTAGTGGATAAGATTAATAAAGTTGTAAACTTTTGTATTAATTTGTGCTTATAAGATCGGGTGGTTTTATTCCTCTCGCTTCATCACCGGTTTTTATTCTCTTAACTTTTTATCATTTTTAGCTTAGAATCTTAGTTTAACGTTACGTTTAATTATTCGTATTATGCTTGTTAAGTCTTTTTAGTATCATTCTCTTAGCTTAATAGTCATTGTCACTAGTTGTAGTTTGTCATTTAAATTTTAGTTTAAACTTTAATTAGTTAAATTAGTTTAAAAAAAAATAAAATAAAAAATAAAAAAATAATAAAAAATAATAAAATAAAATTTAAAAGTAAAAAAAAAAATTAAATTATATATTCCGCCTTTTTCTAAAATTATCTTTTATCGTTTAGAGTGTAGGAAAAATATATTTGCATTCCTAAAGTTAAATTTGCAAAAATTTGGTTTTAAATCGCGTTTTTAAATTCCCGTAGTTACGTTTTTAGAATAAAATTGCATTTAGGATATATTTAGGTAGCTTTCCTTAGTTTACTTGCTTAGTTTGATTTAAGTGTTATTTACGTGCTTTAATTTCCTTTCCGTTATTTAATTTGAATCTAGAACGTAATTAAAAAAAAAAAAAAAAAAAAATCCAAAACATCGAGCATTTTAATAACAAACCAATAACGACGTTGCCCATTCACACCTCGTTGGGAAACGATTCGGGTTGTCTAATCCGTATACACAATCACACACGGGATTTGATTTATTATTCTTTTTCCTAAGAGAATTTGAATCTATCTTCGTGATTATTTTTGATATCGATATTGAGGTTTTATCCACACACATAACCCTTAAGCCTTCATTATCAAAGAATTAGTGTCCGAGCCGTTTTAAGCTTCTTACGGTTAGTCATTCACAAGTGGCTAGCTTGTGTGAGTAAAGCTTGACGTTTCGATACTAATCATATTTGCAGTTTTCATTTATCATGTATATGCACTTGCAGGCACTTTAATAACATGTTACTTCATTAAAGTTGAAAATTAACTTTAGAAAGTCAAGTAACATATTTCCTAGGGGTTACAAAGTTTTATGATGAGGAATTTAAGCCATACAACTAAACCAAACTCTTTTTTCCCTTCCCTTTTGAACCATCACTTGCATCTTACAAGTTTCCTCATTGGGAAGGGCTAGAACCTTAACCCTCTCAGCAAAAGCCTTTTTTGCAATATGTTTGGGTGTTGGATTCTTGCTAGCATCACCCTTTTTTGAGCTTGAACCAAAATGTTGAACCTTTGAAAATTAGTCTGACCATCCACCATCAGAACTTTCATTGCTGCTGGAAATGTTAATGATTTCTGCACACACAAAAAGGAAAATATATGAATGGTGTGTTACAGATAGCATAAATGACTTGAAAAATAAAATGTTGAATACCTGGTATGTTGCTCATTGTTTCAATTGTTGTTTTTTGTTACAGTTTTCTTGTATATGTAAGTTCATGTATGTGGTTATGCCTTTATATAGTGCAGACATTTGGTTGAAAAAACAGTGTGTGGTATGAAAGATTCTCAATTGCAGGAATTTTTTTGAAAAAACAATATTAGCTATGAAAGATTCTCAATTGCAGGTAATTTGTTGAAAAAAACAATGGTTGAAAAAGTAGTAAATGTGCAGTCATGCATGTGACTACTTGTTTTACTACTGCATTAAACTAGATAGACTATAAAATTCAAGTATTGTAATGGGGCAAATGAAGAGTCATGACTAATAGTCTAAACTCAATTCAGTGTATATCAAATTAGACTCAGAATAGATATCTAACCCCCCAAAATTACATAAGTTATCATAAATGTGTGGTCATATGTTTCGAATTGTGACTACACTTAAATAATGTGTGACAAAATATGACCCTATGATTTAGACATATAAATAAGTATTTCTTGTGACCATATATAACATCTTTAATTTAGTCACACAAAAACTCAATGTGACTAATATCAAGGTTAATGATAACCGAGTTCACATTTTGCTATAAATAATAGTCACATGAATATTACAATGTGACTATTTTGAATGTATTGGTCACATATAATACCCTTATAATGTGGCCATAAACATAATTTAAATACACATTTGTGATATGGTGTGACTATTGTAAAGCCTATAGTCACATGATCGTTCTACAATTAAATGTGACTATACACATTAGGTTTTGGCAAGCAAATACATACTAAACTTTAGACACGCATATTAACTTACGTGACCATAATTATCGAATTTTGGTTACACTTAATCATGTACGTCTATGGTTTAGTGTGACCATATATGACATTTGGTCATACTGTTCAAGTGTGTGACATATATTTGTCACATTTAAATGCATATCGTGACTAATACTCCAAACTTACTTTTCAGTTGTCACACATTTCAAATCATATATGGCTAAATATTCAGAAAAAAATAGCAGTCACTATTAAATAATGTGTGACAAACTTGACTATATGATTTAGCCACATATACAATTACTTCATGTGACCATATATGGATTTTGGTCACACTTTTCAATTGTGTGACATATATTTATTACATATGTATATATATAATGTGACTAATGTTTCAAACTTATTTGTATCTGTCACACGTTCCAAATTATAAGTGACTAAATAATAAAAAAAAAAATACCAGTTACCTCTAGTCACATAAATAGTCAAATGTGTGACAATGAAATTCCGAAATGGTCACACAAGTCGGATCAAGTGTGACGAATTTTTTTTATTCTGGTACATTTAGTCACATAAATATGTTACTATGTGGCCGCTCAAAATACAACATATGTGACGAAAGACAAGATTTGTACTAGTGTCATATACCTCAGATCTTACAGACATATAGCATATAAAAATCTAGATTGACGTATGTCAACCAGATCTAGATTATCAACATAAAAATACTTTATACTAACGAAGCGGTCAGGGCTGAGCCTCTTAGGACGAAAGTGCCTAGAGGTCTTGAGTTCGAACTCTGTGGAGAAAATTAATCCTCAATTGGTTACGGAGGCTCACCTGCGCAGAGGATAGTCACTCTGGGATTAGTCGGCTCGTAATGTCGAGCTGAAAAACAAGTATACCCAAAAAAAAAAAAAAGTGTTAAAGAAAAGTGGATTCGTGCTATGAATGTGTTTTGAAAGAGAGGCAGTTGGAGAGTGTGAGTGTTTTGGGTTTCTGTATCGTTTGTGCGTGTTTTTTTTTGCTATCGAACATGTCAAATACCGGAAGGTTCTAGACTTCTAGGTATAGGTTAAAGTGACCCAAACGATGTCGTTTAGGAAACGAACTAAAGTGAAAGTTAAAACGACCACATTTTTGTGTTGACCAAGAACGAAAACAGCCAAAAACGACAATTTCCCCCAAGCGACGGCGTTTTTTGGCATCCAATACGACGTCGTATTACACGAGAAATAGAATATAGTATAATGTGTGTACATTATAATTATCAAAAAGCTATCAAATAAGAAAAACAAATTAATTCAGTAAAATCGCAACTGAGACCACAAATTCGAAATTGATCACGAAGCTGATCTAAGGATCTTTTTGTAACCCTTCTAAATATGCTAGTACTAATACTTAACATGGCCATAGCCAGATAGCCTCGTCATTATATGAAAATGAAATGCACAAGGAAGCGGACTAGGGTTTAAACAAATTTGAATTCTAACCTTAGAATTACCCTTTTCTAGCCTTATGATATATTGATAATTTGACAGAAGACGTCTTGCTATGCAAGTTTCTTTTTATGTTAACTTGCTGTAAAGATTATAAATACATTGTTAATGAAATGGAACATAAGGTGCATCACCTCTTGTAGAAATATGACAACAATTGCTTATTCGGATTGAATGGCATAAATTCTTATAACTTTATCAATCTTTGCTCGACAAATAGGGCAAGTTCCTTGTTTAGATTCTATCTCATGTAAACATGTCATACAACTAGACATATGTCCACAAGGTACACAAGCTCCCTCGACCCGTGCTACCCAACATACCACTCACAATGCATCACCTTTCTTGCCATCCTCCTTTGAAGCGACATCCATATTGTCTTTATTGAAACCGTCATCAGGAAGCAGTGGAGCGGAAGGAGCCCAAGAATCGACTTCTACTTGCCTTGGTTCCAAAATGGTACCGGTACCCACATCAAATTCTGCTTATTTCCTAATAGGCTCGGGATCAGAAATCTCATTCACCCACCCATTGTACCCATCTTTAAGTGGCACAACTGGCATCCATCCATTAGTACTTGCTTCTGGAGTTGCACATTTCCCACCTGAGCCCGAGCCCCATCCATTATACTCAGTCTTCTGGTTGGCCCATCCATTGTTAGTTGTTTCTGCACTAGGAGGTTTCGGCAATGAGCCTGAACCCAAGCCCCATCCATTATAATGGCTCGCGGGTGGCTCATCTGCCCAGCCATTGGTGATTAGTGCGGAACTAGTGGAACCAGGAGATGAACCCCACCCATTAAGACCAGGGTCGCTTGTTGTATTACCCCAACCATCACTACAAAAAAAAACACCTATAGTCACGAAAATATAATGACGACTTGTATTTCTTGTCACTAATAACACCATATAGTGACGAGAAAAAATGTCGTCACATCATTTTGGTCACATTATAAAATTCAGTGACGAAACTATCAGGTGGTCATTAAATGGCCACTAAACTATGTGCTAAGACATTTTTTTGTTTTAATCAATCACGAAACAAGTTCGTCACAACGTTTAATCACAAAAATTGTTCGCCACTCGTTTGATTAAATTAAAGACTAAAGAGCTCTTGCTTTTTATTGTTATCCAACACTTAAAAATACAGGGACTAAAATTGACATAATACGTAAAACTTTCAATGAAACACATAGCATCATCTCGTTTCACCCCCTTCCTTCTTCTTTCTTATTTCAGACGTAAACACCAGAAAATCATTCATTCTCCCCAATTTCACACACTAAAAGCACACATTAGAACTATTCCACCATGGCTAACATCTTTCACTATTTTGCCCTAATTTTTTCGCAGGTTATCTTTAATCCCCAATTATTACGAGCTAATTTAGTTTAATTTTTAAAATTTGTTATTACTTGTCTAGAATTGTTATAAATTCGTATGTCTGTGTGTTTAATTTATTTGTCTGATTGTTGATTTGATTGCATTTTCGAGTAAGTAAACTTTAGGTTTAGAAGAAAGTTTGGGTTTGGCGGATCATTGGCTGTTACTTCGTATATAATTTGTCTAGCAATAGTAACAACAGGCTACATGCATATTTTGATGAGTTTTGTGTTCATCTGCTTACACATGGCAATGGCTCATTCCTTTTTATTTATTGCGAATAATGAAAGATAAGCTATGTTATGACACTTTATAAATTTTATCGTTTGAGTACATTTTAGTAGATATCTATGTTGTTATTCTATAAGTTAGATATAAAGTGTAATTGAAGAATCCAATAATGGTGCTAAACAAAACGAGCTCTGAATAAGATTGAAATTTTATGCCTGCGTGTATGTTTAGTATGTGGAGAAAACATAAAACCTACAATGAACAGAAAGTGAGAGGAAAACAACTCGTGAATAACTGAATGTTGGATATGAGTGGGTCAGATCATTAGCTTAACCGATTGAAATTCTGACCGACTGGGAGGGTTGCCTAGTGATCTTGGTTACAGGCAAAGGGTAGTAGGTTTAGTATAGCATGATAGATTTTTTAATGTTATATTAAATACATAGAAAGCATAATGATTGGAGGAATTATAGTGTTTGTCTAAACGAGATACTGAAAAATGTATGAATAAGTTTACTGGTCATGCGCACGAGTCATAGGGTGATACTATGTGCATTGGTTATAGAACGTATGTTGGGAGTCAATATCGAAGTGTCTTGTGATTTGTCTTTTGCAAGGACTTGAATGAAAGTTTACTTTGTAATTTTGTTCTGTTTTACTGGACAAGGATGGCAGTCTTTGTTCATTTCTGTTTCAACTAGAATTGTTGTAGAATTTCGATGGTTTGGATGGTGCTGAGTTTTTAGTTGTCAAACAGGCAAGTATCAATTGAAGAAGGGGATGCAAAAGCTCGTGAACATGGATTCATGTTTGTAGAAACTAGTGCAAAAGCCGGATTTAATATCAAGGTAACGTACTCTCAACCTTATTCTAAACCCTCCTTTTCGTAAAATCCTAAACAGATTTGTGTACACTTTGTATATCCTCAAGATGCTTTTGAAATTTCAATTCACAAGCTAAATGTTGTTTTATGTGGATAGGTGGTTTCCCTTGTAGGAGCTTATCAAGGTTGGAGCAACACTTATTATTTTATGAGCCATATTGTAACCAAGGAGAAACATCTAGTTAGGGGTAATCCTGCTTCAGTTCGAGTGGAGGTAACCAAGGAGAAACATATAGTTGGGGGTAACCAAGGAGAAACATCTAGTTAGGTGGTTTCCTCTATCTTGATCTTTTCCGAAAAATATGTTTTTTTATTAATATGTATCTTATACCGTTTATGCTTCTTTGTTACGTCAGGAATAAAGAGGTCAAAGGGATCATTATGGATTAAATGAGTATGTTGTCAAAACTGAAGGCTAAGAGAACTGAGGTCAAAAGGGATTATTAAAGTTAATATTGAGAAGGTTGTTGTTTCGTTTTCATTATCTTTTATGTTCCGTATTTACTTAAGATGGGATCATATTATCTCTATGCACTCCAACTCAATTGAAAAATATGGACTCATTGAACTAGTCTGACTCAAAGGAGTAAATTTATGTCGCTGCTTGCACAGTTATAATCAGAATTGACTAAATTTTGATTATGTTTTGTACTTAACAGTAATATTTACATGCAGAAGATTTGGTTAGGGATTGAAGCATCACAAGAATCACTTGTCTATTGGTAAGATACATACCACTTATGAATTTGTTGATATTTCATACTATATTTTTTTAGGGATTAAAGCCCTTTTTTCTTGTAGTGGATGTTGATAACAAGTGAGAGGATAGAACAAAGTGTATAATGGATTAACTTCTGCTCCTATGATTATAGATATAGTGAACTTGAGATTCTGCATAGGTATGTTGTCAGTCATATCTCTTTTACTGTTGTTTTACATTCTTACGGTTACTTGGAATTCTCTAATAAGGATTTTTTAAGTAAATTTTTGTCGAGACCAAAAACACGGCTTAAAGTCCAGAACTCAAGAGACAAAATCTATTTATAGAAGGTAATTTTGTTGAGTCTACAAGTCATTGACATTAACAAAGTATTATCACTGTTTATTTATTCTAGTTTTACGTGTATTACAGTGAGCCCTGTTCCTTTGACATGTGTAAAGGGTAAAGGGTAAAGCAGTAGGGGATGGAAGTACCAAAAGGAAGGACATGTATCCTTTATAAAATAAATGGTTGAAAGCTCATCATTGGCATCATCAGGTAATTTTAAACAAAATTAATGATTTTTAATTTTAAACAAAGAAGTGTTGTACTGAAGGCCTACAATTTTAATGACAATCATTTTGACGTGGAAGGTTATCGCTGGTAACTTTTTCATATGGTAGAGATTTATGCTATAACTTTTGATTGTTTTTTTGTATATAACAAACATTTTTTCATTCTATGACCTTCCAAATATTATGTTACCATCCATGAATGATCTTTAAGCGATTATTGTTTAGATACTCAATGAGTTATTAACGAAATATAAAAGCGATTATTGAATGAATCTTTAAGCGATTATTGTTTAGACTTTAGATACTCATGGTTTTTTATCTTCTTTCAAGCCTTGTGTTTCTACAAATAAGATTGCTAGGATTATGTTAGTTTAGACCAAAAAGCCAAAGTAAGGTTATAGGGCTCGGCACAAAGAATAGTCATGGAGGGGTTTGATAGGATTGTTATAAATCGTATCAATGGTAATATTAACCATGAGAGTGTTATTCGCAAGTTGGCTACTCAATTGATATTATAGTAGGAGCTAGATGACATTTATGGAATCTCTTTTGTTTGTATATTGTAGTACTGTTATGAATTAAGCAACTAGCAATGAATGGCTGTGTTATCCATGAAATCTACTTGTTCAATATATACTTCTAGTTGCTATATGTTAGACATGATATCAGAATTGTTAATTTTGAGTAGATTTTCCTTCAACTCTTGTATTGAGCTTTAACATCACTGAATCGAATAGTTTTTGGCTGCATTTTTGAAATCCAGAAAGAGGAATTTTTTAATGAGGTATGGCTTTTGGTTTTTCTTTCCTTATTTTTTCTTACGGACTCGTCTTGGATTGGAATTTTAGAAGTAACTTTGTTGTAGGATGTTGGAATTTCTACATACCCCAGATTTACAGTTGATGACACGAATGGTGAACTTCAAGATGGTGACTTATCACAAAAATACTAAAGATAGCAAGTCCAATGATGAAGGCATCATTTCGATTGATTCAATTTTCTTAAGAGCTTAACTTTTACTTTCATTTTGTGATCATTGATAATGGAAAAGAGTCGTGCCTTGGGGACATCCATTCCTTTTGAATCATAGAATTCATGTTATTCGGATGTAATTAGTATTATGGATTTTCATTATTATTAAATAGCAGCTGTTTAAATGTGCTGGCAATAGCAATTGTAGCAAATTTGGTATATATATATTTTTTTGTAATTTTGTTTTATTCAGTGACCGCTTTTCTCGTCATTAAAGTTAATAATAGTGACGACTAACGGATGGTAAGGTCCTGTTAGGAAAATGACGCTTTTTTTCGTCACTAATCCCCTCCAATAGTGACGACTATAACTGACTTAGTGACGAAATAAAGGAACAAATTTGGTTGTCACAAATATAAAGTGACAGACTTAGCTCGTCACTAATATTAGTGTCGATTTTCAATGTTGTCACTATTAACTTTGCGACGGAGCTATAGTGACGACAAGTGACGACCTTGATTTTCGTGACTAAACCGGTTTAGTGACGATTTTCCTGTCGTCACTATAGCCCTCTTTTCTTGTAGTGCATTTTCATCACTAACTTCAGAATTCTGAGGCTTTCTTCTCAATAAATTGGTCAAGAAGAACGGTTTCCTATTCTCCATTGAAGCTAGAAAAGAACCACATATAAACAACAATACTTTTCTAGATCAAAATTTCACTGTCCAATGCAAAAGTTCTAAGTGTGGCTATGAATTGTTGGCAACCTAAATGATACTGACGTGGCAGAAATTTTGGAAGCACAAATCAATTAGAATCTCAAAGGGGTATTAGTCATAAGCCGCCTTCATGGAATGGACCTGTTAGCATTAAAAAACAATATGTTAGTTAAGGTTCTTGTTATACCATATAATAAGTAATAGTTAGTGTTCTATGAAACATACACTTGTCAGTACACAAAATCAAATATATCATGCTTGTCCGAATCACCGTATACCTGAACAAAGTAAGTGGTTGATATCTATGATGATTTTATTTAATATTTGTTCTTTCTGGTTTACAAGTTGTGCCAATAGGCAGGATCAAAGGATTAAGGATATGCAACTAAATCTAAACGTCAAATGATTAGGTTATTAAAACTTGTAGCCATGTTATCATTAGCAACATAAATAAATGCTAAGTGAGTAAGTGATTATGATCATATACACACGAATTCAATAAAATATATAGTACTTGTAGTTAACGTATTATAAACCAATTTTAGGGTGTGTATGATCTTCTGTAAATTATAAACAAGAGATGAGTATACCCGGATGTCTAAAGCAATCTGATCATAGAACACTTGAATTAATCAATAACTGAGCATACCTCTATTGGTGATAGCATCTCGGAAAGTGAAGATTTCGTTCGTATGCCTCCAGCCACTTGTTTTTTATTTGGATCAGCAGATTAATGGCATCACATAAACGTGAAATAATCTTGGTCCAAAATTTTTATGAAATCTATACATTGATTTCATAAATCTATGGAATAGAAGCCCAAGGCCCAAAAGACGTGTGTCCGAGACTCCGAGTAGTTGGACCAGAATAGGGAATTAATAGAATTAAAAATTTACAAGTAAAGCCTCAATAATATAATTCTTATAACGAGTTCTCATTCACAAACGGTTAAAGTGTTTAACGGTCAATTATCGGGTTGTTTGGTTAAATTTTTTTTGGGTAAAACCAAAAACCATACATAACCAAATTCAAAATGGAGTGTTTAATCGAAAACTGAATTTGAATTCGGTTCGGTTTTCAAATTAAACCGAATAACTCGAATTACATCATTTATGTATATTTTTAATTTAAATATATATTTTATATTTTAAAAGTGGGAAGGATATATATTTAAATAAGAAAGATATTTACGTAATATTGAATTTTAAAAATGATATACATGTAATTCTTCTTTGTTTGATTAATAATATTTTTACAACCGGTTATATTGATATAACTTGTCTATTTAATCCTCTTTTAGACCAATGCTACAACCGGTCCATATGTGGTTTTATCTTTTAGACCTCCTTTCAGCTAGACGGGTTGATAACTACTTTAAAAGGTTTTTCTTTTAACGATTATTTTCTCACACTCTATACCACCTATCTCACAAATACCTCCAGCAAAACTTGAACTCACAATCTATAGGTTGGTGGACAACTCACATGCCAATAGACCAAATTAAAAGCCTTTGGTCTTGTTTAAAAGGCTTTAAGAACCGGTCATCGAAAATGTTGTTTTTGTAGTAGTACAACCATGTTGGGTGTTATGTGTTTAGTGGAGGAAATTGCCTTAGGGAGCTACGTTCTTTCCTTTATGCGTATGAGAAGAACTCGATACATCATCAAAACTCTAAGAAATCGTGCTAACACAATATACCTCATTACGTTAATATATAATCTCCATATTAGATATTGATTTTGGTACTATGAAAAAATTCAACAGTTGATCGAATTTCCAATAAACAAAACTATATATCATGAATTTATAAGGTGTGTGTATGAGGTGAGATACTTGCTAAAAATTATGTGTGATGTTCTTATGGTCAAATAAGTAAAATATATATGCAAGAAATAAAATTCAAAGCATATTTTTTATCGGTACGATTCCCTGTATAATAGCCAATACTGAGGGGTTAACACGCTTCTACAAGTGAGGGCGCTATGATTAAGATATCCTGTGAAGCCCGTGTTTATGAAACGTGCTATAATCAAAAACAAAAAAAGATCATAACAATATAAAAAAATCCTCACACTTTAATTACCTATTCAAGTCCAAATGTTGTTGTAGCTAATTCATCCAACAAAACAGAAAATCCACATCATGCTGCAAAAGAAGGAAAACAAAAATAGAGAGAAAAAAATACCCATAATCAAGGTTATTTATAAAAATAGAAAAGAAAAAAAAAATAACATTAAATCTTTACCTGCTACTTGAACCAAGCATAAAAAAACACCCGTTACACATGCAAAAGCTCCGGCTAAACATGTCACATTACAACTAATGTCCCTCGGTCGGGCCTCAATACCCTGTTGTTTCTTTACTGGAGGCTCTTTATTTTCCAAAGCAACTACAAACCAAACAAACCATAACTGTCAATACAATTTTTAGTTAACACATTTCCTCGAACATTTGGTGCGCAACCAAACAAAACGCAAGATTTTTATAAAAAGTAATTTTCTTTTGTTGGTCTAAACAACCTGACCTATTCTAAAACTGAACTAATAACAATTAACTTGTTTCAATTTAACATAGGAAAATATGTTTTATCCATCTAATTCACCACTTTACGGAATTCTTGTTCAAATAGCTTAAAATGAAGATTGAAGTCACGACTACTTCTATACTAAGTTCATTTTTCTCTTAACCAATTTGTAAATCACACATATATCAAACATTGAGTCTATAAACTAATCCCATGTTTTATGAAGCATTTCTTCATAGTGTGTTACTTCATGCGTATTATTTAATTGAGGGCATGCAACGTATTCCCCTAATAATTTCTACACGATATCAGCCATATAAGCTTAAACAAACACCCCGTATTTTGTTCAAGTATAAAGAGAGACAAAAGAAAGAATAAGATGAAATAATAGATGCCTGACGAAGTGGCTTCACATTTCCAAGCAACACTTTTCTTCTGAAGTATGGGTTTTGAGCGCCCTTGATACTGAACATTATTGTCTCAGATATTACCTTTGTGCATCGTTGGATCTACCCCGCTTTTCAAACATTCCAAGGTCAACTGAAATAGAAACTATGCACAAGAACAACATTCGCTTCATCCCTCAATATCCTCATGAAACATGCATAATGCTTCTTATAAAAACGAAACATCCACTCAGAGTTTAAGTCTTGGTTGCATATATGAAAACGAAACCTATATTAAAGGAGAAACTCGATAAAGAAACTTAATTTTTTATGAAAAAAAAGAATACATTTTTACATTAAATTATATCAATAAGCTAACAAAGTAAAAACTTGCTTGTCCAAAATTACTCATTCACGCAAACTAACATTTCTGCACAAACTACCAATTTCGCAAAGAAAAGAAAAATCGCAAATTTTATACTTGAGAATGATATTATAACCCATAAAACCGCCTCCCGGCACACTCTATAGGTGCAATCGCACCCTTCTCATTTGTGACCACAACTTTAAACCAATTCGGCATGTTACCAGCCTCATTAGTATGACTCATTCAAAGAGCCTGTACAATATATAAGTTTAACAATCACGACAAACAGCTTTAACAAACAAAAACAAATTACACCAGCCTAAAAAGGCTTATTTATAAGCATAATCAGGAAAAATAAGCAATCCCAAACACTCATTAAACTAAATTTAACTGAACCGAACAAAAGGAAAAACAATAAAACTCAACTGTCATCATCACCATGATCACTTGTAAACAAAACCAAAACCTGCTAAAATGTCAAAATAATATATCTGATCTCAGAATCAACCACAACACAATCAAGTCACCCAGCCAACCACCCCTTGGTGAAATCTTTTATTAACTGAATAGACAAGAAGATGAGTCCACAAAGCGTGTGCTCACCAAATAAATACACAAGACAAAGATAGTCCCCTTCAGAAGGATCCTATCTATCTCACTACAAAGATTGTAATACAAAAGACCCTCACTACAACACTCAATCAATACCTAACAATCTATAAAATTGATCAAGATGATCAGAGTTAACCAAGACTAACAATACCAGACCAGTCACCAGACTTGAGAGAGAATACGTAGCTTTTAGTGTGAGAGAATAATATGAGAGAGATCATCAGCCAAAGGGTTAGGCTCCAGCTTTTATAGCAGCCAAGATACACTTTAACCCCTCAAGAAAATAGAACCTGCTAACAAGAGCCAAAGATACAAACATTAGACCAACTTGGCAGAACAAGCCCTTTGACTTAAAGTCAAACATGAGCTTGCATCCAAACACAAGATATTTCAACACCCCCTCTCAAGCTCATGGCTTGAACAAATCAACCAGACCAAGCTTATCACAAAACTGCTTGTGTTGAGAAACACTCAACCCTTTAGTAAAGATATCTCAAGAATATTATTAGCGAAGCAACCTTCAAGGTTCTAATGACCCTCAAGCCTTCTCTAATTAGATGTAAATCAATCTCAAAATGTTTGGTTTTTTCATGAAAACGGGTTAGCAAAAGAATCAATATTGAACTACTATCACAAAACAAACTTGCATGTAACAAATCCTCTATTCCCAGATCTTTAAAAACTTTTATAATCCAAATAAGCTCATAAGTAGTAGATGCAAGACATCTATACTCAGATTCAGCAGAAGATCTAGAAATAATGGCTTGCTTTTTACTTTTCCAAGAAATCAGATTATTGCAAAATAAACACAAAACCGGATCTCGATTTCCTAGAAACAGACACTTAGCCCAATCTCATCTCAATAAGCATACGATTAAGCTTTTGCCATACACAACCTGAATACTTGTACCAGAGCAGCTTTAAGTATCTCAAAACCCTAAGTGCGCAAGAAATGAGAACTAAGAGGAGCATGCATGCCGACTTAGGCAATGAACTGCATAAGAAATGTCGTGCCTAGTAAAGCACAAGTATATAAGCTTTCAACCAACTTTGATACTCGGTCATGTTAGACAAGAACTTATCATTCTCACTCAACATGACTCAAAACCACATTCTCACAAGAGGAGTAGCAAGCAGTTTACAAGCCAACAACCCATATTCAAGTAACAAATCCAAACAATATTTTTTAGAAAAAGACAAAGACCAATTCAGCTTTAACACTTTAATTCCCAGAAAATATTCAAGTGGACCAAGATCTTTAATCATAAACTTTGAATTTAGAAACTTTTTGAACTTCTCAATTTCACTAACATTATTACCAGTGATGACAATATCATCCACATAAACCAATAATGCCAAGAAAATACCATCAGAGTCTTTAGTGTATAAAGAATAGTCATTAAGACTTTGTTTTTCCACCAAAGCAAGTAAGTTTTCATTCCACTTGAGCTTGTTTTAGCCCATACAAAGACTTATTCGATTTACACACTCTAGTTTCATTCTTATCATAATAACCAGGGGCAATTGCATATATACATCTTCATACAAATCACCATATAAGAAAGCATTATTAACATCCAGTTGAAATAAAGGCCAATTGTTAGAAATAGATAAAGCAATAAGACACCTAACAAGAACCATTTTGACAACAGGACTAAATGTTTCTTCATAATCAATACCTTCCCTCTGATTATAACCCTTAGCAACAAGTCTAGCTTTATATCTATCAACCTCACCAGAGGACTTAAATTTGATTTTCCAAATCCATTTTCAAACAATGGCAAACCTACCATTAGGTAATTCACACGACCATAGGTATTATTCTATGCAATGCTTCCATTTCGTGAATTCATAGCATCTTTCCACATAATTTTTGAATAGCCTCTAAAGAGACTTAGGTTCACAAGACTTATTAAGAGTAGTAGAGAAAAACATATTAACTTTAGACATATTGGAATAAGACACATATTTCTCAAGACCATACTTCACATTGCTACCAACAACAAAGTTATTAAATCTAACAGGCTGACTTCTAGTTCTACTAGACCTCCTAACACTTGGTGGTGCTTCTATTTGAACATTTTGATCCTCACCATTGAAAACATTTTGATTTGTGCCCTCAGAGGTGATAGTATCATCTATCTGGGTTGCTGTGGTTGCACCTCCTTCATTGACTGTGCTAGCACAATCATCTGGAGGTACCATACCACTACCTTCCTCATTAAAAGAGTCCCCATCTTCATCATAGGGACTTTCAGACCCATGAATGTTAAAAAAGTTCAAGTTGTGTACTCCATTATCATCAAAGTTTGGTTGAGAATTATTAAACTCATTAATAGGTTTACCAAAATTATTTGCAGACTTATGAAAAACATTTGATAACTTCATTTTAAAAGGAAACACAGTTTCATAAAATGTAACATCTCTTGAATAAAAAACAGATTTACTTTCCAAACCATACAATTTATAAGCTTTTTTAAGACTAGAAAAACCAATTAAGACACATTTTTCAGATTTAGAACCAAACTTATCATGTGAATTTAAAACAGTGGAGTAACACAAACATCCAAAGGATATGATGTGAGAGAGACTAGGATCCTTACCATACACTAAAAAATAAGGGAAGCACCGGACAAGCAGAGGAGGAAGCATGTTAATAAGATATACAGCAATTAAAACACACTCAGGCCACATATTCAAGGGAATCCCCCCTGAAATATAAGACTCCTAGCAACATTAAGGAGGTGTCATGTTTCCTCTCAAAGAATCCCATTTTGCTGAGGAGTAGGCACAAGAAGTTTGGTTAAACATCCCTAAAAAAAAAAAAAAAAAAATGGATAATTGATTGTTGACAAACTGGGCCCATTATCGACCTTATAATCTTAACTTTTTATTAAACGTGTAAAGACAAGTTTTATAAAATTTGTAATATGATCTCAAACTTCAATTTTGGATTACGTAAGATAAACCAAAAATGACTCTACTAAAATCATCAATCAAAGTTAAGAAATACTTAAAACCTTCTTTACTAGTAACCTTATAAGGACCCCAAACATCACAATGAATAAGATCCCCAACATATTTAGTTTTATGTTCACTTAATGGAAAAGGTTTTCTAGTTTGTTTGGCCTTGTGACACACATCACAAGGAGAAAGATGATCCACCTTTTTAAAACCAATTTTATTACCCAAAATAGACAAGACTTGATCAGCTGGATGACCAAGCCTTTGGTGCCACAACTCATTAGAAACATGACAAACAAAAACAGAATTACACATAGCAAGATTAGACTCACCACAATCTGGTCATCAAACAAATAGAGACCACCAGAGACACTACCAGTCCCCACAATTTTGCCCAATTTCAAATCCTGAATGTAGCATTTATGCTCATCAAAACCAACAAAGAACTTACTGTCCTTAATCATCTTATTAAGCACAAATGTAATCATTATACTCGTGAACAAAAGAACATCAAATAAAACCACACCGAAGTAAGTCTAAGACTACCAATAAAGAATAGCTACAGCACCATTAGGGTGACCAGCTTAACATAAGACTAGAAATATCAACAACATTAAACATATTCTTAATAGAGTCACTATATGCTGATTAGCACCGTAATCAATAACCCACCCTAAAGTAACATGATACGTAACTAGACTCTAGCATTTGAAAAACCTCTCAAAGTGCAGATTAAACATCACATTGTTATTGAAGAAAGTGGGATATATACCTGCCATACTTGCAGAACCATTAGCAGATGGTTTTTCATTAATGAGACTTAAGAGTTTCATCATTTAGTCATTAGTGAAAGAACCAGTCATAGAACCAGAAGAAGTGGATGGTTGAAACACATCTGCATTATTAGCATTAAACTTTTTGACAACAGCAGATCATGTTAGTCAAATTAGGATTCCTTTTAAAACCGTGGAGGATAGCCATTTAACTCAAAGCATCTTTCAATAGTATGCCCAATTAGACCACAGTGTTTACAAACCAGATTAGGATTAGGTCCCCTATTACCAATATTATTATTACTATTACCATTTCTCCTAACAAAGTTGTTATTAGAGTTGGAATTATTATTGTTCTTAGCAACAAAAGCAGCAGGTTGAACCTTGTTGTTAGAACCAGAACTAGGGTGGAGTCCTCTATGAGACTCCTCCCTAGAAACCACATTAAAAGCCTCTTTAACATCTGGTAAAGGATCCCTAGCCAGAATATTACTCCTAATAGGTTGATATACATCATTTAAGCCCATAAGAAACTGCATAAGTCTAACTAGCTGATTATGTTTCAACACACCCTCAAGAGCAAAGACAAGTACAAGTAACAAGGTTAAAGTATCAAATTCTCCAAAGAGAATTCAACTTATGATAATAATCGTATCGATAATTTACCTTGCTTAAGAGAGTTAGTCTTATGAATCACATTACGTATAATGCACCCATCAATTTTATCATAAGTTTCCTGTAATTCATCCCAAACTTCATATGCAATTTATGAGTAAACATGTCCTAAGTACAACCTGGAGACAAAGACCCATAATCGAGCCAAGAACTATGGATTACATCTTTCCCATCTTTGAAAGAACAAGGCTAGTAACAGGTTTAACACAAGTAGCAACAACAAATCCCATTTTATTTTTACCTTTTAAAGCAATTTTCATAGTAGTAGACCACATTTTGTAATTATCGTAACCTGAGTTTAAAATGCACAATAGGAACATTAGAATTATCACTAGAATGCAAGTAGAGAGGAATACCAACATCCAAAGAACTAATGAGAACTTCAGCCATAATCAATCAAGAAATAAGACAAACAAATAACAAAATGTAAGAAACTACCGGATAGCGAGATACCAAACAAGAAACCAAACCAACAAAAATACCAAAGAACTACACTACCAAGAATACTAATACACACCCAATTCTACCGAAATGAAAGTATCACACCCTATATGTGGAAGAGCAGGTTTCCGTACCTCTCAAGGATAGGTCAAGATGTTACCCAGAGTTTGCATGATACAACTAAAGTATTCAGAGAATTAAGAGAATAGAAATAAACCTTTCAAGAAGTAACGCAGCGGAAACCAGATTACCAACTCTCTTGATTCACTTAGTCAAGAGAGTCAATAACCAACCAAGAACCCCAAGAACACCACCAGGAATCACCGGAATCAAGATCCCCAAATTTACCAAATTAGGGTTTCAAAAAACCCTAATCGATAAATCCAATATCCACCACTAAAATCAACAATTAACACCATGGCCCTTAAGAAAACAGCCTCACAAGATCCCAATTGCTCAAGAAACCCCCAAATTTGAGATCAAACCCTAAAAACCCTAATATCAAGAACCAACGGAGATCAAAGCCGTGGCTCTGATACCATGTCAAAATAATAGATCTGATCTCAGAATCAACCACAACACAATCAAGTCACCCAGCCAACCACCCCTTGGTGAAATGTTTTATTAACTGAATAGACAAGAAGATGAGTCCACAAAGCGTGTGCTCACCAAACAAATACACAAGACAAAGATATTCCCCTTCAGAAGGATCCTATCTATCTCACTAGAAAGATTGTAATACAAAAGAACCTCACTACAACACTCAATCAATACCTAACAATCTATAAAACTGATCAAGATGATCAGAGTTAACCAAGACTAACAATACCAGACCAGTCACCAGACTTGAGAGAGAATACGCAGCTTTTAGTGTGAGAGAATAATATGAGAGAGATCATCAGCCAAAGGGTTAGGCTTCACTTTATAGCGGCCAAGATACACTTTAACCCTCAAAAATAGAACCCGCTAACAAGAGCCAAAGATTCAAACATTAGACCATCTTAGTAACAAGCCCTTTGACTTAAAGTCAAAACATGAGCTTGCATCCAAACACAAGATATTTCAACGAAAAAATCTAACCTAAATCCACTAGAAATAATTGATAGGACAAATCATCTACCAAAACAATTTTTTTCATACGGGTTCTTGAATCACCAACTTAGATATGGGGTGTACAACGAATCCTTGCTACGTCGCGCTGTAACGCCATAACCTCTCGCTTCACATCGATATAAGAAACCCTACGGCAATTCAAGATTTTAAGAACCCTCCGATCATCTTATTTTTCCCTTTTTTTATATATGATTTTTTTTTGGAAATTGATCGAATCACATATTCATTTTCAAATAAACGATATAAAAAACTGCAGTTTTCACAAAAGGGTGCGTGTGTTCTTTTAGTAGTTTGGTGGAAAGAAGATTCAGGAAGAAAATAATGATGAACATGGAAAAGTGTTAGGTCACTAGTTTTACAAACACAAGTTATATAGAAAGAGATGAAGGCGATTGAACAAGTAACTCACACATACACGTAAATAATAATACGGTTTAGGCAAAGAGTATGAATGAGAGAAAAACTTGAACAACCAACCTTCAAATGAAGGTTATTACATGGTTTATATAGAGCTAGGGCAACACCCTCTCCTTCCCTATTCCTTATTGGGCTTGGGCCTAAACTTATGGGCCTTCTACATAAGCTTGACCTTAAACAAACATAAAGGCCATAATAAAGCTACCTATTACATATGAAATATAAATACTTGAAAAATCTGTTAGGAGTGATTCCAACAATCTCCCCCTCAAGTATATATGAATGAAAACGGTGAAAGCGTTGATGTAATAGTAGCAGGACGCCTTCGACATTCTTCTTTCTTTTGAGAAGAATTGCCTTGATTCGAACAATCTCCCCAGTGTAGAGAGATAGTTATCTTTGAACAGCTATGCTTTGACGTCATCTTTAACTTTGTTCTTTGATCATTGTTCTTTGTGGTGAGTGTGATAGTATGTTGTTGTTCCGCATCGTCTGCCTCAGTTCCGCTTTCTGCTCCAGGTTCCACGCCATTCTTCAACATGCTCACACGCCTTTTGACGCGGAATTCAAATCGATGAAGTTCTTTAAGTCTTTAACTTTGTAGATTCTTTGGTTTGACGAATCATTTCGACCGTTGTGTTGCATTGAGATAGATAGAACTTCCATTAGTGATGATGTTGGCGTGAGCATGAGAAGAATCAAGACGATCATCCCGGCCCGAGCTTCCATAAGAAGAAAACATTTCAAACGGTTAGTAATAAGCGGTTTCCGCCACTTACAAGTTTGAACTTCGAGAGTGTCAACAGCAAAGTGTGAGGACACAACTCTAATTCTTACAGGCCGCCTCAACCGGAGTCCCACAAGTGAGATAACGCGATGTACCGAAGTACATCTACAGTTCGATGAGTCAGGTACACCAAGCATCACCTCACGACCAGACCGCTTGAGACACACCAGTAATCCACGGGAGTTACCGGCGACTCCGCCGACAGGTCGTTTGATGTTGACCGCAGGAGTTTCCATTCAATCATCGAGGATCACGATGTGAACCTCTCATAAATGTTCTCGGCTGATTGCTAAGATCCGTGAAGGACTCGATATGAACCACCGATGATCTTATTAGTTGATCATCAAGTGATTAAATGTCAAGTGTTCCTAAGAGATCTTTTGATGAATCTCGTGGCTCTAGACTCAATAGTGCGTTTTGGTTTTCCTGGTCGGAGACTAGGGAGAGGGTCTCCTTCTTCAATACCAGTAATCTCTAAAAGAAAGCCGATAGTTTACGTAGGGTTCCCTGTGAGAATGAAACAAGCTTCGTTTGAGAGAAACTTGAGTGGATAAGAAGGTTTAGTGCATGCGTCATTGGGTCCATGACGACTTTTAATCTTCAATACCGGCGTCACTAAGTGACAACCAAGAGCATATGAATTGAACCCTGTCCGCCCTAAGTTGAATAACTGAGGGCTATTTCTTTTCACCTTTTTCTTTGCATTTCTTTTAATTCTTCAACTCCTTCTTTCTCCGATTCTCATTTTCTCCTTTTACAATCATACCTAAGGACTTCTAAATACTAACTATTTGTGGTGTCCTTGGGTAGATCCTCCGGCTCTGGCGGATCATAGGACGGTTATTCCTAACCTTAGTCACCTTATAACTCCATGACTAACCTATGTTTGCCATTAAAACCATCTGATGAAAAAATGTCTCTCTAAGGGTTTGTTAATGAAAAACATGTTTGAACCATTGTGAGAGATGATGTTTTGCATAAATACTCCCTCTCCACATGTGCTTAATAGTTTTAATGGTTAAATGCACAGTGAGGAAAGAGCGCGCACTTTTGAATTGATCCAATCAAGATAGACAATCCCCCGCGAGACACGGTTACGTTGCATAGTTAAAGAGTTACATTGTAAGCTTTTAGGTGACAACTAGCTCTAATAACTACCTTGAAGGTGTAGACAAACCTTGGAAGGTTGTCAAACCCGCCAGAGTTCATGTCTATCAAAAGTTTCTCGAATGGTACATTCTACTCGCACAAGTCCTTTAGAGACACGTTTACATCACTAGCGAACTAGCTTGAAATTATTACCCGTTCCAGACAAGTCTTTTCGAAGTTACTAACAGTTTAGTACCACATTGGTTAAGTCCGAGGTACACAGATTCATTTGCATTTTGTACAACATATTTCTTATCACACAATTTTCTCCCCTCAAAAATGGCATATTAAAGTGTTATTTTTGAAACGTTTGAGAATAAATATGACCATTTCGAAGTGTTGCGGAAGAATGACCACATCGTGAACAATTTGTGAACAAAGTTTTGAATCATACTCCCTCAACAAGTGATACAAACGGTTGAGGTTTTGAAAGTCTTAAGGGAAAGTACTTGTTCTTTTGAGCAAAACCTTGAAAAGAAAAAGGTTTGATAGGTTTTACTCAAAAGTAAGAAGCTTTCGCTCCTTTTATAAGGATTGTGGCATCGGCGCACTACGTGGTCCTTTCTTGACCATTACGGGTTGTATAATCGTATGTGTGCACAAGCCATTGACATATTAAATCATACATCCAAAATTATATGAAGGAAACAATTCAAGGGGTACCGGAAGTGCGTTGATGTTCCTGTGAGTGCGCATGGGCGTTGAAAGCCGGTGATGTTTCTCCGGTCTAACCACCAACATAGCTCTCCAATCGTCTAATCGATCCCTTCAACAACCGTTCATCAATCATGGTGATGATCCTCTCACATCCCTCCTTTCCGAGAATTCCAATACTACGAGACCCAACTTTCAGCGTATATCCTTCAACCCGTACGCTAATCCATCCCTAACCACCTCAAAGTATGATCCCGAATTTCTGAAGATCACTACACGCCATTAAGCGCTTTGAAGTTCACCGCGTAAACAACTCAAAGGTTTGCCGATGAGCGTATATTGAGGTAGCCGATTGAGATCGGGAAGAGTAAGCATTGGAGGAGTGAGGTTGACACGCGTCCGATAAGATTCAACAACCATCCGATATCTTCAACACGTACTTTGATCACGATGCGTCTAATGAAGATGAGAACTGACTTGATAAATTCACGTTGAACTTCGCCGAGAATTGTCTCATACGACCTTGTACCTTGGCAAGGTACATGTCTTCGATGTCGTTGAGGGACAAGTTCTCAAAGTTAGCCTCGGAGAATCCCATAGTCTGTTCAATGCGTGTCGTTTGAAAATATGATATTCTTTAAGAATGAATAGTCCCACCCAGACTTGAGATCAGAAATGTGTTTGATAGCCCGCGATGTCCTTAGAACTATGCATATTGAGACTTACGAACCGAGGCGACCATGTAGATTCTTGACATTCAGACTGATGATGAATCAATACAAATCTTGGTGGTAATAGCACGTTGTGAGAAAACAAGTGATTTGCACGTTCCTCGATAGCTATGCGGATTTGAGTAAATAGCATGGGAATGGAAGAGTCAATGATGTAGCGTATTTTAGCGAACCATGCGCTACGATGTAGAGAAAATCAGTCTCTGGTAAAAGTATCGGAAGGGAATCCGTTAATTTACCGTCTGTTTGGCCAATGGTGGTGGGGGTTTGGTCGATGATTGTGGTATGGAGGGTTGTCCATTTGTGTGAAGTCAATGTTTGCTTCCGGATTGAGCCAATCCATGTCGTTAGACATAGCTCGGTCGATGTTCTCAAGATGATATTCGACCTCGTATTTCGAGCTGTCTTTAAGAAGTTGGAATGCTTCATTCTTGATTACGCTTCAATTCAGTTTTCGTCATTTTCTTCACATGGAACTTTTCTTGCAAAAGTTTTGCGTGCTCAATGTAGAACCGTCTACCAATTCTTGACCTTCATTGGGTAGGGAGTTTGATTGACAAGTTTGGAGAACCATTCAAACTCTTTGGTTTTATCGTCATCTAGCCATGAACATCAGTGATCGTCTTCTTCTTCTTTTTGGACCTTGATGATGATCGGTTTTCTACCACTTGTTTGGGTGAGGTGGGTTGTTGTATGGGCTCGAGGACCTCTTCATCGTCACCACAGTATACCAAAGTAATCACTGTTTTATGAGTCGGGGGTGGTAACTTCGGAATCGTCGAGGTTTATCGTTAGAAGACGAGGTGGAGAGACTGTTGAGAAGAAGTTCGTGGTGGAGGAGGTGGCATAGAGAAGATTACGAGTTTGCCGGCGTTTAGGTCAGAATCCTTATCCTTATCATCGTCATCTCTTAGTGGATTTGGGTTGATCGGTGACTCCTTGCATGATGACGAGTTGAAAATCAAGTAGATTTTGAAAAATTCTTCATCGAAGTGGCGTTCAGTCGCTTTGACATTTGTATCACAAGTTTAGCGATTCTTCAGATTGAGAGAGATCGTCTTTGGCCATTGTATTTTAACCAATGCTACGATGTTAGGGGTGTGTTATGCGGAAAATATTTCTCTAGTCACGCGAGGGGCGATGTCAAGAAGAAACTTGTGAGTATGATCTCTTAACGTCTTTTCCGGAGTTCCTTTAGGACTTTAGAACGATATCCTGAGGTACTTGTTAGTGTAACCGATCATTTCGATTCAGTTCCTCTTTCTGATGATTCTTCATGAACCGAACAATTCCCTTTCTTTCTCCATCTTGTCTTTCTCGTCCATACATTATCTTGTATGTGATCAACAAAGTTCAACTTTTGTGGAAACGCGTTTTTTTCTTCGACTTGTTTATGACTGTGAATTGGTTATGAGCTTGAGAAATCCAAGATCGAAGTGGTTTCTTCACAGATTTGGATGATGATTTTGTTGATCTTTTGATGGTGGTGGTGATGAGTGAGATGAAGAATGCGATGAGGAGGGACATGAGGAGATTAGGGGTCCTTTGGAGGTCTGATATCCTCCTTGGAGCGAGTTGGGCTGAGAAAGTCATCATAATCTTCTTGTCATCATGTCCGGTTTAGCCTTTTTCTTCCGTCGTTCCTTAGCCTTCAATCATTTTCTCTTTCTGATCTTATTCTTTTACGGTTCCTCAACTCAGTTTTAAGATTAGTATCTCTCCACAAGCGTTTGTTGTTGCACAAGAGTGGTGGCGCAGTCCACTTATCGGGTTGATTAACCGCATCGGGACCTGGTGAAGAGTGGAGCGACCACTTGATCCTCAGGGCACCCATTTGATCTTTTGCAAATTCTTGACTTTTGAATTTGTCTAACTAATTTAAACTTCTTCTGTATGATTGATCCGGTTGCTCTTCATCTTGAGCTTTCATCATGGGACTCAAATGCAGTCTTTCCTTTTCCCGTTCATTATTGGACTTGTAGATTTAGCTGCTGGAGGAGGAATACGGTTCTTGATTCAGAGAAGGTAATCTCTTCATCATTACGTGTGTGCAAATCAGAGCTTTCGTCCACAAGCTTTCTTTGCGGTTGGGTTTGGGAATTGGGATGGAGCTTAACTTCCTTAGATGGAACAATCCTCTTTGAAGGAGGAGTTCCTTTGGGAAGCTTCCTGACTCACGGTACTTGCGTACTTCCTGCACTTCCCTCTTTGGTTCTCCTACGGTGTTCGAAGATTTTTCGTCGAAGATGACCAACTTTGCCTTGTCTTACGCTTCGGATACCTTTCATGCGTTTGAGCTTTTACATCTTGAGAAATCTGGTAATCAGACACCATGTTTCACGTTTCTTGATTCTAACAGATAGAATGGGTTCCGTCAACATGTCGTGATTGTTGGGGTCATTGAACCTCTTGGGATATGGGATGAAGTCAAGTGCTCTCTGGATCAATTTTATATATCGATGTAGGGAATCTTTGAGCCAAGTTTGTTGAGAAATGACATCATGTCATCCCAAATCGAGGTGCCGATAGCGATGTGTTTCTTGTTGACCAATGCGAATATTTCGAGTTCCATGAGCTTAGGGTGCTCCATAGCCGATGTCCACGACGGCAGAACTTGGTGATGATCATGTAGAAGTTCTCGGGTTGAGGAATATACGCTTCTACGTGAGATGCTTGGTGATTACTCCATAGCCTCATCATAATCGATATTGATTAAAATTGGAAGTGAGCTCTTGGGTGTGGCATATAGTTTGGTTGGATGACATGAGAATTAGGAGAAACGACCCTTAAGTCTGCAGGTGTAATGGTGACTTGTTTGTGATTGAAGTCCACATGCGGTTGTCACTGACCCTTTCCATAGTGTTCGAGCTGTTGGATGTAGATCTCCGAGAACAGTTGCGAGTGTGAAAGCATGTTGATACGGATGAGTCTTCGAATGTCAATAGCAATTAAACAATGAAGATTGCAGAGCAAGTGAGGGTTGTCAAAGTCAACCAGATTATTATTCTCCTATCTTCATTGGATAGCCATGAGGATAGATATCGGCAATGGAGAGAACTTGAGTGCATCCATATTCATTTGTTCGACCATGGTGATGCGAAATAACATTAGCCAAGAACCAGAAAGACATAATGTTAGTCCTTGAAGGTCTTATTGTCTAGTTATTGAATATGCATTGTCAATGATTGATACGAGTCCTAAGTCACTTGTATATCAATAGTCCAATGACGTCGTGAAATGTTTGATTAGTTAACTTTAAGTTTTAAAGTTTATTTTATCACTTGTTCACAACATATCAACGATTCCGGTTTATTAGTGACATTTTAGGATTACGTGATGATATGATTAGTTTATTTACAAGTTTGTACTGCGTAACAATTCATAGCGAAGGTATGATCTCGGCTTATCGTGGGATTGGTAAAGTTATGCGTAAAGCGGGAATGATATATATCGTGGCGTAAGCTTACTGCGTAGGGTCTTAACTTCTGGCGTAGAAGTGTTACAGCGTAGGAAAAAGAGACCTTAGAGCTTATGCGTAGGCATATATTAACCTTCAGCGTGGGCTACTGAAGAGTTGACCTTATCGTTAGAGGTCATTGTTCGCATATCCTTCACGGATATCGCGTAGTCCCATATGTAGAACCTTATGCGTAGGCGCTACAGCGTGAAGAATCTTCACGCACATAACAAGCTCGGCGTAGGTGATCCTATCGTGGTATATTAACCTTGATTCTGAATATTTAGTGTTGCAAGCATGAAATAAAGCATCATATCATCAATGTTAAACACATAACATTCATATTATAACAGATCAAAACACATTTGAAAGATTAAAAGCACGGTTAGTGAAGCTCATAGCGTAGTCTAAACCTAAATCTCGTGATATGAGATCTAGCCATGGAATATGCACCAAAGTTTTTCTAGTTTATCTTAGATGTTGTGAGAGCATAATGACCAAGTTTTAACAATTAATTTGCGGTGAATCAAAATACCCAATCTCAGAACATTAAACCCTAATTTCAATTGTTAACCATTCGTGTTTCGGGTGGTTATAGACCTTGAAATCATCAATTCAATAATACAAGAGTATACAATAATCTTTTATTAAAACACTTCACATACAAAAATACCCAATTCGACTCATAAACCCTAATTTTCAAGAATCATCAATTCGTGTTTAGGGTTGGATTTTGATGGTAAAAATGGTATCATTGATGTATTTTGAGCGTTTTGACATAACCATTACACCACAAACACACACATGTTGATTGTGTGTTCTTACACATAAGCAAAGAACACCTAATCAGCAAAGCGTTTTAGCCGTTGGATTTTCAAAATTCAAAACCTTATGATAAAAAAAACATGTTGTGATCACAAAAACACTTACAAGATGGAGATCAAACCGGTTTTTCTTGGAGTGAAGTTTTAAGCGTAGGATGGTTTAGGTATTTTTGCATTTAATGATAAGTGAAAGAGAAGTAGGTGGGAGGGTGTTTTTATAAAGTTTAACCTTTTGGCAGTTTTGGTCCCTTCACCTTTTCCTTTATTCAAACCAAGCCATTTAACTTCCATTTTGGTTACCAAACAATTTTTAGGAAAGAAGCTTGACGACACTCCCCCTCGACTTGAGAAAATAATGAAAGGTTATTAACTTAAGTCCGAGGAGTGTCTTTGAACCAGAAAATGTACCACCATTTGTAAAAAAAATCAACCGAGATATGATAACATGCAAGTACACAGATGTTTTGAAGCGATTAAAGGATATTTTCTCCCCTCACACTTGATCGGAAAATACTAAATTTTGAAAGATTAAAGTGTTGTTGGCGGAATGTACTTACAATGTTGAAAGAAAAGTAGATTAGAAGAATATTTTTGTTGTTTTATCGAGGTTTATAATTTTGTATATTGTTTTTGAAAAATTATTTACAAAAGAGAATTTGGTGTTTGACAGGTTTTAAGACTGTTTTAGGAGATCATCCAATTCCTCTTGAGTCAAACACCTCATACCAATCGGTGGACCAACTCATTAAACCTAGCGGGAGGCAAGGCTTTGGTGAGAAGATCTATAATTGGTATTCGTGTCCCACAAAATATAATTCAACGGTACCACGTTCTATCCTTGATGAAATGATATCGAAGATCGATGTGCTTTGATTTCAGTCTTGAAGCGAGTTGCATGAGATTGCAATAACTTTGTGTTATGAATACATCGAGATTACATCAAATCACGTAACCATAGTCTTAGAGTTGTGTTCTCATCCATATGACTTGAGCACAACATGCGGACATGGCTACATATTACGCCGGGTTGATGGCAGTGATGTACAATCCTGCTTCTTCGATTGCCATGACACAAGTTTATCACCAAGAAATTGTAAAGCTCCTGAAGTACTTTTCCGTGAGTCTAAGCATCCTGCGTGGTCGTCACGGCGATTAGTTCAAAACCAGAATCCTTGGATACCGGATCCCCAAATTAATGGTTCCCTTTGGAGGATTCTTTTAGCCTCGAGAGGTGGGTTTGATTGGTGCTGACGTGATAGCGGGAGCATAGATAAGCGGCAAAAGACAATATCGAGTACATAGTTGTTAGATACATGAGAGACCCTACTACGGTATTTTGTAGGGTCCACCAATTTCCCATGTAATTCAGCGTCTAGCTTCTTGGTATGAGCCATTGGTTGTGGCATAGGTCCTGAGTTTTCATTCCAAATTTGTTTAACAATTCAAGGGCATATTTGGACCTCGAAAAAATACCAGGGTGATTGATGAACTTGGTCCGAAAGAATGTAAGTTCACACATCATGGACATTTCAAAATTTTTCTTCATTAGTTTTGCAAAAGCGATTGAAAACTTTTATGTGTAGACCCAAAAATGATGTCATCCACGTAAATTTGAACAATTAAGATATGTTCCCGTGATATTGTATAAAAAGAGTTGGGTCAACCGAACCTTTGGTGAAATTATTAGCAATGAGGAAAGATGATAGCTTATCGTACCATGCCCGAGGGCTTGTTTGAGACCATAAAGAGCTTTGTTCAGTTTGTAATTTGGGAACTCGGGATCAACGAATCCATCGGTTGGTGACATAAACCGTTTCTTTAAGTTGTCCATTGAGAAGCAGCTTTTGACATCCATCGATAGACCGTTATATTCATATGAGCTGCAGAACTAGAAATATCGAACGACCTCAAGACCAGGCGAACAAAAGATTCTTCAAAGTCAATCCCTCTTCCTGACGATAACCCTTAGCCACTGAGGCGTGACTTGTTTCGATTACGTTCCTTGACATCAATTTGTTTTCCAAATCCATTTTAGACCAATGGTAGACTCTGTTGGTCTTTCAACCAGTTTCCATACTTCAAGGCGTTTGAATTGGTTGAGTTCTTCTTGCATGGATTCAATCGGTTGTCTTTTGTCATTCGTCTTTGATGTTTTTAGGTTGATTGGCGGTGATGAGTGCATAAATGCAATGTTCACCATCGTGTGAAGGCGTTGTCTCTATAGCGGCTGGTTGATTGGGTTGCCAATAATGTTTTCGAAGGATGGTCTTTTGTCCATCTATGTGTGAAGGTTGATGTTGGTATACATTGTGCAGTTTGAGGATTCAAATGGTTTGTCGAAGATTCGCGACATCTGCGGCAGTCTCATTAGCAAGGTTGAAGAAGCATTTGGATCAAAATCTGCGGGTGGGGGTATATCATTGAGAATATCATGTTGGTTCATCATTGTTAAGCGGTGTGTTCAAGCTGTTGTGTTGAGTCAAGTGGTGGTGCATCTTGCAATGGTTGTTGTATGAGTGTATCGGGTATAGGAATATTACTCGGGTTGTGCGCGGAAACATCGGATACACTGGAGCACGTTCATCAATATCGTCAACGAACAGCGAGAGCAAATAACCTTTCCATTTGTTGTGGAAAAAGGCTGAGGGGCTTTCTTGGTGATGATGGGGGTTGAGGAAGTTTAAGCGGTTGTGACCGGGTTCTAAGTTGTTATACTGAAGCCATTGTGAATATAATCGAAATGAGCATTGTCGTTTCCCCAATACGACAACTGTCTTTAGCGGATTTGAAACTTTGATGAAGTCTACATTTCCTCTAACTTTTGAAGGTTTGGTATGCAGCCGAATTTGTGTAGGAAAGGCGATGAACCACTGAAAATCGACTAATTGGAAGATCCGTTCGAGGGTAACATGCTAGAAATCAACAAGATCTTTTAACGTATTTGGTAACTTCACACAAGATCTTGAGTAAATTGAGCGATAATACCAAAGTGAGGCGTTTGAGCCCATATCGTCTTATTTCTTCCCCCAATTGAAGAAGGAATTGAAGACCTTGGGTTTTCATAAAATGTGAAGAACAAAGGAAGCAATGACCACCTACACACTCTCTCCCCTCCGATGTTTTCAATGATTGGGAATCATACACCACGTATGTTGATGATGAATTGAAGGCATGAAACCTGTATGGGAAGAGTGAAACCATGTATGTCCAATTGATCGAACAAGTGTGAAGTACCAAAATATTTGAGAGTCAATTGCGATAAAACTTCTCATTGATATTGTTGATCATCAACATGACATTATTTAGAGGAAACACTTTGATCTTGTTTATAGAAGATTGGTTTGTTAGTAGATTCATGTGTATCGAAATTAGAGTATTATCGGTTTATGCAGTGAGCTTATTGATACATATGAAGCCTGACTTTGGCGGAATCTTTAACGGAGGAGCAAAATGTTTCCAATTCATGACGATGAAACAATGGTGGAACCGGTGATGAATCATTAAATTTAGACGGTGAAAACGGGTCCCTATTTGTGTGCGGTGAAGCCATTGCTGGTATGCATGGAAAAATAGAAGGGGTGCAAGGAAGAGAAAAACATGGATCCCCAAGTGTAGCCGGGTTCGGATGTTAAACATAATGATGTAGTGTCAATTATCTTCTTGACACTTGACATGCTAATTTGATGATTTCCTTTCACGCCTCACGGATGGATGTAGAGTATCACACTTGTTTTGGTGCAACTACTTAGTATATCTTGCTGTAGAATCCACACAAGACGCAGCGGTTTGAAAACTCTACCCATTGGTATCCATCTAAGGTTAGATCTAAGGGATGTGGAAACTTCTTTTGGGAAGAGTCTGCGTCCTATATGGATCCACCTATTAGGTTTACGACGTTTACGATCAACGGGTTTATTTCTAGCGTTTGTTGAGTTAACTTAGGTTTTGGTTTCTACTACGGGTAGTGTTCATGTATACACTGAAGGTGATACACTAGGTCGTGAACCTAAGATTCCATCCTTTTTAAGAAGTGCCCTTTTCCTAGCCTTTTCAGATCAGTTCTTATGACGTGTCATGTGAATCATATGATCTTTACTTTTAATGCTCAATTTAGACGGTGTTGAACTAATCCTAGATTTGCCGGGCGACCACAAGTTGAGGTTTACGAAGCGAGTATGCGAAGCAGTTTAAACATGTTTAAACGAAGGATTATTCTTAGGCCGGTGTGGGTATTTGGTTTTATCAAATGATTATTCTCACAACTTGGGAAACCGTGGTTTTGATGATTTTGAGGCGTTGAGATTTAAAAGCGGTTGGATGTCGGACAAGCGATTGGTTCGATTAGTTTTAGAGCGATTTCCCCAAGGTTGTTGGTTTCAACAATAATTATCCACACTCTTGTCAAATAATCTTCTCAGTTTGTTTTGTAAAGCAACATGTGCAAGCCCCTTTGCTTGAATTTGAGCCTTTAAATGCTCATTTTCTTTTAGTAATGTATCAGCGATTACTGTTTATTTGAAAATGACCATTGTGTTAGAAGAAAAAGATTTGCTTTGAAGTTTAAGTTCAAGAGAGATGCAATGTGCCTCTAGTTTTGAAAAATCTTTATGGCCGAACAATGGTCTTTTGAGAAGAATGTTTTGAATTAAAGAGTTTGATTTGGCGTTTGGTTAATTGTATTTAACAAGTAAGGGCTCGGACATGAGAAAGTTGTACGGACATTGTGCAACATATCTTGTCAACCTCTACTTCATTATTCTTGAATTCAGTTGCTCGGTTTGTTGTATCGCATTCTTGGGCGAATATGATGGCGATGGGTGTACCTCGACCATCCGTTCATGGGTGTCATAGGTGGGTAAGATATCTTCCTCGAACCATTTGTTCTTCGTCCGCGGTTAGGCTCGTGTCGTAGTTAAGTATGATATCTTCTCAGAATCTCTTTGTGTCATGTTGCTTTTCAATGCTACAACCTCATTGTCCGCATTGCAAGCGGATCATTTTCACAAACATTCTCAACGTCCATTTTGACATTCCTTTCATGTACGGCAACTTCCGTGCATGCAATTGCGGGATGGGAATTAGATGTCATGCGATGCTTGAATGCCGAGATATAGCCATGAATCCTTCTATGAATGCCACAAATGGATCTTTATGATCAGAATCCATTACACTCCCCTGCATAAGAGTCAAAGAGAAGAAAAGGTGCGAAGTCGATATAGCACACAGAAGGTCGATATAGTAAATTTCATTTCCTCAAAAATAATTTTGAGAATTTTTGACTCTCAAAATTTGAAATTCACTATAAAATCCAATTCAAAGAATGTAGGAAAAATTTGAGATATGACAATTTTGATCCAAATTTTAGAAAAATTTGAATTTAAGCCCAAAATTTGAATTTTTGACCAAAATTTTCACAGTTAAACCAAAATTTGAATTTCAATTAAAATTGAACGTTTAGTCTCCCCTAAAAAATAAATTTTACTCAAATTTTTTTTTTTTGATATCTTGTGTTGATGGATCTTTGTAGTCGAATGAACCTTTGTTGATGAAGTATTATCCTTAGTAGAAATCACGTGAGCAATATAACACTTATGCGTAGAAATTACCAAAGTTCTGTAAAGGTACAAGTTACAGCGTAGTTTTAGCTACGCGTGGCGAGGAAAAAATCTAAAGTTATCGTAGACAACAAAGTTAGGCGTAGAAACTTAAGCGTAGGATTTAGCTTATGCGTAAGACAAGGCTTAGGCGTAAGAAAATCTTAGAGGCGTAGGATTTCTCTGGCGTAAAGTTGAACTTCTGTAATTTTAGGGTTTTATCCCAAATGATCTTTACACTATCACGATTGCAAAAGATATCCAAAGTCGACGTGAGACTTATCCAAGTAAGAAAACGGAATAAACCGAAAATGAATATCAAACCAAGGAAACACTTAGCGTGAAATAGGGTTTTCATACAGCGTGGGTTTACTCATAAAAGTGATTTTGCCCAAATATGTTTCTAAACCAGTTTTGTGTGATGAAATAGCTTCAATAACACCAAAAGACACAAAAGTGTGGAACTTGATGGACCAAAGCCTCTAAGCAGTTATCGTAGGATGATACACGTTCAAAAACAAGCTTAAAAGCGATATTCAAGTTTCAAACTTTTTGCCAAAACAAACTTTAACACTTATATGAAAGTACAAGAATCTTGGATGTAACATGTAAAATGAAAGCTTTAAGCGTATGAATTGATTACCGAAACTATACCGTATACCATAAAACTTCAAAAAAATAGCGAGTTCACCCAACTATTTGGCGATGATCTGCTTGTTAGGTCACTAGTTTTACAACACAAGTGATATGTGTCTAAAAACACATATATTTTATGCTTTATAAACCCACAAAACAACCAAACACACAAATGACTCTCAAAATGATACAAATTCACAAAATGTGTTTTATGTGATTGGTACAAAAGATTGAAAAACAGTGAAACTTGATCAATTTCACAACAATTGTGCGTTTCAGTCCACGGAGTTACACAAATGTCAAAACTAGTCCCTAAATGTTTTAAATGAATGAAAAGTCAACTTAAGTCCTTGGGAAATCAAAAATGTTCACAAACATCCACGGATAAAAGTTTACACAAAATGGCAATTTTACCCCTCGAAGTTACAAAATTGGCAAAAATGGTCCCTAGGTATTCTAAACTTGGAATTTTACAAATAATACCCTTGTACTATGCATGGTTTAACAAATGGAACAATTTGATAACTTTGGGAAATTACACTTTAGTCCTCAAAATCCAAATTACAAGAATAGTCCTTGGACCTTTTAAATGAAATTTATGCAAAGTGGTCCAGTGTACTTTATTCATTTATGTCATGTTTGGTCCTTGTGAGAGTTTGGAAAAGTTGGCAAGATCATCCTTGAAGAATGAAATTACAAGTTTGGTCCTTGTGAAGTTATTAAACCAAACGGACCTTATTATTATATCACACCCAAACCAAAGCCATACAAGACCTTTGGCCCAATCTCCTTACAGGTCCTTTAACCCATCCAACCCAAGACCGGTCAACGAGATACTCACCCCAGTCGAACATATCAAACGCGCCTAAAGTCTTCTTCATCCCCGAGCACCGCACACGAGCAACCCCATTCCCCACTCCTCACCTTATCACTAATCTGTCCCCACACATCCCCTACAATCCAAGGATCATTAATCTTTCACCACCCACATCTCAATCTCACATTGAATTCTCTTTCCATAAACTGAATAAATGGCTAAGATGGCTTTCATTGATCAATGGCCACAAATACTGTTGAAATGCTAAGGAAGAGAGAAAAGTTGGAGTATAAAGGAAGAAGAAGAGACAGAAATAACTACTTTGGCCTTAGGCCATTGTCACATAGTCATAGTTTTTTACTGCTTTCTTAGTTTAAGTATCTTTTAAGCTTTCAAATGTTGTATTTCATCTTAAATTAGTGTAATGAACCTTTAATTTCAGTTTAAATTCATTTTAATCTGTTTCAATGTTTTGCTTATTTCCTTTAAATTTTCAAGTTATTTGAATTTCATGTTAAATAGTTGTTTGATGGACTTTTTAAACTCAATAAGCTCTTGACAAAGTTTTAAGGTTTTCAAATTCATTAAAACAATCTCAGTCTTTTAAATTCAGAAAATCAAGAAAAATACTAAAAAAGTCAATGGAGGTCAACATATGATCCAATAAGCGATTCTGGGGTGTAAGCTAAATTTGGATGGTTTTTTGGGTTTCTAGCTTGTTGACACCAAGCTAGAAGTGGTTCTTAAGCCTTGGTACTCAGTTTTAAGTCTTGATCACATGTAAGCTTCATTTTTCCAATTTTTGCATTTTATTGTTTCACTAGTTTTTATGCCTATATTTTTATGATTCTGTGTTTCTTTGTTATTATATAGTCATGTTATAGCTTAATATTAGGTGCTTATGTTTGGGAATTCATTGTGGCTTGAAATTTCATTTTGACTGCCAATAGGCTTGATTTTGGAAATCATAGACTTAAACTCTTGTGACTATTGGTTTAGGTTGAAAAAAGGTTGGGACACACACAATCCTCTGGATTTGTTAAATTCTGTTTATCTGATTAGATGTTATGAAAAGATCAAATTAATCCTTTTTAAAGTTGTGTTTGGATTCTTGAATAACTACAGATCCAGTTTGTTTGTTGTTATGTGTTGTTGTTTTATGTAATATTAGTCCATAATAGCTCAGTTTAAGCATTTAAACATGTCTTTATATGTTAAAAAGTCAAAATCTTGTTTAAATCTTCATTAGCACTCACTTTGGGATTTTGAAATGCAAATCTCATCACAAGATAGTTCATAAGTATGTTAGGTAGCTTAATATAGTATCATTATAGCATAATATAACATATTAAGTCAGTAGTTTAAGTTTTAATCTCACTTTGGTCAACTTTTAGTTTTTGTCAAAAGTCAAAATCTTCATATGGTCGTTTTGAATTAAATTTGGAATTTCACTGTGGCCTTATTAGTAGGATTCAGTTTATGATCTTTTGGATTTTTAAAGTCTAGTTGCTAAAGAAAATTACAAAAATATTAGTTTACCATTTTTTATCTTTTTAAGTGCTTATTTTATAGCTTATGTTGGCTACCTGTTTTAAATTGATGCTCAGGTGCCGGGTTTGGGGTCAAATTCACAAGCTTGCAAAAGCTTGTGGATTTGACCTTAGCTTGTGTACTTGGCTTCTTTGAGTAGCCTTTGTGGTCTTTTAATCATGTGTATGCTTATTTGTCCATATTTAGCTTATTAGCCTAGCTTAATCATCCCATCTATTTTGTCCCAATTAGCCCACTCAAGGAAGCAAGCAGTTGAGTGGAATAAGTTCTTATAAGCTCCTTATTGAGCTAGAGATTGTGATTCTTGGCTTTGTGAGAAGCTAAGCAATCCATCTCAATGTCTCAGTTCAAGTTGAGCTTATTAGAGCTTATTGATAAGTTCAAATGAACTTGTGTTTGCCCATTCACAACATACCAGGTAAATCGGTGGTATTGCACCATTTCCACAAACCTCTCGAAGCTCTTTAAAGATCACTAGCTTGTGTGGCTTGGCTTTTTGGAAGTTTAGCAAGCCAACCTTTTGATCATGTGCTAAATCCATCATTGTAGCTTATTTATAAGGCGCAATAAGCTTCTTTCTGTCCCATTTACTCGGCATTCACTGAGTTTACTTTCGATGATCGAGGCATCTTCATAAGCCAGCAAAGCTCATCAGTGGGTCCTTGATGAGCTTTGGCTTTGAACCCAACCAACCTATCTTGCTATCCCAATACTTATTTTGGTCTTTTTAGCTTATTTCCTTAGCTTAAATGGTCATTACAAAATGTTCTTGAGGGTGTTTGGCATGTAAAAGCTTATTAGCTTATTTCAAGCTTATGGGTGATTATCAGTGCACTAGCTTGTTCATATTTGTCCATATAGCTTGTACACATGTATTTTATCTCTTTTATTTCAGTGGGGCTTATTACAGTCCTTTGAGGCCTTCAATTCCATCCAAGTCAAGCCAAAGCTTGATTGTCTAAACCATAAGCTCACACACCTGTCCATTTTCCTTGTTTATATTGTTGCATTGGACTTGTATATATCCTATTTTGCCTTTTGTTTGGTCTGTATAGCTCTTTTCAAGCTTATTAGGAGCTTGAGCTCCACAATCGGCAAAGCTTAACTGTTGGGCTCATAAGCTCTTGATTTGCTTATTTCTTTGTTTGTTTAGTTCTATTTTCATCACATATGTATAATATTAGTATTATTTTAATCCGAAATGGAAAACCAAAAGAACTCCTTTTAAGCTAAGTGATAGCTTATTGTTATAAGCTCTTTTGCCCATTAGCTTATTTTTGCACATAAGCTGCCATTTTTATATTTTTCTTTAGTTCTTATATTTATTTTAGAATTTTGTAAAAAGTTTGAGATTTTTCTTTTCTTGTTTAGTATTTTTAATAATTAAATATTAGTTTTAATACTTTTAATAGTTAATAATTATTAATAATTAGTATAATTGTATAATAAATATATTTTCTGTTTTAAAATTAGTTTTATAATATTTTAGATTTTTCTAAGTTTTAGTTTTATTTTTCCAAGTTATTTTTATATTTTCTAATATTTAAGTGTATTTATAATAGTAAATAATTATTAATAAATAGAATAATTATGTAAAAAATTCATTTTCAGTTTATAAATTCATTTTATGATATTTTAGATTTTTCAAATTCTTTATTTCATTTATTTAAGCTAATTTTAGATTTTCTTATTATTTAATTCATTTTTTAATACATTTAATTCATTTTTAATTTATAATAATTTATTTAATAGTGTAAAAATTTATTTTTCTTTTCTTATAAATTTCTTATCTTTTTAGGATTCTAAAAATATGATTTTCACATTTGTGGGAGTTATATTTGATAGAATTCACTTTTTATTTTGTTACATGTAAGTAATTGTCACATATACTTTCTTGTTTTAGGTTTTTAGTTTTCTTACACTTTTATAATTTGTAAATTATATAATAGGTTTAATAAACAAAATCACAAACATCAATTGTAATTATAGTGATAGCGTTTATTTAATAGATTTTATCTTTTATTTCTTTTAATTTGCATTTAAGTCAGCCTGACTTGTAAATCTCTATTATAGTTATAGTCGTTTTGTTTTAAACGTTTACGTTTTAGTAACGTCGTTTGTATATCTTTTGTGTTTTTAGGTTTGATTGTGCGTTTCTTTAATGACATAGCGTGTGACTATTATTATTCACATTCAGGTGTTAGTCAATCGATTCTGTTTTTTGTACATTCTTGATCATATCATTTTATCACAAGTCATTATATTCAGGATATCACACCTCACCAGGACATAAACGATCCAAGGATATTTTAATCCTTGGTAAACTTATTTTCTCCGGTCTGTCGCCCTTTTATCATCTGTTGCTCTTGTGACGGAGAAATAAAAGAAGGTGGTTGGGAGTTGCTCTGTAATGAGGAGAAATAAAAAGAGGTGGTTCGGAGAGATCAAATTTTGGCCTGCGGGGTGTGTTGCGTAGCATTACTTGTGTTTTATATCTATCTCTTATATATTATATATAATATATTTCATTTTCAAAAACAATATAAAATACAAACACATTTTTTCCTTTGCACAACTTGCCCAGTTTGATAAGTCCCTCAGTTACAACATTTGGTTGTTGGTCGTTTGAAAACAATTTGGTAGCGTTACAAACCTAGATTCCCTTTAGAGCGGGCTGAAGCTTTGTTAACTCCTCATTGAGAACGTTTGATCGTTCGATTTGTCGTTCGATTCTTTGAGAGCTCACATCGGACTTGATTCCCTGAGGGCGGTTGTTAGAATTTCCTTTATCTATATATATATAAAACCTTCAAAAATCCAAAAATATTTTCCATTTCTTTTTATATAATCAAAAATCAAAAGATTCTTCTCGCTTTTTCTAAGTTTCTTTCTAAGATTCTTAGACTCATCTTAAGTGATGAATATTCATAATTCTGTGAGTGGCAATCCCACTCCAATTTCTCACCATTCTTTGAGTGGCAATCCCTCCGGTTCCCCATGAACCATTTAATTCGGGGACAAGTCAAGCTAGTGACTTGGTTATCAAAAACAAGCCTCACAATATGGGTTTTCACCCATATTTCTGTCTTCTTTCTCTTTTCTACCACCTAGTGTGGGGGTAATAACCCACCTGTTGTATATATAAAAAACTTTGAAAATTGTAAATACTGTAAAAAAAATAATTGTTGTGTAACCTCACTTAGCTTTGAATATTGAGGACAATATTCATTTCTAAGTGTGGGGGAAGAATTTGATCATAAATGTACCATTTTAGTCCCTTTTTCCCCAAAATGGCCAAATTTAAAAATTTTTTTTTAGTGGAAGTACTATGTACTAAACACAACAAATGGTAATCATCCACCATGTCTTACCAACAAAAGGATTGGCTAATCGAGAGCAAACTCTTGGTAAAGATTTCTCAAATCCGTTTATATGGCTCAATTGCCCAAAATTGTATGGTTCTCAACTCACCATATCCTAAAAGTGAAGAGAGTTGGCTAGCCCGCAGGTTATGGCTTGTGGTAAAAGGCATGGAAAATCCATAATTGGTATTGACTCACCAAAGATAATCTGATAATTTATCTAAGAGTTGGCTAGTCCGGAAGGTGCGGCTACGGTAAAGACTAATCAAATCCGTTCAGCTTATGATTTGCTCAAAATCATTTGGTTATCGATGTACCAAGGTTCTTACTTGAACTGAAACATTTGGCTACTCCAGAAGTGATGGCTTTTGGTAAAGAGTTTTTCAAACCCATTAAAGTTTTAAAAGATTGCTAGGGACTAGCAATAGTTCAGTGTGGGGGATTTGATATGTGTCTAAAAACACATATATTTTATGCTTTATAAACCCACAAAACAACCAAAACACACAAATGACTCTCAAATGATACAAATTCACAAAATGTGTTTTTATGTGATTGGTACAAAAGATTGAAAACAAGTGAAACTTGATCAATTTCACAACAATTGTCGTTTTAGTCCACGGAGTTACACAAAATGTCAAAACTAGTCCCTAAATGTTTTAAATGAATGAAAAGTCAACTTAAGTCCTTGGGAAATCAAAAATGTTCACAAAACATCCCTGGATAAAAGTTTACACAAAATGGCAATTTTTACCCCTCAAGTTACAAAATTGGCAAAAATGGTCCCTGGGTATTCTAAACTTGGAATTTTACAAATAATACCCTTGTACTATGCATGGTTTAACAAATGGAACAATTTGATAACTTTTGGGAAATTACACTTTTAGTCCCTCAAAATCCAAAAATTACAAGAATAGTCCTTGGACCTTTTAGAAATTTATGCAAAAAGTGGTCCATGTACTATTCATTTATGTCATGTTTGGTCCTTGTGAGAGTTTGGAAAAGTTGGCAAGATCATCCTTGAAGGGAAATTACAAGTTTGGTCCTTGTGAAGTTATTAAACCAAACGGACCTTATTATTATATCACACCCAAACCCAAGCCCAACATACAAGACCTTTGGCCCAATCTCTTACTCGGTCCTTTAACCCATCCAACCCAAGACCCGGTCAACGAGATACTCACCCCAGTCAAACATATCAAACGCGCCTAAAGTCTTCTTCATCCCTTGAGCGCAACCAGTGCAACCCCATTCCCCTCTCACCCACTAATCCCGTCCCCATCCCCTACAATCCAAGGATCATTAATCTTTCACCTTACCCACACTCAATCTCACATTAACTGTCAAATTCTCTTTTCCGCCCTGAATAAATGGCTAAGATGGCTTTCATTGATCCAATGGCCACAAATACAGCTGGGAAATGCTAAGGAAGAGAGAGAAAGAAGTTTGGAGTATAAAAGGAAGAAGAAAGACAGAGAATAACTACTATGGCCTTAGGCCATTGTCACATAGTCATAGTTTTTCGCTTTCTTAGTTTAAGTATCTTTTAAGCTTTCAAATGTTGTATTTCATCTTAAATTAGTGTAATGAACCTTTAATTTCAGTTTAAATTCAGTTTAATCTCTGTTTCAATGTTTTGCTTATTTCCTTTAAATTTTCAAGTTATTTGAATTTCATGTTAAATAGTTGTTTGATGGACTTTTTAAACTCAATAAGCTCTTGACAAAGTTTTAAGGTTTTCAAATTCATTAAAACAATCTCAGTCTTTTAAATTCAGAAAATCAAGAAAAATACTAAAAAGTCAATGGAGGTCAACATATGATCCAATAAGCAGTTCTGGGTGTAAGAAGCTAAAATTGGATGGTTTTCGGTTTCTAGCTTGTTGACACCAAGCTAGAAGTGGTTCTTAAGCCTTGGTACTCAGTTTTAAGTCTTGATCACATGTAAGCTTCATTTTTCCAATTTTTGCATTTTATTGTTTCACTAGTTTTTATGCCTATATTTTTATGATTCTGTGTTTCTTTGTTATTATATAGTCATGTTATAGCTTAATATTAGGTGCTTATGTTTGGGAATTCATTGTGGCTTGAAATTTCATTTTGACTGCCAATAGGCTTGATTTTGGAAATCATAGACTTAAACTCTTGTGACTATTGGTTTAGGTTGAAAAAGGTTGGGTTTGACACACCTAATCCTCTGGATTTGTTAAATTCATTTATCAGTTAGATGTTATGAAAAGATCAAATTAATCCTTTTTAAAGTGTGTTTGGATTTCTTGAAACTAGCATCGGTTTGTTTGTTGTTATGTGTTGTTGTTTTATGTAATATTAGTCCATAATAGCTCAGTTTAAGCATTTAAACATGTCTTTATATGTTAAAAAGTCAAAATCTTGTTTAAATCTTCATTAGCGACTCTTGTTAGGATTTTGAAATGTAAATCTCATCACAGTGTTCATAAGTATGTTAAGTAGCTTAATATAGTATCATTATAGCATAATATAACATATTAAGTCAGTAGTTTAAGTTTTAATCTCACTTTGGTCAACTTTTAGTTTTGTCAAAAGTCAAAATCTTCATGGGTCGTTTTTGAATTAAATTTGGAATTTCACTGGCCTTATTAGTAGGATTAGTTTATGATCTTTTGGATTTTAAAGTCTAGTTGCTAAAGAAAATTACAAAATATTAGTTTACCATTTTTAGCTTTTAAGTGCTTATTTTATAGCTTATGTTGGCTACTGTTTTAAATTGATGCTCGTGCAGTTTTGGGGTCAAATTCACAAGCTTGCAAAAGCTTGTGGATTTGACCTAGCTTGTTGTACTTGGCTTCTTTGAGTAGCCTTTGTGGTCTTTTAATCATGTGTATGCTTATTTGTCCATATTTAGCTTATTAGCCTAGCTTAATCATCCCATCTATTTTGTCCCATTGCCACTCAACTGAAGCAAACAGTTGAGTGGGGCTTATCAAATAAGTTCTTATAAGCTCCTTATTGAGCTAGAGATTGTGATTCTTGGCTTTGTGAGAAGCTAAGCAATCCATCTCAATGTCTCGATTCAAGTTGAGCTTATTAGAGCTTATTTGATAAGTTCAAATGAGCTTGTGTTTGCCCGTCACAACATACCACGAGTAAATCAGTGGTATTGCACCATTTCCACAAGCCTCTCAGAAGCTCTTTAAAGATCACTAGCCTGTGTGGCTTGGCTTTTTAGGAAGTTTAGCAAGCCAACCTTTTGATCATGTGCTTAAATCCATCATTGTAGCTTATTTATAAGGGCGCAATAGCTTCTTGTGCTGTCCCATTTACTCGGCATTCAGAGTCTTACTCGATGATGCAGGCATCTTAAGCCTAGCAAAGCTCATCAGGTGGGTCCCACTTGATGAGCTTTGGCTTTTTGGGAACCCAACCAACCTATCTTGCTATCCCAATACTTATTTTGGTCTTTTTAGCTTATTTCCTTAGCTTAAATGGTCATTACAAAATGTTTTGAGGGTGTTTGGCCTTTGTAAGAGCTTATTAGCTTATTTCAAGCTTATGGGTGATTATCGAGGCACTAGCTTGTTCATATTTGTCCATATAGCTTACACATGTATTTTATCTCTTTTATTTCGATGGGGAGCTTATTACAGGTCCTTTGAGGCCTCAATTCCATCCAAGTCAAGCCAAAAGCTTGATTGTCTAAACCATAAGCTCACACCGTCCATTTTCCTTGTTTATATTGTTGCATTGGACTTGTATATATCCTATTTTGCCTTTTGTTTGGTGCAGTATAGCTCTTTTCAAGCTTATTAGGAGCTTGAGCTCCATGATCAAGCCAAAAGCTTAATATTGGGCTCATAAGCTCTTGATTTGCTTATTTCTTTGTTTGTTTAGTTCTATTTTCATCACATATGTATAATATTAGTATTATTTTAATCAAATCAGAACCAAAAGAACTCCTTTAAGCTAAGTGATAGCTTATTGTTATAAGCTCTTTTGCCCATTAGCTTATTTTTGCACATAAGCTGCCATTTTTATATTTTTCTTTAGTTCTTATATTTATTTTAGAATTTTGTAAAAAGTTTGAGATTTTTCTTTTCTTGTTTAGTATTTTAATAATTAAATATTAGTTTTAATACTTTTAATAGTTAATAATTATTAATAATTAGTATAATTGTATAATAAATATATTTTCTGTTTTAAAATTAGTTTTATAATATTTTAGATTTTTCTAAGTTTTAGTTTTATTTTTCCAAGTTATTTTTATATTTTCTAATATTTAAGTGTATTTATAATAGTAAATAATTATTAATAAATAGAATAATTATGTAAAAAATTCATTTTCAGTTTATAAATTCATTTTATGATATTTTAGATTTTTCAAATTCTTTATTTCATTTATTTAAGCTAATTTTAGATTTTCTTATTATTTAATTCATTTTTAATACATTTAATTCATTTTTAATTTATAATAATTTATTTAATAGTGTAAAAATTTATTTTTCTTTTCTTATAAATTTCTTATCTTTTTAGGATTCTAAAAATATGATTTTCACATTTGTGGGAGTTATATTTGATAGAATTCACTTTTTATTTTGTTACATGTAAGTAATTGTCACATATACTTTCTTGTTTTAGGATTTTAAGTTTTCTTACACTTTTATAATTTGTAAATTATATAATAGGTTTAATAAACAAAATCACAAACATCAATTGTAATTATAGTGATAGCGTTTATTTAATAGATTTTATCTTTTATTTCTTTTTAATTTGCATTTAAGTCGCCTAGACTTGTAAATCTCTATTATAGTTATAGTCGTTTTGTTTTAAGCGTTCGTTTTAGTAACGTACGTTGTATATCTTTTGTGTTTTAGGTTTCGATTATGCGTTTCTTTAATGACATATGTGTGAGCTATTATTATTCACATTAGTTGTTAATCAATCCAATTCTTTTTGTACATTCTTGATCATATCATTTTATCACAAGTCATTATATTAGGGATATCACACCTCACGGGACATAAACGATCCAATGATATTTTAATCCTTGGTAAACTTGCATTTTTCTCCCGGGCTGTCGCCCTTTTATCATCTGTTGCTCTTGTGACGGAGAAATAAAAGAGAGGTGGTTCGGGAGAGATCAACAAGCATCAAGAGAAGAGATAGAGAAGAAGAGGTCGGTTGAACCCTTATCCAAACACACGAAATATAGAGAGAAAGGTTAAAGGAAAGAGTGAAATAGAAAAGAACAACAACAACCTTCAAATGAAGGTTTACAAGGGGTATTTATAGGAGGGCTAAGGGCAACACTCCTAGTTCCCTTATCCTTATTGAAATAGGGGCCTAAGCTTATGGGCCCTACATAAAACGACCTTAAACAAACATAAAGGCCATAATGAAGCTACCTATTACATATGAAATATAAATACTTGAAATCTTGTTTAGGAGTGATTCCAACGGTGGAAATGAGTTTGGTACAAGGATGAACCAATGGGACTGTTTTGAAGTCTGGGTCAGAATGGATTGTCCAGAGCCATTTGACCGGTCAGCTCATCGAACGTAACATGAATTGTTTCCATGATATTTTGGGTTCTCTTGTTGTAGATTCGGTAACCCTTCTTGTTTGGTGCATAACCAACAAAAACTCCATATACCTTTATCTTAATTAACCTAAGTCTTAGTCATTCGTTGGATAGCACAAAGCACCAACACACGAAGGTAGGAGAGGTGTGAATAAAGGGAACGATTTTGGGTGAAAAGGCGGTATGGCAATGGCCCGACCCATAGAAACATTGGAACCTTCGAATAAATAAGCATTGTTCTTGCGGCTTCCTGAGTTCGATTTAGATCTTTCAACTACGCTTACGTTGAGGAGTTAGGTGGAACACTTCTTTGATGACTGATTCCAATACTTTCATAACACTGAATTAAGTCTTTGTTGACAAACTCGTACCATTGTCTATTAACAATTTGTATTGTTGAGTCGAACCGAAGTCGTTTGATTAGTTTGATAATGACATCCGGAGTTTCATCCTTTGTTCTCAAAAACTTTACCCAAGTAAATCGAGAGTAGTCATCAACAACTACTAGAATGTATTTCTTCCCATTTATCGTTTGCACTCTCATTGGTCCTACAGATCCATATGAAGGGTATGAAGAACTTCCATTCTTGAATTTATAGGGTTTAGGTTTGTGGGCATATTTCGTGCTTTTACCCAATTGGCGAGCTGAACAAAGATGATCCTTTTCATATTTTAATGCGGGTAAGCCTCCGACAAGATCCTACGGAAAGGTTATTAATGGTGTCGAAGTTCAAGTGATTGAGACGAAGATGCCATAACCATGACTTTGTTTTAGAAGCCTTTGACAAAGAAGCGATGGAGAAGACTTCATCATGTCTCGATAGAGATGGTGTATAGGTTAGAACCACGAGTACCTTTTAATAATTCCACACCATCAAGTTCTCTAACGAAGCAAGTATGTTTTCTAAAGGCCACCTCTAGATCGGAATCACATAATTGACCAACAGATAACAAATTATGACCAAGACCTTCCACATAATATACCCCGGAGATTACACTTTTTCCAACTACATAATCACCATAACCCATAATTGCTCCAAAATGGTCGTTCGAAATCTAGGTCGATGATTTTACTCACGAAGTTCATGAGCAGCGGCAGGTCTCCATCATATGCTTGGGCGACTTTAAGTCCAAGTATCACGAAACGATTTGAACGATCTGCTTGAACCTGATAAGAATGGATAACTGGATAATTGGAATCCCCATGCAAGAATGGGTTCCACTTGGTTAGTAACGATGATTGGAACACCACATCAAAAATAAAACATCCATATCGAATAGAAGCAATGGAATCATTAGGAATAGATGCAGTCTTTGGTGTCCGTATTTGATCTATTCAAAGTATGTTCACTTAGGGAATAGTTCTACCGAGAGGCATCCATTTTCTAGTGGGCATAGTCTTAGCGATTGAGGGCAAAGCGATTATTCTACGGCCAAAAGGTATCCATTGATAACCTATCCTTCTAAATGTTCTTCTGTGGGTTTCCACGTTTTCTAACTTTCTTTAGTTTTTGCCTTTTTAGCCTTGATTTTAGCATTAACAATTATAACGAGCATTTGGCGACATTAGACAAAGCATTCACATTAATCATGATTAGCAATAGAATTCAATGGAACATCATTACATGGTTTGCAAATAGTATCGAAATTTGAATTAATTACGATGCATCTATGGCTAATACTAAAATCAACACGATTCGTTTTATTCAACTCAAACTTAAAGTTCCTAGGTTGGTCTTTTACTCTCTTCCAATGCACATTTTTAGCTGTGAGGTCCTATCTTGCTTGGTATTGCCCGGAGGCTTTGACCGCTTGCTTTGTCACGATTACTCCTCAGAGGGAATTATGGGAACATTAGTTGGTTGATCTACTCTTTGCATTCCTGAACTAGATGTGCAAGGGCAGTATTACTATAAGGCACATTGATGTCCACTTTCTTAAAGCTGGGCCTAGAATGGTTTGAATGCTTGGCACTAGGCATAGAACAAGGCATCACAGCTTTGCCTTTTACACCTAAGGATTTAGGACATGTTGCAATTACATTCTAGCGACTCTTGAGATCGTTTGGCATGGAGGCAAGCAAACCTAATTTCTCTATCAAGAGGTTTATTAATGAAATCCTCTTCAACAATCTCCCGGAGACATTCTAGACTATCCTTAAGGTGAGCACAATAGTCATGAAGCGCAGGTTCATTATTCCTAAGATGAGGAGGAATGTATTTAATCGCGTGTATTTGCGATCCGAGGATGACTTTGATGCAACATTCTTATTAAAACAAGTGGCGGTTTCCATTTTCCGACTTCCAGTTCTCAATTTCTTTTGTAAAGACGTTATTTTTTTGTTGTTTTGGTAACGAGTGACTTTCATTGAATCATATAACTCTTTAAAGTGTCGTTTAACTTTTTCATTTTCTTCTAGAAAACTCTCGTTTTCCTTTTGTAAGGCATTAACTAAGTTTTGAAGATGAAAAGTTTGAGAATCTTGAGAATCTAAAGGAAGAGGCATTTGGGATCCAGTCACATTGTTCATTTCACCCTTTAATTGAGAGATTTGGGCTTTTAACTTTCGATCGGTGTTACAATGAGCTTCGAATCACGTCGTTCGTTGTTTATCAGCGCATCAAACTGGAACATCCGAGGATGTCTTGATATTTGAGGTTTTGACATTTTCTTTAAGATGTTGATATTTTAGTTGTAAATCAAAATGTTCAACTTCTAGTTTAGAAAGATGCTTTACCAAATTATCGTGATCATCGTCCGAATTTCTCATTAAGTTTCGAATTAATCTTTTCAAGCTCAATGACACGATCATGGGAGACTTTGAGAACAGAGATAATTCATGAAATTGAGAAGCATTAATGGAACAATTAATAGCGATGTAAAACACATCTTGAGCAATACATTAGAAATAAGAGACTCATTCAGTGTATGCAAGTTTTTCCTCTCAATCTCATTATATTTTAATGCTCTTTCATAGTCACTAACCTCAACTATCATTGCATCAAATTCCTTTTCCATTCCTTTAATATCGAATCTATCCCTTTTTAAGACTCTCAAATTGATCTTTTAGTTGTTTAAAGAAAGGCATGACCTCGCTTAGATATCATTCTTTTGTTTGTTCAAAACCCCTTTCCCATTCAGTTATCCCAGTGGGTGTGATCCTTTTCTTACAAGTTTTCTCAAAATCGACAAATAGTTGAAGAATAACATATTGACGGATTAAGGTCTTGCTCTTAGTGGCAATAGTTCTAGGAACTAAATGCATTGGTGTATTTGGAGGATACACAGTCATTGCGGAGCATTTTCCTAAGGGAGGTTTGTTTCAACAAGATTTTCACTTTTTGCTTATCTAAGTCCCTTTTCCGAAAACTTGTTCGGTGTTAACAACGTTTAAGCCTTAAATTTGTTTAAGGAGATCCAGTTTTCCTTCTTGTAATCATGGGGTTTGATCGTGATGTTATTCTTTTTACATTAAGGATCTTCTAGCTTCTTATTCATTTTCTCCCTAGATGCATCATCTAATTTTCTATCTTCCTCGGTCACACTCAACGCTTGACTAGGTTTTCGTCTAGGTTTAAGAATCTCATTGCCATCATGATTACATTTTGGTTGCTTTTGCTATCTTCCGTGCTCGGGTTGGGTTTATCTATAATGGGAACACTATGCTATAAGCAAAACTCTATGCTTAGTGACCATGTGAGGTCTGAATGGTATTCCTTTATGCATACAACTTATTTTCAAGCCTGTTCTTCAAAGTTTTTAGATTGGAAAAATCATTCAAAAGTTTTGATTCCTTAGCATGAAATTCTTACTTAAGCACTTTAACATTTTCTTGAAGTTCTTGTTTTTGCTTAGCAGTTTTGGAAAGCTTTTCTTGTAAGGAGTTTAACTCTTGTTTTAACACTTCTTCTCAAAAATTACTTTTTCTAATAATTATGCATTTGGTTATCCAACTCACGCTCACAGTAGTTAACTCAAACTTAGCCGCGTTGTTCATAAATGCAACTCGTTCTTTATAGGCATTAAGTTCGAGATACTTGAGAATCATCGAGGGGCACATGTAGTGTATTCATCAAAACATAGTCATCATTGTGCGAAGATGCATCACTTGATACGACCTTACTTTCACTTTGTTTCACATATTGATCATATGGGACAACATTGATATTACCCATATTTTCAATATTTGACTCAATAGTTTCATTTGATTGTACTTTGTCATGCATCTTTTGTCGGCATCATCGTTATAGTTTTAATACCTCAGAGATGATTTTGTCTTTGGATGGACCAGCTTGTGGTGATGAAGAGACTTTGGGAGAGACCATTGGAGAAATGCTAGCCATGAAAATGGTTTGTCAGATGGGTTCATCATCAACATCAAGTCGTATGCATCACAATCACTACTTGAAGGCATTATGATGATTATGGCCTATCTCCTGATGGTTGCTCATCCACATCGCATCATATGTCTTAGCATTTCCCTCGGCCGAAACAACAACTCCTCTTCATCCAAGCTGCACCATTATCACGAGCTTGAAACAGCATCTTATCCCCGGAAGTACTGCATTTTGTGGACATTTTGGAGATGTGCGGTTTCTAGCAATGTGGCGATGAAGAGCATTTGATTTGACCACGGTTCCCATCCCTTCCCATTCGATTTGCTGACATAACCTCTACCGCTCCACCTCTTCCTTGTCTTGCCTTTCTTGGTAGTTGCACCATAACCTTCCCATCTCGACTGAAGCATGATTGTGAAGATGGATGCGATTCGATCTCATGTTGGTGTGGTGGTATGTGGTGAGAGTCAAGTTTTGTTTAACCATAAGGGCCAGTTGATTAATGAAGTGTCCCACGGTGCATCGTCGGCTTGTTTGAATCTTGAATCGGGAATGAGTTTGTGATTACCATTACCCATGGGTATAACTTGAGATGCTTTGGTGGTATTTCCAATGTTTGAGTAGAAGGCAGTTGAATCATTTGATGAGCTTGTCTCTCCATGGTTGGTTTTGAACTGATCAAGAATCCTTTTTTCAAACATAGCATGTCTCTTATTCTGAAGAAGGAAGGCATAGAGTTGCTCATAGTTTGTATTCTTCAATCCTTTGGTTAGCTTCAGAGAGGTGACAAACTTGTGCCATTCGGGATTCATGTTGTTCACAAATTTAGAGTTAAATTAATGTTTGGCATGGTCATTCGATGTTCCTCATGTCATTAAAGCTTGGAATCTTACATAGTACTCATAGAACACTCATCCGGTTTCATTTTGAAGTGCTCAAATTCATCATAAACTTGTGATTCTCTCTGTCTTCCAGTTAATTCAGAACGAGAAAGAAGCATCTTGACATTATCCCACACTGCTTGGCTTCTTGTGATTGATAAGCTTGTAGATATCTTTTGGAAGACCTTGAAGTACGATGTTAGAAGCCACGATATCGACATCGAATCTCTTTTTCTCCTTATCATTGAGCTCATCATATGTCTTTGGTCTTTCTATACCATAGATCATTGTTCCATCTGCAGTATGTCAATTAAGTCTCTTGTAGTCTCAATACGATAAGGTCCTTCATCAATCGATTTGAGAATGTTGACCCCATTTTCCTTTCCAAGACAATACAATCAGATTCTTTGAGCCCAAGAGAAGTAGTGATTCATCAAGCATGGGTGGGCCGGGTATCCGAACCATTTGCTGAACATCCCGACAGCGGTGGAGATGATTGTAGGTACGTTGGTAGACATGTTTAAAGATTACATGGGGATTTTATAACTCTATGATTAAACGGAAATAGATTCTTTCCGGATTTTACTAAATCAAGGGAAAACCGTATTACAAACAAAAGTTAACCAAGTCGCTAAGAATCCTTGAATCAAGTCGCTAAAACCAAGTTGCTAAGACAAGTCGCTAAGTTCCAAATCGCTATGAATTTTGATGGCAAGTCGCTTATGCACCAAGTGCTTAAGAAATCAAGTCGCTAAATAGCAACTTCATTCTTGGTCCAAATCGCTAACACCAAGTTAAGCTAAACTTAAGAACAAGTCGCTATCAAAATTGAAAGCAAGTCGCTACCACCAAGTAAGCTACCGTAGTGGAGAATCCACTAACTGTACTTTTGTTAAACGTCTCTAAAGGCAAGTCGCTAGGACCGTCATACCAGCAACACTACAACTCGCTAATTTTTTACAAGCAAGTTAAACAAAGAAAGTTACACCGAGCCAGTCGCTAACATAGAAAAACTTCGAAACACACTTTTCAATCCAAAACAAGCTCAACCCGCGATGATTCAAGCTTCAAAACAAAACCTAAGCACTTATGATGATTCTAAACACAAAAGTACAATCAAAATCAAACTTTAACACTAGAAATCAACCAAATGATGCAAAAACCACTAAACTTTCTCAAACTCAAAAACCACCTAAAACCACTAGAAATCCAAAGATATGTAAGATATGATCTAACCATGGCTCTTGATACCATTTGTAACATATTGAATTTCACATACATATCAAACCATAAGCAAGGTAGGCGTACACAAGAGTTTTAGAGAGAGAAAGTTAGAGGTTTGGGAACTTTAGTGAGAGAAAGAAAAATCTTATTATGAGCTCCAACTCTCTACCTGGGGGTAGAGTATTTATAGTACTTACATAAAAGCGGCACCTACGTGGATCGAGCATACTGATGGGTAAAGACCGTCAGTCCTCCACGCGATTTTAAACTAAATACTACTTAACATTAAATAACTTCGACTCACGAGCTTTCTAGCGATTACATATACTTGAGGTGACCGACACTTTAACTCTTGGATTTTCCAAATCCTAACACTTAAGACCCCATTAGGAGCCCAGCGACTCGGTCTAACAAAGACTCGTTAATAAGAAAAGTGCTCTTTAGAGGTGACAGAATTATCCATTTCTTTTGTTTTATTTCCTTTGTTGGGTTTTGTGTTTTCTAACCATTTGCGAGAAATGAGGAACTAATTGCTGCGATTCTTTGTCGACGAGTTCTGACGTAACTCATCTTGGTGATTAGCAGGTAACCAATATTTTAGCAGCTGAAATTATCGGCTAGCATTACCAATGCGGTAATTCCATCTCGATGGTTCGCCGTAGAACTATTAAACTTCACGACTCATACTAGGTTTTGCCCGATTCGGTAACTCCTAGGAGTTACTGTAGTAACTCTACTTCAATTCTTTCATTTTAAAACCACATTAACCTTGTGTTAGTTTTTAAATGAACTTTTGTGGGTGTGTTCCTATAAACCTCGAGACTTCACTGAATCACTTGGGACACCAAGTGGTTTAAAACTTGTTGCATTAAATGCAACTGGTGATTCCTTCTGAAAGTGAGTTAGGTTTGTTTTTCATTTTATTTTTTCTTTTTAGAATTATGCTTGGGTAGTGTGATTTCGGGATTGAAGTTTGTTCGGTGGCAGCTTAAACGAGGCACGGTTCTTTCTCGTGGGCCTTCTTCTTTTGGAGCAAATTTGAAGTTCTCGCCTAATTCTACCTTCTTCACCTTTATTTTAATGCCTAGTACAAAGGGACTTTGCAATTCAATTGGGACGGGAGTAAATTATCTTGAACTTTATTTAAGCCTAATTTTTCTAGTTTATTTTGAAAAATTATGCCATTTTTAAAATTTTGACATGTTTTTTCGAACCTAACTAGATTAGACCTTAGTAGAACATACTGACCCTTGACATTACATGGTGAGATTAGCCATATCCGTTTCCAATATTTTACCCCAAATCCACCAAATTATGAGTGTGCCGGGAGCTTGTAAACTTTAGAACTTGGCCTTTGCATCATTTGAGACCATAAAAGGTATGTTGAGTTAGCTCGATGTATTTTGACTTTTCAGTTTTTAGAAGGCAATATTATAGGATTATCACCCAAAAAACCTACCATTGTGAGTCTATCGATTAGTCACCTCGACTTTTCTACCCCCATGTGAAACCCTTTTGTTACACTCCCCTTTAGTGCAAGATACCCTAGATACACCCTTTTGACCCATTCCTTTCATTTTGTCAACCCAATATATTGTTTCGTTACACCTATACACCTTAGCCTACCCAGTAGTCTTTATTTGTGATTGGGAAGTCATCATTTGCCTAAGTTCAAGGTTCGAGTGGAAAGGTTTGGAAATCAATTTTCATCGACAACATTTCTGAAGATCATTGAAGACCCCCCGAATTCACATTGTTCATCTCAAGTGGGGGGATATTATGTTATTATGTTATGTTGAAAAAAAGTTGATTGAGTTATTGTAAAGTGCGATGTTATAAGCACTATAGTATGAGCTTTATTGATTAGTATCGAGGAGGCCACCTCTTGCATTTGAAGATTGAGTTGGTGGTTTTGCAAGCGAAGAAGAAAAGGTAGTGTGCCCATCACGACGTCCTCTAATGACGCATCTACCTCGCATTTCATGATCCGTTATCTGACTTCTAAGCTTGAACTTTGGCGGACGGTAAGTGGTGATGACTTGGTATAGATTTAGACTACACGCTTGTTTTCATTTTACACCTATTATATATCCCATGTCTTATCCTACCCTTTAGTCATGAAGCGTGTCTAGGTGATGCGGCGAGCAATCTTTGGTGTCTTGCCCATGGATTTGGTCATGTATCATTGATTTTGTCCACTTCACCGTGACATGTTAGTAATGTCGAGTCACCCCTTAACCTTTGTCGTGTCTACCCATATTGCCTTCGAGAATTGTTTAGCCCTTAACTCTAGTGGTGGAGATTTGTGTAACCGCCAAGCTTATAATAGAATACATGCTATGATGATAGCGTTATTGAGTGATCTTGAAATTGACACTTAGAATAGTTGAGAGAGATTTGAGAGTTTGTTCCCTTTAGGTGAGGTGTTCAAATTTGTTTTATTCTAGCATAAGGTATTTGTAAACTCATATTTTCCAGGTTTGGGAGATATCTTTTTAGGAATCTATCTAATAAGGTCTACTTGAGGGCAAATAGAGTTCAAGTGGGGATATTTGATAACAACAAATAGTCCCGAATATTAAGTGTCAATTTCCAGATAATGATCAAGTATTTATATCATTTATATGGATTTACGCTTGTTTTCCATTGTTTCCACTTCGGGTAAATTACGAACATGGAGCTAAAGAGGCGAAATGGAAACATTACTAAAGATTTATCACAAGATGCCTATTTGAAGAAGTTACAGTGATCGTCTCTCATTCTGCCAGTAACTATTAGCGTGACCGAGCCCAACTTATCAAGAGGTTGGTAACTCTCCCAGGTTACGTAACTCCATTAGGTCAAAAGAGGTTCCACAGCCGATACTACGCACGGTAACTACTTGCATCACTTCTGATAATCAGGTTTTATTGAAGACTACGGTAGTAACCACATAAGGTTACCGTAACAGCTTGATCTAGTGCATTTGAAGAAATAAGGGTGCAGTAACTCTCTATTGGTTACTGTGTGCCAGTTTGATTATAAATACCCCATGAATTCCAGCATTTCAAAGCATCCCATTCCACACACAACTCTATGAGAACGTGGGAAAAAGCTCAGCGGTCTAGGGGAGCATAGAATTTTCCAGGGAGAAGTCACACCATTACGATAAGCTTTAGCGTTTTATATTTCTTTTACTTTCAATTCATGTATTTCGCACTTCGAATATTGAATTGATATGCATGATTAATATGAACGGCTAAGCACCCTTTGGTGCTAGCCTAGTTATGATTCCTTAATTGTTTTGTTTGGCTTACCTTTACTTTATACAATTATTTCTAAGTGTATGCATGCATAGTTCTTTGGTAGTCACCCTTGTTTCGGTAGTTTGAATGGCGATAGAGGCCAATTGCCAGGAGATATGACCAATCACCTAGGTGAGCCCGGACTGAGACGGAAGGGTAGATATGACCAACCGAAGACCCTTTCTACTTGTGCGATTTGACCAACTGATCACCTATCGTTTGGATGAACTTAAGAATTGGGTGTAATGTCTAGGTTCTTTAACGGTAGCACTCACTATTTAGAATCTATCATGGTACTTAATGACTACAATTTGGGGACCGTAAACAAACAGGACTTATGACTGATGCGCTAATTTCTCGTGGTGGCATCTTTGCGTAGGTTAGGAGAATTGACCAAATCTTTGTCCTCGGTTGAACCCACAGTAATTGGAAGTAGGAAGACGTAGACATAACTAGCTAGGAGGATTGACTAGGTTAGCACCACTATTCCTCTATTGATTTCCCTTTACCATTTATTTGCTTTTATTTTATTCTGCATTAGTAGTTTAATTAATTAAACCCTATCAAAACCATTATAATGGTGACAATTAGACTTAGTAATAATCCAACACACATAGCTTTTGGGATGACCTCTACTTCCATTTACTACACTACACACGGTAGGGTACCTGTAGTTAGTGCATGGAGTAGACCATAGGTATAACGAGACACTATAAATATTAAGACTTGGTCAGTAAAACCTGCATCAAGTTGCCATTTGATGAAGGTATTTGTGATAGAGTTGATGTAGGACCGATTCAATGATAAAGGAGTTATGTTTGATGAAGATTAAGCTCGGTTGTTGTAGTGAAAATTTGCTCTAAAAACTTAAAACCTCATAACTTACGTTCGAACATTTTAGGTTCGAAGTTTGACCTGAATTAACTTTCCTTTATTCGGCATGCCATTCTCCTCGTTCTCACGGTCGTTTTGATGGGTAGAAAGCTGAAAACGGAGTTACGGTTCAAAAGTTATGGTCGTTTTGAAGTTTTCTTAAGATCTTTTCGTAACCTTTGTTCTTGAAGTAAACTTCCTAAGTAGGATGAATCTTATCGTAAACTATATCTTCTGGCGAACTATATCTTCGCGTAAACTTAAGGTTAAACGTAAGCTTAGGCGTAAACTATAGACTTAGAATTAAAGGACCTTACGCGTAAGAATGAACTTAGAAGTAAAGGGCTTTTCGTAGCTTTATGTGAAGTAAGATTAGGTTTCAAACTAAATCCTTCACACTTGTCAAGTGTGAGAGATATCCACAAGTCAGTATTCCACAAACTTATCCAAGTGAGGGAAGTCTTGAAAACGGATTATTCGTGAAGATTCTTCCAAATTGCTTAAGCGTAGAGTTCACTTCTTACGCGTAAGAAAAGAGGGTTTTGACTTTCTTAAGCGTAGAAACTAGGGTTTTGACTCTATGTACTTAAACTTCTTACGCGTAAACAACCCAATTTGATGCAAAAACACAATTTTTCACCCAAAAACACGATTCCAAATGATTTCTTTTGCACAAACTTCTTCCAAAACACTTAAAGATCAATAAAACTACAACTTTAGCTTAAACAACTCGTAAAATCAAAACTTTATGCAAAAGCACCGCTTTAATGAAAACGTTAACTTTTGTGTAAAGTTTCAACAAAAACGTAACAAAAACACTGTAAACCATTGTTAGGCGATTGATACCAATTGTAGGACCTTGTTTTTCTCAACCTTATCAATGCAAATTAACTTACAAGAAGAACACGAAAACACTAAGCATGCGTTAAAGAAGATGAAAGATTAAACAAAGATGGTGACTTGAAGATATATGTGTATATGTAGAGAGAAGAAAGATGAAAGGAGCTTATTTCATAAAGAAAACACACACCACACTTTCTAGCACACCCATCAAATGACACATTTGGTATTTATTTTACTTAAACAAAAGCATAAATGGGCTTGGCATGGGCTTCGTGGATATGGATTGGACTTGGATTGATTACAAATGATAAAGGCTAGCTTAACAACTAATAGCCATTTAGCTAGCGTCAGGATGGCTGACTATTAATTTATATCTAACACACGTTACAAAGTTCCTAAACGTGAATGACCATCACTTCAATTAATTATTATTAAGGCTATGAGACGACTTATCCAAAGTTAAGGGTCCGAGAAAGAAGGACATGTTCAATGCGTAGGAATGATGCTTTCTCTTAGAAATAATGGTGCCTCATCATCTACAAGGTTACAAACCGTTGAACAATGATTGGCTCAAACAAAAGATGTTTTATACACCCTTGTAAACCTTTTGAAGGACCCAACCGCAAATTCTAATATTTCGTGTCCTTAGGAGTATGAATAAAGAGGTATGTATTTTCATTCCTTGCTTTTATTCTTGTTGTACTTTTCTATAGTAATTTTAATTTCCCGATCTTTATAGATTCCCGATAACTTTTCTCAAAGTGGAACAACTCACAATAGAAATCAAGAATCATCAAATCATGGATCTTCCGTTTGGAGATCAAAACATTGGTAAAGACTAAGTTTTTTTGTTTAAATATGGCTAAGTAACATTAGTTCACCGCTAAGATTTTGTTTCTTTTACCGTGTACTCCAACAAATCTTTCTTGAGTATACTTTTCACATTTACACTTCCTATTCACCCATTGAAAGTTCTTTACTTATTGACACTTTTCTTGATCCAAATTAGAAAGTTTGTTACATATTCTGGTTATATCAAAGAACAATGGAAATCTTGTATGTTCATGGAGACGTTTTGTTGCTTCATCTTAAATATTAGTTTTTACAATTTGTTTTTGTTGGCTTACACATTCTTAGGGTGTCAAGCGTCAAGAGTTATCACAATGCTTGCTACCTTTGATGAAGTTACAATAAAGTTGGTAGTTATATGTGTCTTTTATGATATTAAGTCGAAGATTTACACTCAGTTTGGTTTTTTCGTTGGATGTTCAAGAATACTGATTGCTTTGTATTTGTTGGATATTTTTTATTTTAATAATATAAAAACCTTGTTAAATAGCAACTGCATTCTTGTCATAATATAAATTGTTAGTTTCTTTCTTTATGAAATTTAGTAATTGAGAATTCTTATACATTGTCAAGAATTTGAAAATATGGATGGCCAAACCAATATTGTATCTTAGTGGCAAATTTTATGTCACTAAAGCCGATTAGTTGTGATCATAGTAAGAGTATAATGACACAAAGTAAATGTCACAAAATCCTTAAATCTTTGTGTGATAGATAATTATGTGCCACTAAAGCTAGAATTGTCAATAGCAACAAAACTTAGAAGTGCCACTAAAAACCCATAAGGTTTGCAACAACAAAAGTATAAAGTGCCACTAAAACCATTTAGTGGCAAATAATAGTGACAAATTTTTTTTCTGCCACCGGTTCCCCATTAGGTCTTTAGTGACACTTATCTCGCTTTTAGTGACACTTTTTGTGTGCCATTAAATGGCTCTTTTTTTTAAGTGACACTTCCACGGGCTTCCAATATGACTACTTAAGATTTTGGTGTTATTGGTTGGTATGGACGCAGTGCCTTATCACATCTAGCGGACAACACATGTACACTCATTACTCTTTGTAATAAAAGCATTTATCCTCCATAATTGCTTTGGCAATGGTCAATCCATACCAGAATGACATGAGACAAAATGATTTGTATACCCTAAAACATCTTTACCTTCGAGGTATTGGTTACATAGAACATGATCAAAACTTAATTTTGTTCGTAAATTTACCAAAACAATAAAGAATATGTTGAATTTGGCTTTTCGTAAAGATTACGAGACTACAAGCTTCTATCCGTTGTGACGACAATTGGAGATTAGAGGTTAGAAAATGTCTAGCAAAATGGGTAAATAGGCCCGAAGGAATTTTAAAAATTTCAAGGCACATTGCTTTCTCCTTTTTTAAAATGGACACATATAAAGCATTGAAAACTTAAGTAAGGTAGCAATTTTTTCTTAATGTAACATTACAATCGCTTTAAAAAATATTTTTTTATATAATATATTTAAGTTTTCAATATAAACATGTAGCTTGGGTAACATGTTAAACACTTTTATAAAAAAATTAAAATTTCGTAATTCGAGTTATTTAATTTGGTTTTTGGTTATAAGGGTTCGGTTTTCAATTTGATTTAATCAATTTAAATTCGATTCAGTTGGTTTTCTGTTATGACCCGAGAAACAAATGAACCAAACCCAACAACTCCATACGACTAACAAACAAGGTAACTTATTCTATTCTAAACCCTAATTACAATTGCTGATCAACAAAATGAACAATTTTTGTTATGCCACATAGTTTTCTTTATTTTTAGTCATTGACTGCCTTCAAAGTGTTTGATAAAATGCCGCAAAGAAAATGCGTTTTAAGTGTGCCGTGGTGTTTGGTTTAGCTTATTTTCCGGGTTAATGTGCTGATTGAAATCTTAAAAAACTCAGTTTTAACACCTTATCAGCTTATCAAATTTAGCTTATGGACGAGGCCATAAGCTAATAATAAGCTGTTAAAAATGAGCTTATTGGCTTTTCAATATTTCAGTTAGCACATAAGCCCAGAAAATAAACTAAACCAAACACCACGGTTAGAATGTATTAGCATTGTATCCTTTTATATAAGTATAGAAAGTTAGAAACCATGTAGTTGTAACACGGCTGAACCGGCAATCTGTCGCTTTGCAAGTTCCATAGTACTCTAAATTAGTTTATACGAATATGAAACATTTGGTAAGGTTGGTTAATATGTCTACGTAGTTGCAGGTTGCTTATCATGTTCAATATACTAAATTTTAATCAACCAAAGATTGTTGATTTTGTGCAAAATTTAATAAATAGATGCAGGGTTAAAAATGATGCTTTACTCCATTCAAATACCCTTAGCTAAGAAATTAAACATCTATGTGCATAAATTAACCAAAAGTTTTCAACTAATCCCATATCCATAGTTTTCAATAATTTGTAAGTTTAAACTTTTCTTTACTGTACCATTGCTGTACACAATCGGGCGCTTGCTTTTTTTCTTTGAAATAGCAAATAATTACACCCCCTCATGTCTCAAGAAGGGATTTCAGCTTAATGGTTGTAGAGCCTTGTATGATACTAATGTATCTGTTAGTCACAACACTATTCATGTCAGTTTTTGGGTGCGACTTAAAGTTAGGTTACTAGGTTGGATATGCATTTACGACATCACTGCTTCGGATGCTTGCGGTGCATGTAGGTATAAGCTGTGTATGTTTCGATCTAGTCTGCTCTGGCGAAATCCATGAACTTGATCGTATCATTTTGACGTTCAGAGAATATCTTACTGATACTTTCATAGTTCTGAATGTCCACAAATGTATTCTATTTTTAGATCTATGAGGGGTGTTTGGAAGTGCTTTTCCAAGATGATTATTGCAACTTGAAGAATTGGAATAAGATTATATTTTTGGTTGATAAATATTAGGAATAGCTAGGTGACTGTACATTTATCCTAAAAAGGTTTTCTTGTAGTAGCTAGTAACTTCTCCGTATCCATTTCTTCTAGTTTCATTATTTGAACCTAAATAATCAGAAAACTATATTCAGAATAAGTCTTGTATAAACACTCAAAAATAATCTGTGTCTTTAAGTCTGCAAACACCCACTAAGGCTGCACATCCACTTTTAACAACTTCTAAAAAGGAATATTGACATTTCACATTTTGCAGTTTAAAAAGACCAATGGGCGTGATAAAAGATGGCTATATTTCCATATTACCAATTTAGTCATTTTCAATTGAATCTTATAGTTAATTTTTATTGTATCTTCTATTACATTTCCAATTTGATTAGGACTGGTTGCACACAATAGTTGGAAAGATAAAACAGTTGAGCTACTTCTTGTTGTGGTAACTGAGGGGTCATATACTCATATAACATTTGAGGTAATAGCGTGCATAGATACCACATTCTATGTGCATAGATGTATCATCAGTTATTACCGTTGTTTATTAGATGGATCACATTATATATGTATATAAACCATATATTTGTAAGATATTAATATTTGCAATCCCTTGCTTTGTAAATCTGGTAGGAACCAATAATTGCTTTTTTTGAATACAATTATTTGGATATTTGATTTCAGGTATTAAAAGAAAGTTGGCTTTGTTTAAATTTTGTGACTTTTTTTTGCACATAATATAATAAATATATGTAAGAGTAAATGTGAGATTTTACTGCATTCCGATGCTCATAGATGACAAACTAGTTGTTACTTATGGAAATAATTCCACACCATATGCATAAACCAACCTGAATTTTTAAGGGTGCGTTGGTTTGTAGTCCGGAATCACTATTGGTAAGGGTCTAGATATAAGATGGAATGAGAATTGGTACGAGTTAAAGTATCATTCTCTATAAACACGTTTGGTTTGATGATTAGGCTTCGGCATTAAACCATGCCCATAGTGATTACGAACTTCAAACCAAACACAATAGTGCCTTTTGCCATTATCGCGTTGCTGTGGATTGCATATAGGGTTGTTCTGTACCATTGTACCAGATATAGTGTATTAAGACAACCACATCCTTCTCTCGTGATTCGTGAATATGTTGGAAGATTTTGTACTTTATGCTTATTGAGAAATCATATCTTCACTTGATTTTGTTAAGGGTAGTTTTTCAAACATAAAGGTTGCAGAGCCTTACTGGTACCAGGGTATCTGTCTGTCAAATTAGTATTCATATCAATTATTAAGTGCATGTTAGAATTTGGTTGGCTGTAGAGGTGGTTAACGGTGAGCTAACATGCTAAATATCTACATCACTGCTACTTCGGATGGCAGCGGTGAATGTGGGTATAAAGTTTGTTTGTTTTAGACTTTTAGTATAATCTAAACATTGAATTTAAACATATTCTGTATGTTAAGAATTAAATATAATAATCAACTTTCCATAATTTTGAAATGGTCATGGATGTTCTTTGGTTTGATGAATCATACTTATCTAGATTTTCTTTTTGAAAGGTACTTATCTAGGATAGTTGGATATTCACTATTTAGGTCTAAGGGGATGTTTGGATATGCTTTTCATTGCAACTTAAAGAATTGGAATCTGATGATCATATAATAAGTTGATAGAAATTAGGGATAGTTGGGTTATTATAATTTTAATAATCTGATTATCTTGACACTAAATAATTGGAAAATCTAAGTTCAGAATAAGTTTTATCAGACACCCACGAAGACTGTATATACTTCACATTGATGATACCTTTCAGGGATTAAAGTTCCTGATATATGCGGATAACGACACTAAATTCAGAACTAGCATTGCATAGCAACATTGACAAATAACATTTTGCAGATCTAGGTAGACATATGGGGGTCATAAAAGATGGGTCTATTTCGGGGAATTTACCAAGTACAAAGGTCTTTGCAGTAAACTATCCTGGCTACCCTTCATCTACCGAACGCGCTCTTGTGACTCTTGGCGGACCTGAAGGTATTGCCAAGGTATGTTGATTATCGCAACCACATATTCCTGCACTAGAAATTGCTCAACACAAAAGACATCGCTTCTTTAATGCTTTTGTAGTAACTTGTTGAAGTTTTAGCGAATTCTCTATGAAAAATGGTATCATATGATTTGTAGGCTCGAGAATTGTCAAAGGAGTTGGAACTTCATTTCCGGCCAGAAGATCCTTACTCACATCCTGTACCTGGGAAGAGTTCCCTAAGTAAAAACTTTTTGTTAAAGATATCAAAACATAAAACTCAAGAAGACGAGACACCTACAAAGCAGAACCAGAACATAAGATACATGCTGATATTGTTAGTCATGTGACGGAAGCATATAATTTTAATGGTTAGAAAAATGTACATGATTACCCTTATTTTTCACTTAAATAGTAGTATTTACTCATTAATTGGTATGTTTATGTTTGTTTGAATGATACAGGCATGACAGACTACCAGCAGGTTCTTGCTGTTCATGCAGATGTTGCGGAAAAGAAGAGAACTTGGGCTGATGTGGAACCACAATTTGGTTTGTGTGTGTGCGTGGGTTATTCTTTTGTGTTCAACATTCATTCAAATTGGTATAGTATAATCTTTATGTTTGTATTTGTTCAACTCTGCAGAGAAACATGGCCTTATTGATGCAGATCAAGAGGATTTGATGATTTTATTGCCTTCCAGATTTTCACTGAAGGATACTCCAGAGAACTTGGTGTAAGATGCTTTATCTTGTCACAATAAGAAATTCTTCCATCATAGTCAATAAACTTAAATAAATCTAGAAACTTTGATTCATGATGGGTTTTTTTATAATTGTAACAGGTTGAAACCATCTATGTTTGTCCCTTCGAAAAAGAAACAAGAGGAGCTTGTAAAATATCATCGGGAGGTATCCTCAATTAATTTTAGAAATCTCTTTATTTCTTTCTGATGTTGCAATGTAAATGGAAAAGGGTTAAAAATCAGTTTTTTTTGAAATTTAATTAAGTTATTTTTTGCATCCTTTTGTAGCAATTTGGTATGGCTTCACGTTGCCTGTGCCATACATCCCGATACTTACGTCATTGATTGTATGTGTGAATGCAGATGGAGATAGATCCAAGCCTTATGATTGATTTCAACATCAAAGATATCCTTATCATCTAAATTTTTGTGTGTGCATATTCATTATAGCCAATTTTATTATTTGTTTTATACATTTCATGGCTGGATGTGCATTGATTAAAGCATGGTGTCAAGTTCCTTTCAAACGTGACAATGTTATTATTTCATGCATAATTGTATAGTAAATTAGAAATGCGTTATGTCCTTATGACATGCATATTTGTGACTTGAATAGTTAAAATCAGTTAATATGGTAATTAGCTGACATAAGTTGAATATAGGTAGGCTATGTTATAAATTATAATTATCTTAATAGTCATGCAGCAAACCTGTTTCTTGAAATCTGATAATTAGCTTGGCACTTAATATATAGAAATTATTTATTATAATCATAATCATAATCTTGTTTAGATTGTCACAATAGTTTATTGACTTATGAATTGACGGCTTATATATCAATCTGATTATTGATATACCGTTCTGGCGTTCTCCTTGCAACTTTTTCTCACCATTCTCTGCTCTATACACCATTTTATGTGTATCTGTGTGCTTTTTTGCTTGCTAAATGTATATCTTTTGACTTGTGGATTTATTATTTATGGTTTTGGTGCCTTAACAATCATACATGTTCCTAAGAAAGTGAACTGGGAAAAGTTCATGCGCGAAGGCACAAATGAATGGAATTGCCAAAAGGCTGTATGTCAGTTGTTTGATGAGCGTCCCATTTGGATCAAACAATCTTTATCCGAGCATTTGTCTAAAAAAGGTCTGAAATTTGGGCCTAACCTTTTTAAAAGGTGCGTTTAGAATAAAACTTTATCTATGATCATGATTCAGATACGCGAGGTTTGACAGTTTTGGAAAATCTAATCTAATCTCGAATAAAGCATCAGTATAACATGTTTGATCTTTTACAGGCTTCTTTATAATGCAGCCTATTATTTTGGAGGTGGACCGTTTCATAGGTTTTGGATCAGAAAAGAATATGATCCACGCAAAGATCCAGAATCTCGCATGTGAGAGTTCTAGAACTATAAACTATTTAATTCTTTGCTACATGCTAATCCATTTTGATGCTGTACTGTATAATTTGTTTTTTTTTTGTTCTTGGTGCCATACTTTAAAAAAAATTGAGATTTGTTTTATAATATTTTGTCCAACAGATATCAAAGGACTGACTTCAGAGTAGATCTTTACGCTATGGTGATAATGACATCACCCGGGTATAAATTTCATGCTTGTTATATAAAATGTCATCTTGACTTAAATTCTTCACTTTCCAAAAAGTACCTGTACCCGAAATCCTTAAAGGATTTGAAGACAATTTATCTGTTTATATGACTAGTAAAGACAAAATGGTTCTTGAAAGATAATTAGTGTATTAGATAGCGTCAGGATTATCTTAAGGTATAAATTCAAAACTGTATTTCCGTTTTTCTTTCATATGC
>OU343221.1:91211282-91541331 GCA_910596185.1 Chrysanthemum makinoi | reverse complement strand
AATAACATGGGTGCTCCACAACAACAAAGAGCTCAAGTGGTTGAACAGGGTAATGCTCAGAATGGGGTTAATGGTCTTCATTGTTATAACTGTAATGAGAAGGGTCATCTGGCTAATGCATGGCCAAAGCCAAGGACAAAGGTAAGCTTATCACAAGGAGGCTTTACTCTTGGCTCTTAAGGATGAAGCTGGTGGAACTCTTACAAACAAGGAACAGAGCTTCATGGCAAATGCAGATTTTGATGATGACATGGAGGACTTGCAGGCTAATCACGAAGTTATGTTGATGGCAAACATGCACGAACTCCACATAGGTGACACAGGCCTAGTGTATGACACGTGGCTTGTCTGGTACCAGATCAAACCATATTCATCACGATATATTATCTCCGACCAACATCGAATCCGACAAGGCTCAGAATGTTCAACATGAGCCATCCACATCTCATTCTGATGATACTCAACAAGATCCAGTAGTTACATTTGATGATCAAGATGACCTTACTGTTTACAGCTGATAATCAAGTTGACTCCGTGGTTACACTTGAGGATCTGAATAATGATCATGTTGAGACTCACGTTGAACACGCTGAACCATTGCCTAATCCAGATATTGAAATCTTACTTAATGACCAACGATCCCGAATGGAACAATGTTGTGAATTCAATCAGCAATTAAAAAATAAAAATGCACTATTAACCAGGGATATTGAATGCTTAAAAAGGCAACTCAACGTTTTTAAAACTCAAGAAAAACGTGAACATGGTTTTAAAGTCACTTTTGCTAAATCTTTCCAAAACAAAAAATCATTAGAACGACAGATACATGATCTAGTCGCATCCAAGAATGCTTAATTGTCTCAAATAGAACAACTGAAATATGATCATAAACAACAACTTAACGCTCTTACTTTGGAAACTCAAAAAGCCAAGGCTAAGTTGTTAACTTGTCAAAAACAGTTCTCTGAGTACAAAAGCATTCCACAAAACGAATAGATAACTATCTTGAAGAAATTGTCGACTTACAAAAAAAATCAAAGAGTTTTGAAATGTTGTTTATAAACATGGTGAATCAATCACAACGATTCAAAAATTTACTTTCAAACCTAATCCAAATGGATATGGAACGAATCTTGCTGATTACAAACCTAAGTTTTCAAATAGAGCATTCAAACCAACTCCAAGTTTACAGTGAGAACATAGAATTGATGATTCTATTATGAGTGTTGTTGAATATAACCGTCAAGAGGAATTAGATTCAGAAGACGAGAGTCGATCAAAATTAGAAAATGTTGTTTATAACAAACCATTTAACTATTCAAAAGCCGTCACTTTCGTCGCACAAAAGGATACTTGTAACATACCTTGGGTTATCACACCTATGTCTAAGTCTTCTAATGTTGGTCCCCAACCCAATTCTGCACAAATTAATGGTCCTTTACCTTTACTCGATTGAAGTAAAATCAATACCCGGAAGTCGTCAAATTCTTAGATATTTTGACACTTTCCTATCTGACATCAAAATTTTAGAACGTGAGATTGAATTTCATTATGAAATAAAAGTTGAACATTTTCAATGCCTCATTTAGCGAGAACAAAGAGATATTTTTAGAAAAGAATTTTACCCCATGTTCAAAATTGAAAAATTATGCATTGTATTGGGAAGGGAATTTCATAAGGAACTTAGGCTGATGAAAATAGTTTTAGAAAACAGAAACATCTATTTCAAATACAAAGCGTAAAAAATGTTACAAAAGATGTTGATCGACTCTTGGAAGATGTTATATGTGCTGATATCCATAATATTGTGTTACTTCATTACATTTGCATATGCATTTGATTATATCTTTCTTTGATTACATTGAAATGTTGAGAATACTGATATTGTGTCACAAATCAAGTCTTTAAAAGTTGAAAATGAACTCAAACGAGCTTTCAAATGCAAAACCTCGTCTTCAATGGTGTCAAAAAGATTGTCACAATCGAGAACTCGCTTTCCAAAACAAACTCAACCAGTTGCATACCCAAACTCTTAATCCAAAACTTAAGCAACTGGATGATGAAAATGCGTCTTTGAAGTGTCAAGTCTCAAAATATGAACAAGAAATTTCAAAAGTTAAAAAGGCACATAGTGTCATATTTGAGTCACTAAAAAAGACTTGTGCTAAAGCGTCAAAAGACCTTGATGATCATCTTGCATACATGAAAGATGTCTTAAAACGAGATGGTCTCACTGTCTGAGAAAATCGGATTTGTAACACAAAATTCATGATCTTAAAGCGAGTTGGTGAAACTTAAGCAAGGAATAATAACACTGTAGCAACTGCACCTCACGATTCAAAATGACTCTAGAACATCTAATGAAAACCACAAGAAATTAATGCTTCCTCTCTTTGAAGCAGGAATAGTTGCCTCTTTTCCCAACGCCCGCACTTCACATCCTAGGAGCAATACAAGGAAGAATAGGAAGTTGCGTCGTAAGAAAAGAACAATAAAGAATCTTTGATAGAAGAATACCCTAGGACTTTGAATAAAACTAAAGTTGCACCCACTTTAGATATTACGTCTGACAAATGTAATAGAACAAGTGATGTAATGAATGCTGAATCTTTAAGTACTCTTAATGTTTTGTTTGAAGCATCTTGTGTTGGTTGTCATAAAAGCATGTTTTTGTTTGTCATGATAAATGTGTTGCTAAGACTATCTTGAATCTTAAGCGGAATAATAGAAAACAGAATACCTCTAGGCCCACTAATGCTTCTAAGTCCGTGCTAGGTAAACCACCCTCTAGTGTTCCAACTACGATCATTGATGTACCCATAGAACCCCTTCACCTCCTAGGACGAACTTATCACCTAGTGCATTCACTAAGACCAAAGCTAAGACTAGTTGGAGATGGCAGAAATGGTTACATAATACACTTGGATTTAAATGGATACCTAAAATCATTGATATGTGTGTTTCTACTATAACTGCTGAGGAACTCTCTAACTCTTCGGGTTCCACATCTACTTCTATTCCATCTGTGTCATCGTGTGTAATCACGGTGTCTGAATCATCCTGGTTGTTGATAGCGGATGTTCCCGACACATGACAGGCAATCTCAAACTGTTATCAAACTTTGTTGCAAAGTTCATTGGCACTGTCGGATTCGGGAATGATCACTTCGACTATCATGGGCTACTGGAGATTACATCAATGGCAACATTGAAATTAGCAGGGTTTATTATGTGGAAGGCCTCGGTCACAATCTCTCTTCTCAGGTAGGTCATTCGTGATGGAGATTTGGAAGTTGCTTTTCGGGAGAAAACTTGTTTCATTAGTGATCTACAAGGAAACGATCTTATGTTTGGCACCCGCAATTCAAGTCTTTATACAATATCAATGCAAGATATGATTGCTTCATCTCCCATTTGTCTACTTTCAAAGGCAACATCAACAAAATCTTGGCTATGGCACCAGCGTCTCTCACATTTAAACTTTCAAACCATAACCAACCTTGCTCGATACATACTTGTTGAAGGTCTCCCAAGATTCTGATATTCTAAAGATCACCTCTGCTCAGATTGTGAACAAGGGAAAAGCACTCGTGCTCACTTTCCTTCAAAGGTGGAACCACATTCACAACATGTGCTTCATCTTCTTCACACGGATTTGTGTGGCCCGATGCGACGCTGAGACGATTAATGGCAAATGCTACATCTTGGTAATTGTAGATGACTACTCAAGATGAACTTGGGTTTATTTTCCTCGAAGTAAAGATCAAGCTCCACAGATGATCATCACCTTTCTCACGGAAATTCAAGTTCAGCTCGAACCGGTCAGACAAATCGAGCAGACAAAGGAACTGATTCGTTAATCAAACTCTTCGTGCATTTTATGAGAAAGTGGGAATTGAGCATCAAACATCTATTGCATTACACGGAACAAAATGGAGTTGTTGAAAGCGAAACGAATACGTTAGTGGAAGCTGCAAGAACAATGTTTGTTGGCTTTAGTAAATACCCAAACCCTTAATCTAGGATTTGAATAGAAAATAGCCCAAGTGTTTAGTCCGTTAAACACTAAGCAGTCACGAGTGCATAGCCTCTCAGTGAGTCATCTTCGGGATACTTTCATGCGAGGCATAGAAGAAGTCTCTCCACTCGGTAAAGCGGAACTTAAGGTGGTGAGTCAAGAAGAAGATGATGGATTCAGGTGGTGATGACAATAACTCCTTGAATCCCCTGAACTCCTCTCAATGCTTACGAAGACAAACTGAGTAAGTGAGAAGGATGAAAAATTTGAAGAAAGAGCGGGACAAGGCGGGATAAGTTTGAATCAGATAAGACAATGTCCTGATCAACCAAAGTCAACTTTCGGAATGGCAAAATCGGGGCTCAATCATCATCTTGAACTTAGGAAAGTAGTCTTGTCTCTTACCTAGAATAGTCTTTGAATAAGCGAGACAAAATACATCATATTTTGTCTTACGAATGATGTCACTTCACAGGAAAGAGTCAAAAATCATACATGTATAAATAGCATAAGAGATGGAGTGAAAAGGTAAAGCTTGTGAATTGTAAAAACACACACACGCAAGCCATCTTTTCACTCCTCCAAATACAACTTAGTTTCTGAGATAGCTCAGTGAGCTCTAAGAGTTGTGCTCAGACTTAGCCTGAGCTTAGAGAGAGTCACCCAACTTTGTCATTTCAATCCCAAGTACTATTCCGCAAGTACTTAGGTAACGTATTCTTTGTTGATTTAATTCTAACAAGAATATGATGTTGAAAATTACTTCGTGTGTTTTACTTATGTTAATTTCTATCATAGTTCACTATTAACTTGTTTTATATATTTAAACTGTTTTAAACGATAGTGAACGGGAAACAACAAGTGGTATCAGAGCCAGGTTAATTATAAAACTCGTTTTTTAGGCCGCTCTAAAAGTTTTTAAATTAGGATCCTAAATGGCTGAAATTGATGTACCCCAACTAGTCGATAAAAAGTGTTGGGAATTATGTGAAGTAGGATTTCTGCTGTCATTACTGCCGAAGGTTTCTGCTGAAGTAGAAGCAGAATCTGCTGAAGAAGTGATTCTACTGAAGAGTACAAGCATTGCCGTGTTATGCGAAGGGTGAAAGCGACTAGGATCGATGCGTAAACTACTTCGTATTAAATGCTAACTCATTATTATCTTTGAACGGCCAGAGGTTAGCATGGGTTTTATTGTACTATCAATATAGTTTAGTGTATTAGTCATTAAATGCATGCTTGCATGTTTAGTCGATTGGGTAGTAAGAGATTAGGGTTCCTTGTTTATAAAAGGAACCATATAGTTTGTAATAGACAGACATCTGAAACATAGAGTTTTAGTGAATAAAAAGATCCATAGAGGATCTAAGTGTTCTTAGTAATAACAACTTGTGTTTACATTCCGCTTTAGAACACGAGTTGTAGAGATTTTCTATTAGTTTGCTTATGATTACATAGGCAACACTAACGATCCACGAGTGCTAGATCTTTCAAGGTCTGAGAGTGTGCAACGTGATAAATCAGTTCTACAAGTGGTATCAGCCTCGAGAGTCTCTACGATACTTGAGAACCTTATTTTCCTCACCCAAATACAACCAAAACTTATTTACAATGCCTGGCGATGATGAATCAGATGTCACAAACACCAACAACAACAACATCATCAAAAACACCACCTCTATGCAGCAACTTAGTCTCTCCAACAGTAATGGCAAGTTTCCTTATCTGAAGAAGGAAGAATATGATCTGTGGACAATGAAGATGTAGAACTGGATCTCCAATATTGATTGGAATCTATGGGAGATAGTAAAAATGGCAGCGACAACCTAAAGAAGACCATCCGGATCTTGATGGTAAGTTCACCATTGCTCCTCCCAAAGCTGTGAAGAGGTTTTGGCATTGCAAAGAGCACAAGGTAAGAACCATCCTCCTTCAATCTATTCCGAAGATCACTTAGGTGATTTTCACCACATGGTTGATGCAAAGGACATCTGGATGGCTCTTAAAGCTAGGTTTGGTGGTAATGAAGAGTCCAGAAGAATGAGGAAGTCCATGCTTAGACAACACTTCCAAGAGTTCAATATTTCTGAAGAAGAGGGTATCCACAAGGGATACGACAGGTTTCACAAGATTCTGAGTCAGCTAAACCAGCTGAATGCAAAGCCTGACAATGATGACAGCAACTCTAAGTTCCTTCGATCTTTGCCTCCATCTTGGTTGCATGTGAGTATAGCCTTGAAAGCCAAAGGTGGACTGGACATGCTCACTTTTGACGAGCTATACAACAAACTCAGATCTCTTGAACCTGATGTCAGATCTCCCTACCGTGCAACCTCCTCTGGTCATTCAGCCTTTGTTGGGACATCCCACTCGAATATGATGAGGCATGCTTCTAGTCCATCTTATTTACCATCATCATCCTATCATCCCACTCCTTCACATCCTCAAGCTAAGACTGGAAGCATATTGGAGGATGTCCTTCCTTTGTTCTGATTATGACACTCAGAAAGCATCGGTATATGAAGACTTTGATCAAGTGGACCCACTTGAGATGGAGGAGATGAAGCTGAAATGGCAAGTGGCCATGCTTTCAGTGGATATCAAGAGGTTTGAAGAGAAGGCGGGAAGGAAGTTTGGATTCAAGGGAAAGGATCCAGCTCGATTTGCAGGGAGAAAGGTCAAGTGTTTCTCTTGCCACCGGATGGGTCATTTCGAGGGAATGCAAAGACAGGAAGAATGGAGAGAGTACCAGCTACAATACCTTTCAGTGAGAATCAAAGGAGCTAGCACTTCAGACTCTAGTCACCTTGGATGAACAGGTCAAGCTGGGTTGCTCATGAACCGTGAATGTGGAAGTGCTGCGATACAGAGAAGCTTGGACTGCTGGCAAGGTGCACTTCAAAAGATAGGCATGATCGGTTGCCTTCATGGGTCTTTCTCAGGTACACAACTGTATATTTGGTTGTAGTGAAAGATATACTAAACTGAAAGAAGCTTATGATACTATGAAACCTAGATACAATGCATGCTATGTTGATAATGAAGCCTATAAACTTTCGTTAAAAACATTAGAAAGACAAAAGGTTTGGTTTCAAAAGAATCAGATTGCTTATGAAGAAAAGATTAAGGTGCTTCAATTTGATCTAGATATTGCAAACATTGACTTGAAAGCAGCTGAAAATGAAAAAGCTGATACTATTACTGAGAATCTAGAGCTTAAAGAGAAACTTGATGAGGAAATAGCTAGACATAAACAATGGTTGATATCCGGTGACAATCTAGCTAAAGAAATCTATAGTAGTCAGTCAGTGAACTCTGGAATAGGTTTAGGTTTTCAAAAGTATGTAGGCTTGGAAGCTAGGAATGATGGACGTAAATCTACACCTGCAGGGCTTAGAACATTTTAGAAAGGAAGGTGATTTGCATGCTGTCCCTGGACCTATTAGAGGTGAATTCATGCCTACTGACCTGTCTATTACTGTTGACTTTGATGGATCACACCATCGTATGGCAAAAGTCAAAAGACTTGCCAGACAACGATGCTTCATCTTATGATTTTGTCTCTTTCTCGGCGGTGACAATTCATCGGATCAAGGATCTACTTACAGTTGTGATCCAAGTGATAAGTCAGACCTTCCCAAGCCCTCACCTGAGCCTACACCCAAGCACACCCAAGACTATCTACAAGCCCTCTAGGATAACTGCTGAGGAATCTACTTCCAACCCTGTTTCCACTGAAGACTTGTCTTTTACATCTTTGCATAATTTGTGCTGTAAAAACAATTCCTTTAATGTTTCTGGTTTAAATACTTCTACATGTAATCGAACATCTTCTTTGTTGAATCCATCTTCCAAAAAGAAGACTTGTTTTGTTTGCGGAAGTAAATTTCATTTAATTAAGGATTGTGACTATCATGAGCAAAGATCTGGTACATGTGCTCTTCAACAGAAACCTAGACCAGTGTGGACCAATGTTAAAATTATTCCACCACATGTCCCACAAGCTAGAACTGACCCTTCTTGGAGGAAATCTCCTAATAGACTTTATGGGCGACCCACTAGCCCATACTTTAAACATGGTTATTGGCCTGCATATGTTGACTCTATGAAAATGGGAAAGGATGTTGGGGCACTGCTGCATCAAGTCCTCAGAGGTTGTTCTTGGAATAATAAAAGACCTAACTATCAATGGAAACCCAAGAACAATGGTGGATCTTACTCTTTTGCTAAACCTAAATCTAATGATCCACAAGGCAGGTTCAAGTCAGCAATGACTTGAGCCTCCTCGATATACTAACATTCCTTTGTAAATATGTTTGTTTTATAGGATCATCCCCTTAAACATAAAGATATTGGTATTGTTGATAGTGGTGCACTTCAAGGAGTATGTCTGGTAATAGAGATATGATGCACAATTTTGTTCCTATTGTAGAAGGAAGGAATGTGACCTTTGGTGGAAGTGATGGTAGAATTACTGGAAAAGGCACAATCAAGACACCTCTTCTGAACTTTGAGAATGTGTACTATGTTAGGGAGCTTTAGAACTTCAACTTGTTCTCTGTCTCACAAATATGTGACACCAAGAACAAGGTACTCTTCTCTGATAATGAATGTCTTGTGATTTCTAAAGAGTTCAAGCTTCCATAAGATACCTCAATTCTGCTGAGAGTCCCTCGAACTCACAATCTATACACATTCAACCTCAATGAAGTTCACCCTGATGGTAACCTCACTGTTTCTTTGGCTAAAGCATCATTGGATGAGTCCAATAAATGGCATAGGAGAATGGCTCATGTGAATTTCAAAACTATAAACACTCTCTCCAAAAGGGGTCTTGTCAAAGGTCTTCCCACCAAAGTGTTCTCCAATGATCATAATTGTGTTGCATGCAACAAAGGGAAGCAACACATAGCATCCTACAAAGCTGTCACTGCAGTGAGCATCATCTCTGAACCTCTTCAATTGTTACATATGGATCTATTTGGTCCAACTCAAGTCAGAAGCATTGATCACAAGTTCTATTGTTTGGTCATCACGGATGGTTATAGCAGATTTTGCTAGGTGTTCTTTCTAAGAACTAAAGATGAAACAACTCTGTCTTTGAAAGACTTCATCACTCTCGTTGAAAATCAGTTGAATAAGAAGGTTAAGGGAATTCGGTGTGATAATGGGACAGAGTTCAAGAATACCATTATTATAGAACTCTGTAGGTCTAAAGGGATAAAGAGGGACTATAGCAATCCAAGAACCCTGCAACAAAATGGGGTGGCTGAAAGAAAGAATAGGACCTTGATTGAGGCGCAAGATCTATGCTTGCAGACTCCAAACTACTATGTTTTGGGCTGAAGCTGTTGGCACAACTTGCTATGTGCTTAACAGGGTCTCCATTACTAGACCTCACCTCAAGACACCATATGAACTTCTGTTTGGGAAGGTTCCTGTCATTCATTACCTCAAACCTTTTGGTTGTCAAGTGACCATTCTAAACACCAGTGATTCGTTGGGGAAGTTCGATGAGAAGGTCGATGATGGCTATATTGTGGGTTATTCACTAATAGCAAGGCTTATAGAGTGTACAACTTATCGCCAAGAAGATCGAGGAGACGTTGAACTGAGATACCGGAGGATAAGCCCAACGTTCAAGCGAGGGTCATGTGTGGTCTTTTGACCTCGACTACCTAACTGATTATCTGGGGTATACTAGACATATGGCTAACCAAAGTGCAGGCTCTCAAGAATATCCCACTAACAATGCCGGTACCTTGGATGCTGACTCTGGGAGTGAATTTGAAGATGATGAACATCCCATACTTGTGCCTTCTTTCTCCCCTAACAATGTTGCAGATAACTCTTCAAGAGATACCTGCGTGAAGATGAATCACACTATCTTTGAGGACCTTGCTAGGCTTCAGACTCAAGAATTTGCAGCTAAGCTTGAAGCTGAAAAGGTGACTGGGGAGCTTGCAAATGAGGCTGTCAGTGGAAACCATCTTTTGCGACACTGATGCGCCTCTCCCATCGTCATCAAATCTGGCTGAAAGCTCGTCTGCATTACTACTCCTACTCCTACTAGAGTGTCCACAGACTTTGGGGAACCGTATACTCGCTTTCCAAGTCCTTCAGATCTTGGAAATCATCAACCCAAATCTGGCATTTTCTCCTCACCTTCCTATGACACAACTTTTGTACCAACTGTGTCAAATCTTGCACCTACCATTGAAGTCAACCCCACTGCTACTAAAAGAATCAACCTTTCTCACCCTCAATCCAATATCATTGGAGACATTCTAGCTCCTGTTAGAACTCGAAAGGCTATCTCTAGCCCTAAATTTGGACAGGTTGCTTTTCTTTCCTATGTCTCAAATCAGCAAAGAGACAATCACACAGACTACAAGCATTGTCTGTTTGCATGTTTTCTTTCCCAAGTAGAACCAACCGGTGTCTCTCAAGCTCTTGAAGACTCAAGCTGGATTGAGGCAATGCAAGACAAAATGCAACAGTTTCAGAACCAACAAGTTTGGATCTTGGTACCTTTACCAGATGGGAAATATGCTATCAGAACTAAATGGATTCGAAAATCAAAGAGATGCACGGGGTGTGGTGATTAAGAACAAAGCAAGATTAGTAGCTCAAGGTTACAGGCAAGAGGAAGGGATTGACTATGATGAAGTGTTTGCACTTGTTGCAAGAGTAGAGCCATTAATTTTCTTGGCATATGCCTCTTACATGGGCTTCATGTTATATCAGATGGATGTTAAAGGAGCCTTTCTGTATGGAGAGATTGAAGAGGAAGTTTATGTCACACAACCCAAAGGATTTGAAGACCCAGATCATCCTAATCATGTTTACAAAGTCGTTAAAGCTCTCTATGGACTTCATCAAGCACCAAGGGCCTGGTATGCTAGGCTTTCATCATTTCTGCTGAAGCATGGCTACAGAAGAGGTGCCATTGATAAAACTCTTTTTCTGAAGAAGAACTCGAAAGATATCATACTTGTGCAAGTGTATGTGGATGACATTATTTTCGGATCCACTAAAGAAGCTTGGTGTAGGGAATTCGAGGATCTAATGAAGGGAGAATTTCAGATGAGTGCCATAGGAGAGCTCACTTTCTTTTTGGGTCTCCAAGTTCAGCAGAAACAAGATGGGATATTTATCAGTCAGGATAAATATGTGAGGGACATGTTGAAGAAATTTGGCATGGAAGGTATCGTCAGGGGCCACAACACCTTATGAAGCTCCAAAAACAAAATCCAACAATGATCCAGATCTACCTGTGAATGTTCATTTATACAGATCTATGATTGGTTCTTTAATGTATCTAACACTTCAAGGCCCTGATATTACCTTTCTGTAAGTGTGTGCTCTCGACATCAAGTCACTCCACTTACTTCCCATCTCAATGCTGTCAAGAAGATCTTTAAGTACCTCAAAGGCCAACCTCTTTTGGGCCTTTGGTACCCAAAAGAGTCTCCTTTTAAGTTGGAAGCGTATAGTGACAGTGATTATCTTGGTGCAAATGGATAGGAGATCCACAACTGGAGGTTGTCAATTCCTTGGAAAGAGATTGATCTCGTGGCAGTGCAAGAAACAAACCGTTGTGGCTACCTCAACTCTGAAGGCGAGTATGTTCTGCTGCGCAAGCTGCGTGGGCAAGTACTATGGATCCAAAACCCATTGCTTTGGACTATGGGTATAACTTCATGAACACAACTCTTTTTATTGATAATCAGAGTACCATATGCATTGTCAAGAATCCAGTTTTTCACAGTAGAACCAAACATATTGAAATCAGACACCACTTTATAAGAGATGCATATGAAAAACATTTGATAAATGTGGCTAAAATTCATACAGATGATAATGTGGCAGATCTGTTAACTAAAGCTTTTGATGGACCAAGGTTTCAACACCTAGTGGTCAATATTGGGATGCTTAACCCTTAACTGCCTAGTTTAAGGGGAGGCATAGGCCTCAGGGGAGGCATATGCCTCAAGAGAGAGTTATATTGGGTCTTATTTGTTTACTTTGTTTTGGTTTGTATTGTTAATTTCTTAAAAAAAAAAAAAAAAAAACTTTCTTTTGCAGATTTATTGTATTTCGTTGAGGGTTATTAACTCACCAGATATGCCTTGTGTGTATCAAAGAGTTGGCTAGTCCAAAGGGTACAACTTTGGTAAAGACATGTCAAATCTGTTGATAGCTGAAATGGTTTGCTCAAAATCATAGGGTCTGCAACCACCCATGCTTAATTGTTGAGAGTTGTATGGTCCTCAATTCACCATGGTCTATTCCTTTTGGAATCCAAGAATTGGCTAGCCCACACGTATATGGATTGTGGTAAAGGCAACTATCTCCATATTTGGTTATCAATTCACCAATTCTAAAAATTGACTAGTCCTGAGCAAACGGCTACAGGTAAAGACACCTCAAATCCGTTTATATAGTTGCTGATTTGCTCATAAATCAGATGGTTATCAATGTACCATAGTTTACGAACTTAAACATTTGGCTACTCCAGTAGTAATGGCTATTGGTAAAGAGACATCAAATCCATTATTTTCAATGATTCACCTCTCTCAGATGTTAACACACCTGGATGTGATGAGAATAGTATGCAACTGATAAGTATTGATGTACATTATGTCATGTGTTGCTGCAAAGACCTGGAGTTTCAAAGGTTGATCATCATAGAGATGAGTTTGTCATTGGTTCTTTGCTATAATGATGTGTGAAAACAATCCTCTAGTCTGAAGTCTCAAAGATCTTTCAAGGTCGAGCTGGAACTTAACCAAGTCAAATTCCAATTTAGGGGAGGATTGTTGGGAATTATGTGAAGTAGGATTTCTGCTGTCATTACTTGCGAAGGTTTTGCTGAAGTAGAAGAGAATGCTGAAGAAGTGATTCTCTTGAAGAGTACAAGCATTGCCGTGTTACTCTGAAGGGTGAAAGCTGACTAGGATCGGCATGCGCTACTGTATTAAATGCTAACTCATTATTATCTTTGAACGGCCCGAGGTTAGCATGGGTTTTATTGTATTGCTCAATATAGTTTAGTGTATTAGTCATTAAATGCATGCTTGCATGTTTAGTCGATTGGGTAGTAAGAGATTAGGGTTCCTTGTTTATAAAAGGAACCATATAGTTTGTAATAGACAAACATCTGAAACATAGAGTTTCAGTGAATAAAAAGATCCATAGAGGATCTAAGTGTTCTTAGTAATAACAACTTGTGTTTACATTCCGCTTTAGAACACGAGTTGTAGAGATTTTCTATTAGTTTGCTTATGATTACATAGGCAACACTAACGATCCACGAGTGCTAGATCTTTCAAGGTCTGAGAGTGTGCAACGTGATAAATCAGTTCTACAAAAAGGGTGGAGCTTATTCAGCTGTTGCCCCTAGACTTGAAGTTGGCAAATTCAACAAATGGAAAAAGCGAATGCTTTGCTATTTGATTGGGATGGAACCTTACTATATCAAGTGTATAAATGAAGGTCCATTTGTCCCAAAGCTGCTTGAAGGGTTGCCCAAACCTGAAGCTCAGTGGACCCAGGATGAAAGGAGAGTGGTCAACCAAGACCAAAGACTCAAAAGTATAATAATATCTTGTCTTCCTGATGATATTATGGAGTCTGTATAAGTTGTAGTACAACTAAGCAAACACAGGATGACCTAGTTCATAGTCATGAAGGACCATCTGATACCAAGGAAAACAGGATAAAGGACCTGAAACTTGAGTATAACACCTTCGTGGCTAAGTACTCGAAACTCTCTCTCAAACTTACACCAGGTACAAAACTCTTTTAAATGAACTCTCAAATGATGGTGTTAAGTTGTCCAAACATGAAATCAATGTTGGTTTTGTCAACAGTCTCCTTGAGAAGTGGTTGAATTTCTCAGGGACTTAGGAATGCTAATCATATCCAGAATCTTGAGCTTCCTGAAATTTATGGGAAATTTGTCTATGAGGAAAACCTCATCAACAGATGATACCCTGACTTAAAGAAGTCTCAGGAAGTTAAGAAGTCCCTGACCACCACCTCATCACCAATATCAACTGCTTTCTATTCTAATAATGTTGTTCAAGATTTTCAGGAAAATTATGATGATGAGCCTGATGAGAGATCAAGTGAGGAGTACCTAAATGACCTGAACAACCAATTCCAAGAAAGGGCACTCCTTGCTAACTCTCGAAGGTTTATAAAAAGAAACAAAGGTTTTTCAAATGCCAAAGCAAATGAGGAAACTGAATGCTTTAAGTGTCACAAAAGAGGTCATTTTGCAAAAGACTGTTTTTCAAAAACAATTTCTGAATCCTCTTATAAACCATCAGGTCAATCAGTCCTCAGCTTTAGAAAATTTTAACCAAAATCTACCAGTCTCATCAAAACTTTCAAAACAAATCGATCAAAACAAAACTATTGATTTTGAAGCAAAATATAAGAAAGTCAAAGCTAAGCTTGCATTGCTCGAGGCCATCCCTCGAAACAACAAAAAGTGTTCAATATGTGCTGGGTAAAAACAAAGGCCTTGTTCTGAGACCTTCGTGGGATGAAGAGCCAGTGTCATCAGATGATGAAATGGTGCATGTCAGTGCACTGATGGCCCTCTCAGAAGAGGACAAGCTAGCTGTTGGAAAGAATCATGCCAGAAATAGAGAATGGGTCAATATCACAATGAAGAAGGTAAATATTCTACATTCTATGGATGATGACTCTGACTGGCAGTCTTACATGAATTATCTGAATGTTGACCTTAAGTTCGTAGAGGAGCAAAGACTTAATATTTTTTCAAAATACAACAAGCTAAGTTTTGAATTAAACAAGTGTAGGGATGAACTGCTTCTTTTAAAACAAGTTAAGCTTGAGGCTGTCACTTTGCAAATTCCAAACACTGAACTAGTTAAAAGAAATCAGGCTCTTTAAGACGAACTTAAAAAGGTTCAAGATATTCTTGATAGTTGGACTGCCAAAAATCCCAGGGTCTTTGATCTTGGGAGCCCCCAGTAGCAAGAAGAGATTCTTAGGTGAAGATCATCTTCCTGAGTCTTTCAACAAAGACCAGGGTCCTAAGCCATTTGTGTCCGGTGGTATGATTACCAACATGTTGACTACTCCCAAACCAAGTGATTGGATTGAAAGGGTCAATCCTGAGAGTAAGCTTCCAAATTTCAATCGGAAGGATTCTAGAGCTGAAAGCCAAGCTCTAAAGAGCATGCTTGGACTCCCTGATGTACCCAGTGGTACTGAACACATCTCAGATGAAGCGGAATCTCAAGCAGCTTCCACCACTGAAACCTCTTCGTGGTGCTGCACCAAGCTTTGAGCTTACTCCACTACAATTCAATCCTCACTCACCAAAAGAAAGGTCTGGACTTGGTAGAACCATCCTGAAAAACCAACAAAACCAACTCAACAAGAGTCTACTCCTGCTGAGACTTCAACATCCTCTATTCCCCTGAAGCTGACCAAATTCAGCAACTAATCGAGCTTGTGAGGAAGGATCAAAAGATGGAATCCATCGAAAAAGATCCTGATTCAATCAAGGAAACTAAGTCAGCCTCATCTAGCTCATCAAAGTCAAAATCCACCAACAAACCCAAGGATGATCACAGGACTGCAAAAAGGATGATCACAGGACTGCAGACCACCTATAGTATGTCAGTCAAGCAAACTGTACCAAAGTTGGTCATCAGTATGCTTCATCCTCCAAAACTGCTCCCAAGAATAGAGCAAAACCTTTTCCTCTGTGCCCTCACTGTGGATTTAATGATCATCATCAAGATGATTGTCTCATGAACACATGCAGTGATATATGCGGTAATCTAGCTCATGAGACATCCCAACATGACAGTGTCATTCATGCAAGGAGAGGTACAAAACAACCCAAAATCACTGAGTCTTCCTCAGTCTCTAAATGCAAAACCTGTGGTAGCACAATGCACTCAACCACTGACCATGAGTCAATTACCAAATTCAAAGAGACCTTGAGACCCAAGCCTACTAGTAAGTGGGTCACTAAGAGAAACTAATTCAGTTTACTACTTGTGTAGAGAGACGCCAGGGAGCCTATTTGGCATCTAGACATTGGATGCTCAAGAAGCATGACTGGTGTAAAGGAGTATCTGCACAAGTATATAGAGGAACCAGGACCCAAAGTAGTGTTTGGTGATAACTCATCATGTCCCACTGAAGGTTACGGTTCAGTAAACTGAAATGGAATAGTTTTCTCTAGAATAGCTTATGTCAATGGTCTAAAATACAATCTCATCAGTGTCAGTCAACTATGTGATGCTAAGTACATTGTGCAATTCAATGACAAACAAGGTACCATCTTCAATGCCAACAAGGAAGTGGTGTTAATAGCTCCTAGGAGAGATGATGTTTATGTGCTAGACCTGTCAACACTCTCCCAAGATGGAACTTGTCTCTTTGCTAAAGCCACTAAAACTATGAATTGGCTGTGGCATAAGAGACTCTCACACTTAAACTTCAAAAATCTCAACAACTTGGCAAAACAAAACAAGGTCCTTGGCTTACCATCACTGGTTTTTGCAAAAGACAAACCATGCTCTGCCTGTGAAAAGGTAAACACCACAGAGCATCATTCAAAACCAAACAAAATTTCTCCATCAAAAGCTGCCTTCACCTCCTGCACATGGATCTCTTTGGACCTGTCAGTCCCAGATCAATCCAGCGTGAGAAGTATACACTTGTCATTGTTGATGAGTTCTCAAGATACACTTGGGTATACTTTCTTTCCAAAAGAGTCAGGCAGCTGATACGATAATGTCATTCATCAGGAAGATTGAAAACCAGAATGACATTACCGTTAAACAAATCAGAACTGACAATGGTACTGAGTTCAGAAATCAAGAGCTTGAGAGTTTGTGATGAAAAAGGAATTTCTCAAAATTTCTCGTCTCCATATATCCCTGAACAAAATGGGGTTCTGAAAGGAAAAAGAACTCTCATTGAGGCTGCTAGAACCATGTTAAATGGCTCAGCCCTCTCAAAGCATTTATGGACTGAAGCAGTCAAAACTGCCCGTTACACTCAAAATAGGTCAATCATTGTCAAAAGACATAATAAAACCCCATATGAGATCTTCAAAGGTAGACTTCCTGACATCAGCTATTTTCATGTGTTTGGATGTTTTGTGTTCATTCATAACCACAAGGATCATCTAGGCAAGTTTGATGCAAAAGCTGATGATGGATACTTCTTAGGCTACTCACTGATCTCCAAAGCCTTCGGGGTTTTTAACACAAGGAGACAACAAGTTGATGAAACCTTTCATGTCACCTTTGATGAAAGTGCTGAAAGCATCAGGTTCACCAACACCTCAATGGAGGAAATAGGAATTGATAACTCATCAAGATATCCTCCTGATGAGTACAACACTGAATTCAATTCCTTATATCAAGCTGATGCTGACATCTCATACTATGTCTTACCTCACAACCTACCCCAACCAACTATCAGTGAGTTCATTGATAATCAGTCAGTCCCTGCTAGGATAGGAAACACTGATCCAAATGATCAGGAACCTGTAACTCATGAACCTCACCCTGAACAAGACATCTCTACAGATGTTCTAAATGATTCTGTGGCTCTTGCACCTGAACTCACATCTAAACTCCCAGTGACATCTTCAAGCTCAGATCCTAAACCACAAAGTAAGTAGACAAGATCTCAGGACATTGAGCTTGTAAACATCATTGGTGAACCCACTGAGGGCATGCTCACTAGAAGCATGGCTGCTAATTTAACCGCAGCTTCAGCCAATGAATGCCTATATGCTGATTACCTATCAGATATAGAACCCAAAAGTGTCACTGAGGCTCTAAAATACCCAAGCTGGGTTCAGGCTATGCAAGAAGAACTGCAAAAGTTTGATAAAAACAAGGTCATGACCTTGATCAAATGTCCTCAGGATGTAGTAGTCATAGGAATGAAGTGGATTTTCTAAACAAAAGCGATGAAAAACGGCACTGTCATTAAAAACAAAGTCAGACTTGTAGCCAAGGTTACAGTTCAACAAGAAGGCATTGACTATGATGAGACATTTGCTCCTGTTGCAAGAATGGAAGCCATCAAGATCTTCTTTGCATATGCAACATACATGAACTTCCGGGTCTACCAAATGGATGTTAAAAGTGCATTCTTAAATGGTGATCTCAAGGAAGATGTGTATGTTCAGCAACCCCAGGCTTTGAGAGTAGTGAATTCCCTGACTATGTCTGCAAGCTTGACAAAGCCCTTTATGGACTTAAACAAGCTCCAAGGGCATGGTATGAAACTCTCTCAGCCTTCCTAATACAAAACAAGTTTGTCCGAGGAAAGATAGACAACACATTGTTTGTCTATAGAACTGAACAGGATGTGATACTAGTCCAAGTGTATGTTGATGACATCATCTTTGGCTCAACAAACTACAAACTTTGCAAACAGTTTGAAAAAATGATGACAAAGAAGTTTGAAATGAGCATGATGGAGGAACTCACATACTTTCTTGGACTACAAATCAGGCAAACTGATAAAGGAATCTCCATCAGTCAAGAGAAATACACCAGAAATCTCTTGAAGAAATATGAGATATCTGACTGTGCCTCAGTGAAGACTCCAATGGTCCCACGTAACAACCTTGGACCTGATCTCACTGGCAAATCAGTCAATCAAACTCATTTCAGAGGGATTGTAGGCTCACTGATGTATCTAACTGCTTCTAGACCAGACATCCAATTCTCAGTCTGTCTAATAGCAAGATATCAGTCCAATCCTAAAGAATCCCATCTCATTGCAGCCAAAAGAATACTCAGGTACCTGAAGGGAACCCTAAATCTTGGACTCTATTATCCAAAATGCTCAGGTTTTGATCTCAAGGGTTACACTGATTCTGATTATCTTTGCTGCAACATGGACAAAAAAGTACCTCGAGGTCCTGTCAATTTCTTGGAAGAAAACTGGTTTGTTGGAGTGCTAAAAAGCAACAATCAGTGGCTATGTCCTCATTTGAAGTGAATATGTAGATGCAGCAGGATGTTGTGCCAATGTATTATGGATGAAAAGTCAACTCGGTGACTATAACATCCATTACAAAATGGTGCCCATCTTCGTGATAACACCAGTGCTATTGCAATCTCCAACAACCCTGTCCTCCACCAAAGAACCAAACACATTGATATCAGATATCACTTCATCAGGGATCACATAATGAAGGGAGACATTGAACTTCATTTCATCCCTACTGAATATCAACTGGCTGATATCTTCACCAAAACCTTGGATGAACCTACCTTCAGGAGACTGAAAGCTGAATTGGGAATGCTTGACATTGAAAGTCAGGTACCTGAAAACCAATCTCAGTAAGTTCTTTGAAATGGTTCATCCTCCCTGAACACCCAAAATAAACCTCTCACTGAATGAGTAAGACTCATTCAGGGTACCTGACATTTGACAAAGAGCATTGAATGAGTAACTAAATGATCCAAGTATCAGTTACTTAAATGTCCTAGGTTGGTAAATATGCAAATTTAACATAGGAATATATGTCTCTTTGTCTTACTATCATCCCACTTGGCATTTAATGCCTCCTCTCACAGAAAATATCAAATTGATATTTTATCTCTGCAAAGTGATGCACTTTTACGCAGACTCGCAACTGTTCCCTTGAAAAACGGGATTTTACTGCGGGTAATGGAGTGGTAGCATTAAATGTGGAAATTCAAACGTTTTTCAAAAACCGACTCTTAATATTCCCATTTATGCACAAACCCCCCTTCTCACCACTCTATAAATATCCTCTTCCAAAACAAACAAACACACACAAATTATTTTCTGCAACAAAACTCTGCCAAAATCATTTCTAAAACCCAGAAATATTTGTGTGTGCTCAAAAACTCTTCAAACCACTTTTGGAAATCCCTTCTTGTAAACATTTACAAAAGTTTTTCATCACAAAACTTGAGAGATCTAAAAACCTTGATTGTTCTAGTCAAAAGAAAGTATTTTCAAAAACCCTAAAATATTTAATGGAAATGGCTGGAACACAATCTCTCCAGTTTGCTTCTCAGTGGGTAGGGGATCTTACAAATGTTGAATTTAAAACTAATAATGTCATAGGAAACTTTGAATACCCTGAAACTGTCCCAACCTACAAAGACATTATGAAATTTTTGTTTAATTGCCCACTGAAAACGGCCTTTATTCAGTTTCCCTCCATTGTTTACCAAAATCTCCTCGGGAGTTTTGGGCAACAACAAGGCCTTTGACCCGACACCCTCTACGATGAGAACAACCTGGACCTCTCGGGAATATCTCATCAAATTCAGTCTTCACGGTGGGCAACAACAATTCACCCTGGATTATAAAACGTTTTGCACTTCAACAGGGTTGGATTATAACAAAGGAGTTTATGTCGCCCATCCTGAACCCTCCACAATGAAGGATGGGTTAAAACAAATCGTTTTAGATCCAACATTTTTGGACAGACCTCATCACCAAAAGCTCATTTCCCGTGGCTTGGAGGATCTTATTCACTTTTGTGATTCAGGTCCTCGGCGGGAACCACTCATCCACTGAACAAGTTAACTCTATTCAGTTGATGATGGCATATTGCTTGATGAATGGGGTCACTGTCAACATAGGGGAGATCATTTACAGTGATCTCGAACCAAATACTGAGCGAAATACGTTTCGTATCCTAGGTTTGTCTCTTGCGCTTTGCAAGTGTTACTGGGTTCAAATTATCCTCAGGAAGAAAAATTTGGTGCTTTACCAGGCATCCTGAGACAATCAAATTTTCAAAAAGACCCATCCCTTGTCACTCCTATTGAATTGACGGCCCATATGGTTGCTGTAAACAACCAGGAGGGATCAGTGTCTCCAAACCCTGCTCCTAAAAAGGGGAAGTCTCAGACTGGGACTAAGACTAAACCCAAGTCCTGGGCCCCGAGGCTTCAGGAACACAGCCTAAAAGGCATAAAAGGACCCAGACTAAAAAGACACCCACTGATGACCAGACAACATCCATCCCCGTGACAACGAAGGACCGATACATCACAAGTGCCCTTAGTCACAACCACTACTCCCAAGATACGTAGAGGAAAGATACAACCCGTGGTAGGGGCGCCTTCCACACGCCCAAGGATGACATTAGCAAATCACAACCTTTATCGAGGGCACACTGATCAATCCCAAAAAGCTGTGAGGGAACCAAACAAACCCGTGATAGGGATATAACTTCATGACTCGCTAAAGGCACTGGGAAACGCCCACAAGTGTCTCAGGGGTCACTGGGGACAAAGACTCTGAGGGAAAGGAACAACCCGCCCGATAGAACACAACCAATCGACTCCAGCGAAGGCCTGGGAAACGCCCACCAGTGTCGAGGGGTCAACGGGGGACAAAGACTCGTGGAGAGGAAACATACCACGTGATATGGAACCCATCACCAACCCCTGGTTAACCGCTTGTCGATGTTCATGGCATACTCTTTTCTGAAGATGAGCTTGCTTAAACTGATGATGAAGTTTTATTAGTGGGGAAGAAATGGACGCCGAGGTTCAAGCGAAACAAGAGCCTCAGCCGATCCACAGGAGCACACTGAATCACCATTCCGTGCATGAAATGATGACTCCTCTTCCTACACGATGAATTTGAAAGATTTGATAATGTTCTCCCACTTATCTTTGAAGGCTTGTTCAGTGGATCACCAAAGCTTCAAGAATATTATACTCTGGGGTCACTGAAACACTGTGGGAGCAACATACTAAGGCTGCTGCGAGTTATGCTAATGTTAGGAATTAGAAATTCCAGGTATTAAAGAGTCGGTCACCTCAAGTATATGTAATCGTTAGAAAGCTTGTAGTCGTAGTTATTTTATGTTAAGTAGTATTCAGTTTTGTAACACCGTGGAGGACGGACGGGTCTTTACCCACTGTATGCCTGATCCACACCCGTTGTGTGGCGTTTTATTGTAAGACTATAAATACTCTCTACCTTCCAAGGTAGAGAGTTGGAGCTCATAATAAGATTTTTCTTTCTCTCACTAAAGTTCCTAAACCTCTAACTTTCTCTCTCTAAAACACATTATACGCCTATTTGATCTTATGGTTTAGTGTGTTTGTGAAATCCAATATGTTACAAATGGTATCAAGAGCCATGGTTAGATCATCTCTTACATATCTTTGGATTTCTAGTGACTTTTAGGTGGTTTTAGAGTTTGAAAAAGTTTAGTGGTTTTTGCATCTTTTGGATCATTTCTAGTGTTAAAGTTTGAATCTTGGGTGTAGTTTTGTGTTTAGAATCATTGTATGTGCTTGGGTTTTGATTTGGTAACCTTGAATCATTGTGATTGGGTTGTTTTTGGATTGAAAAGTGGTGTTTATGTGTTTTTCTAGCTAGCGACTTAAGCCACGGATAAGTTGTCTTGGTAGCGACTTGCTTTGTAATTTGGTAGCGAGTTGTAGTTGAAGTTCTTAGCGAGTTGAGCTAGCGACTTGTCTATTGAGACAAGCCGACAAACAGTACACTTAGTGGATTCTCCACTACGAGTAGCGACTTGGTGAAAGTTAGCGACTTGTACTTAAGTTTGTTAGCAACTTGGTGTTAGCGATTTGGTGCTTAGCGAGTTGCTCTTTAGCGACTTGACAACTTAGCGATTTGGTGCTTAGCGAGTTGCTCTTTAGCGACTTGACAACTTAGCGACTTGGTGCTTAGCGACTTGGTGCTTAGTGAGTTGTTATTTAGCGACTTGACTGTGTCTTAGCGACTTGGTGCTTAGCGACTTGGTTCAGTTTTTCTTTGCGACTTGGTTGACTCGTCATGCGTATCACGGTTTTCTCTTGATTTAGTAAAATCCGTGAAAGAATCTATTTCCGGTTTAATCATAGAGTTGTAAAATCCCGTTTAATCTGTCAACATGTCTACCAACGTTCCTACAATCATCTCCACTGTTGCCGAGGATGTTCAAGTAGTTGGTTCAGATACTCGATCCACCCATGCTTACATGAGGCCGAACTACTAGGACTCTTGGGCTCAACGAATCAGATTGTACTGTCTTGTAAAGGAAAATGGAGTCAACATTCTCAAATCCATTGATGAAGGACCGTATCGGGTTGAGACTACTAGAGACATAATTGATACAGATGAAGATGGTACATTGATTTACGGAATGGACAGACCAAAGATGTATGATGAGCTCAATGATAAGGATAAGAAGAGATTCGATCGATATCGTGGCTTCTAACATCATATTGCAAGGTCTTCCCAAAGACATATACAAGCTTATCAACCACAACACTGAAGCAAAGGCTGTATGGGATAATGTCAAGATGCTTCTCTCAGGTTCTGAATTAACTATGGAAGACAAAGAATCTCAATTATATGATGAATTTGAACACTTCAAGATGAAACCCGATGAGAGTGTCTATGAGTATTACGTGAGATTCCACAAGCTTGTTAATGACATGAGGAACATCCGAATGACTATGCCAAACATTCAGTTGAACTCAAAGTTTGTGAACAACATGAATCCCGAATGGCACAAGTTTGTCACCTCTGTGAAGCTAACCAAAGGATTGAAGAATACAAACTATGAGCAACTCTATGCCTTCCTTCTTCAGAATGAGAGACATGCCATGTTTGAAAAAAGGATTCTTGAACAATTCAAAACAAATCCAGGAGAGACAAGCTCATTAAATGATTCAACTTGCGCTTCTACTCAAACATTGGGATTACTACTAAAGCTTCACAAGTTATACCCATGGGTGATGGAACTCACAAACTCATTCCCGATACAATGTTCAAACAAGCCGATCTTGATGCACACGTGGGTAACTTCATTAATCAACTGGCTCTCCTGATTAGTCAAAACATGAACTATCTCCCACACACCAACCAACCTCGAACAACGTCTAATCCACACAATCAAGCCACTGGCAGAGATGGGAAGGTTATAGTACAACCAGTTCAAGAAAGGCAGTATGAACAAGGAAGAGGTGGAGTTGGTAGTGGCTTTGTGACAAATCGTAATAGGAAGAAATGGAAATCAAGGACAAGTTAAGACGATCAAATGTTACAACTGTGGAGGTGAGGGACACATTGCAAGGAACTGCATATCGCCAAAACGCCCCGAGAATGTGAATACTTGGGGATAAGATGTTGCTTGTTCAAGCCCGGGATAATGGTGTAGCTTTGGATGAAGAAGAGTTGTTATTTCTTGCGAGGTAATGCCAAGACGTATGATGCAGATGTGGATGAGCAGCCAATTCAGGAGATAGGCCATAATCATCCGAATGCCTTTCAAGTAGCTGATTGTGATGCATACGACTCTGACGTTGATGATGAACCCATCTGCACAAACCATTTTCATGGCTAGCATTTCTCCAATGGTCTCTCCTAAAGTCTCTTCATCACCACAAGCTGGTCCATCCAAAGACAAACTCATTTCTGAGGTACTAAAACTATACGATGATCTTGATATGCAAAAGATGCATGACAAAGTACAATCAACTGAAACTATTGAGTCAAATATTGAAGATATGGGTAATATCAATGTTGTCCCATATGATCAATATGTGAAACAAAGTGAAAGTGAAGTTGTGCCAAGTGATGCATCTTCCTGCGATCAACGATGACTATGTTTTTGATGAATACACGCATGTGCCCCTCGATGATTCTGTATCTCTGAACTTAATGCCTATAAAGAACGAGTTGCTATTTATGAACAACGTGCTAAGTTTGAGTTAACTACTCGTGGCGAGGGAGTTGGATAACCAAATGCGTACAACTATTAGAAAAAGTAATTTTAGAGAAGAAGTGTTAAAACAAGAGTTAAACTCCTTACAAGAAAAGCTTTCAAAAACCGCTAAGCAAAAACAAGAACTTCAAGAAAATGTTAAAGTGCTTAAGCAAGAATTTCATGCTAAGGAATCAAAACTTTTAAATGATTTTTCTAATCTAAAAACTTTGAAAAACAAGCTTGAAAATAAGTTGTACGTACAATGGAACACCATTCAGATGCCCCACATGATCACTAAGCATAGAGTTCTTAGCGATAAGCATAGCATTCCCCTTGTTGAGGAACCAAATCCAGAGGTCATTAAAAAGGCTAGAAATGCTCATAAGGTACTTTATGATGGCAATGAAATCCTTAAACCTAGACAGAAACCTAGTTGTGCTGAGTGCACTGAGGAAGATAAGAAATGATGAAGTCACTAGGGAAAAGATGAACAAGAAGTTAGATGATCCTAAATGTAAAAAGAAGAAAATAAATATCACACCCCATGATTACAAGAAGGAGAATTGGATTTCCTTGAACATGTTTAAGCCTCAGACGTTGTTAACAACCGAACAAGTGTTCGGAAAAGGATTTAGATAAGCAAAAAAGAAAATCTTGTTGAAACAAACCCCCCTTTAGGAAAATGCCTTCCGTGTATCCTCCCAATACACCAATGCATTTAGTTCCTAGGACTATTGCCACTAAAAGCAAGACCTTAATCAGCCAATATGTTATTCTTCAACTATTTTTCGATTTTGAGAAAACTTGTAGGAAAAGGATCACACCCATGGGATAATCGAAGGGGAAAGGGGTTTTGAGCAAACAAAAGAATGCTATCTAACCGAGGTCATGCCTTTCTTTAAACTACTAAAAGATCATTTTGAGAGTCTTAAAAAGGGGATAGATTCAGATATTAAAGGAATGGAAAAGGAATTTGATGCAATGATAGTTGAGGTTAGTGACTATGAGCGAGCATTAAAATATAATGAGATTGAGAGGAAGAATTTGCATACCTTGAATGAGAATCTTATTTCTGAATGTATTGCTCAAGATGTGTTTTACACTGCTACGAATTGCTCCATTAATGCTTCTCAATTTCATGAATTCTCTGTTGCTCTGAAAGTCTCTCATGATCGTGTCATTGAGCTTGAAAAGATTAATTCAAAACTTAATGAGAAAATTGATCAGGATGATCAAGATAATTTGGTAAAGTATCTTTCTAAACTAGAAGTTGAACATTTTGATTTACAACTAAAATATCAACATCTAAAAGAAAATGTTAAAACCTCAAATATCAAGACATCCTTGGATGCTCCTGAATTTGATGCAGATTTTGAAATTAGCAAACGTGATGAACCGATTCGAGCTCATTGTAACACGATCAAAAAGTTGAAAGCCCAAATCTCTCAATTAAAGGGTGAAAAGAACAATGTGAATGGATCCCAAATGCCTCCTCCTTTAGATTCTCAATACTCTCAAACTTTTCATCTTCAAAACTTAGTTAATGCCTTACAAAGGAAAACGAGAGTTTTCTAGAAGAAAATGAAAAAGTTAAACGACACTTTAAAGAGTTATATGATTCAATGAAAGTCACCCGTGACCAAAACAACGAAAAATAACGTCTTTACAAAAGGAAATTGAGAATCGAGAAGTCAGAAATGGGAAACCGCCACTTGTTTTAATAAGAATGTTGTTTCAAAGTCACCCTTAGACTGCAAATACACTTTGACGGTTAAATATATTCCTCCTCATCTTAGGAATAATGAACCTGCGTTTCATGACTATTGTGCTTACCTTAAGGATAGTCTAGAATGTCTCAGTGAGATTGTCGAAGAGGATTTCATTAACAAACCTCTTGATAGAGAAATTAGGTTTGCTTGCCTCCGGGCCAAACGATCTCAAGAGTTGCTAGAATGTGTAATTGCAACATGTCCAAAATCCTTAGGTGAAAAAGGCAAAGTCTGGATGCCTTGTTCTATGCCTAGTGCCAAGCATTCAAACCATTCTAGGCCCAGTTTTAAGAAAGTGAACATCAATGTGTCATCTTGTAATACAGATCCTTGCACGTCTAGTTCAGGAATGCAAAAAGTAGATCAACCCACTATTGTTCCCATAATTCCTCTACAGAGTAATCAGGTGACATTAAAGCAAGCATGTCAAAGTCTCAAGACAATACAAGGAATGATAGGACCTCGCAAGCTAAAAATGTGCATTGGAAAAGAGTAGAAGACCAATCTAGGAACTTTAAGTTTGAGTTGAATAAAACGAATCGTGTTGATTCAAGTATTAGCCATAGGCGCATCAGTAATTAATTGAATTCGATACTATTTGCAAACCTTGTAATGATGTGCGCTTGAATTCTCTGCTAATCATGAATGTGGTGTGAATGCTTTGTCTAATGTCTTTGTCAAATGCCCGATTAAAATTGTTAATGCTAATAATCGTGCAAAGAAGGCTAAAAGGCAAAGACGAAAGATTGTTAGAAAATAATGGAAACCCACAGTGAAGAACATTTATAAAGATAGGTTATTATTGGATACCTTTTGGCCATAAGAATAATCAGTTTGCCCTCAAACGCTAAGACTATGCCCACTAGAAAATGGATGCCTACTGGTAGAACTATTCCCTTAAGAAGTGAACATACTGTTAATAGGTCAAATACGACACCAAAGATTGCATCTATTCCCAATGATTCCATTGCTTCTACTCGATATGGATGTTTCTATTTACGATGTGGGTGTTCCAATCATTGTTACTAACCAAGTGGAACCCATTCTTGCATGGGGATCCCAATTATACAGTTATCCATTCTTGTCTCGTGTTCAACCGCAGATCGTTCAAATCGTTCGTGGTACTTGGACTCGGTATTCCAAGCATATGACCGAGACCGGTCGCGGCTCATGAACTTCGTGAGCAAATTCATCGAGACTGTTAGATTCGGGAATGATCATTTTGGAGCAATTATGGGTTATGGTGATTATGTAGTTGGCAAAAGTGTAATCTCCAGGTATATTATGTGGAAGGTCTTGGTCATAATTTGTTCTCTCGTTGGTCAATTCCTGTCGGATTCCATCTAGAGGTGGCCTTTAGAAAACATACTTGTTTTCTAGAGAACTTGATGGTGTGGAATTATTAAGAGGTACTCGTGGTTCTAACCTATACACCATCTCTATCGAAGACATGATGAAGTCTTCTCCAATATGCTTGTTGTCAAAGGCTTCTAAAACAAAATCATGGTTATGGCATCGTCGCCTCAATCACTTGAACTTCGGCACCATCAATGATCTTTCCGTAAAGGATCTTGTCGAGGCTTACCTGATTAAAATATGAAAAGATCATCTTTGTTCAGCATGCCAATTGGGAAAAAGCAAGAAATATGCCCACAAACATAAACCCACAAACTCATAATAAGAAGTTCTTCATACCTTCATATGGATCTGTGTGGACCAATGAGAGTGCAAACTATTAATGGGAAGAGATATGTGTTAGTAGTGGTTGATGACTACTCTAGATTCACTTGGGTTAAGTTTTTGAGGACAAAGGATGAAACTCCAGATATCATCATCAAACTCATCAAACAACTTCAGATTCGACTCAACAAAACAGTCGAATCATCCGATCAGACAATGGAACCGAGTTTGTTAACAAACAACTCAATGAATTTTATGAAATGTTGGAATCAGTCCCAAAGAAGTGTCCTGAACTCCTCAACGAATGTGTAGTTGAAAGACTAAATCGAACTCTTGTAGAAGCTAGAACAATGCCGATTTACTCAAAGGTTCCAATGTTTCTATGGGTGAAGCATTGCCACTGCTTGTTACACTCAAAATCGATCTCCAATTCACACTTCTCATGAAAAGACTCCTTATGAACTTGTCCACAATAGAAAACCTATCTCTCTCCTCCGTGTGTTTGGTGCTTTATGTTATCCAACTAATGATGGTCAAGATTTAGGAAAACTGAGAGCTAAAGTGGACATTGGAGTTTTTGTAGGCTATGCACCAAACAGAAAAGGTTACCGAATCTACAACAAGAGAACCCAAAGTATCATGGAAACAATTCCGCCACGCTTGATGAGTGACCGGTCAAATGGTTCTGGACAATCGATTCTCCGGACCGACTTCAAAACAGTCCCATTGGTTCATCCTTGTACCAAACTCTTCTCAAAAACTCCATATGTACCTCCATCTGAAGATGATTTAAAGAAATTGTTTGATCCTATGTTTGATGATCATTATGAGCCAAGTGCTAATGAATGTCAATTCCTACAACAGAGGCCGCCATATCCTGTGAATGAAGTCAATCCTTCACCTCAATATCATTAAGTCAAGAAGTCTGCACTGATCACTTAGTCTCATCAACAAATCATCAATCTTCAATGTACATCATGGAACTGTTTACGCATCAATGATGAAGTTAATCCCTTTGCTACTCCTAAAGATGCTCCATTTGAAAACATATTTGCTCTTGAATCTTCATCAGAACCATCTTCTTCGGGAGACATCGACTCTGCTACTTCAGTCCCTCAACAACTACCACATGAACACCTCATAAAATGGACTCACGATCATCCATTAGACAACATCGTTGGAAATCCCTCTCGCCCAAGATCCACACGGAAACAACTTGCAACCGATGCCTTATGGTGCTTCTTCAACTCCGTACACTCTAAGATCGAACCAAAAGATGTCAAAACCGCCATGAATGAAGATAGCCGGTTCAATGCCATGCAAGAAGAAATTCATGAGTTTGATCGACTTGATGTATGGGAATTAGTACCTGCTCCAGATTGTGCTATGATCATTGCTCTAAAATGGATCTTCAAAGTGAAACTTGATGAGCATGGTGATGTGTTAAAGAACAAGGCTCGATTAGTTGCTAAAGGATACCGCCAAGAGGAGGGTATAGACTTTGAAGAATCATTTGCTCCAGTGGCTCGAATCGAGGCAATCAGATATTCTTTTGGCTAATGCCTGCAAGTAAGAATATGGATAGTCTCGGATGGATGTAAAGACGCCATTTGAACGGAGATCAAGAAGTGAACGTCGGCTGGGATTTGTGAATCGAGCATCCTACTCACGTTTATCGCTTGAAGAAGGCTCTTTATGGTTTAAAGCAAGCTCCAAGGGCATGGTATGATACGCTATCTATGTTTCTTCTATCTACGGCCAAAGAAAGGAGCAGTTGATCCAACATTGTTCACGAGGAAGTCAGGCAAACATTTAATTCATGTTCAAATTTATGTTGATGATATTATCTTTTCCTCGACCAATCCCAATGAATGTGATCGTTTTTCTAATGAAATGGGTTCAAATTTCAAATGTCAATGATGGGACAAATGTCATTTTTCTTGGGATTACAAATTTCACAAAGTCCGGAGGCATTTTCATAAATCAATCTAAATATGCAAATGAGATTTTAAAGAAATTTTGATTTGATTCATGTGACACGCTGACACTCCCATGATTGAATCGAACCAAACTAGATGAGGACCACTCGGTGGATCATGGTAGATCAAATGAAATATCGAAGTATGATTGGATCCCTGATGTACCTCACACCTAGCGACCGCATATCTTGTTCATTGTGCATGTGTGCTAGATATCGAGGCTAAGCCTACTAAAAGCACCTTGAAGCGGTTAACGGGTCTTTCGGTATCTCCAAGGAACCATCAATATGGGACTTTGGTACCCGAAGGACACCCGTATGTCACTAACGACCTATGCAGATGCGATCATGCAGGGATGTCAAGATACTCGTCGGAAATACGCCCGAGGTGCTCGGCTTTTGGGTGATAAGCTTGTAAGCCGGTCTTCAAAGAAGCAAATGAGTACTTCTATTTCCTCTACAGAGGCTGAATACATAGCCATGTCATCTTGTTGTGCTCAAATCTTTGGATGAGATCCCAATTATCTGACTATGGCTTTGAATTCAACAAAATCCTCTGTCTTTGTGATAATAAAAGTGCTATTGCTCTCTCATGCAACAACGTTCAACACTCAAGAGCAAAACATATCGAAATTCGACATCATTTCATCGTGGAACAAGTGGAAAACGGTGTGGTGGAACTCTATTTTGTGAAGTCGAGAATACCGGTTAGCGTACATCTTCACCAAAGCTCTTCCAAGAGAACGCTTTGAGTTTATTCTTCCATGACTGGGCATGAAAAGCCTTCAACCTGAAACACTCAAACGTCTTCGTGGAGGAAGACGAGGAGTAAAGGTCCTTCCTTCATCTATATCTTTGTATATATTTATCCAAAAAGCAAAATAAAAAAATTATAAAACTTTCAAAATCCATTAAAATGTGAAAAATTCGAAAAATCCTCAAAAATATTGTCATTTTGTCATGCTTTTCTCGATTCGATAATATCTACGATCTTAATCTTTGTCATTCAAAGAATGATACGGGACTTTAGATGTTGTTCGAATGTTTAAAAAAAAAAATTGGGAGAAAGAGAAACATTGGTTTATTGTCATTTCAGAAGTAACCGCTTTTCAAAGAAAACGAGCCATGCTTTATCTTGTTTTTCAAATCTCATGCTCGATTCTATAAACATTTATCTGAAAACTAATTGCTTTGAAAAATAACTTCGGACTCAATTTTTGAAAATCATCCGGACTTATTTGTCAAAATATCTATCTCAATCAACAACCTATGTCATTGATTGAGGGGGAGAATGATTTCAATTAATTCAAAAAGTTATTTGTCATACAATTGTTTTCAAAAGATAATCATGCATGTTTAATCAATGGAGTTTAAAGTCACAAAATCCGATCCTTATCGCTAAAACGCTTTCAAATCAAGTCACAATTCTCCTTAAAAGCTTTCAAAATCAATTTAAATCTATAAGAGATCACAAATCTCAAATGATTTGATAATTGTGATCGGGGAGAATTTGTGATTTAAATTGGATTTAAACCGATAATTCGATAAATGGTTTCATAAGTGTTTAGCATGTTTTCCTCCCGCAAGTGACAAACGATTTCAAATTTTCCATGCACATGTTGAGGGGAGCATCTATTTTAAACCTCAAATTATTGAAACGTGATCAATTATCTCTAGTGCGGGTTCTCTATATGTGCAAAATTCTTTCAAATTCGAGGCACATATTGAGGGGGGAGCAAACATGAAAACCTCATCCTTCTCCAAAATGCTTTATCTACTTGATTCGATTAGGAAGTGATGTTGATATCTTTTAGAAAATGGTAATCAAAGAAGTTAATTCTTCCTCTTGCCTCCGTGTGCAAAACGATTTCAAATACTTGATGCACATGTTGAGGGGAGCTCTTGTTCTAAAAATATCAAAACAATTCAGGTACAAAATGCTTTGATAATATATCACAAGTATCCGGATTGATTTTCAAATGGTTTTCAATTGGTTCCAATGGCAGATGAACAATACCAAATAGACCCACCAACTTTACTTTATGTATGGTGATATAAGGATGATAAGGTTAGGTATTAGTTTCCATGATCCGCCGAACCGAGAGGATCTACCGGTGGACAATCCACTAGATAGTGTAGAAGTCCTTAGGTATGATGAAAAAAGGAGAAAAATGAGATATGGGAAGAGTGCGGACTAAGACTGAGCTAGTAATGGAATAAACCCAACAAGGTTCTAGCTATGAAGTCTCGTAAGCAATCAAGGGGTTGAAGAATTAAAAAGAATTGAATGAGAAAAGGGTGAAAACAAATAGCCCTCCATTTAATTCAACCTTAGGGCGTAAAACGGGTTCAATTCATATGCTACTGGTGGTTACCAAGGTAACATCGGTATTGAAGTCAAGACGCCATGGACCCAAAGGACCTTTTGCACTTCAACTTCCAAACCACTCAAGTTCCTCTTAAAAGGACTTGTTTCATTCTCTCGGGGAACCTACATTATCTATCGACTTTCTCTTAGAGATTGTTGATATTGAAGAAGGAGACCCTCTCCCTAGTCTCCAAAATAGGATCCAAATATGCACAAATTGAGTCTAGAGCCACGAGATCATCAATAAATCTCATTAGGACACTTTCAATGAAGACTCTCTGTTCACACAATGTGGAAAGAGAGATTATATCTTGAGTCCTACGCATTTATCCTTGTGGTATTGCCGTAACATCCGAAAGTGATATGCAAACATATTCACAATGAAGATGGAAAGCCTTCTCGAGCCAACATCAAACAAGCTCCTGGTAGGTGGCATGTGAGATCTATCCAATAGAACAACCATGTGACAACCAACGAGAAACAATGGGGCGATTCAATCTTTTGAATCAATCCCGGTTCAGGTTATGGATTGACGGATACCTTTGAAAAAACCGGTCTTTGTGCTCTAAAACTCTTTTCATTAGCACATCGATGCGTGTACTAATTTTCAAATAAAAGGTGTTTATGATTGATAATTGATTTTCATTAAAACCTTCGTTGTATTGCAAAAACAATTTCTATTGAGCAATACACGATTGTTTTTCAAATCTCTTTTCATCAAGCAGTGAATCTCTATTCGCCGTTCACTCACTCGTGTTGTCTTCTTTGAGACGCTCCGGTTTGAGAACGGCTAGAGCATTTGTACCGCTAAACCTCGGCCAAGGAAATTCTTGAATTATACACGATCCAAAGACTTGTATCGATCAACGGGGAACCGTGGGTCGTGTACCTCAATTCAATGAAAGTGATCAAAGACACTTTCGTGTGCTTTTATTGCTAACATGCCTTATGCAGGTACACCCGACGTTTGCGGTAATGATCGTAATGGAGCGGTCAATCCATAGCCGCATGCTCACACAACACATTCATATCTAAAGAAATCATGATTGGTGCATCAATGACTCTGATTTTTTCACTCCATGCTTACGCTCGCACTGCCGCCAATATCATGAATCAACGAAAGCTTCCGCTACTCTGATAAGAAGAAATCATGATCTAGAATGTGAGCATGTCGGTCCAAATGTCACAACATCACATAATATCAACACCACAAAGGATGAGTCGAGATTTAATGTGGTGATGATCTCAAAGCTGGCTCAAAACTCATTATCACGCGGATCGAAAAGACCTCCACTTGGATTATCCAAACATGCAATGTGAAGAATCAATGACTACGAAGCCAGAGCAAAGTAATACATCAGGAATGCAAGAACAATTTATAATGTAATATCTGCTTGTATTCAATGTAAGTTTAATGTGTGTTTGAGGTGACCTCCCTTAGGGGGATTGTTAGGAATTAGAAATTCCATGTATTAAAGAGTCGGTCACCTCAAGTATATGTAATCGTTAGAAAGCTCGTATTCGTAGTTATTCTATGTTAAGTAGTATTCGCTTTGTAACACCGCGGAGGACGGACGTCTTTACCCACTGAATGCCCGATCCACACCCATTGTGTGTATGCTTATTGTAAGACTATAAATACTCTCTACCTTCCAAAGTAGTAGAGTTGGAGCTCATAATAAGATTTTTCTTTCTCTCACTAAAGTTCCCTAAACCTCTAACTTTCTTTCTCTAAAACACATTATACGCCTATTTGATCTTATGGTTTAGTGTGTTTGTGAAATCCAATATACCTGATCTAGGTCGAGTACACGGCTTTGATGAAAAGTTCATGAGCGATCCGCTGTATGATAACCTCCCACCTAATTAGATGAAAACTTGGCTAAATTCCTCGTGCACCTTCAAGGTGTAGGCAAAGATTGATGAAATCAGAATGGTCGTAAAGAAGACCCAAAGACCTAACTCTAAAGTGCTAAAGGCTACTGAGGCGTACTTGAAACAATCCTCAAGCCTCACTTAATTGCTCGATATGCTCAAGTCTGCTAATTTTCGTGGTCTTCCATCCTCCGGCCCAGCCTTCATGCTTACATTGGACTCTTTGAATACACAGTGGCTACTTTGGCCTGTGCATCTCATCTCGCCCGGAATCTTGGGCCAGCATGACTGCTTTGGAAGTTTCTCAGGCTAATTTGGAAGCAAAAGTCACGGGTATTCAATCTCGACACTCGCATATAAAGACTATGATCTCAAATTTATCAGCCTTCAAGGGTCAAGCCGTCACCCTCAACACTAACACAACTTTCCCTCAACACGCTCGCAACAGCTTGAGGGGAGAAAATCAAGAAACTCCTCTTCACACTGAAAGGGGAGACAACACCACGTATTTGCGCCCAATCTCATCATCACCACCGGCCTCAGCAATACCCATCTCATCAATCCCACCAACATCAACAACAACACCGATAAAGTGATTACACAACAACACCCATGGTAATATCTTCTTCTTCATGCCGTGACAAAGGAAAAGGCAAAATGACAACACCTCCGAGCTGAGAAGATTCCCTTTAAGATCGGTGACACCAATACCCGCTTCACACCACAATACCTATCTTGCAAAAGAAGAAAGGAAATTTAAACTTGCCGAGGAAGAAAGAAAGCAGAGAGGCACCGTAGGTGGTAGTCAAGAAGCTGAAAATGTTGAATAGATGCTAAGAAGCTTAAAAGGGTCGCAGACAAAAGTTCAAGGAAGCTCATGTCGCTAAGATAATAAATGAGAAAAGTTGGAAGAAAGAAGAAGAAAACTCAAGCTCTCGTGCAAAAGAATTGGAGTACAATCGACAAATGACAAGTCAAGGCTTCCCTAAAAGATAACAGATGTCAAGATTATCCCCATACCAAACCACACTGGCCATGAATATAGGGGATGAAAAGACTTCCGAGGTTCATGATCCCCTAAAATTCATCGACTTTGGGATCACCAACTCGATGAACTTGGTCCAATTATCGAAAAGAAAAAGAATGTTGGTTAAGGAGCCGGCGAAGATGCTCAAGAAAAGATAAAGTGGTTGAGTTCCGTTCTAAGATAAAAGTGCCTGACTAGAATGCAACAGGAGTCAGCTCGGTGAAAAGTTAAGTTCGTGAACTGCTTAGTGATTGAAAAGCCCGAAGAGGGCTATTCCACATTGATGTCTATGGAAACCCAGGATTTCAAAGATGGAGTGATATTGATCGCCGTAGCCGCAATGCCGGAGCTACATACCAAGGCCTCTCAAATTCGACCTCAGAAATGCAGTGTTCGGTATAACCTAAATGCCAAGATAAGAGACCATCCTGACAGGGAAACACTCATCACCAAGAAAGTCAAGCTTGAAGCACTAGGAATTCATCCTGACCGACATCATTTTGATTTATCTTTTGTACTAGTGATAGGAACCTTGTAATCTGATCAATAAACGATGTATGTTTTTGTTAAAATATTCAAGGTTCCTTATTGTATTCATTAGTACATTTAGTGTAAGAAGAAGCCATTTGCTCACTTACACTAATTAATCACTTAGGCTATTTGTATATCCAAATAGGGGAGACCGTTGGTTCAAGAAATACCCAAAACCCTTTAATCTAGGATTTGAATAGAAAATAGCCCAAGTAAGTTTAGTCCATTAAACACTCAAATAGGTCATCGAGTGCATAGCCTCGCTGAGTCATCTTCGGGATAATCAGTAAGTAAGGTATAGAAGAAGTCTCTCCAGTAGCGGAACTTAAAGGATGAAGATCGAGTCAGAAGAAGATGATGGATCTGGAGTGATGAAAATAACTCACCAATCCCCAAGACTCCTCTCCAACCGCTATTAATCAAGACAAACCAAGTAGAAGATTGAAGGATGAAAAGATCAAGAAAGAGCTGGACAAGGCGGATAAGTTTGAATCGATAAGACAATGTCCTTATCAACCAAAGTCAACTTTCCCTGAATGGCAAAAGATCAAGCTCAAGTGTCATCACCAACTTGAAAGTAGTCTTGTCTCTTACCTAGAATAGTCTTTAAACAGAGACAAAATACATCAAGATTTTGTCTTCAATGATGTCAGCTTGTCACTTAGAAAGAGTCAAAAATCATACACAGCATAAGAGATGGAGTGAAAAGGTAAAGCTTGTGAATTGTAAAAACACACACACGCGAAGCCATCTTTTCACCCTCCAAATACAACTTAGTTCCCTAGATAGCTCAGTTGAGCTCTAAGAGTTGTGCTCGTGACTTAGCCTCAGCTTAGAGAGGAGTCACCAACTTTTCATTTCAATCCCAAGTACTATTCGCAAGTACTGGGTAACGTATTCTTTGTTGATTTATTTCTAACAAGAATATGATGTTGAAAATTACTTTGTGTGTTTTACTTATGTTAATTTCAGTCATAGTTCACTATTAACTTGTTTTGTATATTTAAACTGTTTTAAACGATAGTGAATGGGGAACAACAATGTTAATTAATGCTAAACTTCTAGATTACGGGTCAGTTTAAGTCAACCGTGCTACACTCAATCCGCCAATGATTACCAAGCCACAACAAAACACCTTATGAGCTTATCCACAACCGTAAACCAAATCTCAAACACTTTCTTGTATTTGGATCCCTCTCATATCCGAATAATGACGGATGACTTGCAAAGCTCAAAGCCAAAGTCGCATTAGTCTGGATATTGTGAAAATCCAAGGGGTTACCGGATCCGAATCGCCGTGACAAGGAGATTATGGAAATGATTCATGCCAATTCGATGATTCACAAAGATGGCTTCGAAAGACATGACTTGGAACCCGGTCATAACCGCTTAAACTTCCTCAAAACCCATCATCGTGAACCTAGTTTACAACTAACTCGACGCCAAATGGAAATGTGCCTAATGTTCCTATGTTTAGTGATGTATTGATGAACGTACCGTGTATCCAATGTTTCACAACCCGATCAACATCCAATACCTAATACACCGCTAGCAACAATCAGTTGAGGATGCACCACCAGTTGATTCTACAACAACAGCTTGAACAAACCGCATCCAACGACATTAATCAACCAAATGATGATTTCGCACAATGAAGTACACCCACCAGCAGATTATGATCCAAATGTCAACCGCTTGCTAATGAAACCGCTACACCTCGATGTTGTGGAATCATCTACAAGCCATTTGAATCCTCCCACCGCAGAATGTGGGCACAACATCAACCTTCCACAACAAGACCATCCTCGAGAACATTATTGTAACCCAATCAACCAATAGACCAGACAACGCCTTCACAACGCATGAACATTGCATTTATGCACTCACCGCTTCAAATTAACCAACCTAAAACATTAAAGATGTAACACAAGACAATGGATTTAATCCATGCAAAAGAACTCAATCGCTTTAAATGTCTTGAAGTATGAGAATTGGTTGAAAGACCAATAGGGGTCTTCGTTATTGGTCTCAAATGGATTTGGAAAAACAAATTGGATGCTGAAGAAACAGTAGTAAATAAGTCAGTCCGTTGCTAAGGGTTATAGACGGAAGAGGTATTGACTTTGAAGAATCATTCAGCTGGCTGCTCATCTTGAGGTCAGACGGATTTTTTGGCGCTCACATGAACATCAAGGTCTTTCGGATGGATGTCAAACTGCTTCTCAATGGACAACTGGAAGAAACGGTTCATGTTAGCCAAATGAAGGATTAGTTGATCCAGTTCTAATCACGCCTACAAACTTGGGAAGGCTCACTACGGTCTCAAACAAGCCCTCCGCAGTATGATAAGTTATCATCCTCCGCTAGTATTTCGTCAAAGGTTCACCTACACTTTTCATACAATATCACGGGCACACTCAAATATATGTGGATGACAAATATTTTTGGGTCAACACATCTAAAATACTCAAACGCTTTTCAAAACTTATGAAAAAACATTTTGAAATGTCCATTTATGGGTGAACTTACATTCTTCTTGGATTGCAGTTCATCAATCACTCCCATGGTATTTCCTAAGTCAAATCTCAAATATGCCTTTGAAATCTTAAACAAACATGGAATGCAAAACTGTGATACCTATGCCACACCTATGGCACATACCAAGAACCTGATCACCACGCATGTGGGGAAATTAATTGACCATAAAGCCAGTCCCTCATGTATCAAACGACCCGGAGCATTGTCTTTGCCGATATCTTTGCTCCCGTTATCACCAAGACCAACTGAAACCTACCTCTTCGAGCAAAAGAATCCTCCCGATACATCAAGGGAACCATTAACAGGGGATCTTATTTGAAGGATTCCGGTTTTGAACTAATAGTTTTTCAGACATCAAAGCAGTTGCTTAGATTCTTCAAAAGTACCGTGAGCTTTACAATTTCTTGGTGATAAACCGTGTCATGGCAATCGAAGAAGCAGGATCGCATATCCGCGGTTCAAGAAATACCCAAACCAATCTAGGATTTGAATAGAAAATAGCCCAAGTTTTAGTCCGTTAAACACCAATGTGTCAACAGTGCATAGTCTTCAAAGGAGTCATCTGGATAATTAAGACAGGCGAAGAAGTCTCTCCAGAGAGGAACTTAAAGGGTGAAATGATGATGGATTCAAAGGAGTGATGCACACAACTCACCTAATCCCCAAGACCTCCAACTTTTACACTGAAGACAAACTGAAGCAGAAGATCAAGAAAGAAGGGACAAGGCGGGATAAGTTTGAATCGGATAAGACTAAGTCCTTATCAAAAAGTCAACTTTCCTGAATGGTTAAAAGATCGTCCTTGTCATCAATAACCTTAGAAAAGTAGTCTTACTTAATAATACTTTAGAATGTAGAAAATACACGTGATTTTCTTCCAATAATGCCGGGCTTATTTGTCACTTAGGAAAGAGTCAAAAATCATACATGTATAAATAGTGCAAGAGATGGAGTGAGGTTACGCTTTGTGAATTGTAAAAACACAACACGCTAAGCCATCTTTTCACCTCCAATACAACTTAGTTCTCGGTGATAGCCAAAGGAGCTTCCAGGGTTAATTTAACTGAGCTAGAGAGGTCACCAAACTTTTATTATTTCAATCTCAAGTACTATTCCGCAAGTACTTAGTAACGATTCTTTGTTGATTTATTTCTAATAAGAATATGATGTTGAAAATTTATAAGTGTGTTTAACTTATGTTAATTTCTACCATTGTTCACTATTAACTTGTTTTATTCTTAAACTGCTTTTAACGAGAAAAGTGAATGGGGAACAAATGAAGTGGTATCGAGCAAGGCTAATTATAAAACCTTCCTTTTTTAGGCCGCTAAAATTTTTAAATTAGGATCCTAAATGTCACCCCTAACTAGTTCGATAAAAAGGGTGGAGCTTATTCAAATTGCTGTTCTCTAAACTTGAAGTTGGTAAATTCAACAAATGGAAAGGCATGCTTTGCTATTTGATTGAGATGAAACCTTATTATATCATGATAAATGAAGGTCCATTTATCCCAAAGATCAGCCAAGGTTTACCTAAACTGAAGCTCAAGCAATCCGGTGATGAAAGGAGGGGTCAACCTGCAAAGACTCAAAAGTATATAATATCTTGTCTTCCACTACATATATTATGGAGTTTAAGAGGTTTATCTGACTAAGAAAACCCAGGATGACCTATTCATAGTCATGAAGGACCATCCATACCAAGAAAACGATAATGGACCCAAAACTTGAGTAAAACACCTTCGTGGCTAAGGACTCAAACTCTCTCAAACTTACACCATACAAAAACTCTTAAATGAATCACAAATGATACAAGTTGTCCAAACATGAAATCAATGTTGGTTTTGTCACCTAAAAGTGGTTGAATTTCTCTCAAGGACTTAGGAATGCTAATCATATCCAAAATCTTGAGCTTCTTGAAATTTATGGGAAATTTGTCTATGAGGAAACCATCAACAGACGATACCCTAACTTAAAGAAGTCTCGTGAAGTCAGAAGTCCCCACCACCACCTCATTACACATTAACCAAATATTCTAACAAATGTTGTTCAAGATTTTCGAGGAAAATCCTATGATGAGCCCCATGAGAGATCAAGTGAGATACCTAAATGACCAACACCTAATTTCGTGAGAGGCACTCCTTATAACTCTCAAGGTTTATAAAAGAAACAAAGATTTTTCAAATGCCAAAGCAAATTAGGGAGTACCTAATGCTTTGGATGTCACAAAGAGGTCATTTTGCAAAAGACCGCTCAAAACAATTTCCCAACCTCTTATAAACCATCGTATCAAACTACCTCAAAGCTTTAGCAAAATTTCAACCAAAAATCTATCAGTCTCATCAAAACTTTCAAAACAAATCTGATCAAAACAAAATGTTGATTTTGAAGCTAAGTATAAGAAAGTCAAAGCTAAGCTTGCATTGCTCGAGAGCCCCCTCGAAACAACAAAAGTGTTCAATCTGGCAGGTAAAAACAAAGGCCTTGTTCTTGAGACCTTCGACCGATGAAGAGCGTGTCATCGTGATGATGAAATGGTGCATGTCGGTGCAGACCGATGGCCCTCTCGAAGAGGACAAGCTAGCCGCTGTTGGAAAGAATCATGGCAGTAAAATGGAAGAATGGGTCAATATCACAATGAAGAAGGTAAATATTCTACTTTCTATGGATGATGACTCATGATTGGCGCTTACATGAATTATCTTAATGTTGACCTTAAGTTCGTAGAAGAGCAAAGACTGAATCTTTTTCAAAATACAACAAGCTAAGTTTTGAATTAAACAAGTATAGGGATGAACTGCTTCTTTTAAAACAAGCTAAGCTTGAGGTACATCACTTTGCAAATTCAAAACAACTGAACTAGTTAAAAGAAATCAGCTCTTCAAGATCGAACTCAAAAGGTTCAAGATATTCTTGATAGTTGGACTGCCATTAAGAATCCCGGGTCTTTGATGTTGTGGATTTGTAGCAAGAAGAGAGTCTTAGGTGAAGATCATCTTCCTCGACTCTCTCTCAACAAAGGACCGAGGGTCCTAAGCCATTTGTGTCCGGTGGTATGATTACCAACATGTTGACTACTCCCAAACCAAGTGATTGGATTGAAAGGGTCAACTTTTCGAGAGTAAGCTTCCAAATTTCGATTACGAAGGATTCTAGAGCTGAAAGCCTAAAGCTCTAAAGAGCATGCTTGGACTCCTGATGTACCCAAAGAGTAGTACAACACATCTCAAGTCTCAAGTAGTAATCTCAAGCACCGCTTCCACCACGAATTACCTCTTCGTCTGCATTCAAGCTCTGAGCTTACTCCATTACAATTCAACCCTCACTCACCAAAAGAAAGGTCTGGACTTGGTAGAACCATCCTTAAAAGACCAACAAAACCAACTCAACAAGAGTCTACTCCTACTGAGACTTCAACATCCTCTGTTCCTACTAAATACCGACTAAATTAGCAATAATGAGCTTGTCAGCCAGGAAGCTTGAAAAGATGGAATCCATCGAAAAGCTCCTGATTCAATCAAGGAAACTAAGTCAGCCTCATCTAGCTCATCAAAGTTAAAATCCACCAACAAACCCAGTTAGCAAGTCATTACACCACCCATACCACCTACAACTGCTATAGAATCATTTTTTGCATGATCTGCAAAAAGGATGATCTATAGGACTATGCAGACCACCTATAAGTATGTCATCAAGCAAACTATACCAAATCAGATGCTTCATCCTCCACAAAGCTCCCAAGAATAGAGCAAAACCTTTTCCTCTGTGCCCTCACTGTGGGTTTAATGATCATCATTAGGATGATTGTCTCATGAACAAATGTTGTGATATATGTAATCCGTACTCATGAGACATCCCAACATGACAGTGTCATTCATGCAAGGAGAGGTACAAAACAACCCAAATCACTGAGTCATCCTCAGTCTCTAAATGCAAAACCTGTGGTAGCACAATGCACTCAACCACTGACCATGAGTCAATTACCAAATTCAAAGAGACCTTGAGACCCAAGCCCACTAGTAAGTGGGTCACTAAGAGAAAATAATTCAGTTTACTACGCAGTAGAGAGCCAGGGAGCCTATTTGGCATCTACAGTGGATGCTCAAGAAGCATGACTGTGTAAAGGAGTATCTCACAAGTATATAGAGGAACCCGGACCCAAAGTAGTGTTTGGTGATAACTCATCATGTCCCACTGAAGGTTATGGTTCAGTATACTGCAATGGAATAGTTTCTCTAGAATAGCTTATGTCAATGGTCTAAAATACAATCTCATCAGTGTCAGTCAACTGTGTGATGCCAAGTACATTGTGCAATTCAATGACAAACAAGGCACAATTTTCAATGCCAACAAGGAAGTTGTGTTGATAGCTCCTAGGAGAGATGATGTTTATGTATTAGACATGACAACACTCACCCAAGATGGAACTTGTCTCTTTGCTAAAGCCACTGAAACAATCAATTGGTTGTGGCATAAGAGACTCTCACACTTAAACTTCAAAACCTCAACAACTTGGCAAAACAAAACAAGGTCCTTGGCTTACCATCGCTAGTTTTTGCAAAAGACAAACCATGCTCTGCCTGTGAAAAAGGTAAACACCACAGAGCATCATTCAAAACCAAACAAAATTTCTACATCAAAAGCTGCCTTCACCTCTCGCAACATGGATCTCTTTGGACCTGTCAGTCCCAGATCAATCCAGCATGAGAATTATACACTTGTCATTGTTGATGAGTTCTCAAGATACACTTGGGTATACTTTCTTTCCAAAAAGTCAGGCGGTGATACAATAATGTCATTCATCGGGAAGATTGAAAACCAGAATGACATTCTTGTTAAACAAATCAGAACTCCACAATGGTACTGAGTTCAAATCAATGACTTGAGAGTTTTGTGATGAAAAAGGAATTTCTCAAAATTTCTCGTCTCCATATACCCCTGAACAAAATGGGTTCTGAAAGGAAAACAGAACTCTCATTGAGGCTTGCTAGAACCATGTTAAATGGCTCAGACCCTCTCAAAGCATTTCTGGACTAAAAGCAGTCAAAAGCGCACTGTTACACTCAAAACAGGTCAATCATTGTCAAAAGGCATAATAAAACCCCATATGAGATCTTCAAAGGTAGACTTCCTGACATCATTTATTTTCATGTGTTTGGATGTCCTGTGTTCATTCATAACCACAAGGATCATCTAGGCAAGTTTGATGCAAAAGCTGATGATGGATACTTCTTAGGCGACTCACTGATCTCCAAAGCCTTGGTTTTACACAAGGAGACAACAAGTTGAGGAAACCTTTCATGTCACCTTTGATGAAAGTGCTGAAAGCATCAGGTTCAACAACACCTCAGTAGAGGAAATAGGAATTGATAACTCATCAAGATATCCTCCGATGAGTACAACACGAATTCAATTCCTCATATCAAGCGATGCTAACATCTCAATTATGTCTTACCTCACAACTTACCACAACCAACTATCAGTGAATTCATTGATAATCAATCAGTCCCTACCAGGATAGGTAATCTTGAACCAAATGTTCAGGAACTCGTGATTCAAGAACCCCAACTGAACAAGATATCTCAACAGATGCTCTAAATGATTCTTTGCTCAGAACTAACCCACTCCACGAAGCTTCCAGTGACCTCTTCAAGCTCGGATCCAAGACCACAAAGTAAGTGGACAAGATCTCGGGACATTGAGCTTGTAAACATCATTGGTGAACCCACTGAGGGCATGCTCACTAGAAGTATGGTTGCTAAGTTAACTGCAGCTTCAGCCAATGAATGTCTATATGCTGATTACCTATCAGAAATAGAACCCAAAAGTGTCACTGAGGCTCTAAAACACCCAAGCTGAGTTCAGGCTATGCAAGAAGAACTTCAACAGTTTGATAAAACAAGGTCATGACCTTGATCAAATGTCCTCAGGATGTCGTTGTCATAGAATGAAGTGGGTTTCGAAACAAACCGATAAAACGGCATCTGTCATTAAAAACAAAGCCGGACTTGTAGCCAAAGGTTACAATCAACAAGAAGGCATTGACTATGATGAGACATTTGCTCCTGTTGCAAGAATGGAAGCAATCAAGATCTTCCTTGCATATGCAACATACATGAACTTCATGGTCTACCAAATGGATGTCAAAAGTGCATTCTTAAATGGTGATCTATAGGAAGATGTGTATGTTCAAAGAACCTCCGGCTTTGAGAGTAGTGAATTCCCTGACTATGTCTGCAAGCTTGACAAAGCCCTTTATGGCCTTAAACAAGCTCCAAGGGCATGGTATGAAACTCTCTCGCCTTCCGATACAAAACAAGTTTGTCGAGGAAAGATAGACAACACACTGTTTGTCTATAGAACACAACAGATGTGATCTGGTCCAAGTTTATGTTGATGACATCATCTTTGGCTCAACAAACTACAAACTTTGCAAACAGTTTGAAAAACTGATGACAAAGAAGTTTGAAATGAGCATGATGGGTTAACTTACATACTTCCTTGGACTACAAATCAGGCAAACTGATAAAGGGATATCCATCAGTCAAGAGAAATACACCAGAAATCTCTTAAAGAAATATGAGATATCTCGATGTGCCTCAATGAAGACTCCAATGGTCCCTCCCAACAACCTTGGACTGATCTCACTGGCAAATCAGTCAATCAAACCCATTTCAGAGGGATTGTTGGCTCACTGATGTATCTAACTGCTACTAGACATGACATACAATTCTCAGTCTGTTTAATAGCAAGATATCAGTCCAATCCCAAAGTATCTCACCTCAAGGCAGCCAAAAGAATACTCAGGTACCTGAAGGGAACCCCAAACCTTGAACTCTATTATCCAAAATGCTCAAGGTTTGATCTCAAAGGTTACTCTGATTCTGATTATGCTGGCTGCAACATGGACAGAAAAAGTACCTCATGGTCCTGTCAATTTCTTGGAGGAAAACTATTTTGTTGGAGTGCTAAAAAGCAACAATCAATGTCTATGTCCTCAGCTGAAGCTAAATATGTAGCTGCAGCAGGATGTTGTGCCAATGTATTATGGATGAAAAGTCAACTCAGTGACTATGACATCCATTATAAAATGGTGCCCATCTTACGTGATAACACCGTGCTATTGCAATCTCCAACAACCCCGTCCTCCACCAAAGAACCAAACACATTGATATCAGATATCACTTCATCAGGACCACATAATGAAAGGAGACATAGAACTTCATTTCATCCCTCTGAATATCAATGGCTGATATCTTCACCAAACCCTTGGATGAACCTACCTTGAGACTGAAAATGAATTGGGAATGCTTGACATTGAAAGTCGTATCTGAAACCAATCTCAGAAGTTCTCTGAAATGGTTCATCCTCCCTGAACAACCAAAATAAACCTCTCACTGAATGAGTAAGACTCATTCAGGGTTCCTGACATTTGACAAAGAGCATTGAATGAGTAACTAAATGATCCAAGTATGAGTTACTTAAATGTCCTAGGTTGGTAACTATGCCAATTTAATATAGGAATATATGTCTCTTTGTCTTACTGTCATCCCACTTGGCATTTAATGCCTCCTCTCACAAAAAATATCAAATTGATATTTTATCTCTACAAAAGTGCACTTTTACTGCACTGCAAATTCCCTTGAAAACATGATTTTACTGCGGGTAATGGAGTGGTAGCATTAAATGTGGAAATTCAAACGTTTTTCAAAAAGCGACTCTTAATATTCCCATTTGTGCACAAACCACCCTTCTCACCACTCTATAAATACCCTCTTCCAAAACAAACAAACACACACAAATTACTTTCTGCAACAAAACTCTATCAAAATCATTTCTAAAACCCAGAAATATTTGTGTGTTCTCAAAAACTCTTCAAACCTCTTTTGGAAAACCCTTCTTGTAAACATTTACAAGAGTTTTTCATCACAAAACTTGAGAGATCTAAAAACCTTGATTGTTCTAGTCAAAAGAAATTATTTTCAAAAACCCTAAAATCTTTAATGGAAATGGCTAGAACACGATCTCTCCAGTTTGCTTCGATTGGGTAGGGGATCTTACAAATGTTGAGTTTAAAACAAATAATGTCATTGGCAATTTTGAATATCCTCAAAATGTCCCATCCTATAAGGACATTATGAAATTTCTTTATAACCTTCCACTAAAATGGCCTTTGTTCAGTGTCCTCTACTATGTACCAAAACCTCCTCGTGGAGTTTTGGGCTACAGCCAAGGCCTTTGATTCGACACCTTCTCTGATGAGAACAACCTTAGACCTCTCTCGGGAATATCTCATCAGGTTCACTCAACGGGGGCAACAATTCACCGGATTATAAAACTTTTGCACATCCACAGGGGTTAGATTACAACAAAGGTGTATATGTAGCCCATCCTGAACCCTTGAGTGAAGGATGGGTTAAAACAAATTGTTTTAGATCCAACGTTTTTGGACAAGACCCCAGTCACCAAGAGTTCATTTCCCATGGCTTGGAGGATCCTATTCACATTTGTGATTCAGGTCCTCGGCGGGAACCACTCATCCACCGAACAAGTTAACTCTATTCAGTTGATGATGGCATACTGCCTGATGAATGGGGTCACGACATAGGAGATCATTTACAGTGATCTCGTAACCAAGCTACAGAGCAAAACTAGGAAGAAATACATTTCATATCCTAGGTTTGTCTCTGCAAGTGTTCTGGGTACAAATTATCCTCGGGAAGAAAAATTTTGTGCTTTACCGGCATCCCAGAGCTAATCAAATTTTCAAAAGGACCCATCCCTTGTCACAAACATTGAATTTACGACCCATATGGTTGCTGTAAACAACCAAAGGGAATCAGTGTCTCCTAACCCCGCTCCTTAAAGAAAAGGGGAAGTCTCGGACTAAGACCAAACCCAAGTCTTAGGGCCCCGAGGCTTCGAGCACCGCCAAAAGGCAAAGAAGGCCTAAGACTAATTTGACACCCATTGGTGACCAGCAACATCTACCCCGGACAATGAAGGACACTGATACATCACAGCATCAGGCCCTTGGTCACAACCACTACTCCCCAAGATCCAGAGGGAAACATACAACCCGCTGGTAGGGGAGCGCCTTCCACAACGCCTAGTGATGACATTAGCAAATTACACGCCTTTGTCGAGGGCACACTGATCGATCCCAAAGACTCAGAGGGAATCAAACAACCCGGTGATAGGGATATAACTATCACGACTCGCTAAAGGCACTGGAAACACCTACCGTGTCTTAGGGGTCACTGGGACAGACTCTGGAGGGAAAGGAACAACCACCGATATGGAACCCACAACCAATCGACTCTAGAGAAGGCACTTGGAAACGCCCACCGTCCAGAGGGGTCAACGGGGACAAAGACTTCAGAGGAAACATACCACCGCTGATATGGAACCCATCACCAACCCCTTGTTAACCGTTGCTGATGTTACTGGAATACTCTTTTTAGAAGATGAGTTTGCTGGAAACCGATGATGAAGTTTTATCATTTGGGAAAGAAGTGGACGCTGAGGTTCAATTTGAACAAGAGCCTCACCGATCCAAAGGAGCATCTGAATCACCATTCCAACATGAAAATGATGACTCCTCTTCCTCCACTGATGAATTTGAAAGATTTGATAATGTTCTCCCACTTACTGAAAGGCAGCTTGTTCAGTGGATCACCAAAGCTTCAAGAAGGTTATACTCTGGGGTCACTGAAACATTGTGGGAACAACACACTGAGGCTGCTGCCAGTTACGTTGATCTTAAATTCGTATGTGCTCACCTTCAATGAAAATGTTCACAAACACAGGGATCTTATGTATCAACAGATTGACAAACAGAATGCAAACCAGGTAAAATTCGAGTATCTTCAAGTGTGGCTCATCAATAGATGATATCAAGGAGGACCCAACACTCAATTCTAAAGTCTTTGAAGCCACTGAAGTTTATATGAAGAATTCCTCCCGTCTCACCACTGGTTGATATGCTTTCAGCCAATGTTCAAGGCCCTGAGTTCTGTTCAGTCCCTACAATCTACATTGGGTTCTCTTGATGCTCAGGTGGTGAATCTGGCTAAGGCATCATCCTCCATGGCTTGGAATCTTGGGCCTCGGATGACAGTACGTAATACGCCAGTCGAGAAGAAATCCCATCAATGGATACGGTAGAGGAGAAAGTGGCTGGCGGCGAATTATCTCATGCTAATTTGGAAGCAAAGGTCACTGGCATTCAAACAGATACTTCAGATATGAAGGCAATGATCACTGAAATTTATCAGGGCTTCAAGGGTCAAGCACTCCTTCCCCTCAGACCAACACCAACTCTTGCCCTCACCTGAAGCTCGGCAAGCAGTTGAGGGGAGAATACTGTTGAAGAAACTCCTCTTCACACTGAGGGGAGCCAACACCATCATCTGCAGGCTCCAACATCATCATCGCACCATCTCAGCAATACCCATCTCATCCATCCCACCACCAACACCTTCAACAACAACACTTACGATAATCACACCAATAACAACAACAACACCAGCCTGGTGGCATCATCTTCCTTAGGCGGGACAAAGGAAAAGGCATCATGACAACTCAGGCATCGAGAAGATTCCCTACAAAATCGGTGACATTGAATACCTTCTCACACCTCAACAGCTAAGTAAGTATCTTGCAAAAGAAGAAAGGAGATTGAAACAAGCTGAGGAAGATAAGAAGAGTAAGGAATCACTAGTTAAAGTGATTGCCGAGGAAGCTGAAAGCATTGGAATTGATGCTAAGAAACTTGAAAAGGGTCGGCAGACAAAAGTTCAAGGATGCTCGAGCTAAGAGCAAAATGTCAATGAAAACAGTTGGAAGAAAAGAACAAAAGATCTGCAGCCATCGGAAAGCAAGAATTGAACATTATAATTGGACAATGACAAGCGGAAGACGCACGAGAAGATCACGATGTCAAAATCATCCCAGGTCTAAACCACTAGTAATGAACGTCTACAGGGGGGTTGATAAAAGGCATTTCGAGGTTCATGATCCCTTAAAAATCACTGACTTTGGGATCACTGAACTCGATGAACTTGGTCCAATAATAGAAAAGAAGCAAAATACGGTGGTTAAGGAGCTGATGAAGATGATCGATAAAAGATATGAAAGACTGAGGGATTCACAAGACAACTAGGAATTCAGCTGCCTTAACGCACCTCAAGGATCTCAACCACAATCATCCACTGGCAAAAGGAAGAGAGTTGAGTTCAAACATGAGATTAAAGTGCCGGATTTGGAGTGTAATAGGGAGCACTGAAGGAGTGAAATTTGTGAATTGTCTAGTGATTGAAAAGCCTGAAAGAGGGCTATTTTTTATTGATGTCTATGGAAACCCAGCATTCCAAAGGTGGAGTGATATCGATCAGGCAGGAGTGGCTACTATGATCAGCTATATTCGGTGGCCTCTCAAATTCAGACTCCATGAATATCAGTTACTTGTGACTTAAACGCATAAAAGATAAGAGACCATCCTGACAGAGAAACACTCATCACCAAGAAAGTCAAGCTTGAAGCTCTGGGAATACATCCTGGCGACATCATTTTGAATTATCTTTTGTACTAGTAACAGGAAACTTGTAATTTGATCAATAAACGATGTATGTTTTTGTTAAAATATTCAGTGTTCCTTATTGTATTCATTAGTACATTCAATGTAAGAAGAAGCCATTTGCTCACTTACACCGATCAAACACTTAGGCTATTTGTATATCCAAATAGGGGGAGACTGTTGGGTTCAGTAAATACCCAAACCCCGATTTGAATAGAAAATAGCCGTGTTAGCAAGTGTTTAGTCCGTTAAACACTAAACAGGTCACTGAGTGCATAGCCTCTCAGTGAGTCATCTTCGGGATACTCGATGCGAGGTAGAAGAAGTCTCTCCACTCAGGAAGGCGGAACTTAAAGGGTGAAGACTGAGTCAAGAAGAAGATGGTGGATTCAGTGAGAGATGACAATAACTCACTGAATCCCTAAGACTCCTCTCCAACTACTTACTGAAGACAAACAAGTAGAAGATGAAGGATGTAAAGACTGAAGAAAGAGCGGGACAAGGCGGGATAAGTTTGAATCAGATAAGACGATGTCCTTATCAACCAAAGTCAAATTTCCCTGAATGGCAAAAGATCAGGCTTAGTGTCATCACTGAACTTAGGAAAGTAGTCTTGTCTCTTACCTAGAATAGTCTTTGTAAATAGAGACAAAATACATCAGTATTTTGTCTTCTGAATGATGTCAGTTTGTCACTTAGGAAAGAGTCAAAAAATCATACATGTATAAATAGCATAAGAGATGGAGTAAAAAGGTTACGCTTGGGAATTGTAAAAACACACACACGCAAGCCATCTTTTCACTCCTCCAAATACAACTTAGTTCCTGAGATAGCTCAGTGAGCTCTAAGGGTTGTGCTCAGACTTAGCCTGAGCTTAGAGAGGAGTCACCAAACTTTGTTATTTCAATCCCAAGTACTATTCCGCAAGTACTTGGGTAACGTATTCTTTGTTGATTTATTTCAAATAAGAATATGATGTTGAAAATTTATAAGTGTGTTTTACTTATGTTAATTTCAGTCATTGTTCACTATTAACTTGTTTTTTATTCTTAAACTGTTTTAAACGATAGTGAACGGGGAACAACACTCTTTATATACTAGAGACATCTAGGGTTTACAAGAGGAATCATAATACAATTAGGAAACTAAATATTCTTTTAAGCATATCTTCTAGAATCTTCCAAATCCTCCATATTTTTGTAGTTTCCATCTTTTCACTTTTAGTCCTTCATGTTTCATTCTTCTTGTTTTGTATCATCAAATCTATAATAGACCCAACAATCTTCCCCTATTTGATGGTAACAAAACAACCACGATTCTTGTACGAACTTCCCTAGACAAAGTAGCAGAAGTTGAGATAATTAAATCTCACCATGAATGAAACAATCTTGTTTTCCATGCTTCCCCTTGACTTGAACATGTTACTCAAACATCTCTTCCCCTTTTTGTTATCAACAAATAGAGAATGAATAAACCGTAAAAACTTCCCCTCGAGTGATGCATGAACATCAACTGATTCTTCAAAATCTGTAGGCTTTAAGTAATGATTACTTGTGAAGAAAACCAAGTATAACGAATTTGATGAAGAAGTAGAATTTCCCAAACTTATGTCTTAAATCTTGTACTATCCACGGAACTCCATACTTATACGAATCAAATATAAGTAGACCGCAATCCCTTGACAAAATCCTGAACTAATATGAGACACTGAGCACTACAATGTAACTCCTTTAAGTGATAGCCAATATGTGCATAGAGCATCATAAGAAAAATCACACATTGCTAGATTCATCAAGCTATATGATAAGAACACAAATCTATGAAACTCAACTACAACATCAAATAAATGATATTCAACCTTCTTCATAATCAATTAATCCATAAGAATCAAATACGAGCCTTTTTGAATCCTTTTAAGAACAAATCACCAAACTCCTTGTGTGTGTGAACAATAACCTGTGTGTGTGTCGTCCAAAAACCATAACAATAATTATGCTCGTCTTCCCCTTAACTCCAAATCTCTTCGTAATAAACCATTATACTGCCAATCCAAATAAATTTCGCCATGTAAAAACCTTGAGCAGTACTTTGAGAAGAATCAGTACTTTAAAAACAAGCAGTAATTTGAACATAAATAGCAGTACTTTGATCAAAGAGCAGTACTTTGAATAAATCCTAGCAGTACTTTGAAACACACAGCAGTACTTTGAAAACTCTCTTTGCAGCCAACTTCGACAGCATATAACTTTCACATAAAAGCTCAAATCCACAATCCCTCCAGTGAAAAGTTAGATTATCATATAGAGAACATTCACCTAAAATTTCGTTACGATACAACGGTTAACGAAAAAGTTATGATCGTTTCAAAACAGTGCTGTAGTAACCTTACGAAATATTTTTTAGTTTCAGCAGCAGACTTCGAAAGCTTATAACTTTTGATTGAGAGCTCAGATCAACGATCCCTTCAGTGAGATTAAAGATAGATATACCAAGAAGCTCCAGTTCGAATTTTAGCCCGATCTAACTGTTCATTAAAAAGTTATACCCTCTTGAAAATTGTGCTGCAGAAAAGTTGCGAATTTTGCAAAAAAAATGATTTTCTTCATTCTTTTTCGCCAAGAAACCTTCAGAATCCCTAGGTAACGAGCTCCCCAAGCTCTGATACCAATTGATAAGATCATTTATAAGCTCAGCTAGGGATCAATAACAAAGACTAATAACATGCACAGCGGAATAAACTATTCAATTCTTTGTTATTGAACAAGGTTTTCATTCACTAACACTAACTAATCTTAGACGTTTATAGGGACACGTCTAGATAACTAAACCACTAACTAAACTAATAACCTAGGCGTTTACAATAAACTACACGCCTAGGACACACACACCCCTTTAGTCGACTACATTATGGAAGACATGTATTTAAAACCTACACCCCATGTCCTCTTTATATACTAGAGGATTAGGATTTACAAAACTCTACTAAAGACTAATAAATAAAACTTCTTTTGCAAGCAAGTCCTTCCATCTTTTTGTAGGTTTTCTTCTTGTCATATTAAGTCCCTCTTGTTTCATTCTTTTTGTCTTATCAACTCCAACGTATAATTCCAAACATTCTTTCTCTCAATCTCAATGCTTTTAAGCTCATATTCATTCATTTTAACCTCTTTTTCCATTTCATTAAACATCTTTTTCATTTCATTAACTTCTGTATCTAAGGCCTTTTGAATACCCTCAAAATTTTCTTTTAATTGTTTAAAGAATGGAATAACCTCTGTAAGATAACAAGCTTTTGTTTGTTCAAAACCCCTTTCCCCTTCAGTAATTCCAGTTGGTGTGATTCTCTTCTTACATGTTTTCTCGAAATCAATAAATAGTTGGTAAACTACGTATAAGCTGATTAAGGTTTTACTTTGAGTGGGAAGAGTTCTAGGCACTAAATGCATCGGTGTATTGGGAGGATACACTGTGGCTGGAGGCAATTTCCTAAGGGGAGGATTATTTTCAACAAGTTCTTCAGCTTTTCCCTTTTCCATATCTAACTTCCAAAACACCTATTCAGGGGTTAATTGAGTCTGAGGTCTAAACGTGGCTAGCCAGTTATCCTTAGTGTAATTGGGAGTTTTGAAATTAATATTATGACTCACACACCAAGGATCTTTTAATTTCTTTTCCATTTTCTCTCTAGAGGCATTTTCTATCTCTATGTCCTCTTCAGTCTTCTCTACACAAGTTGGCTTTTGTTTAGGCTAAATAATCTCACTACCATCATAAATCACATCACGAGCTCTTTTTGCTTTCTTAAGATACGCAGGATGTGGGTCTTCTACAAGGCCAATACTGTGTTTATCACTTAATACTCTATGCTTAGTGATCATGTGAGCAGTTTGAATGGTGTTTCCTTGTACGTACAACTTGTTTTCAAGTTTGTTCTTTAAAGTTTTAAGGTTAGAAAAATCGTTTAAAAGTTTTGATTCCTTTTCTTTGAATTCCTGCTTAAGCACTTTTACATTTTCTTGAAGTTCTTTCTTTTGCTTAACAGTTTTATTAAGTTTTTCTTGTATTTTTAACTCTTGTTTTAATGTTTCTTCCCTTAAATTACTTTTAGTGATCAATGTACGCATTTGGCTATCCATTTCCTGCTCACGGGTGGTCAGCTCAAATTTAGCACGCTGTTCATGGATGGCAACTTGATCCTTATAAATATTTAGCTTAGTGGTCATGGAGTCATCAGGCACATAATCAGTATACTCATCAACCACATATTCATCATTAATGGCAGAAGATGCACCACTTGGTACAACAAGACTTTCATCATGCTTCACATATTGATCATATGGGACAACATTGCTATTACCCATATTTTCAATATCTGATTCCACTACTTCTGTTGATTGTACTTCGTTGGGAATCTTTTGCTCATCAACCATATCATATAGTTTTAGTACCACTGATATGATCGAATCCTTGGAGGGACCGGCTTGTTGAGGTGATGAGACCATTGGAGAGATATTAGCCATAAAGATGATCTGTGCCGTTGGTTCATCATCAACATCAAAGTAAAAAGCATCACAGTCTGCAACCTGGAAGACATTGGGATTGTTCTGTGCCAAATCATATACAGGTTATTCATCCACATCTGCATCATATGTTTTGACATTCCCATCAGCAAGAAACAACAACTCCTCCTCATCAGCAACTCCACTATCTTGAGCTTGCATCAGCAACATCTTATCCCTGAAGTACTCAGCATTATGTGGATGTTTCGGTTGAGTGCAGATCCTAGCAATATGTCCTTCTCCATCACAATTGTAACACTTAATAGGCTTCCTTTGACTCTGAACCATGATCCTCCCTCGGTTCTGAACACCCACATAACCAACTCCAGCTCCAACATTCCCCTGTGCATTATATCGTGGGTTCATATTCTGCCTTCCTTGCACATTCTGAACCACAACCCTTCATGTAACACTCCCAATTTCGTGATACGCAACGGAATTCCAACTGGGTGTTACTCCATGGCACAACAGTCATAACAATAGAAAAGGAACTCTAATGGAGTTGTTTTAAAAGATTTATCATTTGATTTATATAAATATCAGAGTTTAAAAAAATGAGGTCCCAGTAGTTTCATGGTTTACAAAATACATTAAATGGGTTTTTGAATGATAATAAAATTTATAGCCTTCTTGAGTATCCGTGCTCCTCCGTGCCAACCACGTACAATATAGACCTGAAATACATGCTTAAAACAACCAACACAAAGGTTGAATGAATCCATAGGTTTATTGTTAAATGTTGAACACATGATGTTTGTGTGGGTTACCTTGTTATACACCCATAATGTTGAAAACAAAACAGTTATTTATTTCACTAAGCTCATGCAACCAAGGCGTTAACGTGTTCCAATATAAATTGGTGAAAATGTTGGTACCAGCCCTAATAGGTAAAATTGCCGTTTTACCTAATGTTACTCAAATATAGTGCGTTTGTTTGCTTACCCGGTCAACACAAATGGGATTCGTTAATCCCAATAGATCTATTCACAATATTCGCCCCCACTCTCTCTAGTGATTAATGGTTCATGATTAGGGACTTATGTTTGGCAAATGCGGTAACTTAGTGAGAATAAAACAATCAGATAAGCATATAGTTTGAAAGCAATTTGTTCGATTTAAAATAAAGCATGTATCTCCCCCAAGGGTTTGTAAAACAATTGAATGATAGAAAATGAGGCTATGAACTCACCGTAGTGATCAGCAGTAGTGTACAGTGATATAAGACGTATCGAGAGATCGCGAGCTTTAGTGATAACCTAAAGATATAATACGCGTCTTAGGTTATTATATACGACGAGAGTTTACGAAATAAACTTATATATAAGTATTTATAATATTTAGATATTGTACACATTTATAAAGTTAAATATGTGTCAAGAATCAAGTTTTTAAAATATTAACAAATCCCTATTTGTAGGTATCTCTAAGGTTCAAGTTTAAAATACTTTCAAAACTTTCAAACAAAAATCTATCAGTCTCGTCAAAACTTTCAAAACAAATCTGATCAAAACAAAACTGTTGATTTTGAAGCTAAGTATAAGAAAGTCAAAGCTAAGCTTCCATTGCTCGAGGCCAGTCCCTGAGAAACAACAAAAATTGTTCAATCTGTGCAGGGTAAAATCAAAGGCTTTGTTGCTGAGACCTTCGACTGGGATGAAGAGCCAGTGTCATCAGATGATGAAATGGTGCATGTCAAGTGCACCGATGGCCCTCTCGAAGAGGACAAGCTAGTTGTTGGAAAGAATAATGCCGAAATGAAGAATGGGTCAACATCACAATGAAGAAGGTAAACATTTTACTTTCTATGGATGATGACTCGATTGGCGATATTACATGAATTATCTTAATGTTTACCTTAAGTTCGTAGAGGAGCAAAGACTTAATCTTTTTCAAAATACAACAAGCTAAGTTTTGAATTAAACAAGTGTAGGGATGAACTGCTTCTTTTAAAACAAGCTAAGCTTGAGGTCGTCACTTTGCAAGTTCAAAACACTGAACTAGTTAAAAGAAATCAGGCTCTTCAAGACGAACTCAAAAGGTTCAAGATATTCTTGATAGTTGGACCAAGAATCCCAAGGTCTTTGATCTGTGGGAGCCCCGTAGCAAGAGAAGAGATTCTTAGGTGAAGATCATCTTCCTGACTCTCTCAACAAGGACCAGGGTCCTAAGCCATTTGTGTCTGGTGGTATGATTACCAACATGTTGACTACTCCCAAACCAAGTGATTGGATTGAAAGGGTCAATCCTGAGAGTAAGCTTCCAAATTTCGATTCTGGAAGGATTCTAGAGCCTAAAAGCGAAGCTCTAAAGAGCATGCTTGGACTCCCTGATGTACCCAGTAGTACTGGACACATCTTTGAGTCTGAAGTAGAATCTCAAGCACCGCTTCCACCACTGAATCCTCTTCAGGGTGCTGCACCAAGCTCTGAGCTTACTCCATTACAATTCAATCCTCACTCACCAAAAGAAAGGTTTGGACTTGGTAGAACCATCCTGAAAAGACCAACAAAACCAACTCAACAAGAGTCTACTCCTACTGAGACTTCAACATCCTCTGTTCCTCGAAGCTGACCAAATTGGCAACTAAGAGCTTGTGAGGAAGTCGACTGAAAAGATGGAATCCATCAAAAATCTCCGATTCAATCAAGGAAACTAAGTCAACCTCATCTAGCTCATCAAAGTCAAAATCCACCAACAAACCCAAGCAAAAGTGTGAGATGTGTCATTACACCAGCCATACCACGACAAGCTGCTATAGAATCATTTTTGCATGATCTGCAAAAGGATGATCACAGGCTGCAGACCACCTACAGATATGTCGGTCAAGCAAACTATACCAAAGTTGGTCATCGTATGCTTCATCCTCCATACAAACAACCAAGAATAGAGCAAAACCTTTTCCTCTGTGCCCTCACTGTGGGTTTAATGATCATCATCAGGATGATTGTCTCATGAACACATGTTGTGATATATGCGGTAATCCAGCTCATGAGACATCCCAACATGACAGTGTCATTCATGCAAGGAGAGGTACAAAACAACCCAAAATCACTGAGTCATCCTCAGTCTCTAAATGCAAAACCTGTGGTAGCACAATGCACTCAACCACTGACCATGAGTCAATTACCAAATTCAAAGAGACCTTGAGACCCAAGCCCACTAGTAAGTGGGTCACTAAGAGAAACTAATTCAGTTTACTACTTGTGCAGAGACACGCCAGGGAGCCTATTTGGCATCTAGACAGTGGATGCTCAAGAAGCATGACTGGTGTAAAGGAGTATCTGCACAAGTATATAGAGGAAGCAGGACCCAAAGTAGTGTTTGGTGATAACTCATCATGTCCCACTGAAGGTTACGGTTCAGTAAACTGCAATGGAATAGTTTTCTCTAGAATAGCTTATTTCAATGGTCTAAAATACAATCTCATCAATGTTAGTCAACTATGTGATGCTAAGTACATTGTGCAATTCAATGACAAACAAGGCACCATCTTCAATGCCAACAAGGAAGTGGTGTTGATAGCTCCAAGGAGAGATGATGTTTATGTGTTAGACATGTCAACATTCACCCAAGATGGAACTTGTCTCTTTGCTAAAGCCACTAAAACAATCAATTGGCTGTGGCATAAGAGACTCTCACACTTAAACTTCAAAAACCTCAACAACTTGGCAAAACAAAACAAGGTCCTTGGCTTACCATCATTGGTTTTTGCAAAAGACAAACCATGCTCTGCCTGTGAAAAAGGTAAACACCACGGAGCATCATTCAAAACCAAACAAAATTTCTACATCAAAAGTGCCTTCACCTCACGCACATGGATCTCTTTGGACACAGTCCCAGATCAATCCAGCATGAGAATTATACACTTTTCATTGTTGATGAGTTCTCAAGATACACTTGGGTATACTTTCTTTCCAAAAGAGTCAGGCAGCTGATACAATAATGTCATTCATCAGGAAGATTGAAAACCGAATGACATTACTGTTAAACAAATCGAACGACAATGGTACTGAATTGAAATCAACAGCTTGAGAGTTTCGTGATGAAAAAGGAATTTCTCAAAATTTCGTCTCCATATACCCCTGAACAAAATGGGGTTGCTGAAAGGAAAAACAGAACTCTCATTGAGGTTGCTAGAACCATGTTAAATGGCTTAGCCCTCTCAAAGCATTTTGGGACTGAAGCAGTCAAACTACCTGTTACACTCAAAACAGGTCAATCATTGTCAAAAGACATAATAAAACCCCATATGAGATCTTCAAAGGTAGACTTCATGACATCAGCTATTTTCATGTGTTTGGATGTCCCGTGTTCATTCATAACCACAAGGATCATCTAGGCAAGTTTGATGCAAAAGCTGATGATGGATACTTCTTAGGCGACTCACTGATCTCCAAAGCCTTCAGGGTTTTTACACAAGGAGACAACAAGTTGAGGAAACCTTTCATGTCACCTTTGATGAAAGTGCTGAAAGCATCAGGTTCAACAACACCTCAGTGGAGGAAATAGGAATTGATAACTCATCAAGATATCCTCCTGATGAGTACAACATGAATTCAATTCCTCATATCAAGCTGATGCTAACATCTCATATTATGTCTTACCTCACAACTTACCACAACCAACTATCAGTGAATTCATTGATAATCAATCAGTCCCTACTGGGATAGGTAATGTTGAACCAAATGTTCGGGAACCGTGATTCAAGAACCCCAACCTGAACAAGATATCTCAACAGATGCTCTAAATGATTCTGTTGCTCCTGAAACTGAACCCACTCCTGAGCTTCCAGTGACCTCTTCAAGCTCAGATCCAAGACCACAAAGTAAGTGGACTAGATCTCAGGACATTGAGCTTGTAAACATCATTGGTGAACCCACTGAGGGCATGCTCACTAGAAGAATGGCTGCTAAGTTAACTGCAGCTTCAACCAATGAATGTCTATATGCTGATTACCTATCAGAAATAGAACCCAAAAGTGTCACTGAGGCTCTAAAGCACCCAAGCTGGGTACAGGCTATGCAAGAAGAACTACAACAGTTTGATAAAAACAAGGTCATGACCTTGATCAAATGTCCTCAGGATGTCGTTGTCATAGGAATGAAGTGGGTTTTCAGAAACAAAACTGATGAAAACGGCACTGTCATTAAAACAAAGCCGGACTTGTAGCCAAAGGTTACAGTCAACAAGAAGGCATTGACTATGATGAGACATTTGCTCCTGTTGCAAGAATGGAAGCAATCAAGATCTTCCTTGCATATGCAACATACATGAACTTTAGGGTCTACCAAATGGATGTCAAAAGTGCATTCTTAAATGGTGATCTAAAAGAAGATGTGTATGTTCAGAACCTCCGGCTTTGAGAGTAGTGAATTCCTTGACTATGTCTGCAAGCTTGACAAAGCCCTTTATGGCCTTAAACAAGCTCCAAGGGCATGGTATGAAACTCTCTCAGCCTTCCTGATACAAAACAAGTTTGTCAGAGGAAAGATAGACAACACCTGTTTGTCTATAGAACACAAGGGTGTGATCTGGTCCAAGTTTATGTTGATGACATCATCTTTGGCTCAACAAACTACAAACTTTGCAAACAGTTTGAAAAACTGATGACAAAGAAGTTTGAAATGAGCATGATGGGTGAACTTACATACTTCCTTGGACTACAAATCGCAAACGATAAAGGGATATCCATCAGTCAAGGGAAATACACCAGAAATCTCTTGAAGAAATATGAGATATCTGTGCCTCAGTGAAGACACCAATGGTCCCTCCTAACAACCTTGGACCTGATCTCACCGGCAAATCAGTCAATCAAACCCATTTCAGGGGGATTGTTGGCTCACTGATGTATCTAACTGCTACTAGACATGACATACAATTCTCATCGTTTAATAGCAAGATATCAGTCCAATCCCAAAGTATCTCACCTCACAGCCAAAAGAATACTCGGTACCGAAGGGAACCCCAAACCTTGAACTCTATTATCCAAAATGCTCAAGGTTTGATCTCAAAGGTTACTCGATTCGATTATCTTTGCTGCAACATGGACAGAAAAAGTACCTCATGGTCCTGTCAATTTCTTGGAGGAAAACTATTTTGTTGGAGTGCTAAAAAGCAACAATCAATGTCTATGTCCTCAGCTGAAGCTAAATATGTAGCTGCAGCAGGATGTTGTGCCAATGTATTATGGATGAAAAGTCAACTCGGTGACTATGACATCCATTACAAAATGGTGCCCATCTTCGTGATAACACCAGTGCTATTGCAATCTCCAACAACCCTGTCCTCCACCAAAGAACCAAACACATTGATATCGGATATCACTTCATCAGGGATCACATAATGAAAGGAGACATAGAACTTCATTTCATCCCTTCTGAATATCAACTGGCTGATATCTTCACCAAACCCTTGGATGAACCTACCTTCAGTAGACTGAAAGCTGAATTGGGAATGCTTGACATTGAAAGTCGGTATCTGAAAACCAATCTCAGTAAGTTCTCTGAAATGGTTCATCCTCCCTGAACAACCAAAATAAACCTCTCACTGAATGAGTAAGACTCATTCAGGGTTCCTGACATTTGACAAAGAGCATTGAATGAGTAACTAAATGATCCAAGTATCAGTTACTTAAATGTCCAAGGTTGGTAACTATGCCAATTTAATATAGGAATATATGTCTCTTTGTCTTACTGTCATCCCACTTGGCATTTAATGCCTCCTCTCACAAAAATATCAAATTGATATTTTATCTCTGCAAAAGTGCACTTTTACTGTGCACTGCAACTGTTCCCTTGAAAAACATGATTTTACTGCGGGTAATGGAGTGGTAGCATTAAATGTGGAAATTCAAACGTTTTTCAAAAAGCGACTCTTAATATTCCCATTTGTGCACAAACCACCCTTCTCACCACTCTATAAATACCCTCTTCCAAAACAAACAAACACACACAAATTACTTTCTGCAACAAAACTCTGTCAAAATCATTTCTAAAACCCAGAAATATTTGTGTGTTCTCAAAAACTCTTCAAACCTCTTTTGGAAATCCCTTCTTGTAAACATTTACAAGAGTTTTTCATCACAAAACTTGAGAGATCTAAAAACCTTGATTGTTCTAGTCAAAAGAAATTATTTTCAAAAACCCTAAAATCTTTAATGGAAATGGCTAGAACACAATCTCTCCAGTTTGCTTCTCAGTGGGTAGGGGATCTTACAAATGTTGAGTTTAAAACAAATAATGTCATTGGCAATTTTGAATATCCTCAAAATGTCCCAGCCTATAAGGACATTATGAAATTTCTTTATAAGCCACTTGAAAATGGCCTTTGTTCAGTGTCCCTCTACTATGTACCAAAACCTCCTCAGGGAGTTTTGGGCTACAGCCAAGGCCTTTGACCCGACACCTTCTATTGATGAGAACAACCTTAGACCTCTCAGGGAATATCTCATCAGGTTCAGTCTCAACGAGGGGCAACAATTCACCCCTGGATTATAAAACTTTTTGCACATCCACAGGGTTAGATTACAACAAAGGTGTATATGTAGCCCATCCTGAACCCTTTACAGTGAAGGATGGGTTAAAACAAATTGTTTTAGATCCAACGTTTTTGGACAAGACCCAGTCACCAAGAGTTCATTTCCCGTGGCTTGGAGGATCCTATTCACATTTGTGATTCGGTCCTCGGTGGAACCACTCATCCACTGAACAAGTTAACTCTATTCAGTTGATGATGGCATACTGCTTGACGAATGGGGTCACTTTGCGACATAGGGAGATCATTTACAGTGATCTCGTAACCAAGCTACAGAGCAAAACTAGGACGAACTACATTTCGTATCCTAGGTTTGTCTCTTGTGCTTTGCAAGTGTTACTAGGTACAAATTATCCTCAGGAAGAAAAATTTTGTGCTTTACCGGGCATCCTGAGCTAATCAAATTTTCAAAAGGACCCATCCCTTGTCACAAACATTGAATTTACGACCCATATGGTTGCTGTAAACAACCAAAGGGAATCAGTGTCTCCTAACCCTGCTCCTTTAAAGAAAAAGGGGGAAGTCTCGGTGGGACTAAGACCAAACCCAAGTCTTAGGGCCCGAGGCTTCGGAGCACCGCCAAAAGGCAAAGAAGGCCTAAGACTAATTTGACACCCATTGGTGATGGGCAACATCTACCCGTGACAATGAAGGACACCGATACATCACGGTCAGTGCCCTTGGTCACAACCACTACTCCCAAGATCCGAGGGAAACATACAACCCTGGTAGGGGAGCGCCTTCCACAACGCCAAGGATGACATTAGCAAATTACAGCCTTTGTGCGAGGGCACCTGATCGATCCCAAAGACTCGGAGGGAATCAAACAACCCGGTGATAGGGATATAACTATCACGACTCGCTAAAGGCACTGGAAACACCTACCAGTGTCTTAGGGTCACTGGGGACACAGACTCGGAGGAAAGGAACAACCCGCCGATATGGAACCCACAACCAATCCGACTCTAGCGAAGCACTGGAAACGCCACCAGTGTTCGAGGGTCAACGGGGACAAAGACTTAGAGGAAACATACCACCCGCGATATGGAACCCATCACCAACCCCTTGTTAACCGTTGCTGATGTTCTGGAATACTCTTTTAGAAGATGAGCTTGCTGAAACGATGATGAAGTTTTATCAGTGGGAAAGAAGTGGACCGAGGTTCAATTTGAACAAGAGCCTCGGCCGATCCAAAGGAGCATCTTGAATCACCATTCCAACATGAAAATGATGACTCCTCTTCCTCCACCGATGAATTTGAAAGATTTGATAATGTTCTCCCACTTACTGAAAGGCAGCTTGTTTAGTGGATCACCAAAGCTTCAAGAAGGTTATACTCTGGGGTCACTGAAACATTGTGGGAACAACACACTGAGGCTGCTGCCAGTTACGTTGATCTTAAATTCGTATGTGCTCACCTTCAATGAAAATGTTCACAAACACAGGGATCTTATGTATCAACAGATTGACAAACAGAATGCAAACCTGGGTAAAATTCGAGAGTATCTTCAGAAGTGTGGCTCATCAATAGATGATATCAAGGAGGACCCAACACTCAATTCTAAAGTGCTGGAAGCCACTGAAGTTTATATGAAGAATTCCTCCCGTCTCACTGTCCTGGTTGATATGCTTGATGCGCCAATGTTCAAGGCCTACAGAGTTCTGTTCAGTCCCTACAATCTACATTGGGTTCTCTTGATGCTCAGGTGGTGAATCTGGCTAAGGCATCATCCTCCATGGCTTGGAATCTTGGGCCTCGGATGACGACGTATACGTGAGAAGAAATCCCATCAATGGATACGGTAGAGGGAAAGTGGCGAATTATCTCATGCTAATTTGGAAGCAAAGGTCAGCATTCAAACAGATCAGATATGAAGGCAATGATCACTGAAATTTATCAGGCCTTCAAGGGTCAAGCGCTCCTTCCCCTCAGCACCAACACCAACTCTTGCCCTCACTGAAGCTCGGCAGCAGTTGAGGGGAGAATACTGTTGAAGAAACTCCTCTTCACACTGAGGGGAGCCAACACCATCGTGTTGTAGCTCCAACATCATCATGCACCAGTCTCACAATACCCATCTCATCCATCCCACCACCAACACCTTCAACAGCAACACTTACAGTAATCACACCAATAACAACAACAACACCGCCCCTGGTGGCATCATCTTCCTTAGGCCAGGACAAAGGAAAAGGCATCATGACAACTACTGAGCCTGAGAAGATTCCCTACAAAATCGGTGACACTAAATACCTTCTCACACCTCAACAGCTAAGTAAGTATCTTGCAAAAGAAGAAAGGAGATTGAAACAAGCTGAGGAAGATAAGAAGAGTAAGGAATCACTAGTTAAAGTGATTGCCGAGGAAGCTGAAAGCATTGGAATTGATGCTAAGAAACTTGAAAATGGTCAGGCGGACGAAGTTCAAGGATGCTCAGGCAGCAAAAATGCTGAAATGAAAAGCAGTTGGAAAAAAGAGCAAAAGATCTGCAGCCATCAGGAAAGCAAGAATTGACCATTATAATTGGACAATGACAAGCGTAAGACTGAGAAGATCACGATGTCAAAATCATCCAGGTCTAAACCACTAGTAATGAACGTCTACAGGGGGGTTGATAAAAGGCATTTCGAGGTTCATGATCCCTTAAAAATCACTGACTTTGGGATCACTGAACTCGATGAACTTGGTCCAATAATAGAAAAGAAGCAAAATACGGTGGTTAAGGAGCTGATGAAGATGATCATAAAAGATATGAAGAGGAGGGATTCACCAGACAACTGGAATTCACCGCCTTAACGCACCTCAAGGATCTCAACCACAATCATCCACTGGCAAAAGGAAGAGAGTTGAGTTCTAACCTGAGATTAAAGTGCACTGGTGGAGTGTAATAGGGAGTTGCCTGAAGGAGTGAAATTTGTGAACTGTCTAGTGATTGAAAAGCCTGAAAGAGGGCTATTTTTCATTGATGTCTATGGAAACCCAACATTCCAAAGGTGGAGTGATATCGTCGGCGAGTGGCTACAATGATCGCTATATTCCGTGGCCTCTCAAATTCAGACTCTGCGAATATCGGTTCTGCACGACTTAAACGCAAAGATAAGAGACCATCCTGACAGAGAAACACTCATCACCAAGAAAGTCAAGCTTGAAGCTCTGGGAATACATCTGGACTGACATCATTTTGAATTATCTTTTGTACTAGTAACAGGAAACTTGTAATTTGATCAATAAACGATGTATGTTTTTTGTTAAAATATTCAGTGTTCCTTATTGTATTCATTAGTACATTCAGTGTAAGAAGAAGCCATTTGCTCACTTACACTGATCAAACACTTAGGCTATTTGTATATCCAAATAGGGGGAGACTGTTGGGTTCAGTAAATACCCAAACCCCGATTTGAATAGAAAATAGCCCAAGTGTTTAGCAAGTGTTTAGTCCGTTAAACACTAAACAGGTCACTGAGTGCATAGCCTCTCAGTGAGTCATCTTCGGGATACTCAGTACGAGGCGTAGAAGAAGTCTCTCCACTCAGTAAGGCGGAACTTAAAGGGTGAAGACTGAGTCAAGAAGAAGATGGTGGATTCAGTGAGAGATGACAATAACTCACTGAATCCCTAAGACTCCTCTCCAACTACTTACACTGAAGACAAACTGAAGTAGAAGACTGAAGGATGTAAAGACTGAAGAAAGAGCGGGACAAGGCGGGATAAGTTTGAATCAGATAAGACGATGTCCTTATCAACCAAAGTCAAATTTCCCTGAATGGCAAAAGATCAGGCTTAGTGTCATCACTGAACTTAGGAAAGTAGTCTTGTCTCTTACCTAGAATAGTCTTTGTAAATAGAGACAAAATACATCAGTATTTTGTCTTCTGAATGATGTCAGTTTGTCACTTAGGAAAGAGTCAAAAAATCATACATGTATAAATAGCATAAGAGATGGAGTAAAAAGGTTACGCTTGGGAATTGTAAAAACACACACACGCAAGCCATCTTTTCACTCCTCCAAATACAACTTAGTTCCTGAGATAGCTCAGTGAGCTCTAAGGGTTGTGCTCAGACTTAGCCTGAGCTTAGAGAGGAGTCACCAAACTTTGTTATTTCAATCCCAAGTACTATTCCGCAAGTACTTGGGTAACGTATTCTTTGTTGATTTATTTCAAATAAGAATATGATGTTGAAAATTTATAAGTGTGTTTTACTTATGTTAATTTCAGTCATTGTTCACTATTAACTTGTTTTTTATTCTTAAACTGTTTTAAACGATAGTGAACGGGGAACAACACTCTTTATATACTAGAGACATCTAGGGTTTACAAGAGGAATCATAATACAATTAGGAAACTAAATATTCTTTTAAGCATATCTTCTAGAATCTTCCAAATCCTCCATATTTTTGTAGTTTCCATCTTTTCACTTTTAGTCCTTCATGTTTCATTCTTCTTGTTTTGTATCATCAAATCTATAATAGACCCAACAATCTTCCCCTATTTGATGGTAACAAAACAACCACGATTCTTGTACGAACTTCCCTAGACAAAGTAGCAGAAGTTGAGATAATTAAATCTCACCATGAATGAAACAATCTTGTTTTCCATGCTTCCCCTTGACTTGAACATGTTACTCAAACATCTCTTCCCCTTTTTGTTATCAACAAATAGAGAATGAATAAACCGTAAAAACTTCCCCTCGAGTGATGCATGAACATCAACTGATTCTTCAAAATCTGTAGGCTTTAAGTAATGATTACTTGTGAAGAAAACCAAGTATAACGAATTTGATGAAGAAGTAGAATTTCCCAAACTTGTGTCTTAAATCTTGTACTATCCACGGAACTCCATACTTATACGAATCAAATATAAGTAGACCGCAATCCCTTGACAAAATCCTGAACTAATATGAGACACTGAGCACTACAATGTAACTCCTTTAAGTGATAGCCAATATGTGCATAGAGCATCATAAGAAAAATCACACATTGCTAGATTCATCAAGCTATATGATAAGAACACAAATCTATGAAACTCAACTACAACATCAAATAAATGATATTCAACCTTCTTCGTAATCAATTAATCCATAAGAATCAAATACGGGCCTTTTTGAATCCTTTTAAGAACAAATCACCAAACTCCTTGTGTGTGTGAACAATAACCTGTGTGTGTGTCGTCCAAAAACCATAACAATAATTATGCTCGTCTTCCCCTTAACTCCAAATCTCTTCGTAATAAACCATTATACTGCCAATCCAAATAAATTTCGCCATGTAAAAACCTTGAGCAGTACTTTGAGAAGAATCAGTACTCTAAAAACAAGCAGTACTTTGAACATAAACATCAGTACTTTGATCAAAGAGCAGTACTTTGAATAAATCCTAGCAGTACTTTGAAACACACAGCAGTACTTTGAAAACTCTCTTGCATCCAACTTGACAGATATAACTTTCACATAAAAGCTCAAATCCACAATCCCTCCAGTGAAAAGTTAGATTATCATATAGAGAACATTCACCTAAAATTTCGTTACGATACAACGGTTAATGAAAAAGTTATGATCGTTTCAAAACAGTGCTGTAGTAACCTTACGAAAACTTTTTTAGTTTCAGCAACTTGAAGCTTATAACTTTTGATTGAGAGCTCAGATCAACGATCCCTTCGGTGAGATTAAAGATAGATATACCAAGAAGCTCCAGTTCGAATTTTAGCCCGATCTAACTGTTCATTAAAAAGTTATACCCTCTTGAAAACTGTGCTGCAGAAAAGTTGCGAATTTTGCAAAAAAAATGATTTTCTTCATTCTTTTTCGCCAAGAAACCTTGTAAATCCCTAGGTAACGAGCTCCCCAAGCTCTGATACCAATTGATAAGATCATTTATAAGCTCAGCTAGGGATCAATAACAAAGACTAATAACATGCTCAGCGGAATAAACTAATCAATTCTTTGTTATTGAACAAGGTTTTCATTCACTAACACTAACTAATCTAAGACATTTATAGGGACACGTCTAGATAACTAAACCACTAACTAAACTAATAACCTAGGCGTTTACAATAAACTACACGCCTAGGATACACACACCCCTTTAGTCGACTACATTATGGAAGACATGTATTTAAAACCTACACCTCATGTCCTCTTTATATACTAGAGGATTAGGATTTACAAAACTCTACTAAAGATTAATTAATAAAACTTCTTTTGCAAGCAAGTCCTTCCATCTTTTTGTAGGTTTCCTTCTTGTCATATTAAGTCCCTCTTGTTTCATTCTTTTTGTCTTATCAACTCCAACGTATAATTCCAAACATTCTTTCTCTCAATCTCAATGCTTTTAAGCTCATATTCATTCATTTTAACCTCTTTTTCCATTTCATTAAACATCTTTTTCATTTCATTAACTTCTGTATCTAAGGCCTTTTGAATACCCTCAAAATTTTCTTTTAATTGTTTAAAGAATGGAATAACCTCTGTAAGATAACAAGCTTTTGTTTGTTCAAAACCCCTTTCCCTTCAAGAATTCCAGTTGGTGTGATTCTCTTCTTACATGTTTTCTCGAAATCAATAAATAGTTGGTAAACTACGTATAAGCTGATTAAGGTTTTACTTTGAGTGGGAAGAGTTCTAGGCACTAAATGCATCGGCGTATTGGGAGGATACACGTGGTGGAGGCAATTTCCTAAGGGGAGGATTATTTTCAACAAGTTCTTCAGCTTTTCCCTTTTCCATATCTAACTTCCAAAACACCTATTCAGGGTTAATTGAGTCGAGGTCTAAACGTGGCTAGCCAGTTATCCTTAGTGTAATTGGGAGTTTTGAAATTAATATTATGACTCACACACCAAGGATCTTTTAATTTCTTTTCCATTTTCTCTCTAGAGGCATTTTCTATCTCTATGTCCTCTTCAGTCTTCTCTACACAAGTTGGCTTTTGTTTAGGCTAAATAATCTCACTACCATCATAAATCACATCATGAGCTCTTTTTGCTTTCTTAAGATACGCAGGATGTAGGTCTTCTACAAGGCCAATACTGTGTTTATCACTTAATACTCTATGCTTAGTGATCATGTGAGCAGTTTGAATGGTGTTTCCTTGTACGTACAACTTGTTTTCAAGTTTGTTCTTTAAAGTTTTAAGGTTAGAAAAATCGTTTAAAAGTTTTGATTCCTTTTCTTTGAATTCTTGCTCAACCACTTTTACATTTTCTTGAAGTTCTTTCTTTTGCTTAACAGTTTTATTAAGTTTTTTTTGTATGGAGTTTAACTCTTGTTTTAATGTTTCTTCCCTTAAATTACTTTTAGTGATCAATGTACGCATTTGGCTATCCATTTCCTGCTCACGGGTGGTCAGCTCAAATTTAGCACGCTGTTCATAGATGGCAACTTGATCCTTATAAATATTTAGCTTAGTGGTCATGGAGTCATCAGGCACATAATCAGTATACTCATCAAACACATATTCATCATTAATGGCAGAAGATGCACTACTTGGTACAACAAGACTTTCATCATGCTTCACATATTGATCATATGGGACAACATTACTATTACCCATATTTTCAATATCTGATTCCACTACTTCTGTTGATTGTACTTCGTTGGGAATCTTTTGCTCATCAACCATATCATATAGTTTTAGTACCACTGATATGATCGAATCCTTGGAGGGACCGGCTTGTTGAGGTGATGAGACCATTGGAGAGATATTAGCCATAAAGATGATCTGTGTCGTTGGTTCATCATCAACATCAGAGTAAAAAGCATCACAGTCTGCAACCTGGAAGACATTGGGATTGTTCTGTGCTAAATCATATACCGGTTATTCATCCACATCTGCATCATATGTTTTGACATTCCCATCAGCAAGAAACAACAACTCCTCCTCATCCAGCACAGCTCCACTATCTTGAGCTTGCATCAGCAGCATCTTATCCCTGAAGTACTCAGCATTATGTGGATGTTTCGGTTGAGTGCAGATCCTAGCAATATGTCCTTCTCTACCACAATTGTAACACTTAATAGGCTTCCTTTGACTCTGAACCATGATCCTCCCTCGGTTTTGAACACCCACATAACCAACTCCAGCTCCAACATTCCCCTGTGCATTATATCGTGGGTTCATATTCTGCCTTCCTTGCACATTCTGAACCACAACCCTTCATGTAACACTCCCAATTTCGTGATACGCAACGGAATTCCAACTGGGTGTTACTTCATGGCACAACAGTCATAACAATAGAAAACAAACTCTAATGGAGTTGTTTTAAAAGATTTATCATTTGATTTATGTAAATATCAGAGTTTACAAAAATGAGGTCCCAGTAGTTTCATGGTTTACAAAATACATTGAATGGGTTTTTGAATGATAATAAAATTTATAGCCTTCTTGAGTATCCGTGCTCCTCCTTGCCAGCCACGTAGAATATAGACCTGAAATACATGCTTAAAACAGTCAACACAAAGGTTGAGTGAATCCATAGGTTTATTGTTAAATGTTGAACACATGATGTTTGTGTGGGTTACCTTGTTATACACCCATAATGTTGAAAACAAAATAGTTATTTATTTCACTAAGCTCATGCAACCAAGGCGTTAACGTGTTCCAATATAAATTGGTGAAAATGTTGGTACCAGCCCTAATAGGTAAAATTGCCGTTTTACCTAATGTTACTCAAATATAGTGCGTTTGTTTGCTTACCCGGTCAACACAAACGGGATTCGTCAATCCCAATAGATCTATTCACAATATTCGCCCCCACTCTCTCTAGTGATTAATGGTTCATGATTAGGGACTTATGTTTGGCAAATGCGGTAACTTAGTGACAATAAAACAATCAGATAAGCATATAGTTTGAAAGAAATTTGTTCGATTTAAAATAAAGCATGTATCTCCCCCCAAGGGTTTGTAAAACAATTGAATGATAGAAAATGAGGCTATGAACTCACCGTAGTGATCAGCAGTAGTGTACAGTGATATAAGACGTATCGAGAGATCGCGAGCTTTAGTGATAACCTAAAGATATAATACGCGTCTTAGGTTATTATATACGACGAGAGTTTACGAAATAAACTTATATATAAGTATTTATAATATTTAGATATTGTACACATTTATAAATTTAAATATGTGTCAAGAATCAAGTTTTAAAAATATTAACAAATCCCTATTTGTAGGTATCTCTAAGGTTCAAGTTTAAAATACTTTTAAAAGTCTGCTATTCCGTTATCAATTATGTCAAATTTTTATCGTAAGATAAAACAAGTCTAGTTCTCGGTAGTGGGTCCTACCACTCCGGTTTGCAAGTAAACTTGGTCAAGTGGTTTTAATTTATATTTATTCGATAACGTTAAGTTTCTATTAAGTTATTTTGGTTAGGAAAATATATATGGTTTTTGGTCATAAAGGATTATGACATGGTTTATATTTTCTCAAATATGTATTTATGTCTTACAAGTATAGTCATTTCATAACATTTTTATAATATAACTTATATGTCAAAACTTATATTTTTCGTCACGTTTCGGTTTAAGAGTTTAGTTATTCTAACTTTACATCTACATTGTTACTAACACCTAAAAGGTCATGAATCATTTCTTATGTATTTGAAATTGTATTTAAATGTATACATGATTTCTAGTGACTTTATAACCTTAATTACATCATAATATGATTCAAGTTACTAGTTTATACTTGCGTTTCATTGCAGAAATTTGGACAGCACTCAACAGTCCCGCGGCAAAGGCCATATTTTGAGTTCTACAACACTTTAGGACGCGAGGATTTTTCCTACGTTTAAGTTTATGTCTTAGCTACATTTCATAAAAGCCCGATGAGTTCCAGAAATGACCAGGACTGTCCCGTTTAGTCCAATGAAATCTGTTGGTCAGTTTTCGATACCTTTTACCGTTTTGGCTCTAATTTACTCATACGGATGAGTTACGGGGTGAGCCAAGCGGAAACACGACCACAAGATATAGCTCTACCACCCTGTTATATTTCCTAAGTTTCATGGTTCACTGATCTTTTTAGAACAATCGTGTAAAGGGACTGTTTAGATTTTCAGTTTTCAAAAAGTTACCTAGGACCTGTTTAAGTTGATTTTCATGTTTTAGAGTTTGTGTACAACATCAAATACATACATACTCATACATATATCATATAAATACATCAAAAATACATCTAAGTATTACAACCATATTGAAATAATAGGAAGAACATAAGCATAATCTTACAAGGTTTGGTGGTGAATTTTAACAAGAACTACGACACTAACAAACTCCTAATCACTTGTACTCTTTAACCCTTGCTTCCAAAACTTAACCAACTTTATTTTTAACCCTTAGAAGACTTGCAAATAGCCTATAACTTCAGCTCCTAATCTTCCTTGTATAGCTTCTTTTTGCACCAAGAAATCACCAAAGTAAAACTAGTTTCATGTATAGAATAACTAGGACTTCAACTTTGTAGTATGAATTGAACTATGAAAACCAAAGATGGATTATTATGATGAAGATGGAGGATCGTACATATGGGAGAGAATGGAAGAGTTTTTGTGTTCTAGATAGTCAAATGAGATGAGAAGTTATAAAAATCTAGATATTATGCTAAGTCTTACAAGAGAAGTTTTGCAAAAGACTTGCAAGTGTAAGAGTGATCCATCACCAAGACATTATTGGTCTTGGTGATTCACCACAAATATGTCGACCATACACTTATGTGGTGATATATTTGGAGTTTTTATTATATAACTAAGTTACAGAGTGTCATTTACTCAATAAAAATATGTTAAAAGTTATCAATATACTCCAAAATAAAATATAAAATGAGTGGTAAGTTCCATCGGGTTGCTTAAACACTGTTTAAAGCTGGAAACGGGGGTAAAAAACGCGTATTTCGCGTAAAAAGCAGAAATGGAAAATATAAAATTCCAAAACTTGTAGAATTTTCGTAAAATGGTATAAATAAATATTTCTAATGTTTATAGTGTTTTATGGACATATCGGGATGCCTGAATGACGTTTAAACCCTAAAGTAATTCTTAGACACGGTTTTGTAAAATCGGTTCTATATGGATTCAACGTACGTCGTCAGGACGACTTATCGAGTTTCAATTATCTTGTCATGATAGTAAACTAAAATAAAATTTTCACGGGATTAATAGTGAAAGTGAATAGTAACTTTTCAAAAAAATGAAAAGTAACCGAAAAAATGCGGGTTGTTATACTTCCATATTCCACAGTGGGCTTGATCTGTAGATTAGATGAGGTTCTAAGTTGGTTGTTGGTTTGGGGAAGTGAGTTTCTTTTTTGTTGAACCAGTAGAGCCAGTTGGTTTGCAATGTTTTCAATCAACATGTCAGATGGGGTAAATCCTGAGTCTGGTATGGTAATATGTTTCTGATTCTGAGAGGATGGTATGACTTGTGATGCTTGAGTACTTATCCTCACATTTGAAACAAATGCAGTTGAGTCATTTGAAGAGTTTGCAGCAGCAGTATTAGAGTGGAATTTCTCCATGATCAAACGCTCAAATGTAGCATGCTTCTCATGTTGAAGTAAATAAGCATACAGCTATTCATAGTTAGTGTTCCTCAATCCTTTGTTCAATTTGACTGCAGTAACAAATCGGTGCCATTCAGGGTTCATGTTGTTTACGAACTTGGAATTGAGTTGGATATTTGGCATTGTCATGTTGATGTTCCTCATATCATTCACAAGTTTGTGAAACCTCACATGATACTCTGTGATACTTTCCCCTGGGTTCATCTTGAAATTCTCAAAGTCATCATAAAGTTGTGACTCTCTATCTTCCTTAGTCAGTTTTGAACCAGAGATAAGCATCTTAACATTATCCTTGACTGCCTTGGCCTCAGTATTGTGATTAATCAGCTTGTAAATGTCCTTTGGTAGACCTTCAAGTACGCTGTTTGAAGCTCTAATGTCAGCATAATATCTCTTCTTCTCCTTCTCATTAAGATCATCATATGTCCTTGGTCTATCCAATCCCAAAGTGACAGTTCCATCAGCTCCAGTTTCAAGTTGATCCCTGGTTGTTCCCATTTGGAATGGTCATTCATCAACTGACTGAATGATGTTAAAACCATTCTCTTTGCCCAAGCAGTACAATCTGATTCTCTGTGCCCAAGAGTCATAATCAATTCTATCCAGAGATAGGAGGACGAGTATCGGACCCAGCAGCTTGAACGTCATCTGCAACGGAAGATATGATTGTAGACATGATTCTTAAGTACACGGGATTTTACTACTCTTTGATTAAACTGAGAAATAGAATCTTTCGTAGGATTTTACTAAATCAAGAGGAAACAGTAGAACTTAACACAAAAATGTCAAATCTCAAGTGACAAAATGAACTAGCTCAAAACGCAGTGGGACAAAACGCAGTGAACCAAGTCGAAAGTAACAAAATGCAGATTTGACAAGTCGCAGGAACAAAACGCAGAAAATGACAAACCGTAGTGACAAAACGCAGAAAGTGACAAACCACAACGACAGAAACGCACACCTGTCAAAACGCAGTGACAAAACGTACTTTTAATCAAATCGCAAGAGGTCAAAACGCACTTTAATTAAAACACAGAGGGACAAGTCACTATCAATAGTACACCCACTACTTGTTCTTTTGTCGTTTTCAACTCAAAACGTAGTCTAATCTTCAAATCGCTGCCAAAATCAACCAAATCGCAGCAATTTAAAGGACAAACCGCAGCGATAACAGGCCAAAATGCAGTGAGAAAAGATCAAATCGCATCCAAAAGCGATCAAATCGCAGTCAAGAAACACACTCCGAAACTCAAAATCGCGGTGAAGAACAAACCTTAAAACCTTCCTTTTTCAATCAAAAACACCACAACCAAGATGAATCAAGCCTTCCAAATCAAAAACTAAACTAATATAATGATCCTAAACACAAAAGTATAATTACAATCCAAACTTTACCACTAAATAAGATCAAAAGAGTGAAAATGTCTCTCAACTCATTCAAACCCAAAACTAATGAATAACCAACTAAAAATTCAAGAACACACAAAGTAGATGATCAAACCATGGCTCTTGATACCATTTGTAACATATTTGTTATCATAAACACTCAAACACACAATAACAAGGTTCGAATTATGTGAGTCTAGAGAGAGAAAGATGGAGAGAAATGGGAACTTCTAGTGAGAGAAAGTGAAAAATATATTATGAAGCTCCATCCTTTGCCTTGGGAGGCAAAGGGTATTGATTCGTTGTTTGTGAGTGTGGTGAATAAACACAAATATCAAAGTATCAAATTAACACGAGATTCGACAAATCAACCTTTTAGGAAAAGGGTTAATGTGCCAAAACTCACGTATGTGATAAATGTGATATCGGGCAAGTGATTTCCCGGGTCGTGTCCCAACGAGGTGTGAATTGACGGTTTCGTTGAGTTTTGTAATTTTGGACTTGAATTGGTTAAACGAAATTTGGTTTTTGATTACGTTATTCTACAAAATAAAGAACGGGAATGAAAATTAAGCATGTAAAACAAAGTAAACTCTAAATAAACTACTACTAAGCCTAAGGAACAATAAAACGATGCTAAACTACATCCTAAGGTGCTAAAATGCAAAAACGCGAAAAACCAGAAACGCATCGAGCTCCGAAAGTGAAAAATATTCAATATTAGTCCTACGAGTACGAAACTAATTTTCCTACATTCTAAATGACTAAAAATAATTTTAGGAAAAAGCCGGGTATTTTTTCGACTTTTATTTTATTTATTACGAATTAAAAACTATTTTAAACTAATTAATTAATTAAAAATACTAAAAAATTTTGGAAAAATATGGAAAAATCACAAAAACTACTTTGGTTTATAGTGATCCTAGGAAAAATGAAAAATGTGGTGAGTGCTTTATGAAATAAGCAGAAATTAAGCTAGAAAAGCTTATAGGGTAAACTGCCAAACTATCCTTAAGGAATTAACTATGCAAGCTATTATTGATAGAAGACCCAAGGGCAGTTGGTTTGTGCATGTGTGTGTGAGGTGTTGGTTGTGGGGTGGTCAGGGGGTCGAATCCCACTCCTACCCTTTTTGAGAACTTTTTTTATTTTTTGATTTTTTTCTTGTAGCAACTGAATCCTAGCATCAAATTAACACTATTTTTACAAAAACTAAAACTACAAATCTATGTAATAAGCTGAAACCAAAGATCAAATAAACAGAAACTAAAAATAATGCTAAGGGTTGTTTGGTTCTTGGACAGTCAAGGGGAAAATAAGCTATAACAAGCTTTCCAAATCAAGAACCTACTCTAATTCATTTAAAAGGTATTAATGGGGAACACGAATAAGCAAATAAAAGAAGAATTAAGCTAATACTAAACTCTAAAAGCCCACAAGAAAACTGTTACAGCTGCTGTTTGGGGACTGTTACAGGTCCTAGAAGCTTATAACAAGCTACAAAAGCCACTACAAGCTAAAAACTAAGTGCCACAATCCTAAACAGCAACTAAGAAACTATTGTACTTCTAATAAGCTAAAGCTAAACACCTAAAAGCTAAAAAAAAAGGCAAACATGTTGCTGTTTCAGGTGCTGTTTCACTGTTGCTGCAGATCAGTTTAAAACAGCCCCACAAGGGACTTTAGGGTGCAATAATAAGCAAGTAAGTAAGCTTGAAAATGAACAATAAGCTAACACAACCACCAACCTATCTAATAACTACTTGTAAAACTGAAATTTCACCCTAAGTTTAACTTGAATTCTCCTAAAACTGAGCTAAATATAATGACTATGGGGCTGCAAGAATAGTTACAGAGATTAAGTCCAGTTGATTTTCAAAAATTAAGTCCGAGTTATTTTTAACACAATTTTGTTATCATTAGAAGACAAATATTTTTCAGAAGAATATTTAGAATGAAAAAAATTTGTGAAGGAAAATTCGTCTTTTTGATGACAAATTTTACTGAATTTTGTTTTTAGGATCAGAGCACGAAATGTTTATTTGAAAAAAATCGATTTTGCACAGCACTGTCCTTTCTTTAAAAAACGGGTTACAGTCTGAAAAAACTGCAAGCCATGATTTTAAGCCCGTGTTACAATCAGAAGTAATTGTAAACCATAATTTTGAGACATGTCTTAGGAAATATTTACACCTTCTACTCGAACTTCATCTAAAGTCCCATGCCATTATTGAATGACATTTCTAAGACCGTAGATGTTATCGATACCAGAAGACATGCCTTGAGAAAACAACTGGTTTTGGTATTTTTCTGATTTTTCAAATGTTTATGGGGGTTTTTGAAGGTTTTATAATTTTCTATTTTCTTTTTGTTGGTTTTATATTTTTGTATTTTTCTTTTCGATAAGAGTATTTACAACAAATAGGTGAGGAAACTCCTTTACTCCTCATCTTCCTCCTGAAGATGTTTGAGCGTTTCTGGTTGAAGACTCTTCATGCCGAGTCGTGGGAGGATTAACTCAAAACGGTCTCTTGGTAGAGCTTTAGTGTAACATATTGGATTTCACAAACACATCAAACCATAAACACAAATGGGCGTATAAGATGAGGTTTTAGAGAGAGAAAGAGTTAGAGGTTTGGGAACTTAGTAAGAGAAAGTAAAAGTATTATTATGAGCTCCAACTCTCTACCTTGGGAGGTAGAGAGTATTTATAGTCTTACACAAATCGCCACCTACGGGCTGTGGATCAGGCATACAGTGGGTAAAGACCCTTCCGTCCTCCATGGTGTTACTTAACTAAATACTACTTAACATTAAATAATCTACGACTACGAGCTTTCTAACGATTACATATACTTGAGGCGACCGACTCTTTAGTGACAGGATTTACTAAATCCTAACAATCTCCCCCTAAGGGAGGTCACCTCAAAAATACATTGAATACAAACATATATTACAATAAGATTGTTCTTGGATTCTTGTTAAAGTTCTTTGCTCTGCAGCTCGTAGTCATTGATTCTTCATTTTTGCATGTTTGGTTAATCCAAGTGGAGGTCTTTAATTGATCCACATGATAATGAGTTTTGAGCCAGCTTTGAGATCATCGGCTATCATAAATCTCGACTCTTCCATTGTGGTGTTGGTATTATGTGATGTTGTGACATTTGGACCGACATGCTCACATTCTGGATCTTGATATATTCTCATTAGAGTAGCGGAAGCTTTCGTTGATTCATGATATTGGCAGCAGTAGCGAAGCATGGAGTGAAAATATCAGAGTCATTGATGCACTAATCATGATTTCTTTAGAAATGAATGTGTTGTGTAAGCATGCGGCTATGGATTGACCGCTTCATTCGATCGTTGCAAAGCGTCGGGCGTACGCATACAACGTTAGCAATAAAGCGCACGAACGTGTCTTTGGTCACTTTCGTTGAATTGAGGTACATGGCCCACGGTTCCCCATTGATCAGTACAAGTACTGCTTGTGATCAGGTATAATTCTGAAGAATTTCCTTGACAGGGTTTCGCAGCTGCTCTAGCTGTTCTCAAACCGAAACATCTCAAAGAAGACAACACGGAGTGAGTGAATCAGCGAATTGAGATTCACTGATTGATGAAAAGAGATTTGAAAAACAATCGCGTACCGCACAATAGAAATTGTTTTTGCAATACAACAAAGGTTTTAATGAAAATCAATTAACAATCATAAACACCTTTTATTTTGAAATTTTAGTACACAGTCGATGTGCTAAAGAAAAGAGTTTTTAAGCACAACGACCGGTTTTTCAAAGGTATCCGTCAATCCATAACCTGAACCAGGATTGATTCAAAAGATTAAATCGCCCCATTGTTTCTGTTCAATTGTCACATGGTTGATCTATTGGATAGATCTCACATGCCACCCACCAGGAGCTTGTTTGATGTTGGCTCCAGAAGGCTTTCCATCTTCATTGTGAATATGTTTGCATATCACTCAGATGTTCTGGCAATACCATAAGGATAATGCGTAGGACTCATAAGATATAAGCTCTCTTTCCACATTGTGTAAAACAGAGAGTCTTCATTGACAGTGTCCTAAGGAGATTTATTTGATGATCTCGTGGCTCTAGACTCAATTGTGCATATTTGGTTCCTATGCCGGAGACTAGGGAGAGGGTCTCCTTCTTCAATATCAACAAACTCTAAGAGAAAGTTGATAGATAATGTTGGTTCCCCGTGAGAATGAAACAAGTCCTTTTAAGAGGAACTTGAGTAGCGTAGGAAGTTGTAGTGCGGTCGTCTTTGGGTCCATGACGTCTTGTCTTCAATACCGATGTTACCTTGGTAACCACCAATATTATATGAATTGAACCGGTTTTGCCCAAAGGTTGAATTATTGGAGGGCTATTTTCTTTTCACCCCTTTTCACATTCAATTCTTTTTCATTCTTCAACCCCTTCAGTGCTTACCGAGACTTCATAACTAGAACCTTGTTGGGTTTATTCCAATACTAGCTCAGTCTCAGTCCGCACTCTTCCCATATCTCACTTTTCTCCTTTTTTCATCAAACCTAAGGACTTCTACACTATCTAGTGGATTTTCCCTGGGTAGATCCCTCCGGTTCTGGCGGATTATGGGAACAAATACCTAACCTTATCATCCTTATATCACCATACATAAAGTAAATTTGGTTGGTCTATTTGGTTTTGTTCATTTGCCATTGGAATCAATTGAAAACCATTTGAAAATCAATCCAGATACTTGTGATATATTATCAAAGCATTTTGTAACTGAATTGTTTTTGATATTTTTAGAAACAGAGCTCCCCCTCAACATGTGCATCATGTATTTGAAATCGTTTTAGCACACGGAGGCAAGAGGAAGGATTAACTTCTTTGATGACCATTTTCTAAAAGATATCAACATCACTTCCCTGATTAAATCAAGTAGATAAAGCATATTGGGGAATGATGAGGTTTCCAAAAGTTTGCTCCCCCTCAATATGTGCCTCGAGGTTTGAACGAGTTTTGCACATACTAGAGGAATCTGCATAGATACAAATCAATCACGTTTCAATTCTTTGTGGTTTAAAATAGATGCTCCCCTCAACATGTGCATGGAAAATTTGAAATCATTTGGCACATGTGGGGAGGAAAGCTTGCTAAACACTTATGAAACCATTTATCAAATTATCAGTTTAAATCCAATTTAAATCACAAATTCTCCCCCGATCACAATTTTCAAATCATTTGAGATTTGTGATCTCTGTAGATTTAAATTGATTTTGAAAGCTTTCAAGCAGAATTGTGACTTGATTATGAGAACATTTTAACTGATAAGGATCGGATTTTGAGACTTTACACTCCATTGATTAAACATGCATGATTATCTTTTGAAAACAATTGTATGACGAACAACCTTTTGATTTAATTGAAATCATTCTCCCCCTCAATCAATGACATAAGTTGTTGATTGAGAGATAGATATTTTGACAAAAGTTAAGTCCAGATGATTTGCAAAAATAGAGTTCGAGTTATTTATCTAAGCAATTAGTTTTCATTAGATAGTAAGTAATTGTTAATAAAATCAGAGCATGAGTTTTGAAAAACAAAATAAAGCATGGCTCTGTTCTTTCTTTGAAAAGCGAGTTACTGCCTGAAATGACAATAAACCATAGTTTCACTTTCTTCCAAAAATATTTTTTGATTTTTTTTAAGAACATTCGAACAATATCTAAAGTCCCGTGTCATTCTTTGAATGACATCACAAAGACCGTAGATATTTTCGAATCGAGAAAAACATGACAAAATGACAATATTTTTTGAAATTTTTCAAGATTTTTTAAGTTTTTATGGATTTTTTGAAAGTTTTATATTTTTCTATTTGCTTTTTGAAGGTTTTGAAATTTTGTATTTTGCTTTTCGAATAAATATTTACAAGATATGGATGAAGAAAGACCTTTTACTCATATTCTTCCTCTTGAAGCGCTTCTTTAAGTGTTTCCGGTTGAAGACTCTTTAGACCAAGTCGTGGGAGGATAAACTCAAAACATTCTCTAGGAAGAGCTTTGGTGAATATGTCTGCTAACTGGTATTCAGTCCTTATAAAATAAAGTTAGCTTAATTATGGCCTTTATGTTTGTTTTTAGCCTTAGGCTTATGTAGAAGGCCCATAAGCTTAGGCCTAGCCCAATAAGGAAAAGGATGGGAACTATGAGTGTTGCCCTAGCTTCCCTCCTATAAATACTCTTGTATAACCCTCACTTGAGGGTTGGTTATTCAATTTATTTCTTTCACACATATCCTACGCATAACCGTTTACTTGTATCGTGTGTGTGTGTTTGGTTTATTGTTCAACCGCCTCTCTATTTCCTCTCTTGATGCTTGTGTTGTAAAACTAGTGACCTAACAGTGGTATCAATCGCCTAATAGTTGGGTGAATCGTTATTGCTTTTGAAGTGGGTTTTGGTCCTACGCGTAAAGCTAACGTGACACTTTGATGTACGAAAAACTCGTTTTTTACACTTTTCAATCCAAGATTCTTGTACTTTCAATGTTTTAAGGTGTTAAAATAACTGTTTTTGGCAAAAATTTCAAACTTTATGCGTGGATCATCGTTTTTTAACTAGTTTTTTGTACGAGGGTTTCATTTACGCGTAACTGTTTTAGGAGTTTTGGCTCATCAAGTTTCACACTTTTGTGTTATTTTGGTGATATTGAAGCTATCTCATCACAAAAAATCTGGTTTAGAAACATCTTTGGGCAAAATCACTTTTACGAGTAAAGCTACGCGTATAGAAACCCTAATATAAGCGTAACTTTATCCTTGGTTTGATCTTCAGTTTAGTGGTTTACTCCGTGTTTTCTTGCTTGGATAAGCCTGAAAAATACGTCGACTTTGGATATCTTTTGCACTGTTATAGTGTAAAAGATCCTTTGGGATAAAACCCTAAAATTACGCATAAGCATAAAGCTTACGCGTAGACAATCCTACGAATAAGATTCATCTTACGCTAAGCTTAGTCTTACGCATAAGGTAATCCTACGCTTCTAAGTTTTTCTCGCCTAACTTCTTGTTTTCGCATAACTTTAGTGCCTTTTTCCTTACTTACGCAGTAAGCTAAACCTACTAGCGTAACTCTTGTTTACGCGTAACTTTGGTGTTTTACGCATAAGTCCTACTTGGTTTATTGTGATTTCTCGCCTAAGGATACTTCATCAACAAAGGTTCATTCGACTACAAAGATCCATTTTTACCAACACAAGTTTTCAACATGTCACAACCACCATACTCTAACTATTTCCCTTACACTTATTCTCAACGTCAACAACAACTAAGTCCACAACATCAATAATGGAATCAACAACAAGCAATTTATCAACAACAGTTTAATCAACAATATACTCCACAACTTGCTGCAATCCCACAACCTCAAATGGTTCAACCACCACCAAGTCTTCAAGTTCAACCCTACATAAATGAATTCAATCAACATCCATCAAGGAACACTATGAAGGAACCCACTTGGTTTGCAAAGATGTGTGAAGCTTTAAGCAGCCAACAATCAATTCATGAGGTCGGATCACTTGATAGACCTCCAATGCTCACTCCAGGAAACTACGATCAATGGGTGATTAGGTTCTTTAGGTTTTGTGATCCGAAGAAGCCACATGGAAAGTTCTTAAAGAAGGTTATCTTGGAAGGTCCATTTCAGATGCCTATTGTCATCGTACCCGGCGATCCAAATGCTAATCCACCAAGAGATGAACAGCAAACATTGCTACTCATTGCAGCACTGAATGCTGAAGAACTTCTACACTATGAAGGTGATGAGCTTGCAATGCAATATATCCTCTTAGGATTACCTAACCCAATTCTTCGAAGTGTTGATGCTCAAAAGAATGCAAAGGCGATGTGGGAACATATTCATCTTCTTATGGAAGGATCTGCACTCAATCAGGAGGATATGGAATCCAAAATTTACTTGGCTTATGAACACTTCATGATTGAACTTGGGGAGACACTAGAGTCTTATCATCATCGTTTCTCAGACATCATAAATGATTTGGATAAACACAACATCATCATGCCAATAATTGCAGTTAATACTAAGTTTCGGTAGTCTTGGTCCGAATGGGAGAAGTATGTCATTTTTCTCCGACAAGCGAAGAACATGCATCATTCTACATACGGATTGTTTATGCGATTACTTGAAGCCTCATGAAAAGGAAGTTGATAGGGAAAGGATTCTCCGTACTCAAATTGCTTCACCTTCACAATCGGAAAATCAACAACTTGCCTTGTATGCTCAAAATTTATTCTCCTCAACCAAGCAACTCAACCAACTGCTACAATCACACCATATGATCCTTCACAGCCTCAATATTAACAAACTCAATTGGTTCCATACAACAACAACAATGCTCAAGCACTTGTCGGTGAAGCTAATGAGGAATCCGATCCGTTCGAAGCATTGCAACAAGGATTTGCTATGATTGCTAATGCTTTTAGCCGTTATACCAACAAATCCAACAATCGTATTCGTTCCTCATCTAACACAAGGAATCAAGCAGTTGTGAACAATGGACGAGTTGAAGTTGAATCAATATGTGGTTATGGTCATCAGATGGAAGTCAAGGGTTTAATCTGTGGGTAGGAATAACAATAGAGCTCAAGTGGTGGAACAGAAATGCTCGGAATGGGTTGAATGGTCTTGATGCTTTTGCAATGAGAAGGGACACTGGCTAATGCATGTCAAAGCCGAGGACAAGGGAAGTGCATATCACAAAGAGGCTCTTCTCTTGGCTCTTAAGGATGAAGGCGGTGGAACTCTCACAGACAAAGAACGAGCTTTATGGCAATGCGGACTCGATGATGATGATATGGAGGATTTGCGGCCAATGCAACTGTATGTTGATGGCTAATATGCATGAGTTCGAGATGGTGACCGCGGGCCGGTGTATGACTTGATGGCTTGTCTCAGTACCAGAACAAACCATATTTATCTCCGATCTAATATCTCCGCCAACATCTGAATCCGGCAAGGCTCAGAATGTTCAAAATGATTCGTCCACATCTCATTCCGACGATTTTCAAATAGACCCCGTAGTCACATTTGACGATCAAGATGACCTTATGGTTTCCATTGATAATCAAATTGACTCCGTAGTTATAATTGAGGATCTAAATAATGATCATGTTGTGACTCACGTTGAACACGCCGAACTTTTGCCTTATCCAGATCTTGCTCGTTTAATTCAAGACCTACAAACCATAGTGGAAGAATGTCGTGCAATTAATCAGGACTTGAAAAGCAAAATGCTTTATCGTTAACCAAGGATTTTGAATGTTTACAAAAGCGTTCTCAATTTTTCAAAACTCAAGCGTGAAAAAAGGTTTTGAAGCGACCTTTGCCAAATCTCATCAAAGCGAACAATATTTAGAGAGGATCGTGATCTAGCGGCGAAGAATGCTTTGTTGTGCGAAATAGAACAAGCAAACATGAACATAAAAAGCAAATTAACGCTCTCACCTTGGAAAATCAAAAAGCTAAGGTTGAGTTGTTAACTTGTCAAAAGATTCTCTGCATACAAAAGCATTCAATGAAACGAATAGATGATCATCTTGATGAAATTATCGGCTTGCAAAACAAACTTAAAGAGTTTTAAAATGTTGTTTACAAACATGGCGAGTCGGTCACAGCTATTGAAAAGGTTACTTTAAAACCTAATCCAAATGGATATGGACTGACTCTCTGCGATTACAAACCTAAGCTTTCAACCAAAGCATTCAAACCAAATCTGAAGTTTCCGGTCACGAGAATATAAAATTGATCACTCTGTTATGAGTGTTGTTGAATATCATCGTCAAGAGGAATTAGATCACGAGAAGGCGAGAGTCGATCAAATTAGAAAATGTTGTTTACAACAAACCTTTTAACTATTCAAAAGCGGTCACTTTCGTCACACCAACATATTCTTCTAACACACCAAGGATTATCATAAAAACTTCGAGTCTTCTAATGTTAATCCCAAACCCGGATTATGCACAAACTTATGGTCATTTACCTTCCATCGATGAAGTAAACTCAAAACACGAAAATCGCAAAAATTCTTAGATATTTTGACCTTTTCATGGCTGACCTCAAAACTTTACAACATGAGATAGAATATCATTCTTAAATCAAAGTTCAATATTTTCAATCGCCTCACGCGCGAGAACAACGAGACATTTTTCAAAAAATCTTTTACCAAATGTTAAAAATTTGAAAAGTTGTGCATTGTCTTGGGAAAGGACTTTCATAAGGAACTTGGATTGATGAAGGTCGTTTTCGAGAAAATAGAAACATCTATTTCTAATACTAAACGAAAAAAGAAATTATTGCGAAAAGATGTTGATCGACTCTTGGAAGATGTTATCGTCGATATCCATAATGTTGTGTTATTACATTCTTTGCCATATGCATCGATGATATCTCTGGCGATTATGATTCTGTGATAATGTTGTGAAATGATATGATGCATCGGTCGAGTCTTTAATGATTGATAATAAGCGATTGTCAAATGAGCTTTCAAATGCAATACGTCGTCTTAATTGGTGTCAAAAGATATTCACGATCAACAACTTGCTTTTCAACACAAAATCGCCTTGCAAGTGCAAAATCTTCGATCCTAAAATTGAGCAACTGGATGATCAAAATGTGTCTTTTAAGTGTCAAATCTCAAAATATGAACAAGAACTTGCAAAAGTTAAAAAGGAATATGGTGTCATATTTGATTTACTCAAACAAGCTCGTGATGAAGCATCAAACGAACTTGATCATTATCTTGCACACACTAAAGAAGTCATGAATTTTGCTAGAAGTCTTCGTTCTGAAAATCAAGATTTGGTGGACACTATATTTAAGTTAAGAGAAATGTTAGGAAAGTATGAACCACTTCCACCTACCGTGATTAAGAGAATAGCCCCAGTAACACTTAGTAATCGTGAACCTAGAATCCCTACTACCAAATCACAAGTTGCTAACATGCTTCCTTCTACTGAAACAGGACTAGTTGCGTCTTTTCCAAAAGCGTCCGCACTTCACGACCTAGAGCACTACATCGAAGAATAGGAAGTTGTGACCTAAGAAAAGATCAATAAGGAATGCTAAAGTAGAAGAACACCCTAGGACTATGAATAAGACTCATGTTGATTCCACTATAGATATAAATCGGCAAATGTAATAGAAATAGTGATGTAACGAAATGCTAAACCTTTAAGTACTTTTGATATTCATCAATGCACCTTGTGTTATTTGTCGTAAAAATATGAATTCTCATTGTCATGACAAATGTGTTGCTAAAGCTATCATATCTCGTTTAAGGAATCCTAAGAATCGGAATACCTCTAGGCCCACTAATCTTTCTAAGTCTGTGCTTGGTAGACCGCCCTCTTTAGATTCTAAGAAATGCATTGTTGTCCCTGTAGCTCCAATTTCACCTCCTAGGAATGTAGTACCACCTAGTGCATTCACTAAGACTAAAGAAAATACTAGTTGGAGATGGCATAAATGGATATATAACACACTAGGATTTAAATGGATACCTAAAGCTATTGATGTATGTATGTCTACTATCACTGCTCCAGAACCTCTAACATTTGGGTTCCACATCTACTTCTATTCCATTTGTGTGAAATGCGGTGTAATCAGGTGTCTACAGATCATTCTCTGGATTGTTGATAGCGGATGTTCCCGACATATGAGGCAGAAACCTTAAGCTGTTATCAAACTTTATTGCAAAGTTCATTGGCATGTCGGGTTAGGGAATGATCCGGCTATCATAGGCTCACTGGGAGACTATATCAATGGGAACATCGAAATTAGCAGGGTTTATTATGTGGAAGGCCTCGGTCACATCTGTTTCGATGGGTCAGGTTTGTGATGGAGATTTGGAAGTTGCTTCGGGGAGAAATCTTGTTTCATTAAGTGATCTACAAGGAAACGACCTATGCGGCTCGCGTAATTCAAGTTTGTACACTATATCTATGAAAGACATGGTTGCTTCCTCTCCCATCTGCTTACTTTCAAAGGCAACATCAACAAAATCCCGGCTATGGCACCGCCGTCTCTCACATCTAAACTTTCAAACCATTACCAACCTTGCTTTCACAAACTAGTTGAAGGACTCCCACGATTCGGTATTCAAAAGATCACCTTTGCTCGGCTGCGAACAAGGGAAAAGCACTCGTGCTCATTTTCCTTCAAAGGTGGAACACAGCTCTCGGCATGTGCTTCATCTTCTTCACATGGATTTGTGTGGCCGATCGCGCGTGCAAGCGATCAATGGCAGCGCTACATATTAGTAATTGTTGATGACTATTCACGCTGGACTTGGGTCTACTTTCTTTGAAGCAAAGACCAAGCTCCACAAATGATCATCACGTTTCTCACGAAAATACAAGTTCAGCTCCAAACATCGTCCGACAAATCGGAACAGACATGAGGAAGGCTGAATTTGTTAACCAAACTCTTCAGAATTTTATGAGAAAGTGGGGATTTAGCATGGACATCTATTGCACGCATACACGAGCGAACAAAACGGAGTTGTTGAAAGACGAAACCGAGCGTTAGTGGAAGCTGCAAGAACAATGTTAATCAATGCTAAACTCCAAGATTACTTGTGGAAGGCGTAATTTGTATGTGCATGCTATACTCAAAACCGGTCTATGATTACAAAACGCCACAACAAAACACCTTTCAAGCTTGTCCACAACAGAAAACCGAATCTCAAACACTTTCATGTATTTGGATCTCTTTGCTATTCGAATAATGATCGTGATGACTTTGGAAAGCTCAAAGCCAAAGCTGACATTGGAGTGTTTATTGGATATTGTGATAATTCTAAAGGTTTCCGAATCTGGAATCGTCGAACAAAGGAGGTTATGGAAACAATACATGCTCATTTTAATGAACTTATGGACATGGCTTCTGAGCATAATAGCTTGGAACCCGGTCACAACCGCTTAAACTTTCCCCAAACCCCATCATCAGCTGACACAAGCCCTCAGCTCACTCGTAAACAAATGGAAAGGTTATTTGCTCCGATGTTTAGTGCGATATTGATGAGCGTGCTCGGTGTATCCATTTCCGTGCTCAACACGATACTACTCTTATACGTCCTGCTACAACAACTACATTGCGAAGCACCACCGATTGACTCCACCATAACATTGAACAAACCGCTTCCAACAATGATGAACCGGTGATGATGTTGAATGAAGTACCCCCACTGTAGATTTTGATCCAAATGCGTATTCTTTAACCCGTTTGCTAATGAGAAGCTGCACTGCACGGATGTCGCGGAATCTTCAACAAGCCATTTGAATCCTCAAAATCTGCACAATGTATACCAACATCAACCCTCCACACATAGATGGACAAAAGATCATCCTCTGGAAAATATTATTGGCAACCCGAATCAACCAGTCGTTATGAGACAACGTCTTCGCACAAATGGTGAACATTGCATTTATGCACTCATCATGCCCAATCTGAACCTAAAACATTAAGGATGCAATGACAAAAGATAACTGGATTGAATCCATGCAAGAAGAACTCAACCAATTCTAATGTCTTGAAGTATGGGGAATCCGGTTGAAAGACCAACGAGAGTCTACGTCATTGGTCTAAAATGGATTTGGAAAAACAAATTGGATCTTTGAAGGAACATTATCGAAACAAGACACGTCACGGTGGCTAAGGGTTATAGACAGGAAGAGGGTATTGACTTTGAAGAATCATTTGCTCTGATTGCTCGTCTTGAGGTTTGTTCGGATATTTTGGCGTTCGCTCCATATGAACATAACGGTCTTTCGGATGGACGTCAAAACAACTTTTCGAATGGTCAATGAAAGAAATAGTTTATGTCGGCCGGACCAGAAGGATTCGTTGATCCAGCGCTTCGAACCATGTTTACAAAGAAAAATCTCTGTATGGTCTCAAACAAGCTCCTCAGGCATGGTATGATAAGCTATCATCTTTCCTCATTGCCAATAATTTCACCAAAGGTTCGGTCGACCCAAATCTTTCATACAATATCATGGGGAACATATTTTAATTGTTCAAATTTATGTGGATGACATCATTTTTGGGTCAACTCATAAAAAGTACTCAATCGCTTTTGCAAAACTAATGAAGAAACATTTTGAAATGTCAATGATGGGTGAAATTACGTTCTTTCTAGGACTGCAAGTTCATCAATCACCCCATGGTATTTTCTTGAGTCAGTCCAAATATGCTCTTGAAATTCTGAACAAATTTGGAATGAATACTTGTGATACTTATGCCACACCAATTGCACATACCAAGAAGGCGGATCTGATTTGCATGGGAAATTGGTTGACCCTACCAAATACCGTAGTTATTATTTGGTCTCTCATGTATCGAACGCGGCCAGCGGGACACGATATTGTCTTTGTTGTTTATCTTTGCTCCGTTATCGATCGCGAACAACTGAAACCCACCTCTTCGAGGCTAAAAGAATCCTCCGATACATCAAGGGAACCATTAATTTGGGAATCTGGTGTCCGAAGGATTCTGGTTTTGAACTAATCGCTTTTGACGTGACCACGCGAGGATGCTTAGATTCACGGAAAAGTACTTGAGCTTTACAATTTCTTGGTGATAAACGGTGTCATGGCAATCGAAGAAGCGGGATTGATACGCGTGTCATCAACCGAAGCGAATATGTAGCCATTTACATGTTGTGCTCAAGTCATATGGATGAGAACACAACTCAAAGACTATGGTTACGTATTTGTGAGAATCCCGATATAATCTTTGTGACAATCGAGTGCTATCGCGATCTCGACTTCTAACTCGGCTTTCAACACTCGAAATCAAAGCACATCGATCTTCGCTATCATTTCATCAAGGACCATGTGGAACATGTAGTGCTGTTGAATATATTTTGTGGGTACAGAATACCAATTGGCAGATCTTCTCACCAAAGCCTTAGCCCCTGCTAGGTTTAATGAGTTGGTCCACCGGATTGGTATGCGGTGTTTGACTCAAGAGGAACTGGATGAACTCTTAAAACATTCTTAGAAACCTGTCAAACACCCAAAACTCTTTTGTAAATAAAATTTTCAAAAACAAAATACAAAAATATAAAATCAGATAAAAACAACAAAAATATTCTTCTACCTATGTTTCTTTCAACATTGCAAGTACATTTCTTCCGTCAACACTCCAATCTTTCAAAATTCAATAATTTTACGATCAAGTGTTGAGGGGGAGAAAATAAATACTTAACTATTTCAAAACATCCGTGTACTTGCATGTTATCCTATCCCGGTTGTTTCTTTTATCAATGGTGGTAAATTTTCTGGTTCATTGACACTCCTCGGACTAAAAATTTATAACCTTTCATTATTTTCTTAAGTCAAAGGGGAGTGTCGTCAAGTTTCTTTCTTAAAATCTATCATTTGGTAACCAAAATGGAAATTATAAGGCTTTGGATGAAAATGGAAAAGGTGGAGGGACCAAAACTGCCAAAAGGTTAAAGTTACTTCTAATAAAACTCCTCCACCTAAATCTTTCACCTCACATTTATTACACAAACCTAACTAATCCTACGCATACAAATCGTTCAAGAAATCGGTGTTTTTGATCATCAAAGTGTAAGTGTTTTCATAATCTTAACATAATTACAAGCAAAGGTTTTGATTTTTATGCAAATCCAACGGCTAAATTATGAGATATAAGTGATTATGTGTTCTACGCATAAGCGTATGAACACACAATCATTGGTATGTGTTTGTGGTTAAAAAGATAGTGTCAAAACGTTTTTATAACATCAATAATACCTTTTTTATCCTCAAAATGCACCCAGAAACACGAATTGATGGATTCTGAAAATTAGGGTTTATGCGTGGGTTTGGGCGTTTTCATATGTGAATGTTTTTATGTTAAACATTGTTGTATAAAGTTGTTTTCAAGTTGAATTAATCTTATCCATGCCTAGAAACTACCCAGTAACACTAATGATTCATAAATTGAAAATTAGGGTTCTAGTTCATACGATTTGGGTTTTCTTGATTGGACTTGAATTTGATGTTAAAACTTGGATAATACAACTTACTATGCCTCTAAGACTTACCAGAAACAATTTGGTGTAATTTCTACGGCTAGATTAGTTACGCGTAAATCTTAAAACTAGGGTTTAAGTCTACGCGTAAAGTAATCTTCTTCAGTAGAATGTCTAATGAGTTTCATGCCATGATCTGTTATAGAATGAGTGTTAATGTTAATATTGATGTTATGATTATGTTATTTCGGGTTTGCTACTCAAAAATCACAATCAAGGTTGTTAACCAACCATCGCATAAGGATCACCTTACGCGTAGCATGTTATGTGTAAGAGAAATCTTACGCGTAGCGTTCACGTAAGGTTCTACAAAGGGACTACGCCAGATCTGTGAAGGATATGCGTGCGATACCTCTACGCATAAGTTCTACTCTACGAGTAAGCCTTGCTGCGTAAGGTTTTATATACGCCCTCTGTAGCTGGCTCACGCATAAGGTTGTTGCTCTGTTCTCTGCGTAACATTTCTTACGCATAAGTCGAGGTTCCTCGCGCAAAGCTTGCGTCCACGCCGTATATACTTCTCTGTTTACGCATAAGCTACAGTTTCTACGCATAAGCCTTGAATATACCTTCATTATGAATTGTTACGCGTGCAAACTTGTAAATAACTAAATCATAACGTCACGAAACCAATAATGTCATTAATAAGCTTAAACGTTCAATATGTTGTGTTAAATAAGTGATAACATAAACTTTAAAACTTAAAGTTAACTAACTCACGAAACTTTTCACGACGTCATTGGACTATTAGACAAACAAGTGACTTTGGACTCGTAAAAATCATTGACATTGCACACTCTATAATTAGACAATAAAACCTTCCGTTGACTAACATTATGTCTTTCGATATGTTGGTTCTTTTGGCTAATGTTATTTCGAATCACGACATGGTCGCTCAATTGAATGTGGATGCATCTGAGGTTCTCACCATTGCTGATATCTTCCCTAATGGCTATCCAAGGAAGATTGGAAAGAACAATCTCAGAGTCGATTTTGAAACTCTTACCTGCTCGGAATCTTCATGTCTCATTGTTGTAGATGTTCTAAAGAATCATACCTACCAGAACATGCTCACACACTCTGCAGCAGCTGTTCGAGAAATCTACATACGGCAATTCGGAATACAATGCGATGGATGGTCAAAGGTCAAAATGTCTTTGTGTGATGGCGCTCAATCACAAGCAACTCACCATCACTCCTGGCGACTTACGGGCTGTTCTCCTCATTCCGACATCATACCAACTGAATTCTCTTGCTGCACCTCTGAAGAGACGTTCTTTACAATTTTGATTAATATTGGGTATGACGAAGCTTCGGGGTTATCATTAAGCATTCTCACGTGGATCTCAAGAACATCCCTCAGCCTTGGAGAACCCTTTATATCATCAACACAAAATCCATTTCGGTCGTGCGGCGGCTATGAGCATCCCAAGCTTCAGGTGGAGCTGCAAGCAAATCTTTTGGGCTCTAATCAACATGAAGCACATCGAAGTTGAAGCTCTGATTTGGGATGACATGATGACATTCCTCAAAAATCTTGGCTCAAAGATTCCCTACATCGGATATACTATCTCTGTTGATCCGAGAGAGCACTTGGGTACAACCACGACATCCCCAAAGAATCAATGACCGAAAATCATGACATGTTGACCGAACCCACTCTAACATCAGATTTAAGGAGTCAACGACTAAGAAACAAGGTCTTTGTGTTGCGGATCACCTTCTCTCGGATGAACTCAAAAACAGAGTATTCTTATAAAAGATATTTGGTTCTTAGAAGAGAACAAAGTTAGATTTCTTGATGAAAAATCTTACGGTACACCTACTAGGAAAACCAGTAAGAGGGAAGTGGAGGAAGTGCAGCAAGACCGAGAGTCGAAGGATGTTCCCAGTGAGGAATCCTCCAAGAAAGAGGGCGATTATCGCCAAGGAATTTCCTATTACAGTATCTAAGCCGAACCAGCAGAAAGCTAGTTGACGAGGACTCAGGGTACGCTTGATACAGAGATGAAGAGACTTTCTACTCTGGCGCTAAAGATGACACTACAACAAAGATGTCGAACCTCCTAGTCCTCCAACCGACCATGGAAAGGGAAGACTCCAGATCTTCGTGCCTTATGAAGAAAGCTCAAGCTCGGATGAAGAGCAACCGGGATACATCATACGGAAGAAGTTCAAGTTCATCAGACTCCAACACGTTGCAAAGGAATTTGCTAAGGACCAAATGGGTGGCCCCGGAGGGTCAAGTGGTGGAGTTCAACCTACACCAAATCCTGATGCGGTTAATCAACCCGATAAGGGACCTGGTGCCACCACTTTGGTACGACAACAAACACGTTTAGAGGACACTCTTGAGTATGACATTGAAGAACCTGAATCTGAGAAGTTAGAGAAGGTAAAAGCTGATGAAGAAGCTGTAGCCAAAGCCAAAGCTGATGAACAAGCTAAGTCTGGAAATGAAGAAGATGTTGAGTATGATAAGTTTCTTCTTGATAGTCTGCCGCGGTCAAAGGAAGAAACTTGAGCCACCAAAGGACCCGAGTCTCCTCACATCTCATCATCATCAGATTCATCTTCTCACTCTTCACCACCACCATTTAAAAGATCAACCAAATCATCATCCAAATCAGTGAAGAAGCCAACTCCATCTTGGATCTCTCAATTTAAGAATCGAATCGTTAAAATTTGTCAAACGAGTCGAAAGAAAGATATTCTCTGAAAAGTTGAATTTCCTCATTGATCGGATAATGTATCTTCATGATGAGAATGACAAAATGAAAGTTGAAAGGGAGTATGTCCAGAAGCTCATGAAAGATGATCTTCAAGGAAGCATGGACGAGATGATCAAAGGATACTCACATAAGTTCCTTATGGAGTCGATTCCTAAGCGACAAAGGAGATGTATACCGACAAATTTATCGAAATCTCTTACATCTAGCCAAGCAAGCCATGAAATCAACTCCAATGAATTTGAGCATCAATCCAGTTGAAACCACAATTTTTCGGATGATGAATTGGTGAACCGGCTAGTAGCTCAAATGTCGGCGCTCACGCAGCGTTTGCCTCCCACAAAGCTAAATTGTTTGAAGCATTGCTGGAATACCAAATCGGTCAGGCATCTGAGAGAAGAACAGGCCCAAGCGTTCAAGAGGCGGCGAGACAAAGATCGGATAAGGATAATGAGCCCAAATGACAAAGTCCGGTGAATCATCCTCCATTCATATTCAATGCAGCCTCCGCCCCAAAGGACTCCACTCAACAAAGATCCTCCTAGCTCTTACCGGAGATAAACCTCGGGATTCGAGACACCACCCGACTCGAAAACCAGAATCACTTTGAGTATACAGGTGGTGACGATGAGGAATACCATGAGCCCCAACAACAACCCACCTCTCCCGACAAAGTACAGAAACCAAAACCCTCATCTAGGCCTAAGAAAAAGAAGAAGAAGCGCCAAGGCGTCCTATCATGGCTAGATGAAGATACAATAGAGGAATTTGAATGGTTCTCTACTCTTGTTAATTCCACTCCTACCCCTGTGAAGGTCAAGATCTGTAGAGCGGTGATACATTGGAGCATGCAAAGATATGCAAGAAAAATTCGAGTAAAGAAGATGACGAAATCTGAAGAATCAAGAATGAAGCTTTTCAAGCTGCTTGAAAGATAGCTCGAAAGTGCCATCGAGGTCGAATATCACCTTGAAAACATTGCTCGAGCTATGTCTAACAACATGGATTGGCTCAACCCATAAGCAAACATCGACTTTACAAAACGGGACAACCCTCCATATTACACCGACTGGTCAAAACCCCTACCTACAATTGGCCAACCTAATGAACCTAGAATTCCATTCCGATATTTCTTCAACAAAGACTTGGAATTTCTTCTACACGGTGGCGATGGTTAAAGGAAATACGCTGCATCTTTGACACTTCCATTCCCTGACAATATACTCTAGCATAGCCATCGAGGAAAGATCTAACCACTTGTTCTCCAACAAAGTGGAAGAGTATAACCGTGATGCAAAGTATGGGATTCACCATTGGCGAACGAAGAATCTATTACCGAAGCCGCCAGGTTCGAAATCTCAACATGAAGTGTTCATTACTAAGAGTATCGTTGCCATCAAACACGTTGATCTTTCGTCCAAATGGGACTACACCTTTCTCAAGAATATTGTGGTCAAAAGGCAAGACGAAAGAGATTATGCATTCTCGGTCGACTTTGAGAATTTGTCTATCAACGACATTGAAGAAATGTACCTTGCCAAAGTGCACTGGTCGCATGAGACAATTTTTCAAGCGAAGTACAACGTGAATTCATCAAGTCATTGCTCATCTTCATCGGACGCATAGTCATCAAAGAACGTGTAGAAGATCTCCACTGCGGTTGAATCTTATCGACCCGTGTCAACTTCACTCCAGCGCTTGATCTTCCCGACATCAACGGCTCTCACAATATACACTCATCAGCAAACCATTCGGAGTTGTTTACCGCAATGAACTTCAAAGAAATTGCTTAATGGCGTGTAGAGATCTTCACAAGTTTGGGGATCACACTTTGAAGATGGTTAGGGACGGATTGGCTTATCGGCTGAAGGATATACATCAACAGATTGGGTCTCCTAAGCGATGGAATTCTCGGGGATCGAAGGGATGTGAAGACGATCATCACGATGATTGATGAACGGTTGTATCGAAGGGATCAGTTTAGAAGATTGGAAAGCTTTGTTGGTGGTCGACCAGGATTAACATCACCGGCTTTCAATGCCCGGTTCACACTCCTGGCAACATCTCTGGACTACCTGGTACCCCTTGAATTGCTGCTTTCATTATAACTTTGGATGTATGATTAATTATGACAATGGCTTGTACACATTACGGTGTACAACCCGCTCTTGTAAATAAAGGACCGGTAGTGCGCTGATGCCACAATCCTTATAAAAGGAGCGAAAGCTTCTTACTTTTGAGTAAAACCTATCAAACCTTTCTTTTTCAAGGTTTTGCTCAAAAGAACAAGTACTTCCCTTTATGATTTTCAAAACCTCAACAGTTTATATCACTCGTTGAAGGGGAGTATTTGACTAAAATCTTTGTTCACAAATTGTTCTCAGTGGTTATCTTCCCACAAAACTCAAAATGGTCATATTTATTCTCAACATTTCTTCAAAAACAACATTTATATGCCATTTTTGAGGGGGAGAAAAATACATGATAAGAAATATGTTGTGTTTTGCTATATGAACTCTCGTGTGAAAAGACTTCAACGAATGTGACGAGATCTCAAGCTGTTAGTAACTTCGAAAAGACTTGTCTGGATGGGTAATAATTTCAAGCTAGTTCGCTAGTGATGTAAACGTGTCTCGCAAAGGACTTGTCTGAGTAGAATGTACCATTCGAGAAACTCTTGGTAGACATGAACTTTGACGGGTTTGACAACCTTTCGGGGTTGTCCACACCTTCAAGATAGTTATTAGAGCTAGTTGTCACCTAAAAGCTGACAATATATCTCTTTAACTATACAACGTAATCGTATCTCGCAAGGGATTGTCTATCTTGAGTCGATCAATTCAAAAGTGCGCACTCCTTCCTCACGGTGCAGATTTCCGTCAAAACTCCAAAGCACATGTGGAGGGGGAGTATTTATAAAAATAAAACTCTCACGATGGTTCAAACATGTTTTCATTTACAAACACTTTGAGAGATTTTCTTGAAAATGGTTTTATGGCAATGGAGTTATAAGGAGATTAAGGTTAGGAATAACCGTCCTATGATCCGCCAGAGCCGGAGGGATCTACCCAAGGACACTACCAATAGTTAGAACTAGAAGTCCTTAGGTATGATTGTAAAAAGGAGAAAATGAGAATCGGAGAAAGAAGGAGTTGAAGAATTAAAAAGAAATGCAAAGAAAATGGTGAAAAGAAATAGCCCTATAAATTATTCAACTTAGGGGCGAACAGGGTTCAATTCATATGCTATTGGTTGTCACTTGATGACGCCGGTATTGAAGATTAAAAGTCGTCATGGACCCAGTGGCGCATGCACTAAACCTTCTTAGGCACTCAAGTTTCTCTCTCAGCAGAAGATTGTTTCATTCTCACGAGGGAACCCTCGTAAACTATCGGCTTTCTCCTAGATATTGTTGGTATTGAAGAAGGAGACCCTCTCCCTAGTCTCCTTCGGGAAAACCAAAGCGCACTATTGAGTCTAGAGCCATGAGATTCATCAAAAGATCTCTTAAGTACACTTGACATTTCATCACTTGGTGTTCAACAATAAGAACATCGGTGGTACGTTATCGAGTCCTTCACAGATCTTGCAATGTCACGAGAACATTTATGAGAGGTTCACAATTGTGATCCTCGGTGATTGAATGGAAACTCTGCCGCGGTCAACATCAACAGACCACGACGGTGGGTCACTTCGGTAACTCCCGTGGATTACGCTTAGTATGTCTCAAATGGTCTACGATGGCGTGAGGTGATGCTTGTGTACCTCGGCGACTCATCCGAACCGTAGATGTACTTCGGTACATCGCGTTATCTCACTTGTGGGACTCGGTTCGAGAGCGGCCTTTGTGAGAATTAGAGTTGTGTTTTCATACTATCTTTTGTTAACACTCGAAGTTCAAACTTGTAAGTGCCGGTATCCGCTTATTACTAACCTTTCTTATGTTTATTTCTTATGGAAGCTCGGGCGGAACGATCGTCAGATTCTTCACGTGCTCATGCCAACATCATCACTAATGGAAGTTCTCTCGAAAGGCAACACAAAAGTCAAATGATTCTCGTCAATCAAAGAATCTACAAAGTTTAAAGACTTAAAGAACTTCATCGAGATCTGAATTTCAACGTTAAAAGCGTGTGAGCATGTTGTGTTGAAGAATGGCGTGGAACACGGAGCGTGAAAAACTGAAGCGTGGAACTTGATCAGAACAACAACAACATACTATCACTACCATCACAAAGAACAATGATCAAAGAACAAAGATTAAGATGACGTCAAAGCGGAACTGTTTAAAGAAAAACAATTCTCTACAACTTTGGGAGATTGTTGAATCAAGGCAATTCTTCTCACAAGAAAAGAAGGAAAGAAACGTCAAAGCTACTATTACATCAGCACTTTCATCATTTGTATTCATTCATCACCAACACTTGAGGGGGAGATTGTTGGAATCACTCATAAACCTTAATTCAAGTGTTAGTAATTTATATGTAATAGTTAGCTTAATTATGGCCTTTATGTTTGTTTTTAGCCTTAGGCTTATGTAGAAGGCCCATAAGCTTAGGCCTAGCCCAATAAGGAAAAGGATGGGAACTAGGAGTGTTGCCCTAGCTTCCCACCTATAAATACTCTTGTATAACCCTCACTTGAGGGTTGGTTGTTCAATTTATTTCTTTCACACATATCCTACGGATTACCGTTTACTTGTATCGTGTGTGTGTGTTTGGTTTATTGTTCAACCGCCTCTCTATTTCCTCTCTTGATGCTTGTGTTGTAAAACTAGTGACCTAACAATTTCATTTGAAAAATGATCACATTCATTGGGATCAGTCGAGGCAAAAATAATATCATCAACATATATTTGAACGTGAATTAAATGTTTTCCTGACTTTTTGGTGAACAATGTCGGATCAACTGCTCCTTTGCTGAACCCAGTAGATAGAAGAAACTTTGATAGCGTATCATACCATGCCCTTGGAGCTTGCTTCAAACCGTAAAGAACCTTCTTCAAACGATAGACGTGAGAAGGATGCTCTGGATTCACAAAGCCTTCAGGTTGGCTGATGTATACGACTTCTTTAAGATCTCCGTTAAGAAAAGCCGTCTTTACATCTATCTAATAGACTACCATGTTCTTACTTGCAGCATTAGCCAAGAAGATTCGATTGCCTCGTCACGAAACAGGAGCAAATGATACTTCAAAGTCAATACCCTCCTCTTGACGGTATCCTTTTGCAACCAATCGAGCCATATTCTTTAAAACATCACCATGCTCATCAAGTTTCACTTTGAAGATCCACTTTAGAGCAATGATCATAGCACAATCTGGAGTCGGTACTAATTCCCATACATCTAGTCGATCAAACTCATGAATTTCTTCTTGCATGGCATTGAACCAGATGTCTTCATTCATGGCAGTTTTAACATCTTTTGGTTCAACCTTAGAGTCTGAGTTAAAGAAGCACCATAAGGTATCGGTTGCTAGTTGTTTCCGTGTAGATCTTGGGCGAAGGGTTTCCAATGATGTTGTCCATTGGATGATCATGTGTCCACTTTCTAATGTGTTCATGTGGTTGTTGTTGTTGAGGAACGGCGTAGCGAGTCGATATCTCTGATGAAGATGGTTCTGATGATAATTCAGGAGCAAATATGTTTTCAAATGGAGCATCTTCGGGAGTAGCAAAGGGATTAACTTAATCATGGGTTCGAAACAATTCCATGATGTACATTCGATGATTGATGATTTGTTGATGAGACAGAGTGATCAAGCAGCAGTGCTTCTTGACTTAATGATATTGGCTGAAGGGTTGACTTCATTGGCAGGGGATAGGATCAGCCTCTGTTGATGGAATTGACATTTCATTAGCATTTGGCTCATAGTGTTCATCAAACATTGGATCAAACAATTTCTTTAAATCATCTTCTGATGGAGGTACATAAGGAGTTGCTAGAGAGGGATTAGAGACAAGAGTAGAATTGATAGGACTACTTGATGGAGGTTGAGATACGGGTCCAGAACTGGATTGTCCTGGAGCCATTTTCCCGGACAGCTCATTGAACGTGACGTGAATAGTTTCCATGATATCTCGAGTTCTTTTGTTGTAGATTCGGTAACCCTTCTTGTTAGATGCATAACCTACAAAAACTCCAATGTCCGCCTTAGCTCTTAATTTACCTAAATCTTGACCATCATTCGTTGGGTAGCACAAAGCACCAAACACACAAAGGTAGGAGAGATCAGGTTTTCGTTTATGGACAAGTTTATATGGAGTTTTTCCATAAGAGGTATGTATAAGGGAACGATTTTGGGTGTAGCAAGCAGTGGCAATGGCTTCAGCCCATAGAAACATTGGAACCTTTGAATAAATTAGCACTGTTCTTGCGGCTTCCACAAGAGTTCGATTTCATCTTTCAACTACACCATTCTATTGAGGAGTTCGTAGAACACTTCGTCGAACAATTCTAACAGTGTTGTTGAGTCGAACCTGAAGCTGTTTGATAAGTTTGATGATGACATCTGGAGTTTCATCCTTTGTCCTCAAAAACTTTACCCAAGTAAATCAAGAGTAGTCATCAACAATGACTAGAATGTATTTCTTCCAATTTATCATTTGCACTCTCATTGGTCCGCACAGATCCATATGAAGGGTATGAAGAACTTCCATTACTAAGTTTGTGGGTTTTGGTTTGTGGGCATATTTCGTGCTTTTTCCCAATTGGCAAGCTGAACAAAGATGATTTTTTCATATTTTAATCAGGCAAGCCTCGACAAGGTCCTTTCTGGAAAGGTTATTAATGGTGCCGAAGTTCAAGTGATTGAGACGGCGATGCCATAACCATGACTTTGTTTTTGAAGCCTTTGACAACAAGCAGATTGGAGAGGACTTCATCATGTCTTCGATAGAGATGGTGTATAGATTTGAACCACGGGTTCCTCTTAATAGTTCCACACCATCGAGTTCTCTAACGAAACAAGTATGTTTTCTAAATGCCACTTCTAGATCGGAATCACAGAATTGACCAACAGAAACAAGTTATGACCAAGACCTTCAACATAATATACCCTGGAGAGTACACTTTTGCCAACTACATAGTCACCATAACCCATAATTGCTCCAAAATAGTGATGCGTTCCGAATCTACAGTCCGATGAATTTACTCACGAAGTTCATGAGCGGCGGCGATCACCAGTCATATGCTTGGAGCGGCTGAGTCCAGGTACCACGCGAGCGATTTGAACGATCTGACAGGTGAACACAGACAAGAATGGATAACCGGATAATTGGGAACCCCATGCAATAATGGGTTCCACTTGGTTAGTAACAGTGATTGGAACACCCACATCAGAATTAGAAACAATGGAATCATTAGAAGTAGATCACGATTGCTAGTGTCCATATTTGTCCTATTCAAAGTATGTTCACTTCTTAAGGGAATAGTTCTACCAGTAGGCATCCATTTTCTAATGGGCATTGACTTAGAAAATTTAGGGCAAAACTCATTAACCTTACACCCAGTAGGTATCCATTGATAACCTATATTACTAAATTTCCTTTCTGTGGGTTTCCACTATTTTCTAACTTTCTTTCGCCTTTGCCTTTTAGCCTTCTTAGCTTGATTTTTAAAATTAACAGTTTTAACGAGGGCATTTGACACATTAGACAAAACATTCACACCACATTCATGATTAGTACGAGAAATCAAGCGGTCATCATTGCATGGTTTGCGAATAGTAGCGAATTGAATTAATTATATGACGCATAGCTAATACTAGAATCAACACGATTCGTTTTATTCAACTCAAACTTAATATTCCTAGGGTGATCTTCTACTCTCTTCCAATGCACATTCTTAGCTTGCGAGGTCCTATGTTGCTTGGTATTGCACAGGCTTTGACCGCTTGCTTTAATGTCACGATTACTCTGTAGAGGAATTATGGGAACATTAGTTGGTTGATCTACTTTTGCATTCTGCATTAGAGTCGAGGGATCTGAACTACTTGAAGGCACATTAGTGTTTACTTTCTTAAAACCGGGCATAGAATGGTTTGTATGCTTGGCACTAGGCATAGAACAAGGCGTCACAGCTTTACCTTTTTTGAGGATTTAGGACATGTTGCTATTAAACATTCTAGCAACTCTTGAGATCGTTTGGCCTGAATGCAAGCAAACCTAATTTCTCTATCAAGAGGCTTATTTATGAAATCATCTTCCATAATCTCATGGAGACATTCTAGACTATCCTTAAGGTGAGCAAAATAGTTATGAAACGCATGTTCATTATTCCTAAGATGAGGAGGAATGTATTTTACAGATCCACGATATATTTCTGCGAGGATGACTTTGATGCAACATTCTCATTAAAACAAGTGGCGGTTTCACTTTTTCCGACTCCTCGATTCTCAATTTCTTTTGTAAAGATGTTATTTTTTCGTTGTTTTTGTCACGAGTGACTTTCATTGAATCATATAACTCTTTAAAGTGTCGTTTAACCTTATCATTTTCTTCTAGACAACTCTCCGTTTTCTTTTGTAAAGCATTAACTAAGTTTTGAAGATGAAAAGTTTGAGAATACTGAGAATCTAAAGGAGGAGGAATTTGGGAGCCATCACATTGTTCTTTTCACCCTTTAATTGAGAGATTTGGGCTTTCAACTTTATGATCGTGTTACAATGAGCTTGACATTGTTCGTCACGTTTGTTTATCGAAAAATGCATTAACTCTGGAACATCGAGGATGTCTTGATATTTGAGGTTTTGACATTTTCTTTAAGATGTTGATATTTTAGTTGTAAATTAAAATGTTCAACTTCTAGTTTAGAAAGATGTTTTTACCAAATTATCGTGATCATCCTGATCAATTTTCTCATTTAGTTATGAGTTTTTGTTTTCAAGCTCAATGACACGATCATGGGAAACTTTCAATGCAATAGATTATTCATGAAATCGAGAAGCAGTAATAGAGTGCTTAGTAACAATATAAAACACATCTTGAGCAACACAACTCGAAATCAAATTCTCATTTAAGATGTGCAAGTTCTTCCTTTCAACTTCATTATATTTGAGTTCATGTTCATAATCATTGACCTCATCTATCATTGCATCAAATTCCTTTTCCATTTCTTTGATATCTTAATTTATCCCTTTTTGAAGACTCTCAAATTGACCTTTTAATTGTTTAAAGAAGGCATGACCTCGCGTTAAATAACATTCTTTGGTTTGCTCAAAACCCTTTCCCCTCGGTTATTCATGTAGGTGTGATTCTCTTCTTACGCGTTTTTCTCAAAATCAACAAACAACTGATAAACAACATACAGGTTGAATTAAGGTCTTGCTATTAGTGGCAATAGATCTAGGAACTAAGTGCATTGGTGTGTTAGGAGGATACACAGCTGCTTGAGGCAATTTCCTACAAGGGGGATTCTTTTCAACAAGGTTTTCACTTTTTGTATCCATATCCTTTTTCCAGAACACTTGTTCAGGGGTTAATAGAGTCTGAGGCTTAAACTTGTTTAAGGATATCCAATTTTCCTTAGTGTAATCATGGGGTTTTATCGTTATCTTATTCATTTTACACTCGGGATCTTCTAGCTTCTTATTCATTTTCTCCCTAGTGACTTCATCTGATTTCTTATCTTCCTCGGTGCACTCAGTAGCAACTAGGTTTCTGCCTAGGCTTAAGGATTTCATTACCATCATAAAGTACCTTATTAGAAGCTCTAGCCCTTTTAATGACCTCTGGATTTGGTTCCTCAACAATGGGAATGCTATGCTTATCGCTTAAGACTCTATGCTTAGTGATCAAGTGAGCAATCTGAATGGTATTCCCTTATGCGCTTATTTTCAAGCTTTATTTTCAAAGTTTTAGATTAGAAAAATCATTCAAAAGTTTTGATTCCTTAGCATTGAATTCTTGCTTAAGCATTTTAACATTTTCTTGAAGTTTCTGTTTTTGCTTAGCAGTTTTAGAAAAAGCTTTTCTTGTAAGGAGTTTAACTCTTGTTTTAATACTTCTTCTCTAAAATTACTTTTTAATAATTTTGCATTTGGTCATCCATTTCCTGCTCACGGGTGGTTAACTCAAACTTCGAGCGTTGTTCATAAATGGCAACTTGTTCTTTATAGGCATTCAGTTCAGAGGTAACAGAATCATCAGGGGCACATGCAATGTATTCATCAAACACATAATCATCATTGAAAAGATGCATTACTTGGTACAATCTCACTTTCACTTTGCTTCACATATTGATCATATGGGACAATATTACTATTACCCTCATCATCAATATCCGATTCAAAAGTTTCAAGAGACTGTACTTTATTATGCATCTTTTGCTCATCAACATCATCATATAGTTTTAATACCTCTGAAATGATTGAATCTTTGGATGGACCAGCCTGTTGTGGTGAAGAGACCTTTAGAGAGACCATAGGTGAGATGCTAGCCATTGTGAAGATCGTTGTAAGCTCTTAGACGAGGTCTAATATTATATCTAGGAACACATAATAACGAAAGCGGAATATTCAATAAGAATTAACGTTATAATGAACAAGGGTTTTCATTATCATAAACTAACTAAACAATAATAAAGATCAAAGACTTGATCTTTAACACTAACTAACTAAACCACTAAACCCTAGGCGTTTTCCCAATCCCTATGCCTAGGTTCCCACAAACACACACCTTTAGACGTCTACATCTTGTACGTCCTTAATAAAACTAATGACCCTATGTCTCTTTATATACTAGAGACATCTAGGGTTTACAAGAGGAATCATAATACAATTAGGAAACAATACAATTAGGAAACTAAATATTCTTTTAAGCATATCTTCTAGAATCTTCCAAATCCTCCATCTTTTTGTAGTTTCCCTTCTTGTCACTTTTAGTCCTTCATGTTTCATTCTTTTTGTTTTGTATTATCAAATCTATAATAGACCTAACAATCTTCCCCTATTTGATGATGAAAAAACAAACACGATTCTTAATGAACTTCCCTAGGCAGTAGCGAAGTTGAGATCATTAAATCTCACCATGAATGAAACAATCTTCCCCTTGACTTAAACATGTCACTCAAACATCTCTTCCCCTTTTTGTTATCAACAAATAGAGAACGTATGCAAATAATGATCTTGACCACCACGAATCAATATCATACTTCCAATCAAATACTTCCAATGCTTCAAATCACCCACCATTACGCATCATAAGAAAAATGGATCCAAAACAGTAGAAAACTTCAACTAGCAGTAGTAATAATGATCAACAATAGTAAAAATCAAACATTTCCCCTTGAGTGATGCATGTAGATGGTTAAATATTTAACAATAAGCTTCCCCTAAAACCCAAATGTTAACCATCTTCTTGATTCTTCAAATCTGTAGGCTTTATGTAATGATTACTTGTGAAGAAAACCAAATATAATGAACTTGATGAAGAAGTAAAATTTCCCAAACTTGTGTCTTAAATCTTTTACAATCCACGGAACTCCATACTTATACCCACAAATATAAGTAGACCGCAATCCCTTGAAAAGAATCCTCAACTAGTATGAGACCGAGCACTACAATGTAACTCCTTTAAGTGATAGACAATGTGCATAGAGCATCATAAGAAAAATCACACATTGCTAGATTCAACAAGCTAGATGATAAGAACACAAACCAAGTAATTCCACTTCACCTTCAAATAAGTGATAAATAATCCTCTTCGTAATCAATTCTTCAATAAATCTCCATAACGAGCCTTTTTTAAATCCTTTTAAGAATAAATAACCAAACTCCTTGTGTGTGTGAACAATAACCTGTGTGTATGTCGCCAAAAATCCATAACCATTATGCTCGACTTCCCCTTAATTCCATCACCCTATTAGCAACACTATTTTTTACGTCACTAAACTGTCACAAATTAGTCACCAAACGTCACTATTGCAATTAGTGACGCTTTTTCTGTCGATGTACTGTCGCAAATCTAAAAGCAGTACTTTGCGTTCAAACACCAGTACTTTTAAAAAATCATAAGCAATACTTTCAATAAAATCTGTAGTATCTTGTAAACATAAGCAGTACTTTAAATCAGCAACAGCAGTACTTTTAAAAATAATGAACAGTACTTTGAAGAAAACGCAGCAGCAGTACTTTCATCTCGTCCAAGCAGTACCTTAATAAGCGTAGCAGTACAAACGTGCTGAAGACAATCAACATGAACCATACGAAGCAGTACTTTGATCAATAATATTCACAAGCTTCAAGTAATAAACCTTAGAGATTAAATAAATATAACCAATTCACCACGTGAACCCTTGTTGAATCAATAGTACGAGTTGAATTGTTGACCAATCAAATAAAACCACTGTACAAATTGTGAGATAAAACCTTAAACAATTGAGACCCACGTGATGACATACCAATATTAACAATGAAACTTACCACGTGAACCAATCAAAGAATACTTCCACCGTAACACCATGTACCTCACCTCACCATAGCAAATCAAATACGTATTATAATAACCAACAGCCATGAAGATTGTTTGGGCAGTAGGTTCATCATCGACATCAGAGTCAAATGCATCACAGTCAGCTACTTGAAATGCATTTTGATGATTATGACCTATCTCCTGAATTGGTTGTTCATCAACATCAACATCATAGGTTCGGGCATTTCCTCGGCAGAAACAACAACTCCTCTTCATCCAAAGTACGCTCCATTATCCCCGAGCTTGCACAAGCAACATCTTGTCTCTGAAGTATTACGCATTATGTGGACGTTTGGAGATGTGCAGTTCCTAGCAATATGTCCCTCACCACCACAGTTGTAGCACTTAATTAGATTTGCTTGACCTTGATTTCTATTCCTTCCCGATTCGATTTCCAATATAACCTCCACCTACTCCACCTCTTCCCTGTTCATATTGCCTTCCTTGAACTGGTTGCACCATAACTTTTCCATCTCTGACAACCGCATGATTATGAAGGTTGGATGCGATTCGATCTCATTGTTAGTGTGAAGACTGTTGGTATGTGGATTGAGAGTCAAGTTTTGTTTAACCATAAGAGCCAGTTGATTGATGAAATGTCCAATGACTGCATCAGCATCATCTTGTTTGAACATTGGATCGGGAATAAGTTTGTGATTACCATTACCCATGGGTATAACTTGAGAAGCTTTGGTGGTAATTCCAACATTTGTGTAAAAGGCCGTTGAATCATTTGAAGAACTTGTTTCTCCCTGATTGGTTTTGAACTATTCAAGAATCCTTTTTTCAAACATAGCATGTCTCTCATTTTGAAGAAGAAAGGCATAGAGTTGCTCATAGTTTGTATTCTTCAATCCTTTGGTTAGCTTCACAGCGGTGACAAATTTGTGCCATTCTGGATTCATGTTGTTCACAAACTTTGAGTTCAGCTGAATATTTGGCATGATCATTTTGATGTTCCTCATATCATTCACAAGCTTATGGAATCTCACGTAGTACTCATAGACACTCTCATCTGGTTTCATCTTGAAGTGCTCAAACTCATCATACAGATGTGATTCTCTGTCTTCCTTGGTTAATCTCGGATCTGAGAGAAGCATCTTGACATTATCCCAAACTACCTTGGCTTCGTTTGTGATTGATAAGCTTGTAGATATCTTTTGGAAGACCCTGAAGTATAATGTTAGAAGCCCTGATATCAGCATCTAATCTCTTTTTCTCCTTATCATTGAGCTCATCATACGTCTTTGGTATGTCTAATCCATAGATCATTGTTCCATCTGTAGCAGTATCAATTAAGTCTCTTATAGTCTCAATCTGATAAGGTCCTTCATCAATGGATTTGAGAATGTTGACCCCATTTTCCTTTCCAAGAGAGTACAATCTGATTTGTTGAGCCCAAGAGTCGTAGTCAGTTATGTCAAGCATAGGTGGGCAGTTGCTTGAACATCCTTAGCAATAGTGGAGATGATTGTAGGTACATTGGTAGACATGTTAACAGATTACACGGGATTTTATAACTCTATGATTAAACCGAGAAATAGATTCTTTCACGGGATTTTACTAAATCAAGAGAAAACCGTATTACAAACAAATATCAACCAAGTCGCTAAGAGTTCTTGAACCAAGTCGCTAAGCCCAAGTCGCTAAGACCCAAGTATTTGGACACAAGTCGCTAAAGCACCAAGTCGCTACAATCAAGTCGCTAAAGAGCAACTCGCAAAGGTCCAAGTCGCTAACACCAAGTCGCTAAGAATACTAAGTACAAGTCGCTAACAAAATTGAAAGGAAGTCGCTAACTTCACCAAGTCGCTAGCCGTAGTGGAGAATCCACTAAGTTGTATTGTTTGTCAGCTTGTCTCAATAGACAAGTCGCTAGGACCAAATCGCTAACAATTCACACTACAACTCGCTATCTTTTACTGAAGCAAGTCGCTACGACGAAAAACACTACGAGAACCAAGTCGCTAGCAAGAAAAACTTCAAAAAAACACTTTTCAATCTAAAACAAGCTCAACCACAGTGATTCAAGCTTACCAAATCAAAACCCAAGCACTTACAATGATTCTAAACACAAATGTACACCCAAAATTCAAACTTTAACACTAGAAATGATCCAAATGATGCAAAAACCACTAAACTTTTTCAAACTCAAAAACCATCTAAAACCACAAGAAATCCAAGGATATGTAAGAGAGATGATCAAACCATGGCTCTTGATACCATTTGTAACATATTGGATTTCACAAACACATCAAACCATAAACACAAATAGGCGTATAAGATGAGGTTTTAGAGAGAGAAAGAGTTAGAGGTTTGGGAACTTAGTGAGAGAAAGTAAAAGTATTATTATGAGCTCCAACTCTCTACCTTGGGAGGTAGAGAGTATTTATAGTCTTACACAAATTGCCACCTACGGGCTGTGGATCAGGCATACAGTGGGTAAAGACCCGTCCGTCCTCCACGGTGTTACTTAACTAAAAACTACTTAACATTAAATAATCTACAACTACGAGCTTTCTAACGATTACATATACTTGAGGTGACCGACTCTTTAATGACAGGATTTACTAAATCCTAACATTTAGTGAAGATGTCTGCTATCTGATACTCATTCCTTACAAAATATAGTTAAACCACACCTTTCTCTACTTGTTCCCTGATGAAATGATGTCGAATGTCAATGTGTTTCGCTTTTGAGTGTTGGACATTGTTGTAGTAGAGAGCGATAGCACTTTTGTTATCACAGCACAGAGGAATTTTGTTGAATGCAAAGCCATAGTCAGATAATTGGGATCTCATCCATAAGATTTGAGCACAACATGATGACATGACAATGTATTCAGCCTCTATAGAGGATATTGAAGTACTCATGTGCTTCTTTGAAGACCAGCTCACTAAGTTATCACCCAAAAACTGAGCACCTCACGTGCCGAGAGTATCTTGACACCCTGCATGGTCAGCATCTGCATAGGTTGTTAGTGACATGGCGGTGTCCTTCGGATACCAAACCCCATGTTAATGGTTCCTTGGAGGTACCGAAAGACCCGTTTTATTGCTTCAAGGTTCTTTTTAGTAGGCTTAGTCTGATAACGAGCACACATGCATACATCGAACAGAATATCAGGCCTACTGACAGTAAGATACATCAAGGATCCAATCATACTACGATATTTAGTTTGATCAACCGAGATCCCCGAGTGGTCCTCATCCAGTTTCGTTCGTTCCACCATGAGAGTGTCAACAGGGTCACAAGAATCAAATCCAAATTTCTTTAATATTTCATTAGCATATTTAGATTGATTAAGAAAAATGCCTTCGGGATTTTGAGAAATTTGTAATCCTAGGAAAAATGACATTTGTCCCATCATTGACATTTGAAATTTAGAGCCCATCTCTTTAGAAAAACGATCACATTCATTAGGGTCGGTCGAGGCAAAGATAATGTCATCTACATATATTTGAACATATTGCCTGACTTTTGAGTGAACAGTGTTGGATCAACAACGCCTTTTTAGAATCCTTTAGCGAAAAGAAACTTTGACAAAGTATCATACCATACCCTAGGAGCTTGCTTCAAGCCGTAGAGGGCTTTCTTCAAGCGATAGACATGGGTAGGATGCTCAGGATCCACAAAACCTTCGGGTTGACTAACATAGACCGCTTCTTTGAGATCTCCATTGAGAAAAGCAGTCTTAACATCCGTCTGATAAACTACCATATTCTTGCTAGCAGCATTACCTAGGAAGATTCTGATAGCCTTAATTCGTGCAACCGGAGCAAATGATTCCTCAAAGTCACTACCCTCCTCTTGTCGATATCCTTTAGCCACAAGTCTCGCCTTATTCTTCAGAACATCACCGTACTCATCAAGCTTCACCTTGAAGATCCATTTGAAAGCAATAATCATAGCACAATCCAGAGCAGGCACTAATTCCTATAAATCAAGACGATTGAACTCATGGATTTCATCTTGCATAGCATTAAACCAGCTTTCCTCAGACATTATAGTCTTGATGTCTTTTGGTTCGATCTTTGATAGTACAGAGTTGAAGAAGCACCATAAGGTGTCTGTGGCAAGTTTCTTTCTAGTAGATACCGGACGAGAAGGATTCCCAATGATATTATCGATTGGATGATCACGTGTGTATTTTTTGAGATATTCATGTAATTGTTGGTAAGGTACTGAAGTAGCAGAATTAGGATCCCCTGGTGAAGATGTTTCAGGAGTGGGTTTAGGGACAAATATATTTTCAAACGGTGCATCTTCGAGAGTAGCAAAGGGGTTATCTCCAAAAGAATTAGCAGCTACATTTCCTTGATGTACAGAAGATGATTGAGGATTCGAAGACGATGATGAATGATCGGCAAATGGTGCTTCTTGAGATAAAGACATTGAAACTGATGGAGCATTTGTGTTGGTTGGAGTAGGAGCAGCAACAACTGGTGGTGCAGGATTATCATCAGCTGGAGACTCATAGTATTCATGATACATTGGATCAAACAGTTTCTTCAAATCTTCTTCTGAGGGAGGTAGATAAGGAGCTACAGGAGTGGGATACTGTACAAGACCCGAACTAATGGGTCCAGATGTCAAAAGTCGAGGTGTGGGTCCAGAACTGGATTGTCCAGGAGCCATTTACTCAGTCAGCTCATCGAACGTAATATGAATAGTTTCCATGATATCTCGGGTTCTTTTTGTGGAAAACTAGAAGGGGGGGTTGAATAGTTTTACCGATTAAGACTTTGTTTTAAAACATTTAGATCGACTTATGTCAATCTATTTAGATGTGTATGTTGGACTTTGATAGATAGATATGTAAATATGTAATGGAAAGATAAAGAGTAAGAAACACAAAACCACGACACGAGTGTTTATAGTGGTTCGGCTACAAGGACACCTTCCTTGCCCTACTCCACTCCCCGAGTCACCTACTCGGGAGTTCGTAATCACTACATGACACAACTCCTTATGGCGGAGAAGCCTTCACAACGTCGCCTACTCTTTTTTCGGTACTAGGCTAGACACCGGGTTCCTCCACAAGGTAGAACCACACCTAGGTAGAACCACACCTATCACAACGTCGTCTAGACTTTATCCGGTACAAGGCTAGATACGGAGTTCCATTATAAAGGAGGAACTACTACCCAACACTACACAACACCTATCCCAAAGGAGATAAACTCCTTATTACAACATCATCAAGGATATCAATATCCTCGGATACAACCTATCTCTATTTGTACATCGATACACCATATCGATTGTACACCCTTAGCATCCTTCACTAATGCCTTTGACTTGACCCTCTTGGCATCCTTCACTAATGCCTTTGACACGGACGTTAAGCATCTTTCACTAATGCCTTCGTCTTGACTCTTTTGGGATCCTTCACTAATTCCTTTGACATGGACGTTAAGCACCTTTCACTAATGCCTTCATCTTGACTCTTTTGGCATCCTTCACGGATGCCTTTGACACGGACGTTAAACACCTTTCACTAATGCCTTCGTCTTGACCCTTTTGACATCCTTCAATAATGCCTTTGACACAACACTTCTAATGAGGAAGAAAGAACTATCAACAAGAGAACCTCAGTAGTCTTGATGATGACGAAGCATGGCAACTCATGGACTTGAGCTTGCTCGACTTCAAGAGGTGGTGATCTCGCCTTTAAGAGGAACCTAGAGAATCACACAAAAACAAACACAAACTACATAGAAAGATCCTTTGGATCTGAGGTTAAAAGGTTTACAATACTAGGAGAAAGTATGTGTAGAAGTGCCAACCTAAAATGAAGAAATGGCTCACTATTTATAGAAGAAATATTGCTACTATTCCACGGATCCCTTACTTGAGGGATCCGTCCAGTCAAGAAACTGGGGGAACCGTGGGACGCTCCTCTTTGCCCATGGGTTTTGGGTCATGGGTCATGAGTTATGGGTCATGGGTCCTAGACTTTGGACCATGGGTATCTAAGTAGATACAATGTATCTAGTAGATGCAATGCATCTAGTCCATGGGTTATGGGTTGGCTCCATGGGTCATCGATAATACCAATTATGACTTATGCATGATGTCATGCAATGGCTATGGGTTATGCTCCTAGGGTATGGGTCATGGACTTTGGGTTATACCCAACTACATTCAATGTATTTGATCAATGGGTCAAATACTTAAACTTCTACCCATTATATTACCCATTTATAATACATACTAATTATGTATATATTTACCCAATATGTAAACACCAGTTGTTGTACATATGTATTACTAAATCATGAGAGCACTATTACTTGTTTAGTGTTTTATGTGAAAACGTAAGTGTGTTAGTAAACTATTGGCTCAAACATTTACGTATTTTATTTCTTTTGTTAAAATTATTTTACGTTTGTTATCGACAAAACATTAGAAGATCGTAAAATATAAATAAACGTTTTTACGGCTTATTTGTTTTAGCAGTCTCCCCCTTTTTGTTGATGACAAAACATAAGATTATTTTAAGGAAAAAATAAAATCCGTAAAAGTTTGAATTGGATTTTTTACTCTCTTCTCCCCCTTTTTGTCGAAACAAAAAGAGCGTCGAAAAGAAACTAACATCTTGGTTTAAGAAAAACATGTGAAAGAAAAAATATGAAAAAGAGAGTAAGTGAGGAGAAGAACTCTCGACTTAGCTCCTCTTGACGAGTCCATCCCTTTGTGAGGGCGTCAAGTAAGAAGAAATACTAAACTAGTGCATTGCAGCTATGTTTGTAAATGGTTTTGTCTTTGTGACGAATATGCTCCCCCTTGATGATTGCAACTTTGCAATGGGACTTCATGTAATGTAATCCTAATGTGAATTATATTGCAAATGATTTTGCAATGTATCGCTTTGACACGAAACTCCCCCTAGCTTAGGGTGTCAAAGTCTTCATATGTATATTGAAAATTTACAAAACAAAGGTTAGAAAACAAGTATATAATACATAATTTCCTCCAAATAAGACTCAAGTTAGTAGTAAACAAGTCTTCTGTTGCACGGATCCCACGGTTCCCTCTTTGGAGGGATCCGTCTAGGCAAAACTGAGGGATCCGTCTGTCTGAAAGCTTAAGACAGCAATGGTGATGTAACAAGTGATGTTAACATCAAAATGAGATATGTAATAAGGGACCAAGCATATACTCAAGACAATATGGCATAAAACATGTAATTTCATTCAATAAAAATATGAGAAATGATCTACAAATCTCTAAAACTAAGAGAATAATTTAAACATGTAATATATTTTCTACTAGTTCTAATAAGTGACGAAAAATAAAAGAAACTTCGAACTTACCAGCACAATGTTATCATGTAATGTAGCAACCATTATTAATTACACATTTATACCGACAAATTATTAATATTTAAGGTCATGTTAAACCATCTCCAAGGTGACTTTATGATTTTAATTTTTCTTATTTTTTCTTTAAGACAACCCTTAATAGAATAGACATAAAATCTAGTAAGTATACTTATTAAAATTCAAGACCACAAAGAAATGGACACACCCTCCGTTAAACACAACAATCCTTTTAAGCACGTTTTCGTGGGGGTCCATGGCACAGCGGAAGGCTTTTTTCTAAGTATGTATCACGTTGCATACATATCCCTGAACCCTAGTAATAAATAAACTTGATAAATATGCATACATATTAAATAGCTAAAGCCATAATCAACAAATTAAATAAAGAAGAAGCTACTTACGACGAACTCTCGTCACAGTATCTGAAATGTAATTAGTAGGTTCAACTGCAGAAAAAGCTTTCAATACCAGCCAATCCAAATACGCCCACATAATGATCCGGATAATACTTTAACAATAAATTAACCATGATCAACGTATTTAATATTGTCTCTTGAATTCATCATACCACATATACTATCATCTAGAGGTAATATAACTTGGAGTAGTAGCACGTTATTCACATTATTTTGGTGGCTACTTAGTGGCTACTTTTCTTAGGATCACTATCAGTCTCCATACTTGTAACACCCTCAAATCTCGGTACAGCGGAAGACTTAATCAAGTTTTTGGGGCGTTACAATTGGATTGGTATCGCACACAAGTATAGCAAAAGATAGTCATTTAACATTCAAAACCAATCCCAAATTTAGTTATTCCAAACATTTAATCCAAAAGTGTAAATATTAGGCCCAAAACATGATTTAACAAAATAGGTCCCCAAAGTTTATCAAAGTCAAAAATGATCCTTGAACCCCGCCTTCTTGCCAAGCTTCCACCGATCATGTATTCCAAACATCTTTCAAATACCTGATAAATCATGCTTAAAAGGTCAGCTTACGCTGGTGAGTTCGTAGGTTTAAGTTCAACAAAATCATAGTGGACCAGTAGGAGTTGATTTACTATGCAAGACCTAAGATAGATAAATACCGTTTGCACGCCGATCCTACTCGGTTCACCAACCATAATCATATCCCGCATCCAGGGATTACTCGGGCCCCGCGACCCTAGTCCAGCACTGTCGTGGCAAAATCTAGAACAATTGCCAACCCCGAACTAGGTCGATGTAGAAGTCTATTCTTAGCTAGGCACGGTTAAACCTAGACTAAGGCAACAACTACCGCACATCTATCTAAACAGTCAAGCATATAAGCAAATCCAAATAGTTTTCACTGTCCAAAAACAGTAGCATGATTCTCACCCCAATTTAGTTAAAAACGTAGATAAAAGTGGGGCTATGAAACTCACCTCAAGCAATCAACGTACAAATAAACACTAGCAGAATGTAACGGTAATCACGGCACAACAACTATCGAATCGGCACAACCTATTAACGTAGACCAGATTTAATATATATATCTCTCAAAATCAATGTTATCTACCCCAATGTATTACATTTCATTATTTCCAAAAATGTCTCGTTTCACCATTTAATCCTAGTGTTTGGTATCCTCATGTGGATGTATCGACTCAATATGATGCTATGAATGCACTCAAACAACCAGTATATAACTCAATGCAACACCATGAGACATCAAAGCGATAAACTCTATAGTCCAATAAGTTTCGGAATAAATAGTAGACCTTATCGAATTCGTCAACTCGATAAACTCATTTATTTACTCGTGTCGCTTATTATCCCATAAATCAATCGTATCCTAAAGAGTCATAAGGATAATTCACCCATTAATAAGGTTACCCAACGTACCTAGCGGGCTCTTATTAGATTCGTCAACCTAATAAGTCCGCTACCCACGTGGATCAACACTATTAATGTTAGGTTATCCGTAACCTATGCACACAACGTAAGCAAATAAATACTTAAACTAGTATTAAATGCCCACAATTGGCATCCTTCGATAAACGTGTACTCGAAACATTAATTACTTATTTATTATAAAACATTTCCAATTTAGTCGTTACTTTCCATTTAAAAATAGTAAATAACAAGATAAGTCTTGTTATCGATATTTTTGGTACAAAAGCCCTTTTATTATTTATATTTCATAATCTATTATCATTTTCATGTATATATATATATACATATATATCGTCAAATTCCAATATTAATCTCATATCGTTATTCGTTTCGAGTCCACAAGCACGAGTCATGACTTCTCGGCTTTTAATCAATCAATAGTCCAAACTATACTAAAGTCCATGTTACGGCTTTGTCGGAGTCAACTATTGACTAAAAAGTCAAAGTAACACCGACGTAGCTCAAAGTTGACAATATATATATCAAGTTTAATTTAAAAGTCATAATAGCGCAATTCAATTCCAAACCAACTCAAATCAATCTCAAATCAATCTCACCATCCAATCAACCAACCAAATATGCCCGAAACCAATGTTATGACCCTAATGGTCATGACACGGTCACGGTCAAGACCACGTGAACCAAACAAGCTCTAGAAGCTTTTCGGCTCCACGCGTCTCATCCAAACACCAACAATATCAACCAACAAGCTACCAAAACGACTCGACCCGGACCCAAGGTCCATGTGGGTCTCGTACGCCACCCAAACACAACCCAACGTGGGTGTGGTGGCTCGTACGCCCCATGCTCACATCCAAATACCTCCCAAATCAATACCACAACTTCCAAATACAATCAATCAACCTCCAATCATTAACCAAACACAAAACCCATCATCTATTCTGACAAAAAATATGCAACTAGACCTAAAATGCAAAAACCCATCAAATTGATACACCACATGCTTACCAAACACTAGCTTCATGTTTATTTAGATGTTAATTAGACTTAATTTCATGTTTCAACCAAAAGCCCCAAATTTTGACATAGGGTCAAAACCCTAATAAGCCATTCATGGCTTTTCAAAGCTCAAACTAGGTGTATTCATGTCTCTTTTACCTTATCCAAACACGAATTGCAAAAACCCACTTGAAACCGTAGAAATCCGAATCTTAATCTTTAGATTTGAAGGTGTTAATGGAGGTTTTAGTGAGAGTGTTATATATGGATAGAAAGAGGATGAAAAGATCTTTGATATGGTGGTAGTAGTGGGTGGTAACTTCAACGAATTCGGGGATTGAGTTTTCCACGCTTCCCAAAACGAATCACTCATTTCCAAGGAGAAACTTTCAACATAACACGATCTCCAACCTGAAATTCTAAAGGTTTACGTCTCTTATCGGCATAACTCTTTTGTCTATCACGAGCGGTTTGCAACCGGTTACGAATCTGAACTATATTCTCTGTGGTTTCTAGGACAAGCTCGGGACCTGTAAGTTGACTCTCGCCAACTTCAGCCCAACAAACAAGAGAATGACATTTTCGGCCATACAGTGCCTCAAATGGGGCGGCCTTAATGCTAGAATGATAACTATTGTTGTAAGAGAATTCGGCCAAAGGGAGATGTCTCTCCCAGCCTTTGCCGAAATCGATAACACAGGCTCTAAGCATGTCCTCTAAAGTCTGAATGGTTCCCTCGCTTTGACCATCGGTCTGAGGGTGGTAAGCAGTGCTCATATCCAAGTTTGTTCCTAACGCTGTCTGTAAGGATCTCCAAAGGTGGGATGTAAAACGTCTATCCCTATCAGAAATGATAGATATCGGTACTCCATGACGCGATACTACCTCCTTAAGATACAATCGAGCAAGCTTATCGAGACTATCGGTTTCACTAATGGCTAAAAAGTGAGCAGACTTAGTTAAACGATCAACGATTACCCAGATAGCGTCATTGCCGCTAACTGTTCTCGGTAATTTAGTGATAAAGTCCATGGTTATTCACTCCCATTTCCATTCTGGGAGTTCAGGTTGAACTAAGAGTCATGAGGGTTTCTAATGTTCGGCCTTTACCTTAGAACAAGTCAGGCACCAACTGACATACTGAGCTATATCGGATCTCATATTAGGCCACCAGTAAAGTTTCTTAAGGTCCTAATACATCTTATCGGCTCCGGGATGAATAGAGTATTTTGATTTATGCGACTCATGCATAATCAACTCACGGATTCCACCATGAAATGGTATCCAGCTTCTGTATCTGAAGCATAAGGTTCCATCGGAACGCTTCAAGAAGCCGTTTTCACTTTCTACCATTCCATGAAGATTCTCATAAGGACAATTATCTTCCATCAAAGCCTCTGCTTGGGCGGCTAAGATTTGAGACGGTAGGGGCGAAACAATGGTCATTCCTAAGGATCTAACGAGTAGGGGTGGAATGTCCTCCTTACGGCTAAGTGCATCAGCCACAACATTAGCCTTACCAGGATGATAATGAATCTCACAGTCATAATCACTAAGCAATTCTAACCAACGACGTTGTCTCATGTTGTTCCTTCGATCTAAGATATGCTTCAAGCTCTTATGGTCGGTAAATACTACACACTTGGTTTCATACAGATAATGTCTCGGATCCTAAGAGTAAACACTACAACACCTAACTTAAGGTCATGGGTGGTGTAGTTTTTCTCATGCTTCTTAAGTTGTCGAGATGCATAAGCAATCACCTTCTCCCGTTGCATCAAAACAGCACCTAAGCCTTTATGCGGCGTCACAGTACCACGACAAAGTCTTCGCTTCCTTCAGGAAAAGCTAGGATGGGCGCACTACACAACTTCTCCTTCAGAAGTTGGAATTCTTCTTCTTCTTTTTCTCCCCATTCATACTTAACGTCTTTCTGCGTTAGTTTGGTCAGTGACTTAGCTATTTTGGAAAATCCCTCAATGAATCTCCTATAATAGCCTGCTAAACCTAGAAACTGTCAGATTTCTGATGGGTTCTTAGGAGCTGCCCATTCCTTAATGGCCTTAATCTTAGATGGGTCAACATGAACACCACGACTATCTATCACATGACCTAAGAATTGCACGGACGGAATCCAAAATTCACACTTAGAGAATTTGGCATACAACTTCTCCTCTCTCAACAATCCTAAAATGAGCCTCAAATTCTCTTCGTGCTCCTCACTACTCTTAGAGTATATTAAGATGTCGTCTATGAATACTATCACAAACTTATCCAGGTATGGCTTACACACTCGGTTCATGAGAACCATGAAAACCGATGGCGTGTTGGTCAAACCAAACGACATCACTTGGAATTCATAGTGTCCATAATGAGTCCTAAACGTCGTCTTAGGGATATCCTCCTCTTGAACTCTAAGCTGGTGATAACCAGATCATAAATCGATCTTAGAAAAGACACTAGCTCCTTGGAGTTGGTCGAATAGGTCATCTATTCTAGGTAATGGATATCGGTTCTTCACTGTCAACTTATTCAATTCCCTGTAATCAATACACATCCGAAATGATCCATCCTTCTTCTTCACAAACAACACTGGTGCTCCCCACGGTGACGAAATTGGTCGAATGAATCCCTTATCGACAATTACTGGCTGTTTAGACAGTTCCTCCAATTCTCTTGGAGTAAGTCGATAAGGTGCCCGGGCTACGGGTGCAGCACCGGGTATCAACTCTATTTGGAATTCCACTTGTCGGACAGGTGGAATCCCTGGCAGATCGTCGGGAAACACATTCGGAAATTCTCTAATGACGGGTACATCATTAAGGTGTCTTTCACTCTTCTCCTCGCTTTTCTTTTCAGAAATTCGAGCCAAGAAAAGACAACACCCTCTATCGATGTACTTCTGGGCCTTAATACAAGAGATGATGCTCAACCGGGAAGGACTTCCACAGTCGCTCCGATCTCCTTGTATGCTCAGAACTTTTCCGCCATACGGTAAACGTTCGATCTTCTCATTATAGATGATGTGTGCACCGTTCTTCGATAACCAATCCATTCTGATAATGATGTCAAAACTTCCTAAGGTAACCGGCAATAAGTCTATACTAAACGGGCGGTCCAGGAAACTTAAGGTACAACCTCGAACTACGGTGTCTATCTTCTCTCTATTCCCATTAGCTAATTCCACATCGTAACTAAACCCTAGAGGTGTTTGGGAGATTCCTAGTAATGGCATAAAATTGGTGGATACGAACTCATATCCGCACCGAGTATCAAAGCATATGGAAGCATAGCGATTATTGAGAAGGCGTACCGTAACTACGTTAGGGTCCTTACTAGCTTCCTTCCCAATAGCGTAAACCTATTGTTCCCATGTCTCTCTGCTGATTCCTAGCACCATGGTTTCCCTGGTTCTCCACAACCTCACGCTTCACAGGGTTTAAGCCATTACTTCCCATACCTCGGTTAGCAAATCCTCCTACATTACCGGGATTTCCTCTCATCCACGGTTCTCGGCACTCATTCTTAAAGTGTCCCTTCTTTCCACATCCAAAACAGGTGACAGTGGCCTTCCAGTCCGCTCCTTGTGCAGTTTGAGCTGCAGCAAGTGGTCGGGACCTACAGTCTTTGGCCAAATGTCCTACCTTAGAGCAATTCCAACACAAATTCAGGCACAGTCCATGGTGGTGTCGGTTACAACGACCACACATAGGCTTACTACCTTCATAATCTTTCCTTTCTCCATTTCCTATGGCGAACACCCTGGCTGTCTCATGCCATTTGTTGCCATTCCCTTTAACAACTTCATTCCTCTTCCTCTTATCACTCCTATCATTCTTACCCTTGTCTCCTACTTCTAGCACATAAGAGTCCATCAAACGCTGAGCCACAATAATTGCCTCATGCAAATTAACTGGCTTCGCAGCGATGACATTATTTCGGGTAGCTAAAGGCAATCCATCCGTATACCTGTCAATCTTAAGTTCTTCAGTGCGAACCATATCAGGGAAAAGCAATGATAACTTTTGGAACCGACGAGTATAAGTCTCCATGTCAGTGCCCTTAACCTTATGGTTCCAGAACTCACTCTCTAACTTCTTAACTTCATTCCCAGGACAGTAAGTCTTGATCAGGAGAGTCTTAAACTGAGTCCAAGTCATACTATAAGCTACATCAATTCCTACTGATCTGTGATAGTTGTTCCACCAGGTTAACGCTTCGTCCTTCAAGGTAAATGTTGCATACTTAACCTTACAATCCTCTTCACAATTACTAACGGCAAACACAGATTCAGTTTTCTCCAACCACCTAGTTAGGTAAACTACTCCCTCAGTTCCTTCGAACTCAATGAGACCACATAATCGGAACTCTTTGTAGGTACAACCTTGAGTTCGATTCAGCATTGGGGTTCCACCAGAGGTGTTAGAGAGATTAGTCTCAGCTAGCAGTTCAGCGACACACTGCACCACTAACTGGTCAACATGGGCTGGGTTCACAGGTGGAGGGTTTTGTGGAACAGGACCGGTCGTTCACATTCGGGTTTTCTACAGATGGGTTATCAGTGTTCGGGTTCTCAATAGGTGGAGTGGTCGGGGCCGGACGACGACCTCGACAGGACGAGGGCAACAACGGCGAAGGAGCTGCTCGGTTTTTTCTAAGCGGGTTTCGTCTTGTTGCCATCATTCTGAAGGCAAGAAGAACAGTTTTATAAGTTCACACTTCACGCTCTAAAAGATAGAGTTGGGTTCCAAGGATCACCAAATAACGCTCGAATACATAATCCAGGTCAACAAGGATAAAGCTATATCAAAGCGAAACAATCAGATACCGAATCATAACTAAAGGATGCACGTTCCAATAACCATAACTCATAGGTTTCAAAAGTGGAAATACATGGAAGGATACGAAAAAATCAAAAACGATCCTAACGACGATACTACTAAGACAACTAGGATAGATCTACATCTCGAACCAAGTACTACTTAGTTTCAAGATGGTATAAAACCATGAATCTAATACTATCTAGCCACGTCTACGAATACCACTAACTGATCTCCTAACATCATCAACCTCTCTCCACAAAGATGCTAACTCAACACGTCGAGCGTCGCGATCACTCTTAAGCTCTGCGACCTCTCTCTCCAACTCGCCAATCCTACGCCAAATCGCTCTATTTGCCTCACGAGCTGTCGTGAACCCTCTCAGCAGGTCCCCAACCTGCTCCTGGAGCTCCGACATACCCTCACGCAAAACCCTAGTCCTCCTAACTACAGTACCCATATCAGCTCTCAGATCCTCTATACTAGCCCTAGATACTCCAACCAATCGGTCCGTCAACTGACTAAGCCTAGTACCCTGTGATGTAATCCTCTCCCACATCAGTCCCGTCTCACCATACTCATCGGGCTCTGAAGCAATCTCCGATGGTATCTCAGATCCTAACGGGCTACCTATATAAGGTGAGTTAGATGGTGAGTCAATGACTAAAAGTTGTCCAGGGGACTCATGCTTAGGCAAAGGAGAACCTGGTCCTGGAGAATGTGCAGGACTCTGCAATGGAGGAGTACCCCCTTCTGGGATATCCTCACCATTCTCCTCCTGAGGATCCTCATCCTCATCTACATACTACTCCTCAATCTCATGCTCCTCCTCGCCCTCATCCATAGAGGGAGAGTCCATGAGTCAGAGTCTCTGTACAGGTAAATCCTGAGGTGGTACACTAGGAGATCTAGGCCTCCTAAGACATGGTGATGCTGGTGGTGATGACAAAGAGAGTGGGCGCTAAACGGATAGGTGATGATGATGGTCTCACGGACATGAGGGCAGTGCTATAAGCAAGCCTAGGAGTCTGGGCTCGTGCTAAGGCCTGATGTAAAGTGAGCTGCCTAGATGAGCTATGGCAATCTGATGATGATGAACTAGTGTGACGGGCAATCTCAAAAGGATCACCCTGCGCAACTGTCATGAGAGTCAATGCTGGTGAACTAGCAACAGCAAGGACCTCCTCAGACACATCAAAAGCTAGTGAAGGCATAGTCTGTGACAATGGTATAGGGTAGGTATAAGTGTTCGAAACAACTAGTTTTAATAAGCGCATCAACTCAACCAAAACATATATCACATAATGAAAGCTTTAAAAGTAGAGGTACCGCATTTCTCAAAACATGCCTTTAAATAAAACACATGAGTTCCGTTCCATCACATAATCCCATATCAAATAAATCGAGTTCAAAATTCCAAAATCGCAATATACCGTTTACTCAAAATCATATTCCGTAGTATCTTGATAATCACATCTCATTTACCCAAAATAACGTTTCCACAATCAGTTCACAATATCACTTAACAGATCATCTCATAATTCAAATCGCAGTTCATACCATAATCAAATAAGAAGCTTCGGCTTGGCAAGCAAGCGTGCGTCGGTCGAGGATCAATTTTCTTAAAAAGTGGTTATAGTTTAGGGTTTATAAAATACCTAATTCTCTATAACCTTGAGCTCTGATACCAATCTGTAACAACCCCAAATCTTGGTACAGCGGACGACTTAATCAAGTTTTTGGGGCGTTACTATTGGATTGGTATCGCACACAAGTATAGCAAAAGATAGTCATTTAACATTCAAAACCAATCCCAAATTTAGTTATTCCAAACATTTAATCCAAAAGTGTAAATATAAGGCCCAAAACATGATTTAATAAAATAGGTCCCCAAAGTTTATCAAAGTCAGAAATGATCCTTGAACCCCGCCTTCTTGCCAAGATTCCACCGATCATGTATTCCAAACATCTTTCAAATACCTGATAAATCATGCTAAAAGTTCAGCTTACGCTGGTGAGTTCATAGGTTTAATTTCAACAAAATCATAGTGGACCAGTAGGAGTTGATTTGCTATGCAAGACCTAAGATAGATAAATACCGTTTGCACGCCGATCCTACCTGGATCACCAACCATAATCATATCCCGCATCCAGGGATTACTCGGGCCCCGCGACTCTAGTCCAGCACTGTCGTGGCAAAATCTAGAATAATTTCCAACCCCGGACTAGGTCGATGTTTAAGTCTATTCTTAGCTAGGCACGGTTAAACCTAGACTAAGGAAACAACTACCGCACATCTATCTAAACAGTCAAGCATATAAGCAAATCCAAATAGTTTTCACAGTCCAAAAACAGTAGCATGATTCTCACCCCAATTTAGTTAAAAACGTAGATAAAAGTGGGGCTATGAAACTCACCTCAAGCAATCAACGTACAAATAAACACTAGCAGAAGGTAACGGTAATCACGGCACAGCAACTATCGACTCGGCACAACCTATTAATGTAGACGAAATTTAATATATATATCTCTCGAAATCAACGTTATCTACCCCAATGTATTCCATTTCGTTATTTCCAAAAATGTCTCGTTTCACCATTTAATCCTAGTGTTTGGTATCCTCATGTGGGTGTATCGACTCAATATGATGCTATGAATGCACTCAAACAACCAGTATATAACTCAATGCAATACCATGAGACATCTAAGCGATAAACTCTATAGTCCAATAAGTTTCGGAATAAATAGTAGACCTTATCGAATTCGTCAACTCGATAAACTCATTTATTTACTCGTGTCGCTTATTATCCCATAAATCAATCGTATCCTAAAGAGTCATAAGGATAATTCACCCATTAATAAGGTTACCCAACGTACCTAGCGGGCTCTTATTAGATTCGTCAACCTAATAAGTCCGCTACCCACGTGGATCAACACTATTAATGTTAGGTTATCCGTAACCCATGCACACAACGTAAGCAAATAAATAGTTAAACTAGTATTAAATGCCCATAATTGGCATCCTTCGATAAACGTGTACTCGAAACATTAATTACTTATTTATTATAAAACATTTCCAATTTAGTCGTTAGTTTCCATTTAAAAATAGTAAATAACAAGATAAGTCTTGTTATCGATATTTTTGGTACAAAAGCCCTTTTATTATTTATATTTCATAGTCTATTAGCATTTTCATGTATATATATATATATATATATATATATATATATATATATATATCGTCAAATTCCAATATTAATCTCATATCGTTATTCGTTTCGAGTCCACAAGCACGAGTCATGACTTCTCGGCTTTTAATCAATTAATAGTCCAAACTATACTAAAGTCCATGTTACGGCTTTGTCGGAGTCAACTATTGACTAAAAAGTCAAAGTAACACCGACGTAGCTCAAAGTTGACAATATATATATATATATCAAGTTTAATTTAAAAGTCACAATAGCGCAATTCAATCCCAAACCAACTCAAATCAATCTCGCCATCCAATCAACCAACCAAATATGCCCGAAACCAATGTTATGACCCTAATGGTCATGACACGGTCACGGTTAAGACCACGTGAACCAAACAAGCTCTAGAAGCTTTTCGGCTCCACGCGTCTCATCCAAACATCAACAATATCAACCAACAAGCTACCAAAATGACTCGACCCGGACCCAAGGTTCATGTGGGTCTCGTACACCACCCAAACTCAACCCACCGTGGGTGTGGTGGCTCGTACGCCCCGTGCTCACATCCAAATACCTCCCAAATCAATACCACAACTTCCAAATACAATCAATCAACCTCCAATCATTAACCAAACACAAAACCCATCATCTATTCTGACAAAAAAATATGCAACTAGACCTAAAATGCAAAAACCCATCAAATTGATACACCACATGCTTACCAAACACTAGCTACATGTTTATTTAGATGTTAATTAGACTTAATTCCATGTTTCAACCAAAAGCCCCAAATTTTGACATAAGGTCGAAACCATAATAAGCCATTCGTGGCTTTTCAAAGCTCAAACTAGGTGTATTCATGTCTCTTTTACCTTATCCAAACACGAATTGCAAAAACCCACTTGAAACCCTAGAAATCCGAATCTTAATCTTTAGATTTGAAGGTGTTAATGGAGGTTTTAGTGAGAGTGTTATATATGGATAGAAAGAGGATGAAAATATCTTCGATATGGTGGTAGTGGTGGGTGGTCACGCACCGTCGTGTGGCGGTGGTGGCCGGAAAAGGTGGCGGCGGTGGGTGGTAATTAGGGTTAGGGTTTATATTAATTTTGGGAGAGAGAGAGTAGAGAGAGAAAGTGTGTTTTGTGTGTGTTTTTAGTGAGAGAAACAACTAGCTCAAATGGGGAGGGTGTGGCCTTATATACTTGGACACAAGGACTCAAAAATAAATAGAAACGGGGGGAGGGGTCGTCGGCCATGGGGAAATTAGGGGGTCGGAGTTGTAACTTTTCGTAACTATCCCGTTTACCCATTCCCGAGCTCATATATTGTCCCCGAATGTCCCACGACGTTCATTCAACTTTCTAACATCGTTATTTACGTTTTTCCACGAGTTTTGACTATTTATTTGTCAATTTTCGAGTTACGGTCTAAAAGTTACAATATTTCTCGTTTTAGGCTTTTCTAGTGCCGAATCGAATAGTGCCTACCAAATAGAGTTAAAAATCATACGATAACTCATTCAATAGTGAAATAATCCGTAAAAACCAATAGACGATATAAAATCAAGTCATGGTTTATAAAAATAGTGATAAAGGCAAAGCTCGGTTTAGTTTAACGTAATGCGGTTACCTAAAATAGACTCTCTAAATTGCCAGTTGTCACAATACTTTTGGCTTAACTAACATACATAATCCTTTTAGGCATTTCATCAAACAATTGGCAGCCTATTTTTTCACATGTATATTTTATCATATTTAGAAGGAGATAGGTGAAGATCCATATTGATGCAGGTTTTACTGACCAGGTTTTAATATTTATAATGTCTTGTTATACATATGGTCTATCCTAATGCACTAACGGGCAGTGTACCCGATCATGTGTAGTATAGTATTCGGTAAAACCGAGGTCGTCCCAAGAACAATGTGAGTGGATTTTAATTAAGTCTAGGTGTCACAGTTTGGTTTTAAGGTTGAAGTGATTAATTAACTAATAAAGACAAGAAAATAAGAAAAGCAAGTAAAGGCGAGGGTTGTGATCAATAGAGGAGAAGTGTGCTAATCTAGTTACTCATCCTATCAGGTTAAGTTCACGTTTAATTACTTCCAATTGCTTCAAGTGGGGGTTTAGGTCGCTAGGACAACATTTGTCTGTTCGTCCTAACCTATCAGCAAAGGCCTTCCACCGGAGATCAAGCTACTACCCTTGAAAGTCCAGTTGTTTTTAGTCCCCTAAGATGAGTTATTAAGTTCTGCTACATGCAAGATTCATAACAATGAGTGCCTGGGCACTAGCATCTTAAACACTTATCTGTAACTTCTTAGTTCATCCAAACAGTAGGTAATCAGTTGGTCAAATCGCACAAGCGAAGAAGGGTCGTCAGTTGGTCAATTCTTACCCTTCCCACTTAGTCTACCTACTTAGGGTTAGTTGGTCATATATCCAAAGTAACTAGCCACTACCGCCATTCAAAACTACTGAAACAAGGGTAGCTACCAACAAACTATGCATGCATACACTAGAAACAATTATACGGAAGCAATGTAAACTTAAACAAAACAATTAAGGAATCATAACTAAACTAGCACCAGAGGTGCTTAGCCGCTCATATTAACTAAAACAATCGATTCAATGTTTAACATGTCGAAATACATGAATTGAAAGTAAAGAAATTATAAATTGCTAATGCTTATCGTTAGGGAGTGATTTCTCCCTTGGAGATGGCTCCGTATGCTCCTCAAGATCTGCCTTCAGCCTCCTACCCACATTCTCTGCTTTTGTATGTGGAGTGAATGATTAGAAATGCAGGATTTTGGGCGGTATTTAAAGGCCAGATCTGGTTACGGTGTATGATCCGCGCCAAACCGTCAAGTTTTCTCACTCAAACCGGCCACTTGTGAATGGCCGACCGTAAGGAACTTAAAACGGTTCAGAAACGAATGCAATGAAGATCTGGGGAGTATAGGGTTTCCCCGGGTCATTATGTCCCAGCGAGCTATGCAATGGATCACCAAACGAATAGTGATCGAGAGATTTGAACGGAAAAGAGGGATTGAATTATTATTATAACTACAGAAAAAGTTTATAAATACAATGGCTTAAATGCAAATTAAAGAGAATTAAGAAGCTAAATTATATTAAATAAACGCTATCACTATTTTTAAAATTGATGAACGTTTAAAACTAAAAACTTACGTTTAAAATAAAATTACGTAAAGCATACAAAATAAAAGTGAGATCTAAGAAATAAAAGACCTAAAAATATGAAAATGACATTTTTACAAACCTAATGATAAAAGAAAATTTATAGAAAAATAAAATTATTTTTACAACTATTTAATTAATTATTATTAATTAAAAACTAATTTAAACTATTTAATAATAACCTAAAATACAAGATAATATGAAATAAAGCTAGAAAAATAAAATTATGACTTAGAAAAATCTAAAATATCAAAAAAGAATTTTCAAAACTATTTTTGTAATTTTCTGATTATTTTTCTATTTTCTAGGAATTAAAAACTATTTAAAACTAATTAAATTACTTAAAAATACAAATTTAACTAAGAAAAATCTAGAAAAATATTTTTTTGACTTTTTATATTTATCTTATCTTAAGAAAAATGAAAATTAATTTTTGAACCTTTTCTTAATTAATTAATTTAAAAGCTATTTAAAAAGGGCTAAAAATTGATTTAAATCAAGAAAAATAGCAAACAAGCTAGGAAAAATCTGAAAATTTCAGGAAAACTCTAAAATATTATGAGGAATCTAGGAAAAATGGAAAAACAGGTGCTTGTGTGGAGGAATAAGAAGCTGCTATGTCAAGTGCTTAGAAATAAGCACTTGAAATAAGCAAATGGACACCTAAGGCCACTCAACTGAAACAGAGGCTACACTATGCTAAAAGAACCTAAATGCAACTTATCACAACTGCTTATAACCTCTGGAATGCAAGTTGCAATGATTTGGATGAATTGAACTAATGAGCTAAAAACAGTTTTCAAGCCAACTTTGGACTAGAAAATAAGCACTGAGATAAGCTGAAAATTGAAAACCAACAATTGGAACTGGGACTAGACTTGGCTGAGACCTAGTAAACCAAAAAGGAGCCTTGGACAAGCTCTCAAGAGCTGGCTGCAAGGTCTGCAAAACCCCTGTGCAGACTCAGCTTTCACTGAGTCAATGCACAGGGCAAATAGACCCATGTTCACAAGCAATTTTGAAGGTTATAAAAAAATCACAAAAATTTATAAAAATGATAATAAGGAAATAGACCTACTGAAATTTAAAAACCCAAAGTTTCACTGAGATTGGCCTAGAAAAGAATCCATGAAAAATCATCTTATTTGGGCTCAAATTGGCTTTTTCCAAGTTTTGACTTTTGACATGAAAATGGAAAGTTGACTTCCATGAGTTTTGATCCAACTTTGTGAACTGAAAATGATGTTAATGGATGAAATGCAGCTAAAGCAAGCTAGTTCTATGATTTTTAAACACCAAACAAGATTTTGTTTTAATAAAAATCCAACAGTGAAGCAAGTTGAGACAGTTAAGGAGTAATTTTGACTTTCACAAATCTGATGCACAAATGAGTGACAGAAATGATACAATTGGACTTAAATGAGACTAATGGGACAAGGTTTAATCACAAACAACAATGTGAGATCAGTCAATCCCACTGATCCAAACACTACTATATAATCTGATATGCAAATTTAACAAAGCTAACTACTGATCTAGCTATGGCAGATACTCAAAATGATTCTAAGTGACTTAAATACAACTAGTTGAACATGTTTCAGCCTTCAATGATCACAGATACATACACAAGAACAATATGCAAATTTGCTTGAAAATGAAAAGTGAAACAGTTACTTACAACTGTCCAGCTGGTGTTGCAGGCTAAACCAAACCAAAAACTACTCTAACCTAATCTATTCCAACCCCAAAGCAAGCTGCATCAACCCAAATTCCAAAACCAAGCCAATTTCACCCAGTTTGACTTTTGTTGACCTTGATCCAATATTGCTTGAAATGGATGCCTAAGCTTACAAAAAGCTTTGATAAGCTTAAATAAGCTTGATTGAGCTTAAAAATAAACTTCTAAGAACTAGCTCATAAGAATTTGAAACTGAAAACTACAACAGTAAGCATTAAACTTGGAACTTAGATAAAAGACTTGGATTGATGTTCAAAACACATTACAAAGATGTTTTAGCTTAAAAGTAATACTTAGAAACTGAAATTACAACATTGGGAATTAAACTAATACATTTATTTTAAAAAAAACGACATTAAAGAAAATTGTAAAACTAGCTACCTCCTTCTCCTTCTTTCTTCCTTCCTTTTTATACCCAAGCTTGACTTCTCTCTCATCTCTGAGTAGTTCCCAGCACTTTTCTGGACCTTTGGATGTCTGAGAGTGATCATGGCCATTCATTGGATTTTGGCGGGAAATGGGTATTTAGCAGTTGAGGTTGAGTGAGATGAAGGGGAAGGCAATTAATGATTCTTGGAGTTGTGTGGAGGTGGGGGGAACAAGTTGAGTGGAAAGGTGAGGGAGATAGAGTGTAGCAGGGATTTGCAGAAAGCAGGTGGGGAAGAAGGATTTTTGGCGCGAGGTGTTTGTTTATTTGACTTGTGGTTGACCAGGGTAATATTAAAAGGCAGGGGGGTCAAAATGGTAAGGGTCCAAAAGGTTGGCAGGGTCCAAAAGGATTGTGACAAGGGTCCAATAGGTTGAAAGGGCTTAATAATAACAAGGACCTAATTGCAATTTCTGAAAATTACAAGGACCAATCCTGTCAATTATGCAAAGTTGTTCCAAGGGCTAAAAGTGACAATCTCCAAAAGTACAAGGACCAATCTTGACATTTTCCAATTTTCCAAGGACCATTTTTGCCAATTTTGAAACTTGGAGGACCAAACTTGTAATTTTCTCAAACTTTTTATATTTTTCACCAAAGGACTAATTTTGACAAGTTATGATTTAAAAAGGACCTTTGGTGATTTTTCTTTTGAAATTAGGACTCAGGGACTATTTCTAACAATTTTAGAAACTTGGGACTGAAACGCCAATTATGCAAACTTTGCTCATTTTTCATCTGTTTTTAAACATTTTGCATCTGAAACATATAAAATGCAATTTTGGAATATTTTCAGATTCGATGCATTTCGAGCATTTTTAGACGTTTTGCAGTTCAGATTTGACTAAAAATGATGAGTATTTACACACTCATCAATCCCCACACTAAACTATTGCTAGTTCCTAGCAATCTTTTGAGAAAACTTAATGGATTTGAATCTCTTTACCAAAAGCCATTACTTCCGGAGTAGCCAAATGTTTTAGTTCAAGTAAGAACCATGGTACACCGATAACCATGTGATTTTGAGCAAACCACCAGCTTTCAACGTATTTGATTTGTCTTTACCGGCCGTTTGCTTCGGACTAGCCAACTCTTAGATAAATTATCAATATTATCTTTGGTGAGCTGATTACCAATTATGGTTTTTCCACCGCCTTTACCACAAGCCATAAACTTGCGGGCTAGCCAACTCTTCACTTTTTAGGATATGGTGAGCTGAATACCATACAATTTTGGGCAAATTACAAGCCGTCAACGGATTTGAGATATCTTTACCAAGAGCCGTTTGCTCCTGGATTAGCCAATCCTTTTGTTTATTAGACAAGGTGGACTAATAACCAAATGAGAAAGTGTAAAACACTTACTCCAAAAAAAATTTGGCCAAAAACGGGGGAATTAGGCGGTATAATTATATAATAAAATTCGTGAGAATTCCCCCCCACACTAGAAATGAATATTGCCCTCAATATTCAAAGTACCGGCGGTTATGCCGAAACATAGAACGTAAAAGGGAAATACTACGGCCATTTTTTTTTGATGAAAACTTACATACAACAGCCGGGGGAAACTCCCCCACACTAGGGTGGTACACACGGGTGAAAACTCATGTTTAACTACTGTTTTTGATTACCGAGTCGCTAGCTTGACTCGACCCCGAATTCATTGGTTCATGGGGAAGCAAAGTGGAAGAAACAATCTCCATCGGACTTTCATTCAAGATGTTTGGACAAACATTTGAAGCGCGTGAAAGTTCCACACCGATGAGATATATTCCCGGCTCAAGATAATGATACATGGAAATGCCGGGGTCAAAGATAATGTCTTCATTCCCGAAGGAGTGAAGAACAGGAGAAGTGACAGAATATATGAAGAAAAGAAAGAAAATCATGATAGAAATCATGACTAACTCTTCATCCTCAATAGGAGAATTCATAGTTTCATGAATCTCATCAGTTAAGCTTGCTTGATCAAGACATATTATGGGAGTGTCTAGATCAAAGTAGAAATTATCATACTCCGGCGGAGATATGATATGAGTGAGTTCAACTGAGAACTCCATGAAGGTGAATGAATCATATTCAGAATTGATGTGAGTGGGTTCACTGGTGAACTCCTCCAATGTACATGATTCATAATCGGGGAGAGAATTATGAAAATGAAAAGTGGTACGCCACGATCTTCTCTCCCATATTATTAAAACAGAAGGCTTTCATTTTCGGAATAGAATCATCGGAAAGAATGTCACTATCCTTAATGGGGATAGGAGATGAAATAGGGTTTTCATTGAAAGCCTCGATTTTAGAAATGAGAAGACTGACATTCAGTAATGTTGCACGAAGTGCTTCATCTTTGATTTCAATGTCAGTAACTTCATCATTCTCTTCTTCTAAGCTAACAAGCTCAGAAGGTAAATCTTCCACATAAACGATGTCTCCACAAGATAACAAATCATCATCATTAGAATCGGAGAACATCTCAATATGATCATTTTGGAAGACAAGAGGAGGAGGGATATCACACACATGATCAAGAATTTCCTGTGACTCTCTTGGGATTGGGACAAGGTTCTCAACACTAGACTTTATGAATTCGTCCGATTCCTTGTCAGGAACAGTGTCGAGATGCTCGTCCCCCATGTTCAGAGAGTGAGTGGGAGCCTCGGGTGTGATAGCAGTTGTTTGAGATAGAATCTCAACTGCTGGGATATCAACTGACTGAGGGAGTTGAGAAATATTATCTTTAAAAGGATAAAAACTCTCCTCGTCATCGTCATATAGAGCTGCCTTGAGAAATTGGGAACGCCTTAGAGCTGCTTGCTCTAGGACTAATAATTCTTCCCTAGATTTGCGGGCCTCTCGTTCTTCTCGTTCTTGACGCCACAATTCTCCTATGGTCTTTTCACCACTCACTTGATTCTTAAAGTTACTAATCATATCATCAAGCGTTTTCATTGTGGTTTCAAAATCTTGGGAGATTTCTTGAGATAACGGCTCAGGTGGAGTTTGAACCGTATGGTACTGTGGAGGTTGGAAATTGTCAAACATGTAAGAGTCATGATTGTTACAAGGAACTGGGTTCCCTATTTGACAATCAGAGTTGAAATGGGGACCTCCACAGTAATCACAACAGTAAAACTGTTGAGTCAGGATTGGTGAATCATATGGATTTTGGTTAAATCCAAAGTTCTGAGCATCACCGGAAAACTGTTCATAGACAAACGTGTTTCCGGATTGACACTCAAATCCTTGGTGAGGACCTCCACAAAATTCACAGCAGATATGTTGATTATATGAAGATAAGTCGGGAACGTGGTGGGTAATTGGAAAAGTTTGAGGGGTCGTTAAATGAGTTCCGATTAGGATCATAATCAAATGAATTCCTCGAACCACAAAACAAACAACTCCCGTTATGAATATCATTACCACATTGTACACACGTACACCAACGACAGGGTGAACCAAAAAGAGGCTCACCACAACCGACACAAGGAATAAATGATTGCATTTGAGAGTTATGAGAAGGAATCAGTTTATTCAAAGAATCAACAAAACCAACATGGTGATCCAGATGACTATCAAGTCTCGAAGAACATTTTGAAAAATCAGGAGGTGGGACAAGTGGTGTGCTCTGAGAGCTAGCAATTTCCACCACTTCCGTTATGGTCTCTGGTTCTTGAACGGGTTCATCGGGTTGTGGCGGATGGTCGGAAAAACTTGGGGAATCATCGAGAGAGTTATCAGATAATTCGCACCAATAACAATATTTTCTTGCACCCATCCTTCCACATCGCTTGCATAAACAATCCGGATTCTGACAATCGAGCTGATCCTCTTCCATACGGCTTTTGCAGTGGAAACAACGAGGATAATGGAACGTAGCCATGAGAATTAAACATGTAGAGGGTTAAAGAAATAGAATTAAACGGTTTTGAGGTTAAAGAAGAGTAGAATCAAACGGTACGAAGGGGTAAGAGAAATAGAATCATACAGATAAGAGGAATGAGAAGAATATTTTTGTATTTTTGTAAGAAAATATAAATATATGTAGATGGATGGTATGAACAAAGAGTGAATATCCAAATTACTAATCTGCTAGACGTAAGATAATCAGCCACTGACTCGTGGCGCCAAAAATTTGATCCGCCAAACCGTCAAGTTTCTCACTCAAACCGGCCACTTGTGAATGGCCGACCGTAAGGAACTTAAAACGGTTCAGAAACGAATGCAATGAAGATCAGGGGAGTATAGGGTTTCCCCGGGTCGTTATGTCCCAGCGAGCTATGCAATGGATCACCAAACGAATAGTGATCGAGAGATTTGAACGGAAAAGAGGGATTGAATTATTATTATAACTACAGAAAAAGTTTATAAATACAATGGCTTAAATGCAAATTAAAGAGAATTAAGAAGCTAAATTATATTAAATAAACGCTATCACTATTTTTAAAATTGATGAACGTTTAAAACTAAAAACTTACGTTTAAATAAAATTACGTAAACGTACAAAATAAAAAGTGAGATCTAAGAAATAAAAGACCTAAAAATATGAAAATGACATTTTTACAAACCTAATGATAAAATAAAATTTATAGAAAAAGAAAATTATTTTTACAACTATTTAATTAATTATTATTAATTAAAAACTAATTTAAACTATTTAATAATAACCTAAAATACAAGATAATATGAAATAAAGCTAGAAAAATAAAATTATGACTTAGAAAAATCTAAAATATCAAAAAAGAATTTTCAAAACTATTTTTGTAATTTTCTGATTATTTTTCTATTTTCTAGGAATTAAAAACTATTTAAAACTAATTAAATTACTTAAAAATACAAATTTAACTAAGAAAAATCTAGAAAAATATTTTTTTGACTTTTTATATTTATCTTAACTTAAGAAAAATGAAAAATTAATTTTTTGAACCTTTTCTTAATTAATTAATTTAAAAGCTATTTAAAAAGGGCTAAAAATTGATTTAAATCAAGAAAAATAGCAAACAAGCTAGGAAAAATCTGAAAATTTCAGGAAAACTCTAAAATATTATGAGGAATCTAGGAAAAATGGAAAAACAGGTGCTTGTGTGGAGGAATAAGAAGCTGCTATGTCAAGTGCTTAGAAATAAGCACTTGAAATAAGCAAATGGACACCCAAGGCCACCCAACTGAAACAGAGGCTACACTATGCTAAAAGAACCTAAATGCAACTTATCACAACTGCTTATAACCTCTGGAATGCAAGTTGCAATGATTTGGATGAATTGAACTAATGAGCTAAAAACAGTTTTCAAGCCAACTTTGGACTAGAAAATAAGCACTGAGATAAGCTGAAAATTGAAAACCAACAATTGGAACTGGGACTAGACTTGGCTGAGACCTAGTAAACCAAAAAGGAGCCTTGGACAAGCTCTCAAGAGCTGGCTGCAAGGTCTGCAAAACCCCTGTGGCTCAGCTTTCGAGTCAATGCACAGGGCAAATAGACCCATGTTCACAAGCAATTTTGAAGGTTATAAAAAAATCACAAAAATTTATAAAAATGATAATAAGGAAATAGACCTACTGAAATTTAAAAACCCAAAGTTTCACTGAGATTGGCCTAGAAAAGAATCCATGAAAAATCATCTTATTTGGGCTCAAATTGGCTTTTTCCAAGTTTTGACTTTTGACATAAAAATGGAAAGTTGACTTCCATGAGTTTTGATCCAACTTTGTGAACTGAAAATGATGTTAATGGATGAAATGCAGCTAAAGTAAGCTAGTTCTATGATTTTTAAACACCAAACAAGATTTTGTTTTAATAAAAATCCAACAGTGAAGCAAGTTGAGACAGTTAAGGAGTAATTTTGACTTTCACAAATCTGATGCACAAATGAGTGACAGAAATGATACAATTGGACTTAAATGAGACTAATGGGACAATGTTTAATCACAAACAACAATGTGAGATCAGTCAATCCCACTGATCCAAACACTACTATATAATCTGATATGCAAATTTAACAAAGCTAACTACTGATCTAGCTATGGCAGATACTCAAAATGATTCTAAGTGACTTAAATACAACTAGTTGAACATGTTTCAGCCTTCAATGATCACAGATACATACACAAGAACAATATGCAAATTTGCTTGAAAATGAAAAGTGAAACAGTTACTTACAACTGTCCAGCTGGTGTTGCAGGATAAACCAAACCAAAAACTACTCTAACCTAATCTATTCCAACCCCAAAGCAAGCTGCATCAACCCAAATTCCAAAACCAAGCCAATTTCACCCAGTTTGACTTTTGTTGACCTTGATCCAATATTGCTTGAAATGGATGCCTAAGCTTACAAAAAGCTTTGATAAGCTTAAATAAGCTTGATTGAGCTTAAAAATAAACTTCTAAGAACTAGCTCATAAGAATTTGAAACTGAAAACTACAACAGTAAGCATTAAACTTGGAACTTAGATAAAAGACTTGGATTGATGTTCAAAACACATTACAAAGATGTTTTAGCTTAAAAGTAATACTTAGAAACTGAAATTACAACATTGGGAATTAAACTAATACATTTATTTTAAAAAAAATGACATTAAAGAAAATTGTAAAACTAGCTACCTCCTTCTCCTTCTCTCTTCCTTCCTTTTTATACCCAAGCTTGACTTCTCTCTCATCTCTGAGTAGTTCCCAGCACTTTTCTGGACCTTTGGATGTCTTAGAGTGATCATGGCCATTCATTGGATTTTGGCGGGAAATGGGTATTTAGCAGTTGAGGTTGAGTGAGATGAAGGGGAAGGCAATTAATGATTCTTGGAGTTGTGTGGAGGTGGGGGGAACAAGTTGAGTGGAAAGGTGAGGGAGATAGAGTGTAGGGGATTTCTTGAAAGCAGTGGGGAAGAAGGATTTTTGGCGCGAGGTGTTTGTTTATTTGACTTGTGGTTGACCAGGGTAATATTAAAAGGCATGGGGGGTCAAAATGGTAAGGGTCCAAAAGGTTGGCAGGGTCCAAAAGGATTGTGACAAGGGTCCAATAGGTTGAAAGGGCTTAATAATAACAAGGACCTAATTGCAATTTCTGAAAATTACAAGGACCAATCCTGTCAATTATGCAAAGTTGTTCCAAGGGCTAAAAGTGACAATCTCCAAAAGTACAAGGACCAATCTTGACATTTTCCAATTTTCCAAGGACCATTTTTGCCAATTTTGAAACTTGGAGGACCAAACTTGTAATTTTCTCAAACTTTTTATATTTTTCACCAAAGGACTAATTTTGACAAGTTATGATTTAAAAAGGACCTTTGGTGATTTTTCTTTGGAAATTAGGGCTCAGGGACTATTTCGACAATTTTAGAAACTTGGGGACTGAAGCGCCAATTATGCAAACTTTGCTCATTTTTCATCTGTTTTTAAACATTTTGCATCTGAAACATATAAAATGCAATTTTGGAATATTTTCAGTATTCTGATGCATTTCTGAGCATTTTTAGACGTTTTGCAGTTCAGATTTGACTAAAAATGATGAGTATTTACACACTCATCAGTGTAACTTAAGTGAGAGTTACACCGTAACATCCATTTCTTCGTATTTTGCTCTGGAAAAGCTGGTTACGACGTAACATCAGGAATGAGTTACGCCGTATCTTCAATAAATCATGGTTACGTCGTATTCGTGGAATTAGTTACGGCGTAGCTTGCAGAGGCGCGGATCATCATTTGACCTAATTAGTTACGCCGTAATCCTAGGAGGGAGTTATGTCGTAATCCTAGGAGGGAGTTATGCCGTAATCTTCAGTTTAGTTGGTTTTCTGAGCCACGCTTCTGTTACGACGTAATGTGAGAGAAGAGTTACGCAGTAACTACTTCAAAACAAGCATACTATCATATATCTTTAATAAACTCTCCAAATCCGCGTCTCATTAGCTCCAATGCTCGTAATTTACCTGAAAGTGAAATAGAGAGGAAAACAAGTGTAAATCCATATAAATGATATAAAATACGAGCATTATCGGGGGAAATTGACACGTAATATTTAGGACTATTTGAAATTATCAAATATCCCCCCACTTGAACTCTATTTGCCCTCAAGTAGACCTTATTAGATAGATTCCTAAAAAGATATTTCCCATTACCTGAAAAATATAAGTTTACAAATCCCTTATGCTAGAATAAAACAAAGCCGAACACCTCACGAAATAGGAACAAAACACTCAAATCTCTCAACTATTCTAAGTGTCAATTTCGGGGTGATCACTCAACGCACAGTCATAGCATGTATTCTATCATAAGATTGACGGTTACACAAATCTCCACAACTAGAGTTAAGGACTAAACAATTCTCGAAGGCAATATGGGTAGACACGATAAAGGTTAAGGGTGAGTCGTCATTACTAACATGTCACAGCGAAGTGGACAAAATCAATGATACATGACCAAATCCATGGCCAAGACACCAAGGATTACTCGCTGCATCACCTAGACACGCTTCATGACTAAAGGGTAGGATAAGACATGGGATAAAATTGGTGTAAAATAAAATCAAGCAAATAGTCTAAATCTATAACCAAGTCATCACCACTTACCGTTCATCCAAAGTTCAAGTTTCAAAGTCAAGAAACCGAATCATGATAATACCAGGTAGATCTGCCATTAGAGGACGTCATGATGGGCACATTACCAACTCCATTCTTCAAATGTGACCGAGGTGGCCTCCTCGATACTAAATCTATAATAAACTCATAACATAGTGCTTATAACTTCGCACTTTACAATCAAATAACTATAACTTTGTTTTTCTTTTTCGAATCACATCACTTTTTTTTTAATCATAACTACTAAACATAGCATCCCCCCACTTGAGATGAACAATATGAGAATTTGGGGGGTCTTCAATGATCTTTAAGAATATGTCGTCGATGAAAGCGTGATTCCCGAACCTTTCCACTTAAACCTTGAACTTAGGTAAACAATGACTTCCCAATTACAAATAAAGACTACAGGGTAGGCTAAGGTGTAAGGGTGTAACAAAACAATATGTTGGGTGAACAATATGAAAGGAATGGCTCAGATGCGTGTATCTAGGGGTATCTTGCACTAAAGGTGAGTGCAACAAAGGGTTTAACATGGGGGTCGAGAAGTCGAGGTGACTAATCGATAGACACAAAATGATAGGCTATTTGGGTGATAATCCTATAAGATTGCCTTCTTAAACTGAAAAGTCCAAATACATCGAGCTAACTCAACATACCTCGTCTATGGTCTCGAAATGATGCAAAGGCCAAGTTCTAAAGTTTACAAGCTACCGACACACTCATAATTTGGTCGATTTGGGGTAAATAATTGGAAACGGATAAGGCTAATCTCACCATATAATATCAAGGGTTATAATGTGCTCGGCTAAGGTTTAATCTAGTTAGGTTAAGAAAAACATGTCAAAATTTTCAAAATGGCATAATTTTTCAAAATAAACTAGAAAAACGAGGGCAAAATAAAGTTCAAAAGACAATTCTACTCCCGTCCCCCCACTTGAAATGTACAAAGTCCCTTTTGTACTAAGCGTTAAATAAAGGTGAAGAGAAAAGTAGAATTAGAGCAAGAACTTCCCTGAAATTTGCTCCAAAAAGAAAGAAGGCTCACGAAAAGAATCGTGCCTTCGCATAAGCATCTACGAGTAAACTTCAATCCCTGAAATCACACTACCAACATGCATAATTCTAAAAAAGAAAAATGAAAAAGAAACCTAACTTACTTTCGTAGGAATCATGGTTGCATTTAGCGTATGCAACAAGCCTTTTAAACCACTTGGTGTCCCAAGTAGACGAGTGTAGTCTCATAAGGGCTTACAGGGAACACACCTACAAAGTTCATTTAAAAACTAATACAAGGTTATTGTGCTTAAAAAGAAAGAAGTGTTACAGAGGATAGTTACGTGGTAACTCCCATTAGGAGTTACGCCGTAATTAGTGCAAAACCTGACAGACACTACAGGAGTGTAGTTACGGCGTAACCATTGCATGGGATTACGCCGTAATTGGTAATGCTCTGAGAAGAACTACTACAAGAAGTATGTTACGGTGTAACCATAAGAATGAGTTAAGCCGTAATTGTGGACAGATCAGGTCCCCGTTCAGCATGCTGCAGCAACTTTCTCCGATTTCCTGCAAAAATGTTAAAAACACAAAACCCAACAGAAATGGAAATAAAACAAATGAAAGGGATAATTCGGGTTGTCTCCCGAAAGAGCACTTTTCTTTATTTACGAGTCTTTAAGTTAGACTCAAAGCCTCGGGACTTTATGGTGGCCTTTGGACTTGGCCAACTTCCTCCATATCCTTCATCAAATTATGTCTGACTCAGGCAACATTTGTAGCGGTGCGGAGATATTCCTTAGTCTCGATCTTCCGAATTTTGCAAAATTTTTCGTCCGGCCCCAAGTGGTATCTAGTAAACTCATACTTTTCAGCTACAATCGATGGCGGCCTTTTATATGGAATGCCAAGAAGTTTGCACCTTTTTTGCTCATATGCTTCATCGTTGGGGTCATTGACCCCATATTCACCCTGTAGTTCAAGGTAATCCAAAATCCCTTTTATATCATCATCGTCGGACTCGGTACCTTTAAACCATTTATCGTCGAGTAAATCTTCCACAAGTACCCGTTTGCATTCCTCTTTCTCTTTGATATCTTCATCCATTACTTCAATTATGTTGTTTGGAACTTCTTCGCTCGGGTCTTCTTTAATCATACATCCTTTCCATATCTTCTCCTTAGTTAACGCATCTACCTTCCCATATTTAATTTTGACCCAATTGTCGAACCCCAAATTGTCTAGCCAAGGAAACTCTGTTCTTTCCGCATCATTGGTTGAGGTCCAATAGAATTCATCTTCCCCAACTCACTCTATACTGCTTCCCCCATTACATTCATCATCACAAGGGTTGCAAGATGCCTAAAAAACTTTTCCAGGTGTTTTTATCTTCTCTCACAAAAGACTTCAAGCTACCTCGTCATTGGTGTCGCTTGAGGGATCCTCCATACAGTAGATATCATCATTTATGGACTCTTTTTGAAAACAATGCTCCTTATAATCAATCTTGAGCTTTCTTAGAAGATTTGGATTAATTTTAGCATCCTCAAATTGTACTGAATACCAATAGTCAGAGGATAAATCTTCGAACTTCACATTATGTCTTTCGAGCTCATGAGGGCATGTCGATTCATCGTCTTTTATATTACTACCCCGTTGCAATATTCGTGGAACGGATTGCATGTAAGCCATGCTCGTGTTGACTCGTCATCAGTGATAATTATCAGAGTGCAACAGTGCATAATAGGTGGTTCCTCCTCTTCTTCGAACGAGAGTTTTGCCAACCTTTCTTCATTAGTATATGCAAGCCACATGTTTTTGTTATCCTTGACCCTTCCATGATCATCTCCTCCGTCGTAAATTTCGTTACGAGGGTTGCACGAGGCCCAAAGATCGTACCATTCACCATTAGATACGGGTATTTTTTTTACACCAGTGATACTTCTTTTTGGATGGGGATTGAGGGCATAAATTAGTATCTTTTGACCATCCGTTAATAACATGCGTCCTTGATTCATCTAACTCGAGAAATTTATCAGACCATGTATCCCGGTTACGCTGTAACTCTGAGGGTTTGTTACGGCGTAACTCACTTCCTTCAAAACCATCAGCATCTTTCTCATCAATTGTTCCGCATTCGCTATCTAACCCCTGGTTACGCTATAACTCATCATAAGTGTTACGGCGTAACTTCACACTGTCGCTGGAATTTTCAGCAGCATCCAAATTGTTGGTGGTAGAGTCAACTTGCAACTTTGCATCTTTATGAGAAAAACGGCCTTGCACACCACCATAGGTTTTGTCTCTTCCGGTTTAGTGTTATTTTTCTTTACCTTTTCACTAAGCTTCTCCACCATTGTTTCTAGGTTTTTTAAGGTTGTGTCGTGATTGGTGAGGCTTCTATTTGTGTTTTCCTGGAAATCTTTTAGCCATTCATCTTGTTCTTTTTGTCTTTGGGCTGAGGCTTCCAGAAATTTTTTAATGGTTTCTTCAATGTTGGGCTTTCTTCCTTCATAAGGCCCGCGGTTGTAATTTCCAGGAGGTCCTCCACGATAGCCATTACTATTATGATTATCCCCATAAAACGGTCGATTTTCTCCATATTTAGCTTCTTCGACTGTGTTATCTTCGTCAATGTGAGGACAACTTTTGGTCAGATGTCCTCCTCCACAGCTTTCGCAACCTACTTGGATGGCATGAACACATTCTCTGAGCTTGAGCATATCCCGACCAAGATTTTCAATTTTGCTGGTGATGGCGGTAATTCCATCAAGATTTCTGCGGAGGTTTCTCTTGCTTTCTCCATCGTGCCACTTTTGGGAATGATCGGCCATTTTTTGGATGGCTTCAATGGCAAGAGTAGGGGTCATGCTCGGAATTGGTCCTTGTTAGTCCTACATTTCTCTTGTAGTTACGTTGATACCTTTGTAAAAGATGTTGACCTTTTGCTGGCGTTTCAGGTCATGAGTTGGACACTTGTAGAGGATATCGTTGTGTGTATCCCAGGCTTGATACAACGTTTCATCGTCATCTTGCTTGAAATTATGGATCTCCATGAGCTGATTAGATATCTTTGACGGAGGACAATATCTTTGGATGAAGTGCTTTTTTAGTATAGCCCATGTATCGACTGCCCTGGCGGGCAATCTTTCGATCCATCTTCTTGCTCCCCCAGTAAGAGTCATGGGGAACACTCGTAGCATAACAACGTCATGAGACACCCCAGGAATGTTGAAAAGGCTTGCAATGTACAAGACATTCTCAACGTGTTCATACGCATCTTCGTCCCTGTTTCCTTAAAAAGGGTTAGCACGAAGCTCCCTCATAAATTGATCTTTAATTTCGAAACGGACATTAGCTCCAATCGCCGGTCTTATGAGCCCCGACCCTTGTTCTTCTCTCATCAACGACAAATATTCCTCAAGAGTGAGGTCATCAATTTTAACAACTTCCATGGTACCTGAAACTTGAAACGAAATCGTGAAAAATAGAGAAAATTTAAAAAAAAAACAGAAATGAAATACTTAACGAAAATCCTAATATAACTCCCCGGCAATGGGGCCAAAAACTTGATGCAGGTTTTACTGACCAGGTTTTAATATTTATAATGTCTCGTTATACCTATGGTCTACCCTAATGCACTAACGGGCAGTGTACCCGATCGTGAGTAGTATAGTATTCGGTAAACCGAGGTCATCCCAAGAGCTATGTGAGCGGATTTTAATTAAGTCTAGGTGTCACAGATTGGTTTTAAGGTTGAAATGATTAATTAACTACTAAAGACAAGAAAATAAGAAAAGCAAGTAAAGGTGAGGGTTGTGATCAATAGAGGAGAAGTGTGCTAACCTAGTTACTCATCCTATCAGGTTAAGTTCACGTTTAATTACTTCCAATTGCTTCAAGTGGGAGTATAGTTTGCTAGAACAACACTTGGTCAGTTCATCCTAACCTATCAGCAAAGGCCTTCCACCCGAGATCAAGCTACTACCCTTGAAAGTCCAGTTGTTTTTAGTCCCCTAAGTTGAGTCATTAAGTTCCGCTACATGCAAGATTCATAACAATGAGTGCCCGGGCGCTAGCATCTTAAACACTCATCCCTAACTTCTTAAGTTCATCCAAACGGTAGGTGATCAGTTGGTCAAATCGCACAAGCGAAGAAGGGTCGTCAGTTGGTCAATTCTTACCCTTCCCACTCAGTCTACCAACTTAGGGTCAGTTGGTCATATCTCCTAAGTAACTAGCCACTACCGCCATTCAAAACTACTGAAACAAGGGTAGCTACCAACAAACTATGCATGCATACACTAGAAACAATTATACGGAAGCAATGTAAACATAAACAAAACAATCACGGATACATAACTAGGCTAGCACCAGAGGTGCTTAGCCGCTCATATTAACTAAATCTATCGATTCAATGTTTAACATATCGAAATACATGAATTGAAAGTAAAGAAATGATAAATTGCTAATGCTTATCGTTAGGAAGTGACTTCTCCCTTGGAGATGGCTCCGTATGCTCCTCAAGATCTTCCTTCAACCTCCTATCCACGTTCTCTGCTTTTGTGTGTGGAGTGAATGATTAGAAATGCAGGATTTTGGGCGGTATTTATAGGCCAGATCTGGTTACCGCGTAACTTAAGTGAGAGTTACGCCGTAACATCCATTTCTTCTTTTTTTGCTCTGGAAAAGCTGGTTACGGCCTAACATCAGGAATGAGTTACGCCGTATCTTCAATAAATCATGGTTACGCCGTATTTGTGGAATTAGTTACGGCATAGCTTGCAACGGCACGGAACATCATTTGACCTAATTAGTTACGGCGTAATCCTAGGAGGGAGTTACGCCGTAATCTTCAGTTTAGTTGGTTTTCTAAGCCACGCTTCTGTTACGGCGTAATGTGAGAGGAGAGTTACGCCGTAACTACTTCAAAACAAGCATACTATCATATATCTTTAATAAACTCTCCAAATCTATGTCTCACAAGCTCTAATGCTCGTAATTTACCTGAAAGTGAAATATAGAGGAAAACAAGCGTAAATCCATATAAATGATATAAAATACGAGCATTATCGGGGGATATTGACACTTAATATTCAGAATTATTTGATGTTATCACATACCTTTACAAATGAAATCATCAAATACTAATAACTTTTCTCATGTGAACTTGAAGGTGAAATCATCAAATACTAATAACCATATACACCTCCATGAAACATATATTAATGTAGAAATAAGAATATTAGCAACTTAATAGGTTTTAGGAAAAATATTTATATTAAATCATCACGATAATAAAATCCAATCCAATTCAAAATTCATTTAGAGTTTAAAAGATCAGAAAACCTACCTTTATAAACATAGCCATATGAAATATCATATGTACATGAGTGTCACACAACCGATATAATTAGTTTCCCGAACAAAGACAATTAATTTATTCATTGTAAAATTATAAGAAGATTAAAAACAATAATTACCTTTTGTATGGTCAATTGCAGAGATGATGGATTGATCAAAAACTGATCCCATCGATAACTAGTTTGATATTAGATTGATGATGATGAAATGGTTGGGGTAGCATATGATTATTTTCGGAAGTGGGTTTTAATTGTGTGATGTGTTGGAAAACTTGTGAATGAGATATTTAGTCTTGAAATACGGGGATTGGAATGGAACTTAATGAAAAGAGAAATGGCTTGCTTACAATTTTCAAAGTTGTAACAACTTAATGGTCTATAATGTCATAAGTATTGCATTTAACTCGATTAATGATCGGCTTAATGAGAGTTAACGACATGTTAATGAGGCATAATGGTTATCATTACACAATAAGTTTCTAGTTGGTAGTATAAGTACCAACCTTGTTGTTCCAATTCAAAAAGGAAGAAGATCATACAACACATGATTAACTATCAATTCCACACCGCACTAACGAGTAGTTTCGTTTTGGTTAAGGAATCATGGTTTGATACAATGAGAATTTCAGGCATGGAGGTCATGTCCGGCAGTACAACGTACTATTCCGATCGTTGTACCCTGGGAAATAGACGCCTAATGGATGGTGAATCTGTTTTAAGGGAAGCATGTCAAACACGTGCCTTGATCACGTTCTTGAATTGGTGATATCTTCTCTTATTTTTCCTTTGATTATTATTTATGTTTGTCACTCTAATTTGTTATCTCTGATTATGGTTAGTTATCCCTACAATCTTAAAACAGATTTTTTTGTTGACACCATAGTTTAATCAGAAAAGAGCTATAAGATGTACCAAAGCACAAAATGTTTGTATATTTAACTGCTTTCATTTGAAAAATCATATGAAAACATCTATGCCGAAACCATGTCTTGGATGGTGTTGATTCACCGGTTTTTTAGAAGAAAAGTGTTTGATTTTTAAAGCATAAATTAACTTGAAAGAATTATGGTTTTGAAAGTGATATTCACATATTTAATGTAAAATTAGAATTCATTGGGTTTATTAAACAATTGTGTCAAGATTAAAATAAGAAAAAGAAAAATTTACATTTGGTACTATTGGTGGTGCTAGTGCTTGTTTCTCGTGTGTTAAAGTTTTATAAGCTTGAGATTATTGCTACAATTTGTTACCAGTTTGTTATTTGTGATCAATTTGAGATGAGTCAACCTTGTGAATTGGCAAGAGATTTATATATGTTACAAATTAGTTATAATAAATTTTTCTGTAATTTTTGTTATAGAGGTTGATCCAAAATAAGTCTAAATTTCCCTTCTTAATTGGGGTTATATATGTGAGAAAATTATATGTATGAACAGGTTGTGTCTAGTTTTTACATATCTTGGTCATGTTCTCATTGAATTTCGGTCTATATGTCAATACCAAGTGTTGTACATAATTTGTATGATAAACATGTTGTTTGCCTAATTTTATTTTAACAAAGGCGGTTTGGATCAACTTTCATAGGTTGTTTCGTGAAGAAATTTTATGCTTATATTATGCATATTTTGAGGCTGTTTGGATAAGCTTTTATGAGTTGTTTCGTGCAAAAATTTTATGGGTTTTTATGCCGAATATAACGTTGTTTGAATCAGCTATTTGAATTCTTTTGTGCAAAAAAAATTATGGTTACTTTATGCAGAATCATAGGTCGTTTGCATCAGCTATCAAAGTGACGTTAAATGGCTATTTGGTAACTGAATTTTTTGTGCACAAAGTGAATTAAAAGGGTTGTTTGGTTCTAAAATGTTTATGCTGAAATTTTGTGGCAAAAGAACTTTTAAAAGGGTGTGCGGTTGCTAAATTTTTTTGCCAAAAGAACTTTTAAAAGGGTGTTTGGTAGCTGAAATTTTAAGCTTTTTGGTGTTGATTTTCTACGCATAAAATACGCCGTTTGGTTGCTGAAAATGGCAGATTTGTTGCTGAAATTTTAAGCTTGTTGGTGCTGCTTTTTTACGCATAAAATAAGCCATTTGGTTGCTGAAAATGGTAGCTTTGTTGCTGAAATTTTAAGCTTTTTGGTGCTGATCTTTCACGCAGAAAATAAGCCTTTTGGTTGCTGAATTTAATGCAGAAAATGGCAGATTGGTTGCTGAAATTTAAACTTTTGAATATTAACTTTAAAAGGCTGAACATAAATAGTCTTGGTGTTGCTTGGTTCGGTGGTACTAGCTTAGTATTATGACAATATACAAATTGCTTGATTTTGTATCGAGTATTGAGAGAGTTTGGATGTTGCAAATATTCAGTAGTGAATTTTGTTGCAAATAATCAAACCAATTGTTATTCTAAATGAAAATAAATTCGAGACTTGTTGTAGCTCATGTTACTAACGGTTTGTCATAGTGAAAGATATGCATAAATGTTAACAATAACCGTTAAGACATACTAGTGAAATGTCAAGAAAGCTCACACATATTGATAACGAAAATTTATGTTGGTTTATGTAACTAACTTGAATGGGTATAATTGTCATTCATAGTGACCTATTGTCCATTATCTTACATCGGACATATTTTGATTTTGAGGAATGATTACATGTTGATATTTGTGATCATAGTCACATAATAAAATTGGGATTACATCTGATTATATGATCTCAAATGAATTTGGATGACATGTTTTATGCGTAGATTTACATAAGTATCGATGTATGGGATCCACCTAAAATATTTGTGGCTTAAGAGAGTGATTGAATCTCATAAGTAATTACGAAAGAATGTTAGTAGCTTAAGCAATGAATAATCAGAATGATGCATCTTGTGTTCATATGCTTAATTCCTTGGTCTATAGCATGCTAGATATGGAATTTGTTAATTATGATATGTAAAATAATTAATGTCAAACATTCAAAGAGTGTATACACAAATCTCAAACTTGTGTAGTGACAAATTACCAAGGTTACTCATGTCATATACTCAAAAAAGTATCTCTTAAATGATATTAACGTTGAAAGGAATAACCCTTTCTACAAAATTCTTGAGATAGGTTCAATGTGGGGGATTTTGGCCCAACTAGAGTTCAAATGACACCAATCAACATCTATTTAAAATAGATATGGCTGTGTTGCCTACTTGAAATACTCATGAATTATTGGGAGAACCGCAGTTTTGGTTTTTTTAGAGCAAAACATAACAACTATTTGATGAGTAAACAATGTTATTAATGAACATTTGATTTCAAATATTGAGTGGCTATGTATACACTCTTGAAATGACCACTATATTTTGGATGTCTTCTAGACATAAAATATAGCTAGGTCATCGCAATAGATAAATTTGGATGAGACAAAATGTCTAAGGTTAATAGAAGATGACACACCAACGCTCCTCTAATGGTAGTTGTATACAATGTGGTAGCCATTAAAGAATTGGCAGAGCTCATATCACAATGTATAATGGTGAGTGAAGACATATTATGTCAATACGACAACTACTCTCAACATGAGTTATTATTTTGACAATGTGAAGTCAAATGATAACAATGGGGATCCGCTAATAAAAGGCTTAAGCAGAGAGTGGGTTGGCAAGTCGTGTGGAGGAATGGGACTAAAGCCCCGGAAAAGTTTATATGAAGGAAAACCTAACCCAGCTGACTGGAGATCCCAAGATCTGGGTTCAATAGGACAACCTAATTGTATAAACCGAGGGAGGTCACTGTGGGGGAGTAATTAATTCTCCATCCATATAAGGGAGTTTGTAAACTTCCTAGTTCATTCCTATAACAGTGACAATATGAGGATAATCTTATCGCTTTTAATGATTCGATTAGATCACCTATGTGAGAGAGAAGTGGGTCGTTAAACGAGAGGAAATGTGTGGGGCGCAATTCCTAAAAGCTTTCGCAGAACCAGGCTAGTGTTCATGACCATAATGAACACAACTATGAGGATTTGACTATGTCGGGAGAGTCCTGTGTGAACTTATATTGTCGTCTATATAAATAGCAGATCAGTTCAAAGACATCGCGTTCTACTGGCAGCTAGTAGGGTAAGTATATTTCATAAGGGAAGGTTCAAAGGGTTACACCTACCTATCCTATGCAGGATTCAACTGTTGAGATTTTCATTGGAAGTGTGTGTGTTTTCGAGTCAATATCTATTCATGTGGGGGATTGTTGGAAAACTTGTGAATGAGATATTTAGTCTCGAAATACGGGGATTGGAATGGAACTTAATGAAAAGAGAAATGGCTTGCTCACAATTTTCAAAGTTGTAACAACAAGTGGTTAATGGTCTATAATGTCATAAGTAACTCAATTAATGATTGGCTTAATGAGAGTTAACGGCATGTTAATGAGGCATAATGGTTATCATTACACAATAAGTTTCTAGTTGGTAGTATAAGTACCAACCTTGTTGTTCCAATTCAAAAAGGAAGAAGATCATACAACACATGATTAACTATCAGTTCTGTGGAAATCTAGAAGGGGGGTTGAATAGTTTTGCCGATTTTAAATTAGTTTCTAAAAACTTTAGATTTGATGTTATGTGAAATCGTATGGATGAAGATAAAGTATAGATCTATGAGTAATGCAAGTAAAGAAAGTAAAGTAAGAGATAGAAATGACACAACCGATTTATAGTGGTTCGGCTAAAAAGACACCTTCCTTGCCCTACTCCACTCCCCATGTCACCTACTCGAGAGTTCAAGCACTATGTCAACAAACTCCTTCAACTTGGCGGAGAAGCCTTCACAACATTGCTTACACCTTTCTCCGATACAAAGCTAAATACCGAGTCCTTAACAGGGAGGACCAAACCAACACGACTATTACACAACAACTATGTGAAATATCAAGTACAAGATCTTTGCTACAGAAATCTTGTGAAGGAACAAATCAATCAAGGACCCCTTGCTTGGATGACTTGTAGAAAGCTCGTAATCTCGCCTTAGAGAAGGACCTATATGAGAATCACAATAGAAAGAAGAACAACTCTCTAGATCAAGTGATCTTTTGTTAGAAGAGTGTAAGAATATATGACAGAGTTAGTAAGAAGAGGGGTGAAGAGAAATGAAGAAATGGCTCTCTATTTATAGGCAAAAACTTGCCACTGTATCACGGATCCCACGGATCCCTCCCTTAAGGGATCCGTCTAGTGTAATACAAGGGATCCGTGGGACGCTCCTCTTGGCCCATAGGTTTTTTGGTTATGGGTCATGGGTCATGGGTTATGGGTTGGTCCATGGGTATTTCATTAGATACAATGTATCTAATAGATGCAATGCATCTAGTCAAATGGATATGGGTCAATACCATGGGTTATGGATATGCTCCATGGGTTGTGGTTTTTACCCATCCTAATAAACTATTACAACAAATGATTTATTACAACAATTTGTATTAAATGACTATGTGTAAATGCTTTACAAAAATAACATGTATCCTTATAATTTAACTTATGATAACATTATATTTGTTATCAACAAAACACAAAGAGATCGATAAATATTAATAAATGTTTTTACGGTTTATTTGTATTAACAATCTCCACCTTTTTGTTGATGACAAAACATAATGTTATGATGAGTAAAACTTAAGATTATATGTATGTTTTGAAAGCCTAAGTTTTACTTCTTCTCCCCTTTTTTGTCGAAACAAAAAGTTACCCCAGCGAAGAAATAAAATGTGGAAAAATAGTCCACGTATCGCTAGCTCCCCCTTGACAATTGCTCCCCCTAGAATGGGGCGTCAAGTGAGAAAAATAAAAAATCCTACAAAGAAAGGGTTAGTAGTAACATGCATAAATAATCTTGTGATTGACGAGAATCAAGATTGGGAGCCAAGGTATGTAAACAAGGCCTTGTAATAAAAACAACAAAATGTAGTGGTATTTATGCCACATACAAGCATGTAAAAGTAAGAACAAGACTTGTTCTTAAAAATGATTCAAAAGAAAATACTAAAAGTAATAAAAATGATTCCTTCCATGCTTGCATAAGGTTATGGATGGAAGTTTTGGTGAGTAATGATGTTGGTGCGATCAAGGATGAGGTTAAGTATCACTCGCATTTCTTCCCTAATCTCTATTGCAATATCCCTAGTAGACTGGCAATGTTCACAATGTAAGTGATGCGGGTAATGAGTGTGGAAGTTTTCCGGGTGACTTTGAGTTGTGAGATGCGGAAGTTATGGTGGAAAAGTTGAAAAATACGGATCAAAGTCCGGAATGTTTGGAAGTGGTGGTGGAAAAGAACCTAGATGTTCTTGTAACACAATGGGAGCTATAGGTGGTGAGGTTTCAAGGTCTTTGAAAATTATGTTTGGAAAAGTGGGAGGTGTCAAAAAGACTAGTTCTTTTTGCTTTGTTTGTTGAGATCCTGTTGGAGTCTTAAGGAGTTCCAAAAGAGTGACCTTAGGTGGTGATGTGATGGGTGATGAAGTTGGTGTACTTCTTGGTGTTGAAGGAGGTGTTATAATGGAAGCATCTTGTGGTGAATGAGTTGTTGGTGATGAACCATTTGATGATGGTAATTTTGCTAAGAAACAAGGCCAGATGCTAATCCGTGCGGTTTTTCTAGATTTGGGTGGTGGTACTTTGGAAGGTGGGAGGGCAAAGTTTTGGATTTCTTGAAAGGGGTTGTTTGCTCTATATGATTCACCTATGTTGGAAGATCTTTTGGGTGACATGATGATGTTTGTTTGTGAAGTTGGGATTTGATGAATATGCAAGCATTTTGGGAATCCTATTTATAGAAAAATAATGCATTGTAATGAATGCTTGACCCAAAATGTGGATTAAAATCTAATGATTAGATATGGATTTAAGGCATGTGATCATGAGAACACAAGCATTAAATAGCATACTCCAAAAAAATAAAAGAAATGATGAAGCTATTGAAGTTTTCATCCAAAGTGAGAAAAATAGAAGATAAAATTAGCTTTTGTCTCACGGATCCTTCCCTTGAGGGATCCGTCCAGCATTAAGGCTGGGATCTGTGGTACTGGTGATTCAGGCAGCTCAAAATTTTCCTTTTGGAAACATTTGTGCCTAGTGTGTGCCTATATGCAAACCATTTAGAGTTGCGGTTATCCCGACTCCTAAAAAGAAAAGAAAAATAAACTAGAAGTGAAAAGCACACTATTATGTGAGATAACCCGAGTGCTCCTAATTCATTGTTGCTTAAATGAGTGTACCCGAAAACACATATTAGTTATGTGTCTTCTTTAGCATTCAAAAGACATGAGATGCAATGAAAACGGGTTTTTACTTTGTATTAATAATAAAAAAGCGATTTGTCCTAGACGTGAGAAATGGCTTTTGTGAAAGTGATACGGGAAGAGGTATCCTTTTAGAAAACATTTTGAAAAGAGGTTTCTATGTGTGAATAAATCGTTTATTCTTTAAAAAAAATATGTATGCAATTACGTGTTTGTAAAATGTACTTATCTTGAAAAATAAGAGAAGGCTATGAGTTATAAGTAAAAAAAAATAAATAAATAAATAAAAAAACTTATCTTGGGTTTTGAAAATTCCCGCATTGCTTGTGAGTTGTGTGTGAAATAGAGATCCTAGACTCAGAAAGAAGAAGGCTAGTGTTTACATACCTTGTAGAGTTTTAAAAGCTAATTACGACGATTGTTCCATGAGACCAAGACCAAGACGAAGTATGTTGAATTGTTCCCGCTTCAACGGTTTGGTGAGGACGTCGGCTATGTTGCCTTCGGATGCTACCTTCTCAATAGAGATGTTCCCCTTTTGAACATTGTCTCTTAAGAAGTGATGACGAATCTCTATATGCTTGGTGCGAGAATGCAATACCGGATTCTTGCTTAAGTCGATGGCACCTTTGTTGTCACATAGGATGGCTATGTCACTTAGATGAATGTCGTAGTCAACTAACGCTTGTTTCATCCATAGTGCTTGTTGGCAAGCTTTGCCGGCGGAGACATATTCGGCTTCGGTTGTTGATATGGCCAATGCAGTTTGCTTTTTTGAGAGCCAAGATGTTAAACAACATCCCATAAAAGTACATACCCCACTTGTACTTTTTCGATCAACATAATGACCTGCATGGTCAGAATCTGCATATACAATTGTTTCTACCCCCTTACCCTTAGGATACCACAATCCTAATTGAGTTGTACCCTTAATGTATCTAAATATCCTTTTGACGGCTTCTAGATGTGATGTTTTAGGATCTTCTTGAAACCTAGCACATAGACAAACACTAAACATGATATCCGGCCGACTAGCCGTGAGGTAGAGAAGACTACCAATCATGCCACGATATTTTGTGTTATCAACGGATTCGCCGTCTTCATCTTTTGTGAGTTTGGTGTCGGATGACATTGGTGTCCTAATTGGTTTTGAATCTTCTAAACCGAATTTCTTTAACATCTCCTTTATGTATTTAGATTGATTAAAGAAGATACCATCTTCTACTTGTTTGATTTGTAGACCAAGAAAGAAACTAAGTTCTCCCATCATACTCATCTCGAACTCGTCATGCATAATTTTAGAGAAATCATCACACATGTCTTGACAAGTAGATCCAAATATAATGTCATCTACATATATTTGAAAGATGATTATATGTGACTCTCTTTTCTTAGTAAAAAGTGTGTTATCAACTAACCCCATGGTGTAGTTGTGTTTTATTAAGAATGACTTGAGTCTATCATACCAAGCTTTTGGAGCTTGTTTAAGACCGTAAAGGGCTTTCTTTAGCTTATACACATGTTTAGGTTTTTCAAAATCGATGAAGCCCGGAGGTTGAGCTACATATACTTCTTCATTAATAAAACCATTTAGAAATGCACTTTTGACATCCATTTGATAAAGCTTAAGATCATTAGCACAAGCATAAGCAAGAAGTATTATTATAGACTCTAATCTAGCCACGGGGGCATAGGTCTCATAAAAGTCTATTCCATCTTGTTGAATATACCCTTGGGCAACGAGTCTAGCTTTGTTTCTAGACACTATACCGTTTGCATCTAACTTGTTTTTATATACCCATTTGGTTCCTATTATGGTTTGATTACTAGGTGGGGGAACGAGTGTCCAAACATCGTTAAAAATAAATTGATTTAATTCTTCTTGCATATCCATTACCCAACTTTCATCTTTTATGGCTTCTTGTGTATTCTTAGGTTCTATGGTTGAGACAAAACAAAATAAGCTACTTTGGTTTTGGACTTGAGACCTTAAGGTTCTTTCATTTAACTTTCCTATGACCTTATCTACGGGGTGATCTTTGGACTCTTTAATATTTATGATTTCATCATTTAAAGGTTTTTCTTCTTCGTTTATCTTTTTCTTTATTACAATAGCTTCACTTTCGACAATCTCGTCATCGACAAGAGGTGGAGTAGGTTTGGGTGGACTTTCATCAAATTTTACGTTTAATGACTCTTCAACCTTCATTATTTCTTTATTTAATATGACGTAATTTTTGCTATTAGGAGAATAACCTAAAAAGATACCTTCGGTTGATTTAGGATCAAATTTTGTAAGGTAATCTTTAGTGTTAAGAAGAAAACATTTGCTACCAAAGACTCTAAAATGATCTAACGTAGGATTTTTGCCTCGAAGTAACTCGTATGGAGTTTTACCTAAGATTGGTCTAATTAAGACTCGATAAAGTATGTACGTTGAAGTATCAACGGCATTGCACCAAAACTTTTGAGGTATGGATTGCTCATTTAGCATTGTGCGACTCATTTCTTGTAGGGTTCTATTCTTTCTTTCAACTACCCCATTCGATTGTGGAGTACGAGGAGCCGAGAAGTTGTGAGTAATACCATTAGCGTCACAAAAGGCTCCAAATTGCACTTGATTATCGACTTCCCTACCATGATCCGTTCTAATAGACACTATAGGACTTCCTAATTGTCTTTGTAGTTTCTTACTTAATATTTCAAAGTAATCGAACGTTTAAGTTTTGTTCTTTAAAAATTTAGTCCATGTGTACCTAGAATAATCATCCACTATAACCAAAGTGTAGTAGTTTCCTCCATAACTTTGGATAGCGGGTGGACAAAATAAATCCATGTGTAGTAACTCTAGACATTTAGTTGTAGACACCATGTTTTTAGCTTTGTGACTAGAATGGACTTGTTTTCCTACGTTACAAGCATCACAAAAGTGATGTTCATATTTTAATTTTGGTAGATCTCTTACTAGATCTTTGGATGATAGCGATTGAAGAAGTCGCATATTGGCATGAACCAATCTTCGATGCCATAAGGTCGAAGTATCATCCATAGAGGTAAGACAAAGTTTGTCTTTAGGTTCATTACCAATTTTAATGACGTAGACTCCATGTTTCCTAATTCCTCTACCTATGGTGATACCATTTTTTAATATCTTACTACCAGTTTCGGTAAAAAGTACATTGTACTTTTTATCACATATTTGTCCTATACTTAAAAGGTTAAAGTTTAGGTTCTCTACGTGACACACATCGTTAATGGTTAGAGATTTGTTAGAAATCGTACCTTTACCGATGATTTTGGTTTTGCTATTTCCAAATACCACATTCCCTCCATTGAAGGATTCATATGTGGAGAATAAATCTTTATTGCCGGTCATGTGTCTCGTGCACCCGCTATCCTTGACCCACTTATCCGGATCTAGGTCGACCTTTAAGCACACCTAGGAAAACAATTAACTCAAAAGTTTGGTCCCCATTTGTTCATGGGTCTATTACTGTTAAACATTCCATTCATGTTAGACATGTATGGATAAGGTGAATATGCGTTCCATGGTGCAAAGTTTTGAAATGGAAAGCCATTTTGCATATTTGGATTCCATCCCATTTGATGGTTACTTCTTGGATAAACGTTATTAGGTCTCCTAGATGTGTTTCGTTTTGAAAATGATAGACCTTTGTTTCTTGAAAAATTTAGATTATATCTTGGGGGTGGTTGTCTAATGGTAACATGAGTTGGTTTCTTCTTATTAACAATAACAAAATCAGTTCTAGAAGAGACAGCTATGTTATTACCACTGTTTACTTCAGCAGACCCACGGATCCCTGGCTGTGTACTAGCCGGTTCCCTTTTTGTGGATCCGTGGGATCCGCCACAACAGTGGTTTGTTTTTCTAGTGCCTTAACGAATTGTGTTTCTTTGTTTTCGCTAGTTGATGCATTAGTTTCCTGAAAACCTAGACCTTTTTGGTTGTTTCCTGTTTTAACACTATCTAATATCATATCTAAAGTGTTAGTGTTCATTCTAGCAATCTTAGAATCTAGATGATCAACTAGTGTTTGAAGTTGAACGCAAAGTTCACATTCGCCACTTGTTATCTTTGCCTTTTCTAGACGTTTTAATTTTGCCTTTAACTCTATGACTTCCTTTTCTAAATGTTGGTTTTGATTTTTAAAAAACTTGTTTTTGTTGATTACTTTTAAACTAATTTTGCAAAGTTTATCATGTTCATTATGCAATGAGTCATCATCTAATGATGAGCTACTATAGTATTCGTGACATACCTCGTCATTTGCCACGAGAGAAATTTCTTCGTCCTCCTCCTCGCTCATTCCCCATGAGCCGCTCACGAATGCCTTTTGATCATCACGTTTGGGGCACTTACTAATAAAGTGGTTTGGGTCCCTACATTTAAAGCAAGCACGATCATCCCCTGGCTTTTCGTCCTCTTTGCTTTTCTGGAATCCTTTCTTGTCGTCATACGGTTGTTTGACGTATCTTCCCTCCCTTCTAAATAACTTTTTGAAGTCCCTTACTGCCATGGCATACTCCTCGTCATCACTATCCGAAGAGGAGTTCTCTTCATCACTTGAGACCTTCTTGGCTTTGAGGGCAAGAGATTTGTGTTTCTCTTTCACTTTTGAGGGTTCGGAATCTTTAGCAAGGACAAGCACATAGACCTTTAACTTGCCTATAAGTTCATCAAGGGTGAGGATTGTCATATATTTTGACTCTTCGATTGCCGTCACCTTAGATCTCCACTTGGATGGAAGTGCCCTTAGATATCTCCTAACATGGGTACTGGTAGAAAAAGATTCATCAAGTGCTTGTAAAGATGTAATAATAGTATTAAAATTAGCAAAAGAATGATCTATAGTTTCCTCATCCGATATTGAAAATTGTTCATATTGTTGAACATATAAATCTATTTTATTATTTTTCACTTGTTGATTACCTTGATGAGTTACAACTAAAGAGTTCCAAATTTCTTTAGAGGTTTTGAGCATGGAGATTCTTTCGAATTCCTTTTTGGGTAAAGCATTATACAAAACCATTTTAGCTTCACTATTTTTGGAAAGCTTTTTCTTAATTTCATCGGTGAGTTTATATAAGGTATGTTAACTAAAATTCCATTTTCATCTTTTGTGGTGGCTTCAAAATCGCCTTCAACAATGATGTACCAAAGATCAATATCTTTAGACTTCACATACGTTTCGAATCTATTTTTCCAATATATAAAGCCATTAGTTTCAAGTAGTGGAGGTCGTTGCATGGATTGCCCTTCCTTGTAATTTTCAGAACCCATAGTGATCGAAAAGTTTTTAAAATACGGTTTACTTTAAAACTTTTATAAACTTAGCTCTTGATGCCAATTGTGAAAAACTAGAAGGGGGGGGGGGGTTGAATAGTTTTGCCGATTCTAAATTAGTTTCTAAAAACTTTAGATTCGATGTTATGTGAAATCGTATGGATGAAGATAAAGTATAGATCTAAGAGTAATGCAAGTAAAAAAAGTAAAGTAAGGGATAGAAATGACACAACCGATATATAGTGGTTCGGCTACAAGGACACCTTCCTTGCCCTACTCCACTCTCTGAGTCACCTACTCGAGAGTTCAAGCACTATGTCAACAAACTCCTTCAACTTGGCGGAGAAGCCTTCACAACGTTGCTTACACCTTTTCCGGTACAAAGCTAAATACCGAGTCCTTAACACGGAGGACCAAACCAACACGACTATTACACAACAACTATGTGAAATATCAAGTACAAGATCTTTGCTACAGAAATCTTGTGAAGGAACAAATCAATCAAGGACCCCTTGCTTGGATGACTTGTAAAAAGCTCGTGATCTCGCCTTAGAGAAGGACCTATATGAGAATCATAATAGAAAGAAAAACAACTCTCTAAATCAAGTGATCTTTTGTTAGAAGAGTGTAAGAATATATGAGAAAGTTAGTAAGAAGAGGGGTGAAGAGAAATGAAGAAATGACTCTCTATTTATAGGCAAAAACTTGCCACTGTAGCACGGATCCCACATATCCCTCCCTTAAAGGATCCGACTAGTGTAATACAAGGGATCCGTGAGACGCTCCTCTTTGCCCATGGGTTTTTTGGTTATGGGTCATGGGTCATGGGTTATGGGTTATGGGTTATGGGTTGGTCCATGGGTATTTCATTAGATACAATGTATCTAATAGATGCAATGTATCTAATAGATGCAATGCATCTAGTCAAATGGATATGGGTCAATACCATGGGTTATGGATATACTCCATGGGTTGTGTTTTTACCCATCCTAATAAACTATTATAACAAATGATTTATTACAACAATTTGTATTAAATGACTATGTGTAAATGCTTTACAAAAATAACATGTATCCTTATAATTTAACTTATGATAATATTATATTTGTTATCAACAAAACAAAAAGAGATCGCTAAATATTAATAAACGTTTTTACGGTTTATTTGTATTAACAAGTTCCATACCACACTAACGAGTAGTTTCGTTTTGGTTAAGGAATCATGGTTTGATACAATGAAAATTTCAAGCATGGAGGTCATGTCCGGCAGTACAACGTACTGTTCCGATCGTTGTAACTTGGGAAATAGATGCCTAATGGACGACGAATCCGTTTTAAGGGAAACGTGTCAAACACGTGCCTCGATCACGTTCTTGAATCGGTGATATCTTCTCTTATTTTCCTTTGATTATTATTTATGTTCGTCACTTTAATTTGTTATCTCTGATTATGGTTAGTTATCCCTACATGATGTTGATTGAGAGTACAAAAGTTTGAATAATTGCGGATGTATTTAATCGAATGTTACAGATTGAGATAGTATTATTGTATAGATTAGGCATTGAAGATAAAATTAATTGTAATCCGAATGTGTAGGGGTTCTGTTATGTTTACTTGATAAGATTGAAGATGGGAATGTTTTGGAATGAATACCAAACTGGAAAGAAGATTTTGCAACACAAAATGTGGATTGCTCCACTGGTTGAGTCGTTTGTGTGTGGACATCCACAGCAGAGTTCGAACCTTGCAAGTTACAATTATTTTAACTTATATAAACCGGAATAGTGCCATGTAAGCATTTCCACCTCATCAAATGATGCGCCAGGTCAACATTAATGACGTGTCATATGTAGTCTCATATATATGTATAGATTCCACCGTAATAACCTTAACAATAAAAGCATATTATAAGGTAGATTCCACCTTGATTTAGGATTAGTTGTTGCAGATATATAAATATATGATATTACAATCCAACTGGAAGTCGAACTCTATTTCCTACAAGAAAAACATCGTATCGTCATTCTCTCTATATATATCACGCCCTCTACTTCACATTCTATAACCAAAAAGTGTAATTGTTTTGTTAAGTTTTATGGCGTGGATGCTGTAGTTCATCTGGTGATATCGAGGTATATATGATCCAAACTTAACACATCTTGATTATTTTAAAATAGGTATGATCGTTTTGATATGTTGTGGTTTATGAGCTAACATGTTTGCATTGGAGATATTATATATGAACTATAATGCATGCATGCATTCTTATTATATGCGTTTTTTTTTCATGTGGATCGGAGTAACATGTTTTATTTTATTGATGGTGATTTTTGAGATTATGATTGTTGATTTGTATGTGTTTTTATTAAAGAGATAGACAACTTATTTGATATTGTATTTTACCTCAATACATCATGGTAAAACTTAATTAAAAAAATACGATTAAGAAACCTTCTTTTACGATATTAATTTATGTGTTTCCTCTATGCAAATTAACATAGTTAGCTTTTTTATTGGTGTTTTTTTGACACAAAGGTTGTAGATTCTATATGGGGTTTTAGAAAAGAAAGACATGATTAGCATTATTATTTTAAATGCATCTTGTTAAGCTTGATCTATACGTGCCCCTTCAAATTTATTTGAGATAGTTTTCTTCTATGCTGAAATGCACTTGTACAAAAACAACTGAGCTAATTGCATGCATGTTTTTCTTTGTTGCAGCGAAAGAAAGACTAAACAATGGCATCAAACAAAAATTTACGTGTTCTTAACGTACTCGACGGAGCGAAGACACAATGGTACCACTTCACTGCAGTCATTATTGCTGGAATGGGGTTTTTCACTGATGCTTACGACCTCTTTTGTATCTCTTTGGTTACCAAAATGCTAGGCCGTATCTACTACCATAAACCTGGCTCTCCAAAGCCCGGAAGCCTTCCTCCAGAAGTCTCAGCAGCTGTGAATGGTGTTGCACTTGTTGGGACCTTAGCGGGCCAATTATTTTTTGGATGGCTTGGTGATAAGCTAGGAAGAAAAAAAGTTTATGGTATTACACTCATGCTCATGTGTATTTGCTCCATTGCTTCGGGTTTATCCTTTGGGAGTAGCCCGAAGTCGGTTATGGCCACACTTTGTTTTTTCCGGTTTTGGCTTGGGTTTGGGATCGGTGGTGATTACCCGTTGTCGGCAACAATTATGTCTGAATACTCTAATAAAAAAACCCGAGGGGCATTTATCGCGGCTGTCTTTGCAATGCAAGGGTTTGGGATTTTAGGTGGTGGGTTTTTCGCGATGATTTTGTCAAAGATTTTTGATAATAAGTTCAAGGCTCCAACGTATGAGGTTGATCCTTTGGGGTCCACGGTTCCTGAAGCGGATTATGTTTGGAGGATTATCTTGATGGTCGGGTCGCTTCCAGCAATAGCAACATATTATTGGAGGATGAAAATGCCTGAAACCGCGCGGTACACAGCATTAGTGGCGAAAGATGCTAAGCAAGCTGCAAGTGACATGTCAAAAGTGTTGCAGATGGAGATCAAACCCGAGCAAGTAGTGGAAAAATCGGGTAATAGTTTTGGGCTTTTTAGTAAGGAGTTTATGAAGCGACACGGGTGGCATTTACTTGGAACGGCGAGTACATGGTTCTTACTTGATATCGCCTATTATAGTCAAAATTTGTTTCAAAAGGACATCTTCAGCGCGATCGGGTGGATCCCAGCAGCAAAAAAGATGAATGCCATTCACGAGGTCTACAGAATTGCTAGAGCGCAAACTTTAATCGCACTTTGCAGCACTGTTCCCGGATACTGGTTTACAGTCTTTCTGATTGATAGGATTGGACGTTTCAAGATTCAGCTACTCGGGTTTTCAATGATGACAATTTTTATGTTTGCATTAGCGTTCCCTTACAACCATTGGACTCTCCCTGAAAACAATATCGGGTTTGTGGTATTGTACTCGTTGACATTCTTTTTTGCTAATTTTGGGCCAAATGCCACAACTTTTGTGGTTCCAGCTGAAATTTTTCCAGCCAGGCTTCGATCTACTTGTCATGGGATCTCTGCTGCATCAGGTAAACTAGGAGCAATTGTGGGTGCATTCGGGTTTTTATATTTGGCTCAAAATAAAGATCCGGCTAAGGCAGATGCAGGGTATCCTGCTGGTATTGGTGTCAAGAACGTGCTGATAGTGTTGGGGGTGATCAATCTTTTGGGATTCTTTTTTACGTTTCTGGTGCCTGAATCAAAAGGAAAGTCGCTTGAAGAAATGTCAGGTGAGAATGAGGAGGAGGAGGAGGAGGAGAAGCCTAATGAGTCACCGGTTTGATTGAAGTTTTAATTCCTTACATGTTTACGTTAGTAGGATCAAGATATTAGGGATCATAGTCTTGCTACTTGTTTGGTTTTCTTTCTGAATTTTGTTAGGATTTGCTTCACCTTTTCTAGGTTTTCAAATATGTAAACTTCATGACATGGTATTATGCTAAAAAATTTAGGACTTTTATTTAATTTTATATGTGTTTCCACTTTTCTACTGTGTTATATAATACATAAATATAACATAACATAATTTGATTATGTTATAATAAGTCATGTCAAATAAGTCTTGTTTGCTAACTTGCTCGCTGAAGTTTAATATATATTCTTGAATGAGGAATCAAGAGTTTTTATGGGCTTGCCATATAGTCTAAGCAACAAAGGGTTAGTACCAAGCAGATATACACAGATTTATTTTGTCATTGGATTTCACTTTACATAAATATATGCTATTTTGATTCGAACAATTTGGAAGTAAAAAGTAACAAAGAAGATTCCAATAAAAGGGATATCATCAGTTTGAAAATTAGTAAATCAACACAACCACTTTGGTTTAGATATCCAATTTCGTTTACAACTCAGTCATTGCTATGACTGGCATGTTGGTGGTTATGATTGTATAAGCATTACTGACTGTGGAGTTAGGAAGGCTTATCACGTATTGTGTACCACGTTTGCTCAATCCACAGGTTTATGGGTTGCTGGTCTTATGTTTGTAGTAATGCAGTTTTTGACCTGAAACCATCGTGCATATGCGTGTGCTGGTTTAGTTCTTATCTGGTGAATATTTCAACTAAGGTTAGGTTCAGGACATGTTTGACTGCAAATTTATATGGGACTTTGAGCAGCGTTCAGTTGTCTTAGTAATGCTAGGGATTACTTAGCATGTTACAGCTTTCAGTATACTAGTTTGCACCACGGAGGTTGTTGACTCGTGTTGAGTGTCATGCTACATATCTCCAATGGGCTGCTTAATTGGTACATCTTCTTGGTTGCTGATAGTGCTGCAATTATATTTTTAAAATTCAATTTTTATTGCCTCAAATTGCTGCTTGTTCTGCTGTCCTTTTGATTGGCTTATTGGCAGTTTTGTTTCAGAGGATTATTTCTGCGGATTTAGTGCTTTACACATCATATAATGCTCTTGCAGGTCATTGCGATCAAAAGTATTGCATGTGTACTATTTTGCTGTGGTATTTCTTTGAACTACCTATTTTGCTGTGGTTAATGGCCTAATCAATATTTTCAAACCCGGGTCGACCCGGCCGGTTCAACCGGTCGGACCGGTGCCCGGGCACAAAAACGGGTCAATAAAACCCGGGTTTTTAAAACCGGGTTAACCGGTTAGACCCGCTGGGTTTTGAGTGACCCGGGTCAACCCGGGTCTTGAAACTCTGTCGGGTTTGATTTTTTTCAATTTTTTTTAATAAAAACCAGGTTAACCCGGTCAGAAAAAATAAAAAAATAATAAATGAAAAACCGAGTTGACCCCGCGGTCGAACCGGTGCCCGGTGACTCGACCGGGTCGATTAAAAACCCGGTTTTTAAAATATCAGGCCTAATATTGTTTGTTCTATTTGAGATTGACCATTAACAATATGAAGTCTACCTGATTCTATGTTATCTCTCATCTAGTTGGTACATGGTTGGATCTTGTTTTAATGTTTAATGTTTAATATTTAAAGTTGAAAATTCTGCTTGTTAGTAGTAATATATAATGGGTAAATTTTAAACAAAACATATATATTAAACGGAAAAGTATTAAGTAGTGTCACGTTATAATTTCACCGTAATAATACACACAATAGAAGTTATTAAATATTTATGTTAGATAAAAAAAAGTTATCAAAAGTTTGTATGTAAAATAAAGAAGAGAAAAAAAAAAAAAAAAAAAAAAAAAAAAAAAAAAAAAAAAAAAGTTTAATAAATGATGCGCAAAAAAAAAGAATATAGTGCTTAGTTAAATACATTTAGAGCTTGGATAAGAGATTAGACATGAAAAGTAATCTTTGGTATAGAAGTGTGTCTCGCATGTGGGAGTGATCTCCAAATATAATGCCTTGTGTAATCCCTAGCAAGGCATGTGGGATTTGAAAATACAGTAAAACCTCTATAAATTAATATTCGATAAATTAATAAACTCAATAAAGCTAATAATTTGTCCGGTCCCAACTTGGGACCAGTGCAAATTTGAACCCCAATCGATAAAATAATAAGATAATAATTTTTTTGTAACCCCAGTGTATATATATTAGTCCTAACGAAACTATAAATTAATAATCACTAAAAAATTCCATAATATATATTATATATGTTTGATACACTTCAAAATTATAAGATTGTTTAGTAAAAAATGAATCTATAGTCATTTGTTTTTTGTTGAACTTCAAATCTATATTGATTTCATCTTTAGATCTCCCTATTGCACTCAAGAGATTGGGGCGTTGTCTTCTCATATTGGAACAAAAAGTTGTGAAGAGTTATTGCTGCTTGTAATGCTTCTTTTTGAGTGACTGGTTCCAAAGCTATTAAATCATCCTCAACTTCATCATCAACCGGATATTGAATGGTATCCGCCACAATTTCTTCAATTCCTTAAACCACATAACATTCATTATTTTCACCAGGATAATCTAGCAAGTGATTCATATCCATTTTGTGCTGATAATGCATACCCGTAATTAACCATCTTTAAATTAATAATTTATTAATTTATCGATAAAATAATATCTCGCTAAATTAATAAAATATGTCGGTCCCAACACCATTAATTTATAGAGTTTTTACTGTACTTTGCTTCTTAAAAAAAAATAAAGGTCGGTCATCGACCATGGCAATTTGATCGTGTCTGGTCGTCGGGGAGAGAAAGCTGATGTGACACCTGATGATCTGGGTCACGAGTGTGCCCAGCCTAAGAGAGCTATGTGTGGTGTTATACCAATAACTCTTATTGGTGTGTTATTTTAACGTCACCTCATAACTTTTTTAATAATATATCAATTACTAAAACACTCTCTTTAGCATAAAAACCAATACGGAAGTAACATTTATTGGGGGCATGTGGGTCCAACAAAAATACTCACTCACCCACAAAAAATAAAATAAAATGAAATGAATAATGACACATGTTGTTCCAACAACACAGGAGGAATAACACACCAATGACATCAAAGAACGGTGCACCAATAACACTTATTCATGTGTTATTGGTTGATTTTTTGGTGCACCAATAACCAGGGGCGGACTTAGAATTTTCAAGAGGGTGTTGCATAAAAGAATTGATAAGCTAACTTAAGTTCACCCGTAAAAAATGAAAGTAGCAAAAAAAGTTATTGGATGTTGCACATACCAAAAAACGACGATTTTGAAACTTTTTTACACTTCGTGACTTAAAATCGGGTGTAGCCCGTGCCACACCCGACACCCATGTAGGTCCGTCCATGCCAATAACGCGTATCCAACCTCCATACTATTCACTCTAAAACAGATGTTGTGTTCTTAAATTATGCACACATGAATAATTTGTTGTGTCACTAGTGAAGGGTTTAAAAAGTTTTTCTATATCCACAAAATGTATATAAAAGCATTTACAAAATTGAGTTAGTTACGTGTGATTCTTTTACTGTAATTTCTCTTTCTTAGTTTTTATTATCCCAATCATATATAGCCAACTTAATTTTGTAGATGTTTTTTTTGTAAATTTTGTGAATATAAACAAAACTGGATATTAAATGGCACTTAATAAAAAACCTAAGAGGCATACTTAAAGAGTGTTTGTTTAAGCTTATATCGCTTATGAGCTTATTTGATTTCGACTTCTAATTTTTCAATTTATTTTGAGACTTATAGAATAATAAACTTATACAAGCCAGTCTTAAAATAAGCCAAAATATTATAAAACACAAATAAGCTCTGAGCCTCACATATAAAAAAAGCACCGGAGGAATTTGTTTTGTTCCGGTAATCTAATCCAATAGTTATACCCACCGGCGGCACGCCATGAATTTACTGGTTCGTCATCTCTTCCATTCAAATTCACATCCTTTTAATTATTCCATTTACAAATTGTTGAGTTTTATTTTATATTGCAGGACAAGATAAATTTTCTAAACAAAGGAGCTGGAACTCCGTCTCAGGAAACTGTCGCTGTTCCTTTCTCGGTGTCGTGGACAGAAACTTCAGACACCGTTTCCCGACACTTTCACTTTCATCCTGACGGCCAACTTTCTGTCAGTGTTTCTAATTTGTAGTTTACTTTAATTGTTGTTTATTAAACTGAACTTAGTAATGGAATGTGAGAATTCTTCATAGGGGGTGTTTCGGAAATGCTTATCCAAAACAACTGTTTGAGTGCTTATCTGCTTATTTTTAAGAATATAAGCAGTTTGGTAATAAACTGTTTATTTGTATTGTGATGGCTTGAAAAAAATGAAAGTTGGTACTGATTTATTCTTAAGCGGTATTAAGAAAATGAGCACTTTAAAATTTGCATTCCTAAAAATTGCTTCTATGAGCAATGCGGTTAAATAGTCGTTTTATTGGTGTTTGCAATTGGTTATCTAGCTGTTTGAATGTGATTATGTTGTAAAGGAATAAGCAGTTATAAGCAAAGCAAGTTATCATAAGCAATTCCAAACACCCCCCAAAAAAGAAATCACACCCTGTTTTCAAGGTTTGTTTTTGATTCGGGATGATTGAATAAGTTGGGAAATTGTTGTATAGGTGAAGGTGCTTAATGATTCAAGACCAATTATACATAAAGTATCCGAGTCCTTTGTCAATACCTTTTTCCCTTCTGGGTATCCATATAGGTGAGCTCTCAAAACCCGATTTCATTTCATTTTGAATGTGGCTACGTGATAGGGAGTATTCAGATCAGATTATCAACTGTAATAAAACGGGATGCTCGAGATAATCAGAATTTGTTACATTGTACTTGAGTATTAGGAACGACACTCTGCGTCACTTATTTTAAAACTAACAGTCTAACACCCTTGCAGTGTCAATGAAGGGTATCTCAGATACACACAATTTCGAGCATTACAACACTTCTCAAGTGCAGCATTATCGGTGTTATCAACTCAGGTTTTCGTTTGATACTAAATACCATTACATAGTTCAATTTTAGTAAAATCTTGTGATTCTTTAGAAGTGCGAATTGGGGTTAACTGATAGATGTTACTCCTTTGCAGTCACTGTTATATGCTGCAGGATTAAGACCTACTCCAGCACAAGCAACTGCCGCTAGTTGGGTGAGAATGTGAGCTCTTAATAAATGCCAAAGCAACCACACGCTTCAGAAACATCTAATTGATTCTGTTGGTGTCGAACAGATAATTAAAGACGGTATGCAGTATGTGGGAAAGCTAATATGTAGCAATTTAGGTGCAAGAATGGATTCTGAGCCCAAACGGTGGCGTGTTTTTGGTTTGAATCGTTCTGATAAATACGTGTTCTTCCTTATTTTTATTTACATTGTTGCTGGAATATTTATTTGCTTTTTTGTTTGTAGCCGATGTATTATATGATGCGGGAACTGGTTTAGAAGTACTCTCCCCATTATGCCCACAGTTATTTCTTGAAATGGCTGGACTAGGAAATTTTGCAAAGGTATAATGCTCGTTAAATATCCTGTTTATGGGTTTGCTAAAAATTATAATGTTTGGTGGTGTTTGCCATTCTGTTTTGAAAAGTGATTATGCGAATTGGAATAATTTGATTCTGATAATCTGCTGTAACTAAGTGAGCCGCTAGAGACAGTGTTTGGATGTGCTTCTGTTGTTATTTTGTGATGATCAGTATATTATCTGTTTAGGATTGGTCAAATTCTGATTGTTTTAATATTTGCATGTATAATGACCTAAAATTATAGGATAATTTGAATCAGTTTTGTTGCTGGTAATCGTAAACTGATTATATGACCCCTAATAATGAGAGACTCAGTTTCGCTATCCCAAAACTGATACTCAGCTACTTAAAAACGCACAAAATTTATAACCGTTTTCAAATACAATAGTAGAAAATTCCCTTGGTAAGTTTTGTTGCTTGGTTATATTTTTTTTGTTAATTTAACAGGGAATGGCGACGGTTGCTGCAAGAGCAACAAGATTGCCAATATATTCTTCATTTGCCAAAGAGGGCAATCTTAGTGACTTATATGCAAAAGGAGAGGCGATATCAACTGTATTTAATGTGTTTGGATTAGGTGCAGGGATCCAATTGGTTTCTACAGTTTGTCAATCGATGCAAGGAAAGGTACAAATTTTTGCTATAACTCAGTTCTCTCATTTCACGTAAGCTTTTAGTATTCTAATCTTTATTGTTTTGTTGCAGATGGTTGTGGGATCTATGCTTTCTATAATACACGTTTATAGTACATATGAAGAAATGAGAGCTGCTCCTATCAACACGTTAAATCCACAACGAACTGCAATGATCATAGAGGACTTCTTAAAGGTTGGTAAACGAGTAGACAAATTTTGCTCTAACTACTTCACTGGTGCCAAAAGTATATAACATTATTACTCTCTGTCCAAGCAAATGCAACATTAGTTAATATAAGTATTATAAAATATCCTTAGTTTATGACAAAATAGAGAATTCCCTTGTGCAAGACTAGATTTGTATTTATTATGTTATGGTTATGACGCCTAATAGACCAAAAAACAAGTTTGCTTGAGATGGTTGATGAAAGTATTAGACTAGTTAAATATCAAAATGTCATTTAATGATAAAAAATATAGATATCTTGTAGTTATTCGATTAGAACCTTGTAAAAGTATTGCACTTCTTTTTCAAATGGTTATATATTGTAAAATGGGCTGGACTGACATGTTACTCTATCTGTTAGATCCATTCTCGTTGTAGCCAAAGCTTTTTTATTATTCTTTTTTTGTTTTGTTATTGAATAAACATAACACTTATCGACCGATTTTCAGTCAGGAAAGGTATCAAGCCCGGCAGACCTGAGATACAAAGAAGATCTTCTGTTTCCAGGGAGAGTGATAAAAGAAGCGGGAAATGTCAAAGTGGGCCGAGATTTGCACAAAGCTATGAAGCCTTCAAGACTTAAACAACTGAAAGAAATATTTCCAGACGAAAAGTTTGTTTTAAATTTTGGAAACAGAACGACAGACATGGTGTTGGAGCAGAATGCTAGCGGTGAAGATGCTTTACGAGGGTGGCTATTGGCCGCCTATGCCTCACCGTCAGCCAACCCGGAGGTTGAAGAGTTGGAAGAAGCATATGAAAAGATGAATATGGTGATGCCTACATTGTTGTCTGAACTTCAGGCAAAAGGGTGGCATACTGATCGTTTCCTAGATGGAAGAGGTAGCCGCTATGGTTTCTAGTATTTGTTTCTTTACGAGCTTTATGTTGTAATTAGTTTATCCCCATATATGCGTATCTTTGGCAGAATGTTGAACGCGACTATGAATTTTTTGCAAGTCGTGAGGGAATAGGGATAAATGTGATTACAGGTGTTAATACGGAATCCGTAGGGTAGCATCAGGTTCATGTTGAAAGAAGTCAGGCCAGGATGACCCTTAAAGAATTTTTGCTCCGTATTCTATTAATGATTATTGTGATATTGTTCTCATACATTCATACATTCATACAACAATGTCATTATAGTACCATAATAACTCGCATCTTTTGAAAACAGTTTTGGAGGTTGCACATCTTAAAAAGCAGACTTTGAACAGATCAAAACCTGTCTTTTCTTGTTCAACTCATATGGCCTTTTAACTTTTCGACGAATTTATTGATTTGGCTAGTTTAAACTGATTGTGATACAACATACGCTACAATTGAACCCTGTCATTAGTGAATCAGACAGTTAATTGATTACACAAACGAAGTCATTAACAAGTAATTAAAGAGATGGTCTAGAATTTTAGATGATTCAGAAGGATTCAAGCTAGCTTGAATGGCTCAAAACTAGGCTTGAGAAACTTTGTGTTTCATTATTTAACGAATAAAGTCGAGCGTTAAAACCATACCTAGTATACCAAAACTGATTTTAGTTCGGCTCATAGATATCAACTATAACCAAGTTAATCTTGATTGAAGCACAATATGCATTTGAGCACCAACTCGACCAAATTCATCTTGTTCCCAGAAGCAGAAACAATGACACCCAAGAGCCAAGTAATTAGTTTTGCAACATGACCACAAAACTTTACAAATTAAACATAAGAAAAGGGTTGCAGGTTCCATTATTTATTCGAACAAGCATCATAACAAAACGACTTCTTTCTTTTTTACATGAAAGTCAATGCTACTCAACAACATGCTACAACTTTTATTTTTAGGAAACTCGACCAACCAGCAGCAACCTAAAGCCTCTACACTCGGCCAGTAGCATAAGGGATTGTGCTAGGGCTCAACAACACAGTTTCGTCCCTGCTGTACTTAAGTTGTTGTGCCTCTTCACTCGACATCTGGTATCCGTTTGTTAAGACAGCCAAAGGCAATGCCCTCATGGTAGATGTCCTCCCAGCCAAGGTGTTGATCATTGTATTGTCGTTGGTCCTGAATGAGATCCAGCTGCATCCTTGTTGGCCAGCTTGTTTCACCACCGCAAAATTCTGTGGGACCACCACCAACTGTCGTTCACGGACTTGGTCGTTGAAGACTGATTGACCTTGGTCATTCACTATCTGAATTCTCATGTTCCCGTTTGTCACATAGATTATGCTGTGGGCATTCATTATCCAGTGTGGTGCCACTATTCCATGCTGCAAATGATTACCAAAAACTTTAGTTATGTTCGTGAAGTGAACCCTTGACAAAGCAAATGTACTTAGTGACACAATGAAAGTTTTCACTATCTGAATCTTAGTGACACTTGCTATGAAGAAAGTTTAATCGATGAAAGCTTAAAAACATATTACCACTCTTTGTGTGTCACTATATATAGGTCATTACAGACCACACTTTAACTTATACCTTTTTAATGTGCAGGTGAAACAATTGAGATTATTTGCTTTCAGCAATACTTTTTCGTCGAAAACATTCTTTACTTTTAGCATTAATTACCTTTTCGACTAAAAAACTTTTTCTATGTGTCACTAATCTACAGTTATCTTGTAGTGTGAGATAATATTTCGCATAAACTACCAATTTCAATTTGAACAATATATTTCATGTAACTTACACTCTTGAGAACACCACGCTCGGCACTGAGTTGCAAAAGCTGAAGAATGGGGAACTTGAAGCTGTTTAGATGTGTGCAGTGTCCAGCTTGTGGGTTGTAGAAATCGGCTTTGGAAACATCATCGATGTTCTCACGGAGCTTCATCGAGCAAATGGTTTCTTCCAAACCGTTGGCTGGGCCACGACCACCATGTTGCTGCTGTCCTTGCTGTTCACGGCTCATCATTGGGCTGACAAACTTGAGGCCTCTTTCCACCATGACAATGTGCCCCCTCTGGTCATTTTCGCATTTTAGCATCTGTGAGGTCTCTTGGTCGACATTAAATGCCTCTGCAAGAAATTCGACATCGAATCCTTGGAAGATGTTGTTGGAACCCTTCTGTTGTGATCCGCCTTGTTGACCCCTTCCCCATGTCCTGATTGGTTGTTGTTGGAAAATATAATCTAGTTTTATCAAACTTATGAAGCTTCAGGGTTTGTTTGGTAAATATTATTAGTTATATTTTCTAACTTCTAATGTTTGGTTGGTGTTTGTAAGTTTCTTATTGTGCAGGGTGTTAAAGGTAAATATCCTGGCTATATAAAGTGAAGTTTCCAGCTAGGGTTTAATATCGTTTTTATCTCTCAAGTTTCTCACATACAAAAGTTTATATAGTTTCTTGGTTTCTGGTTTCTGGGTTGTTAAGTTGAGATCATCTTGATCTTGCATTGTTTCTGGTATATTGGTTTAGAGAGTGAGTGTTGTATCACTGTTACACCTTTGTAGAGGGATAACAGATTTGTGTTTGTATTGTACTTGATAAGCATCCGTTTGGGGACTTATCTTCAGTGTTTATTGTTATAATAAAAGTATCACCAAGGGGTGGTTGGTTGGGTGATTAGTATTCGTGTGTTTTGGTACCATTTTAACATGGTATCAGAGCCAGGTTCTAATCTGTTGATTTGATTGGTTTCTTGTGGTTCTTGACGACTCAATTGGTGATTCTTGGATTGATTGAATTTTAGGGTTTTTTTCTTGAAACCCTAGAATTTGGGGGTTTTTTATTCTGGTTTGTTTCTGAGAAATTAAAGTTGATTGGAGGGTTTTTCTTGTGCTAATTGGTGATTCTTGGTTGATGTTCTTGAAACCCTAAATTTCTGATTTGGGGATTCTTGGAGATCTTGTGATCTGGGGTGTTCTTGGCCCTAGTTCTTGGTTAATTCCGCTGCGTATTCTTATTAGCTCTGTAAGTGAACCTTCTTCTCTTAAGATTAACTGGTTTAGAGTCTAGGGGGTGCAAACAGGTTGGTTAACTTCTTGATCTGCCACCGTGAGTGGTACGAATACCTGCTCTGGCCAACCTCAGTCCTCTGGGCTTTATTCAAGTTCGTCTTGGGTGTGAGTTCATAGTTTTAGTTTTGTTCTTTGTTGTGTCTAAGTCGCTGGTGGATAGGATTTGGGCAGTCTTGGAAGTTGAGTTTGTTTGGTTTGATTATTGGTTGTTATCTGTTGTTTGTTTGGTTTGTTTAGTCTGTTTTAGTGTTTTTGACTGTTTTTTGTTTGGTTTCTTGTTATTTCTTTGTATTGCTATTATGATCAGTAGTTTAGATCAGAGCAACCCTCTGCATCTCCATCCTAATGACTCTAATTGTGCTTCTATTGTTACTCTTAAACTAAGTGGTGTTGAAAATTATCGAATATGGGCTAGTTCTATAAAATTGGCTATTCAGATTAAAAATAAAATGGGTTTTTTGGATGGTTCATGCACTAGGGTTGCTTATGCTGCTAGTCCCCTATTGGAAGCACAATGGGATAGATGTAATGCTGTTGTGTTAAATTGGTTGTTAACATCTTTATCTCAAGATGTTTATCTTGGTCATGTTTTTTCTGATAATGCTTCTGTTGTTTGGAAAGATTTAAAAGACACTTATGATAGGATTGATGGGTCTGTTGTGTTTAACTTGCTTCAAAAGATTAATAGCTTTAAGCAGGGTGGTTTGCCTGTATCTGAGTATTATCATAAGCTAAATTCTCTATGGAGAGAATTTGATATTCTGACTAAGTTACCTGATTGTACTTGTGAGGCTAGACAAGAATTAACTAATCATAGCAAGTTGTTGAAGTTAATGCAGTTTCTTATGGGTCTTGATGATGTTTATCAGCCTATAAGAAGTAGTCTTTTAACTAGAGAAATCTTACCTGAGGTTAAGGATGCTTTTGTTATTATTTCTAGGGAGGAGTCTCATAGAGGGATTCCTACTACTACTGTGAAATCTGAGAAGGCTCAGATTTCTGCTTTTGTTTCTAGAACTTTTGATAATAAAAATACTAATTGGAAAAGAAACAGTGGTAATAATAACAGTAGTAATAATAACAGAGGAAATTATGATAATTTGTTGTGCACTCATTGTGGTTTAAAAGGGCATACTGTTGAGAGGTGTTTTGAGATTATTGGGTATCCTCCTGGTTTTAAAAAGAATCCTAATCTTAAGCCTGCAAACAGTTTTAATAAAACCAATGATCTTAAAGGAACTTCTAATGTGAATAATATGGCTAAGTCTGCTATTGGAAATTTGTCTTTAAGTAATGAATAGGTTATGAAGCTTATGAGTCTTATAAATGAAAAATCTGGAATTTCTGCTCAGTCCAACATGGCAGGTAGTGCCTCATGTTCCTTTTTTAATGGAAATGTGTTTTTTAATGATCATTTCTACAAATTTTTTTGTGCCAACTTAAAAGTTAATGGTGTCAGTTATCATCTGGGTTGGATCATTGATTCTGGAGCAAATCAACACTTAACTAATTCTGCTAAAAATATGTTTAATGTGATTGATATTTCGATTTAAAATTACTGTTGGTCACCCAAATGGCACCTTAGCTAAAGTTACTCATGTTGGGAATCTGAAATTGAATAACAGTGTTGTTTTGTTTGATGTTTTGGTTGTGCCTGAGTATTGTGTTAGTTTGATGTCTGTTAATAAGCTTATTAAAGATAGTAAACTTAGAGTTGGTTTTGATGAAACTAAGTGTTATATTCAGGATTTGAATCAGCAGAATGTGCTGGGGACTGGTAGTGAATATGGTGGTTTATATTTGTTTGATAAGCCTGCTGATGTTTCTTCTCATGTTGTTAATAGTGAGTTTTTGTGTTGTTTTGTTACTAAAGAAGTTTGGCATAATAGGTTGGGTCATCCTGCTAACCAGGTTTTGAAATTGCTTAAAGAATCTTTGAAATTGTCTAATATTGATCATAATGGTCCTTGTGAGGTTTGTCATAAGGCAAAACAAACAAGAGATCCTTTTCCTATAAGTGAACATAAATCTGTTGTTTTTGGGGAACTCATTCATTTGGATGTTTGGGGTCCTTACAAAGTGGTTAGCAGGGATGGGTATAAGTATTTTTTGACTATTGTGGATGACTTTACTAGATCTGTTTGGGTGTATATGCTAAAGAGAAAAGATGAAGTGTTTGACATGTTTGTTTCTTTCTATAATATGGTTTTTACTCAGTTTGAAAAAAGAATTAAGGTTGTTAGGTCTGATAATGGTACTGAGTTTGTTAATAACAAAATGAATGAGTTTTTTAATAATAAAGGTATTCTTCATCAAACTAGTTGTGCTTATACACCACAACAGAATGGTATTGCTGAAAGGAAACATAGACATCTATTAAATGTTGCTAGAAGTCTTATGTTTCAGGGGGGAATTCCTCTTGTGTTTTGGTCTGAATGTGTTTTAACTGCTACCTATTTGATTAACAGGTTACCTTCCTCTGTGTTAAATGGGAAATCTCCTTTCTCTCTTGTCTATGGTAGGGAACCTAGTCTGTCTCATCTTAGGAGTTTTGGGTGTCTGTGTTTTGCATCTATTTTAAAAGAATCTGACAAGTTTAATGAAAAATATGAAAAATGTATTCTGATTGGTTATGCAAGTGGTAAAAAAGCTTACAAACTTTTGAGCTTAGTAAACAGGTCAATTCTTTATTCAAGGGATGTAAAGTTTTATGAAACCATTTTTCCTTTGAGAATGAGTCAGAGTGTAAGTTCAGAGCCTGTTTCTGAGATTACACACTTAAATTTTTTTGATATTAATGAGTCTGAGTCAAAAACCAAAACTCCTTGTCCCATTCCCAATGATGCAAATTTAGAAAATGTGAATAGAGAATATGCATCTGTTGGTAGAGAAGGTAGTTCTTCTAGACCTGGTATGGTTGTGAGCAGAGAACAGGATAAGAGTCCAGAACATATACCAAGTTCTGTTAGTTCACAGCAACCAGATCTAGAAGTGACTGCAACTCCTTTAGATGAAAATTATGAGTCTGAGGGAAATAGTTTTCAGAATCCAGATGAGTCTAGGTCCCAAAATGTTTTTCAAAATCAAACAGAGGAAGGTACTAGTAGAAGGTCTTCTAGAGCTTCTAAATTACCTGCTAAGTTGAATGATTATATTCTTGATAACAAAGTCAAATATGGTATTGGCAAATATGCCAATCATTGTTTGCTTAGTTCTGATAACTACTGTTTTGTGTCTAATCTGAATAAGTCTAGTGAGCCTACTTCTTATTATGAGGCTTCTAAAGATGTTAATTGGAGATGTGCTATGAATGATGAAATGCATGCTTTATATGAGAATGATACTTGGTCTGAAGTTGATCTTCTTTATGGTAGAAATCCTATTGCTTCTAAATGGATTTTTAAGATAAAGTATAAAGCTAATGGTGAAATTGATAGATATAAAGCTAGATTAGTGGCTAAAGGTTGTACTCAAAAGGAAGGCCTTGATTATGATGAAACTTTCAGTCCTGTAGTAAAAATGAGTACTGTTAGATGTCTTATTAGTCTTGCTGTTCAGTATGATTGGAAATTGTTTCAGTTAGATGTTAATAATGCTTTTCTTTATGGTGATCTGAATGAGGATGTTTACATGCTTCCTCCTCCAGGTTACTGTAAAGAGGGGAGTACTAAAGTGTGCAAATTGAAAAAATCTTTATATGGCTTGAAACAAGCTCCTAGACAGTGGAATCATAAACTGTCAGAAGCATTGTTTGAAGATGGTTTTGAACAATCTAAAAATGACCATTCTTTGTTTATAAAAAGAAAAGGAGATACAGTAATGTTTCTTCTTGTATATGTTGATGATATGGTCATTTGTGGAAATAGTGAAGTTGAAATTGAAAGATTTAAAAAATTTTTGAATAATAAATTCAAGATTAAAGATCTTGGTGAGTTGAAGTATTTCTTGGGTATTGAAGTTTTAAAAACTAAAGCTGGTTTATGCTTAAATCAAAGAAAGTATTGTTTGGAACTTTTACATGAGTATGGTTTACTGGCTTGTAGACCTGTTATGACTCCTTTACCTGAAAATGCTGTGTTGAATTCTAAGGAGTCTGAAAATGATAAGTTGCTTAAAAATATTACCAGTTATCAGAAGCTTGTGGGAAAGCTTATATATCTTACTATGACTAGACCTGATATTGCTTATACAGTTCATTGTTTAAGTCAGTATATGCATGCTCCATTACAGTCTCATTTCAATATTGGGTTAAGAGTGTTAAGGTATCTTAAGCTTGCTCCAGGAAATGGTATAAGCTTTAAAAAGAGTGAGAAGTTCAGTATTATGGCTTTTTCTGATGCTGATTGGGCTAAATGTCCAGTTACTAGAAAATCTGTTTCTGGATATTGTGTTTTTGTCAATGGTAATATTGTTTCATGGAAAAGTAAAAAGCAAAATACTTTGTCAAGATCTTCACTGGAATATAGGTCTATGGCATCTGTTACTTGTGAGATTATGTGGATACTTAAGATCTTAAAAGATCTTGAAGTGTCTGAGAATTTATTGCCTGTTATGTTATGTTGTGATAACAAAGCAGCTATGCAGATTGCTGCAAATCCTGTTATTCATGAAAAGACCAAACATTTTGATATTGATGTGCATCTTATAAGAGAAAAGGTTGCATCAGGGTTGATTCAAACTGTAAAGGTTGATTCTAAAAATCAAACTGCTGATGTTCTAACCAAAGCACTTGGAACTGCTCAACATGCAGTTATGGTTAAGAAACTTGGAATGGTAAATTTGTTTGCTTCATCATTTGAGGGGATGTTGGAAAATATAATCTAGTTTTATCAAACTTATGAAGCTTCAGGGTTTGTTTGGTAAATATTATTAGTTATATTTTCTAACTTCTAATGTTTGGTTGGTGTTTGTAAGTTTCTTATTGTGCAGGGTGTTAAAGGTAAATATCCTGGCTATATAAAGTGAAGTTTCCAGCTAGGGTTTAATATCGTTTTTATCTCTCAAGTTTCTCACATACAAAAGTTTATATAGTTTCTTGGTTTCTGGTTTCTGGGTTGTTAAGTTGAGATCATCTTGATCTTGCATTGTTTCTGGTATATTGGTTTAGAGAGTGAGTGTTGTATCACTGTTACACCTTTGTAGAGGGATAACAGATTTTTGTTTGTATTGTACTTGATAAGCATCCGTTTGGGGACTTATCTTCAGTGTTTATTGTTATAATAAAAGTATCACCAAGGGGTGGTTGGTTGGGTGATTAGTATTCGTGTGTTTTGGTACCATTTTAACAGTTGTCCTTGTTGTTGTTGCTCGTTTTGCGAGTTACCAGCGAGGAAGAATCTCTGCAAGAACAAAGATTTCCAATGGTCAACAAATTGGTATTTTTTGGTCCAGGAGATACTATGGTGCATTTCAAGTGATATCAACCAAATGATTTAGACTCTTCATGGGACAATTATATAGGCTATAGAGTATCCGGATTGTAAGTTTGCTAGTTAATCTGGAAAATGAGCTCGTAAGTTCAAAAAAGCTCAACACAAACACTCTCTAAAGTGTGTCAGTAAATATGGGGCTGTTTATGTCAGTATATTAATTGACTTACTCTATGGACTTGATCCAATTGGTTCTCAGCGTTTGTGCTGTCAAGTAAAGCAATAATAACAAGATCCTCTTGTCCATTGTTGTAAATCCAGTGAGCAGCTCCTGTAGGGATTGCCACCATATCACCTTGACGGAAATGGTGGCGGTCTTGGAAAGAGCTTCCACCTTTTCTCCCTTCAAATTGTTGTTGTGAAGACTCGTATGTCTCTGAGCAACCAGGCAACATCACTCCTTGAACACCATTACCTATCGCAAAGCAAAAATGTTAGAAACATTTTTGCACATGGTATTCAGAATTATTGAACAGATAACCCAATTCTGCATTTCTTTTAATTTTTGGTTCTATCGATCTTGTATTGACAGGGAGTAGGTTTTAATTCTCACACACATATATATATGAAGAAAAAACACTTGCAAAAGCATACCTATAAACTAGAGGTGGGGAAAAAAACCAGTTCCCAAAAAAAATTCAAAACCGAAATTGGTCAAAACCGGTTTTTTCAAGAACCGGTTCGGTTCTTTCACAAACCGTCGGTTCTTCATTTTAGCCGTTAGAACCGGTTTGTAACCGGATTTTCCAAAGCCGGTTACAATCCGGTTCTAACGGTTATGTCGCAAGGCTCTTTTAGCCCCGGTTTTAGCACTCTTTTAGCACCGGTTCTTCCACAAAACTCTTCTAGCACCGGTTTTAGACAGTAGACAAACCGGTTCTAACGGTTAAAACACGGAGTAAACCAAGGATAAAGTTACGCGTAATATTAGGGTTTTGTTACGCGTAGCTTTACTCGTAAAAAATGATTTTGCCCAAAGATGTTTCTAAACCAGATTTTTGTGATGAGATAGCTTCAATATCACCAAAATAACACAAAAGTGTGAAACTTGGTGAGCCAAAACTCCTAAAACGGTTACGCGTAGGATGAAACCCTCGTACAAAAACAAGCTTAAAAACGTAGATCCACGCATAAAGTTTGAAACTTTTTGCCAAAAACAGTTATTTTAACACCTTAAAACATTGAAAGTACAAGAATCTTGGATTAAAAAGTGGAAAAAACGTGTTTTTAAGCAAACCAAAGTATCTCGTTAGCTTTACGCGTAGGACCGAAAACCCACTTCAAAAGCAATAACGATTCACCCAACTAGTAGGCGATTGATACCACTGTTAGGTTCCCAAATATGCAACACAAGTAACAACACAAGAAATAGAGAGGAGATAGAGTCGGTTGAACAATAAACAAACACACACACACAAGGTAATAAACCGGTTATGCGTAGAGATGTGAGTGAAAGAATAAATTGAACAACCAACCCTCAAGTGAGGGTTTACATGAGGTATTTATAGGAGGGAAGCTAGGGCAACACTCCTAGTTCCCATCTTTTTCCTTATTGGGCTAGGCCTAGGCTTATGGGCCTTCTACATAAGCCTAAGGCTAATTACTAACATAAAGGCCATATTGAGCTAACTATTACACATTAATTACTAACACTTGAATTAAAGTTTAGGAGTGATTCCAACAACCCGGAATCGAGAAAATTTCATGCCACTGTTAAGGTTTTAGCACCAGTTTTTTGGAACCGGTTCGACCGGTTTTTCCAATGCATCGGTTTTAAAACCGATCCGGAACCGGTTTTAAAACCGACCCGGAACCGGTTATACCGGTCCCGGGTATATACCCCGGATCCGAAAAAAACCGAACCGGTTCGTTGACTTTGATGAGGAACCGAAACCTGTTTGAAACCGGTTTTTGAAAGAACCGGGAAATGGCCACCTCTAATAGCTATAACTATTTATGCGCACTTAAAATAAAAGGGCGCATATAGTGACTCCTTCTGGACAGTCACTAAAACTTATGTCGTGCAAAGGTTTTAGAACATTTAAAAGCGGTAAGCGGTGAACATTGTGCATTGTGATTTTAGATGCTCGTCTGCCAAGCAACTATTTTTTATTTTCTATTTTTTCATTTTTTTTTTATTTTTTTTTTCGAAATGCTCATTTTTCAATGATACATTAAGTAGCATTTAAAAAGTGTTGAGCATTTAAAAGTTGTTTTACATCTTATTACTACAAATACAAAGAGATTTTTTTACTCATTATGCTTGTAGCTATAGCTACATTACCAAACATTTTTCAAAAAACGGCTACTAGCTTATCTAACTTCCTCTGTAATGACTATCGCAAGTGAGGATGTATTGTCTTGTGACAAATCATATATGAAAATAAAAGTTTTAAGGCTAGACACAATGATCATCACTTTTCTCACCTCCTCATCGACAGCACATCATCATCATTTATCACATTATCACTTTTATCGCCTTTCGGCTTCAATGATTATCATCATTAAAAATATCTATTTATACAAACACACCTTGAAGAAAAAAAAATAATAAATAAAAAAATAAAAAGGTGGGCACCACTCTTTTTTTTTTTTCTTGGCTCACACAAGAGGGTTTTAATGGAGGTGGCTCGTGAGGTGAAGGTGATGGCTCACCCTTTAGTAGAGCTTGGGTGTGGTGGGCAACTCACTCCTCTTTATTTGGGCCTCACTTATGTCACATCACCTCCACATCACTCCAACACACTCACTTTACCCCTCAATCACAACTAACTCACTCAACTTCATTTGGGCCCCACCCACCCTTTTTTTTCTATATTTTTCAAACAAAATAAATTTCATTCCATTCATTTAAATAAAAATACAACTACAATACGAAAAAAAAAAAAAAAAAAAAAAAAAAAAAAATCATAAAAAAATACATAAATCCTAAATCCTAATCAATACCTCGCTCAAGTAATCATAGGAGGGAGGTATATAATCCTCGAGGCGAGACAAAGCTTCCTCGTCTACCGGAGATTCCTGCATCATCATCTTTGTTCACCCGATAGCTCCAATTGACTTTGGTGTTGATGTTGTTCGTTACCCTTTTAACACACCGCCACAACTTGTCAATATTTATAGAGTGGGTAAAATTTGAAATTGAAAAAAAAATATAAAAAAAAAGAAGGGGTAACCGTTGTGTTTGAAACGGTAACATTTCAAATTAACTTTTGTCGTGTTTCTCGTCGTTGCACTGGCGAAACCACAACTGTCGAAGCCACATGGTGTGGTAGCGAGGAGCAACATGAAGTGGCGAGCATGCCACGTTGGAAACTGCGAGCCCTTCCGTTGCCATACCCCATGCTCTTATAGTCTAATATTCTTGCTTTTCACTCTTATTTACGTGCAATGATAACGAACTTATTAATCATTTCATAACATTCACAAACACAAAATACAAAACTTCTTTAAAACACCCGCATAGACTTTAGATATATACTCTACGAGGATTACGCTTCACTCCTATCATGCTGCTCATAAGCATCGTTTATGTATAAATGTTGAAACGAGTTAAGATTAAATTAGAAAAAAAAATTTTGTAAAGAGTTACCTCGGTAAAATATATTACTTACAAAAAACGTTTTAAAAATATAATCTTCTCATTCTTCTCTTTCTATTTTTCATTCTCGGATCTCCATGTAAAAACAATATATTCATTTAAACAAGCATGCAAGAATAGGAAATGTGTCTACAACGTATCATAATGTATATAAAAAATATGTACCTTGTTCAACGTAGAAAAGGATGGGGGTGCTTGTGTACGAAGGTAATAGCAGCCCTTGTGGCTGTATCTGGTGTCGAACACCAAAGACGCTGGAACTGTTGTTCATTGGTATCAAAGAACTCCGTGAATCCAGCTTCTGACTGAACCATTTGTGTGGGTTCAAGAGCGTTAATTCGCTGAATCTGGCACTCGTTCTTTTGTTGGAAAATCTCACTACAAGAAAAAGTGCCTTTAGTGACCAATTATTTTGTGACCACTCATGCTTTGGTCTCTATTATCATAGTTTAGTCACGAATATAATTGTCGTCATTGCATTTTCGTCATTGCCACATAATTAGTGATATAGTCCTAAAACCGTAAATGTAACATTTTTCAGTGAAATAGTAAGTTACCAAAAGTGGTGGTCACTGTAGAAAAAGGTATTTTATATTTAAAGACAAAAAGTAGTGGTCATTAGGTTTCTAATTTAGAGACCAAGGTTGGTGGTCACTAATTTATAAAATATTGAGACGAAAATCAGTGGTCACATAAACCCTAACCCTTAAATTTTAACTTTAACCTCGAAATTTAAAGACCAAATATTAGTGGTCACTAAATTTTCAAATTAGAGACCAAGGTTAGTGGTCACTTATTTATAAAATATTGAGACGAAAAACAGTGGTCACATAAACCCTAACCCCTAAATTTTAAAGACCAAATATTAGTGGTCACTAGGTTTTCAAATTAGAGACCAAGGTTGGTGGTCACTGATTTATAAAATATTGAGACGAAAAACGGTAGTCACATAAACCCTAACCCCTAAACTTTAAACCTAACCCCTAAATTTTAAAGACCAAATATCAGTGGTCACTAGGTTTTCAAATTAGAGACCAAGGTTGGTGGTCACTGATTTAAAAAATATTGAGACGAAAAACGGTGGTCACATAAACCCTAACCCCTAAACTTTAACCCTAACCCCTAAATTTTAAAGACCAAATATTAGTGGTCATTAGGTTTTCAAATTAAAGACCAAGGTTGGTGGTCACTGATTTATAAAACATTGAGACAAAAAACGGTGGTCATCAGTATTATATACCAAGATCATGTATCTTTTCCAATATGAAATATTACGAAAATTTCAAATCAAAACAAGTACATTTAAACTTGTTCAATTTAAAAAAGACGACAATGTATCAATATTATATACTAAAGTTTTTTTGGGTAAAGGGGAGTAATCCTGCACCCTGATAAAGTATATTAACCAAAAAACAATGAAGTACAATGGATGAGAGTGAGTCCCTCATCTCAGTCCCTTAGGACACGACCAAACCACTATATAAGAATGACAGACCATTCTTATAACTTACAAATCCAAATAACTAATAATGACTAAAAATAAAAATACAATACATCACAACTCAAATAAACACTTGAGTCTTCTTCGTCATCTTAGCGATCCAGATCTTGTACATGAAGAAACCCATAACCAAGTTTCCCCAACTTCCAAGTGCATAATCCAAACCAAATCCATTTGCGACTTCTATTAGTATTATGCATGAAGCATAATCTAATAACCTGATAAGAGTGGAATCCATAGCAAATCGAATTTGGTCAAACCAACATGGTGATACAAAGGGTTTTGAACAAGACCCTTCAAACTTAACTTCCATCTATAACATCAATTCAGTCCCAAATACGCAAGCCATAAGCAGAAAACATCATGAAGAACGGATGAACACGCAATAGGGATAATGACATCCCTAACTTCCATACTCATGCGTAAAATACGACCTTTAAACAAGAAAAGTGACCAAAAGAGCACATGTAAATATCCAGACTGTGTCGAACCACAAGGTTTTAGAAACCCTAACTTCCACATCAAAGTAACACACAGATTACCATTATGGCATGAATCGTTACAATTGCCATAGACAAGAAATAGGATTAAACAACCCTAACTTACACATTAAACAACCATAAAGATCTGTTGGGTAATATCATAAGCGTAGCGAATAGGCAACACCCACCACCGATCGATCCTTAACAAAACATCTCTCTTCAACCCACGATAATTCAACTACCGTAAACCTTAAAGCCACCATAAATCCTTAAACAAACTCTATCAAGTTTGACTTGCATCCAATACAAAACCCTAGCGAGGGTTTACTTCACCATACAGAATAAAACCTAAAAGGTTTTTCAGTTAAGCGCATATCCCAATAGCAAATCGACTGAGAGTCGATTGCTATACACCCAAAGTCGGTTATACCCTAATAACGATACCCAAAAAAAGGATAAGCAATCGATCGATTAGGTAGAACACCAAAACGATAGAACTCAAAAAGATAATCAAACCCTAAAAGAAAATCAAGATCATTAAAACGTCCATAAAGACAGATTTGATAATCCGATTGAATTAATAATATTTAGGGTTTGAATATCCCCAGCCGCCACCTCTTGTAATAAAAAACAAACACAGGAAACGTATTGCATACCCAGGGACGAGAATCCGAAGGTAGACAGGAAACGTATTATATACTAAAGTTAAGACATACTGATTATTAAATACACTGACAATTTAAGACATACTAATTATTCGTAAGATTTTGTTATATTATGTGCTTTTTTCTTTTATCTAAATAACTTTGATAAAATTAAATTTACATTTACATAAGTTAATAAGTAAAAATATTTACATTTTATTATAGTATGTACTTTTTTCTTTTATCTAAATAACTTTGATAAAATTAAATTTACACTTAAATTTACACTTAGCATACCACTTAAATTTACACTTAAAAATATTTGAGATTAAATTTACACTTAAATAAACGCTACCACTTAAATTTTCACATCAAATAAAAAAAAACACATTTTAAATTTACACTTAGCATATCATCGTCTCTCACCACGTCTCTCACAACCGCACCATCGTCTCTCACCACCACGCCCGCCGTCGCTCACCACCACAACCGCGCCACCGCCGTCGCTCACCACCACAACCGCTATCGATTTGAGGTATTATTGTTGTTTTGCGTTTTGCGTTAACAATCAATCACACAATATTATTGTTGCGTTTTGCGTTTTGTTAACAATCCATCACAGAAACCATGTCTGTTTGTGCTGAATAACTATTCGACGAAATGCCTGACTTAGTTGTGTGTGGTTTTTGCATATAAAATGTTGTGGATTGGAAGTGTCGATCAAGTGTTTGACGAAATGCCTAATCACATTTTTTATAAACTTATTATTAGTTCAGTTAATCACATCAGTTAATCACAATTGCTAGATTAAATTTTAGTGAAGCTTAGTGCACGTAATGTTATCGAATTTGTGTTTGTTTAATCCATCATATATAGTGCGTTTCTCAGTAGTGTTCATTACTTTATGAGTTTAACTTCTGTTTCAAGCAGTAATCAATTCAGTTTGTTGACATTCAAATGTAGCTGTGGTGTATTGTTTGGGTCATGGAATTAGTACTAGATGATATAGAATGCTGGTTCTGTGTACGCCATATATTTTCCTATTCATAAGCTGAACATGTAAGGTTCAATTGGTAACTTCTTAAGCTTATTGTTTACGAATTAAACACATTATTGTCACATCGTGTTGTTTGTTTAGGTCTGTTCTGTTTAGCACAACCGTGTTAGCTTATTTAGTAGGCACTAATCTAGGAATGTTATTGGTTTTATGGTTATGCGCCTCACTCTCACCGTTGATTATTGTAAATGATGGCGTGTCAAGGTATATCAGTTAGACAACTTGCAAGAGAATACCGGTATGTCTAGGTGTCTAGCATATTTTGTATTTGTATATGTTGTAGGATTTAGGAAGAGTTGGATTTGTACCTTGGGTCTGCATGTATAGGAGTTTACATCATATTCATAGTCCATCAATCCAAGGAAAAGAAGAATAACAAAGAAAAAAGAACAACGTAAGATGGCCCAATTTTCTGTTTTCACTTATCTTTACACATCATTGATGCCTACAACCTGGATCACCTGCTAGCAGAGTAATAGAAGAGTATTTTACTCTTACAAGGTGACCAGAATTCTACAAGCAGCATGATTTTTAAAACGTTTATCAATCTAACATTTACTCTTACAAGGTGACCAAAATTCTACAAGTATCACCTACAACATTCCCCTGTTTCGTCTAACATTTATCAATCTTATAAAATCCGTTTCCGTATTTAGAAATTTAGCTTAAATATAAATGTGTTAAATATAGAATGACATACGTGCATGATTTTTAAAACGTTAACATAACACATCGAAAGGTAATGATCTCTATGTTTCTTTTTAGCCGCACTAGCAATCACGGAACTCTTTAGGGGCACATACCATGTGAAGCTGTAAACCACCTCTTAAAAAATGCAAGTGATTATTAACAGCTTTATTAATTTTTCTTGTTTATCTGTGTATGATACATGTAGTCATGTACGTTAGAACAAGGCACGGGAGGGGAGGGAAAACGCGTTCATATATAAATAAATTAGCAACCTTAGACATGCCTGATGGAGAAATCACTAAAATTATTATTATCATAGCAGTATATTTTGAGTTATGTATTATGATATTACTGATTGAGAATTTGGAAAAGCCTTTTTGGGTTTTGCATTGATGATTATGGCAGTTCTAAGATTTTTATCAGTCCCAAAAAGTTGGTCTGATTTTAGTTTTGGAGTCAAAAGACACCTTACAACTCTAAATCTGACAACTTGGTTATAGCATATCATCGTGCAAAAGTTACTTCAAACAAAAAGAATGGTATAACAGTTCTAGAGGTTGGACACCACACTATTTAGCGCGCGTGTGTGTGTTGTTATGTGTGTTGTGTGTTGTTGTGTTAGGTTGGTCCAATTTCATGTGTGTTGTGTGTTTTAATGTTAGGTTGGTCCAGTTTTCAGTGTGATGACAACCGCTAAATATAGTTTTAGTGTGGTGCTTACGTGATTGATTTTCGGTATGGTTCTCATGATGATACCTTGTGCTCTAATTACCAATATTTCTTGAGTTATGTACTTAAAATCTAGTAAATAAAGGAAGATCTGTTAAAAACACAAATCTGAATATAAAAAATAGTCTTCACTGCATTCGTCAACAATCACAAATTGTTAAAAACACAAATCTGAATATAAAAAATACCTTTTGACATATCATCTTTAGCTCAGTATGAAGGCGGAAAACTTCATCCTCTGTAAGTGAATGTGGCTGAATCTGGGTTGAGTAGAAGTTAACAATTAGTCAAAAGGATAAAATAGTCTAAATTAGCCAGTAATGATTCGGGTTTAACAGGTTGAACATGTATTAACCTGGTAAGTTTGTATGGTTAAGAGTATAATCTTCTAATGAAGTTTTCCTGGGGTATTGTATTCTTCACCCACAAATTATCGTATTTGAGGGGAAGTAAGTATACTAGTTCAATATTTAATGTATTGATAGTTTTTATTATTCAAAAGGTTGGAAGGCATGTATACCCTGTTCTGATAACAGGTTCTGGCCACGATATGCTAAGAACTCCCTGCTGACGGGGTGTCATGTAATCCTATGGCCAAATCTAGTAGTTTACAATGGGGTTATGGGGGTAGGCGGTTCACCTCATATGCTTTTTTGTGGGCTTAAGAGTCTGTAATTGGCATAATCATTTGTCCCCTGTGCCCTTGTGTTGTACAGGAGGAGAGATGCTCTGCTCGGCTTTTAAAGTGAAGTGACTAAGCTGAGTGTTGTCCAAGGATTTGATAGTTGAAAGTGGAGCTTGAAACTAATTTTGCTGAAGCTCACAAATTGGATGCATTCTTCATTCGGATGGAGTGGTATGCTCACCAATCTCCGTAGTTAGTAGATGGAAGTTGGTCTTTTTGTTGTCCGTGGTTTGGTGAGAAGTAAGCTAAACTTCAAATAGTTCGTGTGGCTTGTGGAGATTTGAAATGCTCAGTAGCTTTTTCATATTACATTGTCGTTTTATTCAATTATTTCAAAAGCTTGATCCTAGCATCTGTTCTCCACATCTTTGTATTAAAATGCTCATCTCAAAAAGTTTACGAGCTTTCCTCAGTCAGCGATGGACATAAAAGTTGTAGTTATGTTAAGGATCTGTTTTTTACGACCTCTAAACTTGTGGGCTGTAAGATGACATATCAGGTCATTGTTAATTCATTACCGTCAACTGATAGACATACGGTTGCTGCTATCATATAGGAACAAATGGTAATGAAAATCAATACAGCAAAACAAGTTTCAGATTTAGGAACATTTTCGTTAATTTATATTTTCTTTTTGGCAGGGTGTGATTATTCGTTAATTTATATTTTCTTTTTGCCAGGGTGTGATTGAGTGCCCAACCCCAGATAAGGACATTAGAAGGTTTGATGCAAATTTACGAATGTTTCCCCCATTTCTTGATAATGACGTGTGCCCTTTAACCATAAAAAATACAATCCTCCAATCTTGCTATTTGTGAAATACAGACTGGGCTTGTGGTGTTGCTGTATATACAGGTATGTCTTATCTTTTCACTATTATATATCCATCTTTGATACCAAAAAGGGGAGTTAAAGCTTTACCTAATACGAGCATACTATAAGGTCTTTTGAGTATAACCATATTTTTTACTCCGTCTTGCTTCCCCAATTTTATGGTCTTGTAGTGCTCTATATTCTTACCACAGGAGTAGATTTGGACGTCACTGTATATTACATGCATTAGCAGGAATTTAGGGGAATTAGGGGGTGTCTGTATTAGCTTCTTTACTGGGCGTATGAGCTTATGTAAATTTGGAATAGGTCATAAGCCCATTCTTTTGGCTTATGAGCTAATCGAGTTGAGCTCTTGACCTTAAATTAAGCCGTAAGCTCATAAACCTTGTAAATAAGCTATAATGATTGATTCCGAAGCGTTAATATTGTTGAATTGTGTTGATAAATCTGGTTGATTTTAGTAATTTACGGTTTGTTGATTGGGACTGATATGATGTTCTTGAACCTGGAATGAGAATATGCGAATCTCTTGATTGTTTTCGGTCCGTAGATTTTGTTGTGATCCGATTAATTAAGAAATTTGCTGGTTAAAAACTTAAAATAATGGCAATAATTTGCTGAATGCTGAAACTAGGTTGATTTGTTAAATAATATATAGTCTGCAAGAACAGTGGTTATCTGTTGTGATTATGTGATAAAAGTAATATTTTGCTGAATATGATACTCCTTATTCCTAGATGCTTCGTGGTCCGCTAGAAGAGGGTATGGTTATTTTGTTGTGATTATATGATAAAAGGAATGGTTTACATAGACTAAGCATGAATCTTTTATTCAATGCTGAACACAAAAGGTAATGATCTAACTATGTTTTATTTATCATGTGCATACGTGTTTACTGTACTTATAAGAAGTTTGGTACGCTTTTTATGCACAAGGTCAAAATAATTTGTTGAATACGGGTTGGGAATTCTGATTGGAGTTGTAGTAATTATTGTATAACCGTTAATTCTGTTGCGATTAATATGATATAAAGAATGGGGTACATTGACTGAGTATTAATGTTTTGATTACTGAACATAAAAAGTGTAAAACTTATGTTTGATCTATTTTGTTACAGCTTTTATGCACAAGGTCAAAACTACAAGAACAGTTCAGTTGGACAGCCTTTGTGATTTCAGCGTAGCCGAAACTTCTGAAAAGGTATATACAATGACTTGTTTGAATGAGGATCAAATGCTTCTTCTTTTATATATTGCTAATTGTGCTGAGTTTTGTTTACGACTTGTATGGTTAATTTTAATTGCAGGAAGCTGAGCCATCCGAGTCAACAAGTTCATCAAACACTATCAAGAACGCTACCTTGGAACACGAGAAACCAATGTAAGCAAATCTGTCATATTCATATTGTTTGAGTTTATAAATTGGTGTTTCTGTTATAGTTAAGTTATTTAATAAATGTTTTCATTATGTTGACGAAAACCAGTGCAAAAATTGAGTATGATCCTGCTGAGAATAAGGAAAGTGTAATCTCACAAGAGGCAAAGGATCAACACAGTGTAAGTATTCACAGTGAGGCATGTGTTGATGAGAAGACCAAAGATGTAACAGTCGAACATATTCAGACTGCAAAAAGCACACAGTCATCTCAAGGTTAGTTTATATATGATAAATACTTAGTTACATCTGCTTTATAAAAATGACGTGGTGAAATAACTTTGATTGGAAATCTTAGGTACAGAAGCATGCACTCCAAAACTACCAGTAGCCTTTCAAAAGACCAAGAATATGTCACAAACTGAATCCAAGAAGCAACAGACAGCAAGAAAGATTGCTAGTGCATTGAAGAATCCGTCAGTACTTAAATCAAAAAGTAAACCGCAAATATCACAACCCAAAGGCTCTAAAACACCAGCTGCTGTTAGAAGGTTAGCATTATCTTTCAGAAATTTTAGAAAACATTATCTTTTAGAAAGATTGCTTTGCGGTTTACTTAATTTTGTATGTTTCATCTCTACAGGGATACAAGTCAAGTCAATAAGAACCGGGACATTACCAATAAACACGATGTTAAATACTTGGAACATTATGGTTGTTTCTTTTGTGGGTATATTTGTTTCCTTTGCTTAGCGAGATACAAAAATTATATGTTGAAAAATAAATCTTTTATGTTTATGCAATCACAAGTAATTTGATATCTTTGTTGTTTAAATTATGTGGTTTTAATTTTTAGTGCAGTTATATATTTTGTGAAATCGCTAAATCGTTTTGTAAATATGTTTAAGTGACCATTTTTTACTTTTAAAAGTAAATAGGTGGTGACCACCGGTTGGTCTCTAAATTAATACGAAGTGACCACACATATGGTCACTGATGGGTGTTAACGGTGTATTAACGGGTCCGTTATCTTTAGCAAAACAGTGACCACTTTTATGACCACCTTTATCGGTCACTATCTATCAATTCAGTGACCACCTTCACCTCTTAGTGACCAAAATTAGTGACCGAATATATCGTCACAAATATAGTGACCACTGTAATATGGTCATTGGTTAGAGACGAATTTTAATTTTTGGTCTCTAATAAAAATAGTGACGGAGCTATTGTGACGAAAAGTGACCACCTGGGTTTTGGTCACTAAGCAGTGTTAGTGACCAATTTTATACTGATAGTGACCATATATCTTTTGTCACTAAATCCAGTTTTTCTTGTAGTGTCTTTTGATACTGCTTATTAGCAAGGCAGCCATTGAGGAGTAGCAATAAGCTCAAAGAAAGAAAGAGTTTAGCCATGGTGGTTAGTGATGGTCACGTTGATGGTGGTGGTGGTGATGGTATTTACTATTTATAAAAGTGGAGGGTGGGTGAAGGAGTGACACATTAGGTGACTGTGTCAGCAAAAGTGGAGCCAAGTCGCAGCTTGCATGGCATGGAAGGCTAAGTGGGGTGACACATAAGGTGATGGTGTCAGCAGAAGTGGGGTTGTGGTTTTCCTCATCAAACGGTGTGGTTGCATGACAGCATGAGTCATTTTGTTTTCTGAAATTGAAGACAACAAATGTCAAAACATAGTCGAATATTCGAAAATACTAGTGGCCGGTACACAACTACAGATTTTTATTTTTTATTTTTTCTTTTTATTTTTAAATCACATGTAAGGGTTGTACTTGAGGTTGTCAATTCTTGACACGACACGAAGTTAAACGGGTTTGGGTTAAAAACAGATCAACCTGTCTAACCTGTTTAATAAAAGAGTTGTGTTTGGTTAGAGTAAATATTAAACAGATCAACCCGTGAACCCGTTTAAATATACAAGACTGAAAAAATAAAAAATATAATCTAATTTTTTTTTATGTTAGATGTGGATTAAAGGTATTTTTTTATGTAATTAATATGAGTGAATTGCGATTATACCTCAAATATCATTGAAATTGACACTTATAATTTTAAAAAATTTCGTATAGTTATTTGTATATTATTTTTATTATATTTTAGATCTTTATATCATTTTCGCATTTAAACTAGTTAAAATAACAAACCATCAATCTTATTCACTGCTTGACCTATTTAGTTAAACAGGTTAAACGGGTTACACGTGTTATGCAGGTCTGAGTTAAGGTTGAGTTTCTTGACATAATTAATAAATGTGTCGTATTTGAGTAGAGGTTATATCAACCCGCCAACACGCGAACCCAAATAAATCAACACGAACATGACTCGATTACCGCCCCTAATTGTACTAAATTAACTGCCCGTGAAATTCACAGGCTCATGAATATTTAGATATACAATCTCTAACTTTTTACTAAACTTGTCAATGTTGGGCTAAAATAATATCTATCCTCCAAAGAAAATGCGAACAAACAATCATTGCAACAAGTATCTTTCATTAATTAATTAAATTATTTTTACTTGCTTATTTATTTATTTATTTTTCTATCTTTTAAAAATACATCCAATAAACATACAATCACTCACAACAACCAATAACATAAACTCTCTATTCTTGAAAGTATATTCTCTCACTCAGTGGCGGAGCCAAAAATTTCAACAAAAGGGGCAACGAGCCACAAAAAGTGTCAGCTTAGATGATATGATTTTTCTAGTGGAATTCAAACAAATCGGGTCGGGTTTGACTTAAGGTTTTTTTAACGACTATTATATTAGCGACGTACCAAGCGGCTAGAAGCAAATTAAACAAACGGAGTTACAAAACTGCTAATAGGGGTGTGTAAAAATTGAAAAACCAAACCTAAGCCGAAAATTCTTAACGTTTGTGCTTGAAAATAGTTTGCATGTGTGAAATTCATTAAGTTGTATGACACAATTCAATAATTGATTTTCTTTATGCATTTTTTTTACTTAAAGTTTCAATCACATGTAGATTTGGAAGGTTTAGAAGGCCCGGGCTTTAAAGTGCCAAACATAAAAACAAACTCAAAAAAACCGACCGTGGATAAACCATACATGGAGAAACGAAATAAAAATCGAGAGACCAAACCGAAACCCAAAACCAAAACCGAATGGTTCCTAAAAACCAAAAACTGAGCTATTTCGGTTTAGGTTTGGTCTTACGAAAAACCAAGCCAATACGAACCACGCTCAACCTAACTGGTACACTGTTCTAGCTATATTAAATTGCTCAAAATTAAGGAGATAGCTAAATGATAACTGCGAAGCAACCTTAAATCCTTAACTATATTTATTCAGATAATCTCTTATACCCAAACACCCTTAAAATGGTATAAAACAAGAAATGGTCGCCCGCTGTGTTGCAACAGTTTTTTAGTAACCATGTTCACGCATCAGGTTTTTTCATAACCGTGTCGATGTAACGGGATATGGTTTTAGCGTCCATTTTTTATTGATTATTTGGGGTAGTCGAGGTTTTGGTTGTTGTATTAGAGTAAAAAAAAAGCAACGTGTAGAAAACTAGAAGGGGGGTTAAATAGTTTACCGATTAAAAACTTTGTTTTGAAACTTATTGAAAGATCAATTGATATTGGTCTTAGATATGTTAATGAAATATGTAAGCAATATGTAAAGAGTAAATAAGGAAAGAAATGATCAAACCACAACAAGTTGTTTATAGTGGTTCGGTCTACAAGGACTCTTTTCCTTGCCCTACTCCACTCCCCGAGTCTCACACTCGCGAGTTTAACTTCACTAGTCAACAAGCTCCTTTCACCGGCGGAGAAACCTTTACACTTTGCTTACACTATTTCCGACACTAAGCTAAATGTCGAGTTCTTTCCAAGGGTACAACCACTCCCACACACAATGTATTTTGAGGACTAAAATACAAACCACTCACACTCACAAGATTATGATAGTTTGGTACAACAATGAAGTATGAATCAACACAAGATCATACAACACTAAACAAACAAGACTTCCAACTTCTCGTTGAAGCTTGAATGTGACTTGATCTTCTTTGCTACAAAAGAGATCACTAATATGATATGAAACTGAGTTAGAAAGGTTAGAGAGAAGATATGTATGAGAGTATGATGGAAAGGGATGAAAAACTACTTGGTTTGGCTTTGCTATTTATAGCCAAAACCATCAGCAAGCACCACGGACCCCTTAAAAGGGTTCCTACTGTTATGAGTTTTGGTGCCGAGGTCTACAAACAAGATATCAAGATCTTGCCAAAGTCAACCATATATATGCAAGATTGTGTAAGATATGAAGAGTCCAAATCTACACAAAATATCTAATGAAATCTTCCAATGATTTCCATGATGCATCACATGATGTCATGTGTTGTTTTTCTATTTTTAGAAATATGCAAATACATAAGTAATGTTTAGTTTTTAAGAAACTAAAACATTCTAAAAACTACTATCATACATTATGGTTAGAGTCATATTAAGATATGATTAATCACAATGTAAATGCTTGAGTGATGAAGATATTATTTGAAAAAGCTTGTTTTATTATCTATTAAACTTGACAAGCTTTAAGCTTTATAAAAATTAAATTTACTTTTGTCGTTAACAAAACTTAGGTAAAGATCAAAAATATAAATAACGTTTAATGACCATATTTGTATTAACAATCTCTCCATTTTTGTTGAGGACAAAATATAAATTTTATTTTTATAAAAGATACAAAGATTGTACAAGAGTTATAAAAATATTAGTTTTAGAACTTGAAAAAGAAATGATAATACAAGTGTATGATGTTTGACTTTTTCAGAAAGTCAAAGTCTTCACTAGTTGAGGCATGATGTTGATTTTTTCAAAAAGTCAAAGTATGCATTTGACTTTTCGAAAGTCAAGTATTACCAATGAAGTATCATGTTGACTTTTTAGAAAGTTAATGTATGCGTTTGACTTTTCAGAAAAGTCAAATATAACCAAGTTCTATATATTTCTCCCCCTTTTTGTCTCAACAAAAAGAAGATGCGATGCGGAATGTATAATGAGCCCGAGCCATTATCTCCCCCTTGACCAATTCTCCCCCTAAATTGGGTACCAATGGGAGGATACATGGATTGTGAAAAAGCTACAAAAAGATTTGTTAGTAATAATCATCATTCACAAGCATTTTCAAACACTATGTAATAAGCACCAACAATATAGAAAACACCATTCATTAGTTAAAATTTTTCATGATTTAAAAACCATGAAGAGATGACACAATGAAGTGTTTTAGTACAAAAAAAAAAAAACCTAGAAAAGTAAAAAAAATGCTTAGAAAAGCTAATCTATGACCATTCTAATAAGATGGTGGATGAGAAAGAGCGTTGAGTCGCTCAAGGATGTGATTGAGGATGAACCGCATTTCCTCTTAGAATTCATGGACCATTACCCGGGTCCGATCAACGGTTTGGGCGGTTTGCTCACAAGTTGAGCAACCATGCCTAGGGGGTAGTATGGTTGATGAGGTTGTGGTGGTGGAATGGTAGATGTGTTGATGTTGGTGTTGGTGTTTGGGGTGGTGATTATGGAGGCTAGCAAAGCACTTTGCATTTGCATAGTCTCACTTAGGTGAGAATCCACCATGTTGGAAAATTGGTGGAGATGTTGGAGTTCGGCTTGAATCTCCTCTCTTGTGGGATGATCATCCCACATGGACTCCTCAATGTCCTCTATGTGAGGGGACATTGATGTAGGGAGTGGTTGATCCCCATACAAAGGACCATGGATGTCTTTGTGGATGGGGTGGAAGAGAAGAGGTCTTGGCCCTAATGGGGCGTTTGGGTCGAAGGATGATCTAGGAGACTCATGAGCAATCCGCTCAATAGTGCCAAATGATGGCAATGGTGGTGGATGATTGGGCCTAGGAGGCAAATCTTCCAAGTCCTCCAAGAAAGGATTTGGAGAGGTGGGAGGTGTGGAAAATAACTCCAATGGGATGAGAGTTGGAGATTTTGGTGGTGATGGTGTTTTGGATGTTTGTAGGGGTGTCGGTGGTGGTGAGCTTGGTGTTTTTGTTGGTGGTGGAGTGGTGATGGTGATGGGTGTAGGAGTAGCTAAAGTGAGGTGTGTATCATCCCTTATAGGAGATGAGATGGTGAATGGAGATGACTCGGATGAAGAACTCAAGTTGACTAAACAACAAGGTCTTACGCTAATCCTAGCGGTTTTCTTGCAAGGTTTGGTTGAAGGAGAAGTTTTTGTTATTTTGACTTGAGTTTTTTCTAGTTGATGGTAAGAATGAAGAAGGTGTGAAGATGATCATGGTAAAACCTCTTAATTTATAGAAGTGAAAAATTATGGAGAAATGTGTTTGATTTGATGTTAAACCATAGAAGGGATGAGGTTCCTAATGATTTGGAAGTGAGTTAAATGCTAGTCATATCACCCAAGTCAAGCCATACAAGAGGGATGGAGTGAAGAGGCAAAGATTTGCAATAAATGTGTTATAATGATTGTAAGATCCTAACAATCAGATTACCCACGTATTGCAAGGAATCAAATTTTTTGTTCCTTCCTTTATGCAAAAGGGTTCCTTGGGATGATTTTTCAAATTTTTGAATTTTAGTGGGAGATGGATTTCCTACATGCCTAAGTATGTTATACTAGTTCTAAAGTGGATAATAACTAGTTAAGGGTAACTTACAAGCAATAAAAGGTAATTTGGAATGTCGAAATAAGCGAAATTCAGAAAATTACCTGGAGGATCCACGACACCAAAATTTTACACAGGCGGAACCAAAAAAATGGTGCCGCCTGGTCCTACTGTCATGCATGGTAAATTAAATTGCATAAATGACGGTACCAAATTTTGGTGCCGTCCGATCCGTGGAGACCGAAAAGCGACATTGAACACCTTTTAAGTGTCGGGATATTTCCGAAACCGAATTTTGCTCAAAACATGTGACATTAATTACCTCTAGTTAGGAAAAGTAAATAACACATACACAAACATAGTGGAGCATAGATTTTGAGCAAGGCCTAGCGATTGTCACATTATAGTGAAAATGGGTAAAATTTGATAGCATACTTGTGCTATCCCCCTGCATAAGATTGTTAGCATACATCATTGTTTTGAGTTATATTATCATCCTACAAATTAAAAACAACTAAATTGTATCAAACATTAAAGATAATGTATTGTTCCAAACACTCCTTAAAAGGACCTTTACTTGTCCAATTTCTTGTAAATCTTGTTCATCATCCTACCAAAGCACTTGAACATCCCCTTGGTTTACTTGAACTCCGCTGATGCATTCTCGATCTCGGGAAGAGATGCATAATACTCATGAGGTGGAAGGCGAGAGTTTGGAAGACCATCCTCGGAGCTATTTGATGATGATGATGATGGAGTTGGAGGTTTTGCACTCTTGCCTTTTGTCTTAGCAACTCGCTATCACTCAAGGGCACAAAATGTGAGGGATGAGCTCATAGTGAAGGTGCATCCCTTTTGGGCTTGGTGGAATTGGTGCATAAGCTCTATAGAGACGGGTGAGAAGCATCCCGTACGGAAGAGCAACCAATCCTTGAGTTGGAATGTCAATCATTCTCCTAGCGATGTAGTAGGCTAAATTAAATGGTTGATGGGTGGACAAGTTGTAGAGCATGTGGCAAAGGCAAGCATTGATGTGATCCTTATTCCCTATGGTGCTAATGACGTTAGCTCTAAGTAGTTCTTCCCATTTCTTAAATTCGGGCTTAAGTTCATGTAGCTCCATTCCATATGGATCTCGGTTCACTTCTTTTCCTTTTCGGGTGACTCGGGTTGTATCTCCCCTTGGGATAAATAGGTGCTCACGGATGACATCCTTATTTGCTAAAGGTGTTTGGTAGGGAAGAGAGCGGTCATTGATTGCATCAAGGATGGTGAGTGAACTTATCCGAGTAGACACATGTCCCTCGGTTGGGAATTCCTAGCACTTGAGCAAAGTTGGTAAAGGAGATGGTGTAGTCGTTTTGATTTATCTTAAACCTAAGGCTAAACTCATCATCTTCATCAATGAAACCGGTGACACTAGCATAGATCTCTAACACAAATCTAGGACAAATATGTTCATCGATGTCAAGGAGACAATCGAATTGAATGGCGGCTAGTTCTTGACGGAGATTGGTATTGTCAAGAAAAGAGGAGTGAATGGTTCTACCCTCATGGAAGTACCTAGTTTCTAGACTCTTAAAGATTTCGACTTGTTCCTTGGTGAGTCCCTTGGTTTTGTGATGTTTGGGAATGTAGTTAAGGGTATCCTTGTGATCATAGAATTTTGCGGCTACCATGGTTATCCCTAGGAGCAAGAATTAACATGTTAAAAATGAGAATAAACTTAACGTTTTGGTTCTAGTGTGTGCCTATATGAAAACGATTTGGAGTTGCGGTTATCTCGACTCATTTTATGCACAAAAATGGTTTTAGTGGGGTGTTTGGCAAATACCATGAGATAACCCAAATGCTCCTAATTCAATGTGGCTTCATTTGAATATACCCAGGAATGCATATTAGTTATGCAATACCTTTAGTATTCAAGAGCATGCAAGTGATGAAAATTTAACGTTTCTATTAGTATTAACAATGAAAAATTGTTTTCCTACAAGTGAGAAGCTTTTCAAAATTTTTGACATGGGGTGTTTGGTTATTTGAATAAGGCCTTATAGTCATTATCTATTGATTAGTGGGAAGCATGATTTGTTTATGCAATATGATAATGTAGTACCTAATTTCAATGACTAGTTATGCAATTTGCCAATTGAATCCATGTTTTATATAAGAATATATACAAGCCCCATGTAGTGATTTTGTGCACAAATTAGAATCCTAGAATCAGAATTAAGAGATAAAATGTAGTTAGGATACTTACAATGATGTTATCTCCAGTGATTAGTGGGTGAGAAGGTGTCAATAATGAGTTGGGTCTAATGTTTACACGTTTTGGTAAAGTGGGTTTTGAGGAAGAAGATGTTTTGTAGGTAGCAGTTTTTCTTCTGTAGTCACCACGACGACGGCACCTAAAAATGGTTCCGTCTTTGTTGTCATTTGGTGTCGTGGCTACAGTAGCAGGTATAAAACAAAAATGTTTTGTTTTGTTTGTTCTAAGGTTTAGGCTATGTTTATCCTACATGTTTGGTTCCATTAACCCTAAACCAAGTCTAAGAAGATTAAATAGTTCTCGTTTGAGAGGCTTAGTTAGAACGTCGGCAATGTTGTCTTCGGAGGATACTTTCTCGATTGAGATGTTTCCTTTTTGAACATTGTCGCGAAGAAAGTGATGACGGATTTCAATATGCTTTTTACGCGCGTGTTGGACGGGATTTTTGCTAAGATCGATGGCTCCTTTGTTGTCGCAAAGTATAACAATATCGTTGAGATGAATTCCGTAATCTACGAGAGCTTGCTTCATCCAAAGAGCTTGTTGACATGCTTTTCCGGCTGAGACGCATTCGGCCAGAGTTGAGATGGCTAAAGCCGTTTGCTTCTTTGCAAACCATGAGGTGAGACAATGTCCAACAAAAGTGCAAATACCACTTGTACTTTTCTATCGACATAGTCACCGGCATGATCCGAGTCGGCATACACTATGGTTTCTATACCCGTTCCTTTGGGATACCATAATCCTAAACACGTTGTTCCCTTAATGTATCTAAAAATCCTTTTCAAGGCTTCTAAGTGTGATGCCTTTAGGTTTTCTTGAAAGCGAGCACATAGACAAACACTAAACATAATGTCGGGCCTACTAGCCGTAAGATAGACTAGGCTACCAATCATTCCTCTATATTTAGTGTTATCTACGGATTCACCTTCCTCATCCTTGGTGAGTTTAGTGTCCGAGGACATGGGTGTCTTAGTTGGTTTTGAATCTTCAAGACCAAATTTCTTAAGCATGTCTTTTATATATATAGATTGGTTAAAGAATATGTCATCTTCTAGTTGTTTAATTTGAAGTCCTAGGAAGAAGTTTAATTCACCCATCATGCTTATCTCAAACTCGTCATGCATGATTTTAGAGAAATCATCAAATAGCTCTTGACAAGTTGATCCGAATATGATGTCATCAACGTATACTTGAACAATGATAATATGTGACTCCTTTTTCTTGGTAAAAAGAGTATTATCTACTAATCCCATAGTGTATTTGTTTTCAACAAGAAAAGTCTTAAGTCTATCATACCAAGCTTTTGGTGCTTGCTTAAGACCGTATAATGCTTTCTTGAGTTTGAAGACATGATGTGGTTTCTCAAAGTCGGTAAAACCAGGAGGTTGAGCAACATATACTTCTTCGTTAATAAACCCATTAAGAAAAGCACTTTTAACATCCATTTGAAATAATTTAAAGTCATAGGCACATGCATAAGCAAGTAATATTCTAATAGACTCAAGTCTAGCTAACGGTGCATAAGTTTCATCATAATCAATCCCTTCTTGTTGATTATAACCTTGTGCTACAAGCCTAGCTTTGTTTCTAGATACTATACCATTTTCATCCATTTTATTTCGAAAAAACCCATTTCGTTCCAATTATAGTTTGATCCTTAGGTTTTGGAACTAATTTTCAAACATCATTTCTAACGAATTGGTTTAACTCTTCTTGCATGGCAATTACCCATGACTCATCTTTTATTGCTTCATTTATGTTTTTCGGTTCAATGGTGGATACAAAACAAAAATAATTACTTTGATTTTGGGCTTGTGACTTTAAGGTTCTTTGATTAAGTTGTCCTATGACCTTTTCTAAAGGATGACTTTTAGATTCTTTGATGTTTATAATCTCATTATTTAATTGTTCATCTTCCTTGTCATTTTCAATTATTTCTTGACTTTCTACCATTTGACTTTCAACTAAGTCATCATCTACCAAAGGTGATGTCTTAGAGGGAGGTGGACTTTCGTCAAATGTTATGTTCAACGATTCCTCGACTATCATTGTTTCTTTGTTTAAGACAATGTAAGCTTTACTAGTTTGAGAATAACCAAGAAATACACCTTCATAAGACTTTGGGTCAAACTTGGTGAGATAATCTTTAGTATTAAGAATGAAGCATTTACATCCAAAAACTCTAAAATATCCTAAAGTTGGCTTTTTACCTTTATAAAGCTCATATGGTGTTTTGTTTAAGAAAGGACGTATTAAGACTCTATTCAAAATATATGTAGAAGTGTCAACGGCGTTACACCAAAACTTTTGAGGAATGTTTTGTTCATTAAGCATTGTTCTACTCATTTCTTGAATTGTTCTATTTTTACGTTCTACTACTCCATTTGATTGAGGTGTTCGAGGAGCCGAAAAGTTATGTGTTATACCATTTGTATCATAAAAGTTTCCAAATTGAGTTTCGTTGTCAAATTCACGACCATGATCCGTTCGGATCGACACAATTTTAACACCTAGTTGATTTTGAATTTTCTTGCTAAGAATTTCAAATTTATCAAAAGCTTCATTTTTGGTTTTCAAAAACAACGTCCAAGTAAACCTTGAGTAATAATCTACTATGACCAAAGTGTATAAGTTGCCTCCGTAGCTTCTTATAGCGGATGGACCGAACAAGTCCATATGCAATAGTTCTAGACACTTAGATGTGGACACCATATTTTTAGATTTATGACTACTATGGGTTTGTTTACCAATTTTGCAAGCGTCGCAAAAGTGTTGGTCATATTTAAGTTTTGGTAAATTCCTAACTAGCTTTTTTGAAGATAAGTTTTGTATAAGCCTCATATTAGCGTGACCTAAGCATCTATGCCAAAGAGTTGAGTTATCATCTAACGTTGTTAGACACAATTTGTCATTAGATGTTTTATCTATTTTCATGACGTATATGTTATTTTTCCTAACTCCTTTAGCTATGGTGATACCATCTTTTAGTATTTTACTACCATTTTCATCAAATAGTACTTTATACTTTTTATCACATAATTGGCTAATACTAAGTAGATTAAATCCTAACCTATTTACATGAGCAACATTTTCAATAGTTAGGGAGTTATGAGCGATCGTACCTTTGCCAAAGATTTTGCTTTTGAGATTGCTACCAAAAGTGACATTACCTCCGCCATACTCTTGGTATGATGAGAAGAGACTTTTGTTACCCGTCATGTGTCGTGAGCATCCACTATCTTTTATCCACTCATCAGGTTCCAATCCAACTTTCAAGCATAACTACGAAGCAAATAACTCAAGCATTTGGTCCCCAATATCTCATGAGTCCGTTTGGGTTAAACATACCATTTATTTGATTCATGTATGGAAACGATGGGTAAGAGTTCCATGACATGTAATCTGGAGTTTGATATGGTCTAGGAAAGTTTTGATTCCAACCGTTGTGTTGGTAGTTGGGTTGTACGTTGTGGTTGCTCTTAGGAGAGGGGCGTTTGGTAAAAGGTGTTTTATGTCGTTGTTGAGTAGTTTTTGATCTAAATTCATTTATAGCAAGTCCTACTCTGATGTAATGTACTGGTTTTAGTTTAACACTATCCTTGGTTTTCTTTGTTACTTTGACAAATTCTCTACGGTCCGTATCACAACATTCTCTCCTGAAGTACCCACGACACCATTTCTTTCAACGGACGGAACCCTTATTTTGGGTCCGTTCGTCCGCGGCTGCATCGCAACAGTTTTGACAATTTGTTCGCCTTTTCGGCCGTTTTGTTTTGACTCTTTGGAATTAATACCTCATTAAATCCTAGCCCATTCATGTCTCCTGGTATTTTATGTATTTTAACTATTTCATCGGCAAGAGCGATGTTTTTGTTAAACCTTTTAAATTTAGAATTATGTTCGATTAGAACATCTTGCGTGAGCTTTAGTTTTTCTATTTCAAGATTAAGCTCTTGACATGATTTACAACCATCGTCATTTGCTTTACCCTTTTCTAGTCGTTTTGCTTTTTCTTTTAACTCATAGACTTCATTTTCTAAAAATTCCTTTTTAGTTTTTAAAAATTTATTTTTAGTTATGATTTTTAGACTTAGCTCACACAATTGATTGTATTGTTTTTGCAAAGTGTCATCATCAATAGAAGAATAAGAAGAGTCGGAATGTACCTCGTTTGACTCATGTGCCATTAGAGCGATCTCTTCCTTGCTTGACTCTTCATCATCTTCACTATCACTCCAAGCACCACTTACAAAAGCTCGTTGAGTTTTGCTTTTAGGGGCTTGGGACAATGAGAGACTTGCATCACCACATCTAAAACACTTTCTTTCACCTTTAGCTTTTTTTTCATCCCGATCTTTTCGAATCGAGGTTGTCTTACAAACTTTCCTCTTCTTCTAAAGAACTTTTTAAAGTCTCTAACGGCCATGGCATACTCCTCATCTTCGCTACCGGAGCAAGATTCGTCATCATCACTTGATTCCGCTTTGCTTTTAGAGCAACGGATTTGATCTTCTCCCTTTTTCCTTTGATGATCTCCGAATCTTTCTCCATCACCATTTCATGTACTTTGAGGTTACCGATTAGCTCGTCTAGTGACATTTTGAGAGATCTTTTGATTCTTCAATAGCGGTCACTTTAGCTCTCCATTTCGGATGGAGTGCTCTAAGAAATTTCCCGACAAAGTTCTTACTACGAAAAGATTCATCAAGTGCTTTAAGTGATGTAATAATAGTATTAAAGAGAGCAAAACCACAATCAATGGTTTCATCTTCAGGGATAACAAATTGTTCATATTGTTGAACAAGAAGATCAATTTTGTTATCCTTGACTTGTGAATTACCTTGATGTGTAACAATCAAAGATTCCCAAATATCTTTGGCGGTTTCACACATAAAAATTCTTTTATATTCTTTTCTAGGCAAAGCATTATAAAGCATCATTTTAGCTTCATTATTTTTAGCAATAAATTTCTTTTGTTCATCAACAGAAATATCATTTGTTGTAGAACTAAAATCCCCTTTAATAATAACAAACCAAAGATCTATATCTTTTGATTTTACATATGTTTCAAAACGGTTTTTCCAATAGATAAATCCATTGGTTTCAAAGAGTGGTGGTCTTTGCATAGATTGCCCTTCTTTAAAGTTTTCAGAATCCATGGATCGTTTCAAGTTTATAAAATACAAATTATTTTAGAAATTCTTGAGCAACGAGGCTCTTGTACCAATTGTAGAAAACTAGAAGGGGGTTGAATAGTTTACCGATTAAAAACTTTGTTTTGAAACTTATTGAAAGATCAATTGATATTGATCTTAGATATGTTAATGAAATATGTAAGCAATATGTAAAGAGTAAATAAGGAAAGAAATGATCAAACCACAACAAGTTGTTTATAGTGGTTCGTCTACAAGGACTCTTTTTCCTTGCCCTACTCCACTCCCCGAGTCTCACACTCGAGAGTTTAACTTCACTAGTCAACAAGCTCCTTTCACCGGCGGAGAAACCTTTACACTTCGTTTACACTATTTCCGAAACTAAGCTAAATGTCGAGTTCTTTCCAAGGGTACAACCACTCCCACACACAATGTATTTTGAGGACTAAAATACTAATCACTCACACTCACAAGATTATGATAGTTTGGTACAACAATGAAGTATGAATCAACACAAGATCATACAACACTAAACAAACAAGACTTCCAACTTCTCGTTGAAGCTTGAATGTGACTTGATCTTCTTTGCTACAAAAGAGATCACTAATATGATATGAAACTGAGTTAGAAAGGTTAGAGAGAAGATATGTATGAGAGTATGATGGAAAGGGATGAAAAACTACTTGGTTTGGCTTTGCTATTTATAGCCAAAACCATTAGCAAGCACCACGGACCGCGGAACCCTTAAAAGGGTTCCGCCTCATAGTTTTTTTTGGTGCCGCCGAGGTCCCAGCAAGATATCAAGATCTTGCCAAAGTCAACCATATCTATGCAAGATTGTGTAAGATATGAAGAGTTCAAATCTACACAAAATATCTAATGAAATCTTCCAATGATTTCCATGATGCATCACATGATGTCATGTGTTGTTTTTATATATTTAGAAATATGCAAAGAAATAAGTAATGTTTAGTTTTAAGAAACTAAAACATTCTAAAAACTACTATCATACATTATGGTTAGAGTCATATTAAAATATGATTAATCACGATGTAAATGCTTGAGTGATGAAGATATTATTTGAAAAAGCTTGTTTTATTATCTATTAAACTTGACAAGCTTTAAGCTTTATAAAAAATAATTTTACTTTTGTCATTAACAAAACTTAGGTAAAGATAAAAAATATAAATAACGTTTAATGACGATATTTGTATTAACACAGCGTTTGTGTTTTCCCGGGTTGGCTTGCATTTTAGGAAGGCATAAATAGTGTTCCTGAGACCAGCCTTGTTTTGGGATCAGGTTAATGCGGGTTACTTCATATAAAACAGCTACACATCAATAAGCGGAATAACACTGAATGAATAGAAATTATATTTAAACCTCAGTAGCTAAACTCCCATATACAAAATTGTCGTAAACATATGAAGTATATGGGCATTCAAGCCCCAGAGCGTAGCATACAAATTACGCATTCTAAAATTCATCTTGTTTTGAGACTTTGAGTGGCCTTTCCACTTTAATCTTTCTAAGTAACAATTTACTTCTAATAAAAAAGCAACACATCAATAAGCATATAAAGGGATACTTTGTTTTTGGTCCATGAGGAATGTTCTTAACTTGCTTTAAATATGATAGTACGTCATTTGTCGTGCGCTTTCGTGATCTAATTTCACCTCCAGCCAGTCGTCCGACTCCTCCTGCACTTGGAGCTGCACCTCCTGCCACTTCACCAACTCCTTTTACTTGGACATGGGTTTCAGCGTATGTTTAACACAAACAAAAACAGCCAAAAGCTCACAAAATAGCACTTGATATCATCTGTTAAAAATAAGTTGCAGACGACAGATGCTAAACATTTATAAAGCCACATGTTATATACCAATGCGTATTGCTATGGTCTCGTTATGTACGAACTTACATTACAGGTCATACATCTCCAAGAGAGATATTGGGTTGGACCTAAAGCAATAAAGGGCCTACTACAATCACACACCATCATAAAGCATGCCTAACCACACAAACATGGATAAAGTATTAAGCGTATGAATACGCTGCAATTAATAAGGTGGCTAACCTTGAGAACAACTGTCTAAAAGAAATTAAAATAAGATAAAGTATCAAGCACACATTATATGTAGCAATTAAACAGGACCATACTTGCTCTGAAGGTTGATGGCTGTTGCTGCTACTGGCCAGTGAGACATATTGTTGGAAATGTATATATTTACAAACATGTGAATGTCCGATTCCATTGTGGGACACCTTTGCACACTTGAATGAGAATTAAAGTTAAATAATTAATGTTAATGTTTACGATTAATTATTGCACATTAAGTCCGTCTAACGATCGTTAAGTATTTAACGGAAAAATGACTAACGACTGTTAAAATGGAAAAGAGAAGGACTAGAAATGGAAAACTTGGAAATTTTATGGGTTTGGGTTTGGGCTTGTATGTTGCCGGCCAAGGGCCTTATCCAAGCCTAATCCCTAACTTGTTTTTCAAGAATTCCATTCTCTATAGGAGGAGGTAGGTTCTAGGGTTTCATACACTTGTGCATTGAATTAACCCTAGATCTCTTCTCCTCTCTCTGTCCCATTTTCGGCCGAGCACCCATTAGTAAGGGATTTGGTTTTGTTTTGCTTAAACGAGGAACATGTTAGATCTAGCAATCGCTGATTCGTTTGGTTAATTCGTGTGTACAAGCGTGGTTGTAAGACATTAACACCAATAAGTACTTCTTTGCTTTGCTCGAGGGTTGTTTTGCTTTTTTCGAGGATTTGACATTCGCGAAGATGGATTACGCGCTACTGATTAATTAATTTATTTGTTATGATCTTTAAGTCTTTCGCCGTGTACTCTTGATGTCTACATGTTTTATTGTATATCATGTATTATAAACTCAACAGTGGCATCACGAGCCTTGTATAACAAGTAATTAATTACTGAAACACATAATTAAAATTAACATGAATGTGTTATTATTTGTATGCTTAGATCTAGGGTTTGCAAAACCTAAACCCTAATTTTGAGGGGGGCGTTTTTTGGTGCCCTAATTAGGGTTTTGTAAACTATTGTTTTAATTGGATTAGAAACCTAAGATGCATGCAACTTTATGTGTATATGCGTAACTTTGATTTAATTGCATTAATTGTTAAGTGTAATTTTATGTCCATGATAATTATCTTCATGTTTTATCATGGATTTGCTTTATTGTATGTCTTTCATGTTTAAGTGATATACACTAAATTATGATAGATCTAAAATTGGGGAAGACCTCAATAATTATTAATTTAATCAATTATGTGCTATGTGGTATGTATTTAATTTTGACTTGCCTAATCGATGAATCGATGCATGTGGTTCACCTTGTACATAGATGAAAACGGGTGAAAGTCTTAATTAAATATATGCATATTAACAGATCTAGAATTGGTTATTAATAGGATTTATCAAAACGTTTGCATGTGGCTATTTGATATGCATGACTTTTATTTGTTATGCATTCATTGTTTATTTGTTTATTTTATAAATACTTGCTTGTTTGTTATGTGTAACAAGGGTATTTTTACAAGAAAAATAAATCGACCTAAACAATGGTGAAACATGTATTTTTAAGAATAGTAATCATAATCGTTTAATTGATTGATGAATTTGGTACAAATGGTGCGAGCGGCTCACCCATGAGAATGAACTACTAAAAGGGGTTTAAAGAAGTCATGCAGTCACCGAAAGGATGTCTTAGGTTGTGCTTTAGCGCGTACAGTCCTCGCCCATGGTCGAGTGGAGCTACTTAGTAAGCCATTAAATGTGCAAGCTCATCTTAAAGGCGAATTAGTTTTAATTCCATGCGCCACCGGTGGTAATTATCGAAACACTAAGTGTTTACATTATGAAATCGGTATAATGGATGATAATTAACACTAAATTCCTTGATTGGTGAACCCAATACCTCAATTAAAGTTTGATGATGAAAAGCTTATTCATTAAAACAAGATATAAATGTTTTAATAAAAACTATGCTACAAAGATGAATGCATGACATCATTGTACATATTTGATTTAACATCAAAACTATTACCCTTTAATTTAAGTTATATGCCATCCAACGAAGCGGAAACACCTAAGATTACTTTCTATTGGTAGAAGCGTGCCTTAGATCTTAATCGAAGGGTAAAATGTCCACGTGTCGTGAGAGCGGGCATGGACGATTTTGCATTTCTTAAGTTGGACAACTTAATTGAGTTTTGTAGTGAGAGCTGGCAACTCAAGGCATAAGATGGGATAAAACATGTTTACATGGCTATTGATATTGGCTATGTAAATCCCATAAATCTAGGAATTGCAATTGAAATTGGCAATTGAGCAAATGCTCTACCATTTTGTGTAAGGTTCATTACTAGCGAGATCCGCGATGTAATGAAATTATGACAATTTGGATCCTAGTTTTCAATAAATATTAATTGGTTATATGAATATGAACCTTGGGTATTTAATTGTTTATTGAAAAGGTTAATTATCAAAAATACTAAAATTGAATTTTGTAATTCTTTTGAATATATAAATGCAACATTTAAAAGCGTGGTTTAGTCTTTGATTTGTAAATTGATCCATTCTAGCATTCTAACAAATTTTTGATAGAGAATAATTCTTGATAAGACAAACGAAATCTCTTTTCATGGGAGAAGCATGAGACTCAATCCTATTCCTTTTCATGAATGAGAAAGTATAATAGGAACATTTGAATTGTCTAAATTCTAATATAACTGTAGTGCACATCTTATTTTCCATAAGATTTCATTACCCTCATTTGGTGAATGAATCCTTTGTAACAACATGAATGTTGGTTGGCCGGAAAACATGTATATGAGTTACTAGATTAGAAGCTAGAATAATGCATAAAATTGGTAAAAGGCAAACTAGCATATTTTTATCTAGTTGTTTTGCTTTAGCCTGTAAAGGTACTACATACGGTATGGGGATGGTAGGCTTTGTTGAGGAAGAAATTGCATACCCAATTTTTCAAGTTAATAACATTGATGGATAACCTATCATTCATATAGTAGAATACACCTTTTAGTACCTTAGTAATGATTACGTATGGTTCTTCAAAGGTGTAAGAAAGTAAAAAGCAAGCAAGTTGTTTTCACTGGTTATGCAACACTTACAATGTTGTCGATTCAAAGGGGAGCATTTGTGTTGCATTACCGAATAAGAAGTTGTTTTAATGATTTCTAATTCAGTGGGAGCTACAAGCCTTATTTCCTGTGTAGTAACCCATATTATCTTCAAAGATAATTACTTTCAAATTGTAGACACTTATGTTTTTAAGGATAGTCGGCACGCTTTCCTTACTAAACAATATAGTTCTACATCTACTAGTTATATCTATGACACAAATCAATATTAATCAAATAAACTAACGTATCGTGGTTGTTTATATGCTACATGATGTTGTTCCATGCACAAGTGGGAGAAATCTATTGTGTGCAAGGTACAACACATATTAATATGATTTAAAAGGATTCTCTTGACTGAAAAGTAAGAGAATAACGTTCTAATAGGAAGTATACATTTAAATATGTATGATTGCCCTATTAAGAACATGTGTCAAGATGATAACAAAGACTACTTTATTTTAAATATTTATGTCATTCAATATTTAAGAAACACTTGTAGTTACAATTTATGTTACGTGAGAACGTGAACTAGATTGTAGCCCATGGTAAAATATCCACGCGTCGCGGAGAACGAGCATGGATGATTTTGCAGTTTCTTACGCTGAACATTTCATGGAATGACATAATTAAATGAAGTAATCTAATACTACTTTGAATTTAAGTATTCGTTGAATGACTTAAATATATGTAGTAAATATTAACTTGAAATATGAATTGAAACCCGAGGTGGTGTTCATAATTACTTTAATTATAAATGTTTATGATTTTGTAAAGTCACAAACATGAAGTCTTTTTATACAAGACTTACAATATAAAGTAAGACGTTAACTTGCTATGTTTTAAGACATATGCATGAAGTCAATGAGTTGATCAATGACTTATAACGTATAGTGGGATTATAACTTTTATGTTTTTTGACTTGGTCAAGAATATTTGTGTTATAATATATGCAATTGATTTGGTAATTCTATTGTACCATTAAGTTTTACTTTGTTGGTAAATAGGATAAACCAAAGAGTAGATGGTTATCTTAGATATTGTTAGATTAATCTTACAATATTAATTCTAATGAAATACCATAGTTTTATGGTATGTTCATTTAGAAGAATCAAAATCTATTGGCATTGTTTGATTCAAGATAACTATAGTTTCTTCCAAAAGTTATCAAGGTTAGTAGATTGAGTATAGATTGAATATACTCAATAAGACTCCAACCTAGAAGATTGATAAGACACCATTTGTTTATGGAATGTGATGAATCACATTAAGTCTTATAAATGAAGTTCTGAATTTGTTAAACTACTTGTAAAGTGAGTTGTAACAAACTAATGTCAGGAACTATAAATGTTTTTTGTAATATCCCAAAAGAGAACAATGTATTGTTGCTCTACTTGCTTAACTATTTAAAGGTAATCTTTAAATTGTTAAAGGAAAGTGGGAGTTTTGTTTAGATCTCGAAAGATTAAATTACAAAATACATAATCTTCTAAAATGCACTAGCAAATATCATGATTAAACATGTAAATGATAGACCTCAATATGATGGAATTGTCATTCATAGATCCGCAAGGATATCCTCGATATTTAATATGCCGAGGAATATGAGTTACGTGATCATGGTAAGCTCGTTAATCATAATGATAAATTTACCAAATGTTGAATTGTGGTAAATCAATCATACTATGAATGTTGAGATGCTGTCCATAAAGATAATCAACTTTAGATACTTGATTTATCTTAATAATGAAAATGAGTTTCTTCAAAGGATGGAAACCCTAGTGGTTTAAATCTTTGTGTAGAAATCATATGGACAATATTGTACACATATTTAATGCATGTCTAGTGATAATAATATTAATCATATTTAAGCAATTAACTATGATTGAATATTCTTTCTAGATACATTAAATAGAAGTATAAAGATTATAATTGTCATACTTAGTTTCATTGATATGAAATTTTGACAATGAATGTCATAACTTTTTGTTGTGGAATTACTTTCATGGGACTATGAGTAATACAAAGAAGTTTTATGAATTCAAATAATCCTGAATATGTACAAACCGCAAGAATCCATGAATGGATATATGCAAGCATCTAAGAGATGTTTCTTATGTTTAATATTAAATCCATGTTTGATTTAATAATTAAAATAAGATTGCTCATAAGTATTCCTAAAAGCTAGTGGGAGTATTATTTTATTTTTAAAATCTTATATGTTGTATGTAAACTACATTCCACCTAAATTAAGTTTTAGTTGGGAATGAAACTTCGCTTGTAAGATTTGGAAATAAGATATATAACCTTGGAATATATGTTTATTATTATAAACATATGCTGTAAATAAATGAGTCAAATAGAACATGATGAATACATATCTTTGACAAGATAGATGAGATCTTAAAGTTTAACTTGAAGATTCATCATGAACATCATATTGTGTATAAAGTTGTGTCATGCTTGATTACAAGATGATTTGACAACATTGAAAGTTGTTAGTGTAATAAATATTTTAAAAGGAATATGTTTGGATTTAGAATCACATTCCACCGAGATGCTCCTAGATTCTATGGATGATTATATTGAGTTTTGGTAGGCACCAACATTACACTATAACCTGCTCAAATGTTTACGATGTTTAAAGAGCATATTGTTGTATACAATGATGCTAGTATAATTGAGATGACACTCAATTCTAGTAATGGTATCCTTGATGATGACCATGTTGACTAGTTATGCTCAACTAAGAGCATAGTTGCATTATACATTAAAGAATAAAGAATATTTTAAAACTTTAAAGTTTTGAAAGATAATTGTCATAAAAGGTGGTTCGTGTTATCACGACCTTATGGAATGATATGACAATATCAAGATATGTGTAAACATATACAAGAAATTCACTTATTGAATTCTTGAAATAAGTATTCTCAAAATTTCTATAGATCAAAGTTAGTTGAAATTATGCCTTGTCAACAAGTATGAGTTGCATGACTTGTGGCAAAATTCATTAACTAAGAATTATCATGCATTGATCTATTTAGTATTTGGATAAAGGATGTTAAACAATTATTATTTAAAATGAATTAAAGTACGTATATGCTTAATTTCATTTATAATATTGTGTCCTCAGATTTGCATGTTTAAATCCTTGAATAACTTAAGTTATTCTAAATAGTCGTTGTCGCATCAATAACATGGGAATGATATTGAATTAAGACAAAACTGAGTATTAGTTAGAATATACTTGAAAGTATATTGATGCGTAGCATGACTAATTTCAGATGATATTCAATGAATTGAGTATAAGACTTATCCCACCCACATGATGATACTTTATGGATCTTAGTCATTAAGTATATCATGAATATTTATCCTCTGACTTGAGATGCAAGAGATATGTCATGAATGTAGTGCATTTCTGTGAAGCAATCTAACGCTATATCGAATCGTAGTTATAAGGGTTGTTTTCGTAAAGTTGCAAATTTGTGAATCTCTTGTAGTCAAAATGGGATTTGTTTCCTTCAAATTTATTTTGAAGTATAATACTACTGGGCCCCTAGTAGGGTTGTTAAGATGTTTGCATGGCCATGCCCAAGGTCTTCTCGAATATGTTCGTAAGAATTGGTAATCTTAATCAATCACATAAAGCGAAAATGTAATAGTTAATTAAGAAATGAGTAAGATCCATATTCTTATTAACATGGTATTAGAAACAAAAGGATGAATATGATGATGAATCATCAAACTTGGTTTTTCTCCAGAAACCATACACGAAGTTGTACCGGGGCATTGGCGTGTTGCCAGACGCTAACCAATGTCATTTCACGTTTTGTAAACATATCCAAGTGGGAGCCGTTGGAAATGTATATATTTACAAACATGTGAATGTCCGGATTCAAACTCGTGACTGGATTGCACACATTAGCTTAATGAGAATTAAAGTTAATAATTAATGTTTATGTTTACGATTCATTATTGCACATTAAGTCCGGTTAACGATCGTTAAGTATTTAACGGAAAAATGACTAACGACCGCTAAATGGAAAAGAGAAGGACTAGAAATGGAAAACTTGGAAAATTTATGGGTTTGGGTTTGGGCTTGTAGTATGGCCGGCCAAGGGGCCTTATCCAAGCCTAATCCCTAACTTGTTTTTCAAGAATTCCATTCTCTATATAAGGAGGGGTAGGTTCTAGGGTTTCATACACTTGTGCATTGAATTAACCCTAGATCTCTCCTCTCCTCTTTCTTGTCCCATTTTCGCCGAAGCACCCCATTAGTAAGGGAGTTTGGTTTCGTTTTGCTTAAACGAGGACTTGTGTTAGATCTAGCAATCGCTTGATTCGCTTGGTTAATTGCAGGTACAAGAACGTGGTTGTAAGACATTATTCTTACACCAATAAGTACTTCTTTGCTTGCTCTCGAGGGTTGTTTTGCTTTGCTCGAGGGATTTGACATTCGCAAGAGGTACGCTACGCATACTTTCGCTAATTAATTTATTTGTTATGATCTTTAAGTCTTCGCCTGGTACTTTGATGTCTACATGTTTTATTGTATATCATGTATTATAAACTCAACACATATGAGGTATGCGCAACGTTTCTTCAAATCTGTAATACCACATTCAAAAGAGTTAGTAGACCCAAAACTATAAATGTCATTATTTATGTCAAAAAAATTGCGGAAACTTATTTACAAACCAATAATATCATTCTTTATGTCAAGAAAGAGCAGCCGTCGTCTCCTTAGAAAACCCAAAAAATGCTTACCAGTCGTTGCAAGCTTTACAATGTATCTTATCAATAATGTGTTGATTAAAAAGTTAAGAGAGTGGATTGCCATTGCTTATGCCGTTCCATGTAGTCTCAGACTCATTGCTCGTATTCTAGTAAGTGCCACACGTTCACCTAAATGTTCCAAAGAAAATATAAAGTTAAATTTAAAAGTTGATCTCAAGAGAAAAGTGAGAAAAGTAATCTCAACTATTGGATACCCCTCTTCCCCTTTTTCACATACACCAAACTACAGTGGGACCTAATTGTATTTTCCTTCATTCTTAAGGAGGTTTTGTAAATTGCACTCTCCCTAAAAGAAAAATCCCGCCAAAAATTTTTTTGGGGCCAAAATTTTTTGCCAAAAAATTTTCCTTCAAATTTTATAATCGTGGATGCACCTTTTATTTTGGGCAACACATTTATAAAAATTAGTTATAACTATGATGCACCAAATTTTATAACCGAGATGCACCCAACAATTGTTGCCTAATATGCTCCAATAACATTGCAATAACTTAGTATACTATGCCCGCGGGCATTAGTTGTACAACCGTGAGACTCGAGCTTATGGTAGCCATGGTGAAGCAAGATGCTTTGTCATCGATAACGCTAGTGCATATATTAACAATCGTGGAATTGATGAAAAGTGTTAACCATGTAATTAATAAAATGACTAAAACATGTTAGATAATTGATTTCATTGTATATTTAACCATGTGATTAATAAAATAAGTGTGTTGAATGAGTTGAAAAATCTCTCTTTTATACACAAAGGTTGACGGTTCTAATTAAAAACTTTTCTCGAATAAGTTAATAACATATGACCGATGCACTTTTATTTTGGTGAATCATGCTAAAAAGTAGTTATAACTATGATGCACCATTTTATAACCTGGATGCACAAAAAAAAAAAAAATTGCCCAAAAAAAAGTCTTTTTGGCGGAAAAAAAAATTTTTTGGGGTGTGGGGTGGGTGGGGTGGTTTTCAAAACTTATCCCTGAAATTTGAGATGTTTCAAATTAGACCCTATAACTTTTTTTCTCACTTTTCTTTCTAATTACAATTTTATTTAGAACCAAGACTCTATATATATATATATATATAGTTGGGAAGTTTGCTAAAAATGTGTCGCTTACTTCGTTTTGGTTAACGTCGTCATAAAGAGAGCTATGAAGTGTAAGATACCAATATATTTTTTTTTTTCAAAAAATGCTATTAACAGCCACATAATTTAACCAACTGTTATCAATAACGCTAATTGCTAAAGATGTGCATAGTGCATACTGCTAATTAGCTATCAGGAATGATTGAAATACCATCACCTGTGTCGCAATTGTGTACCGAGATCCATTATACTCTTTACAGTTGTCCTGTACTCCTTAAGCACATCTTGTAATCGAACAATATCCATCTTCTCTGACCTAAACACACAAACCACATAACCATCACCAAACAATCCAAACACTAAACACACACATCAAAACCGAAACTTCAAACATATATTCAGCTTTTTACCACTTACTCTTCTGCAATAATGGCATGTGAGAGACGGATGCCAACCTTGAAAAAAATCTATTATCGAAAACAAAAGAAAGAATATCGAAAATAAAAAGCGTAATCTTATTAACATACATATCATAACTTTCTGATTACATAAAAGGATCGCATAGGTTGGGTATCGGGATACTTCAGACGCCTTTAATCTTTTACACATGTGTTCACGTATGTCAAGTCTCGTTTCCACTTCCACTTCCATTTCCAGATATAACCTTTTCAGCAATCCAATATCACCGCCTTAAGCTATTGGCGAACAAAAAATTCAAAAACAAACCCAACCCCATTTTTTTTAAAAAAAAAAAAAAAAAAAAAAAAAAAAAAAAAAAAAAAAACATAAAACATTTTCATACAACATACCTATTAATTTTTTAGCAGTTAGAGGGCAAATCATATCTTTAAAAATCCCCATAATCTTGAACAAAACATAGCAAAATAAGGCACCCCTTAATACTAGGGATGGCAAAAAATCCGAACCCGACGAGAAAACCCGAAACCCGAACTTTTTAGGGCGGTGCGGGGCATGCTTATCGCGCTACGGGGCGGGTTTTGAGAAATTATCGGGGATTTTTATTGGGTTTGGGCCTGGGATGGGGCTCAACATCTCTGCCCCGACCCGCCCCGAAACATATATATACATACAAATATATCTGTATACTATTAAACATATAGCATTGAGTTGGCATTTACCCAATGTTCAATATTTGTAAGATTAAAAATTGTAGTCATGAAAGCTTGTTTCGTGTCATAATATTCTAAAAAAGTTGCTTTGAGACGTTAGTAGCTTATCATTTTTTATGCTTAATATTGTTGTTGAAAGCTTAAAAAGGCTTTGCTTAATTTATTAATAATGACATATCAATTTTTCAAGTTAATGCATAAAATTATATTGTTCATAGTGTAAAAACAATAAAAAACGAGAAAAGACACTAGTTTGGTGGAGCATCGCGCCCAAAGTAGACAACCCATCCCCAATAGAGTACGGGGTGGGTTTGGAGGAGCATGTCGCCCCAACGGGGTGCCCTGATAAGATCCCCAATGTGAATTGAGGCGGATTTGGAGATGATTTTTGTAATCGGGTTTGGGGATGGAGATGACCGCCCCGCCCCAAATCCGCCCATTACCATTCCTACTTAAACAATCTAAAAAACGACACAATCATCAAAAAAATATATATAAACTATTTATGCAGCCAAAAAAAATGATGTCTACAACTAAAAAAAGGGCATCAGTTACCTGCAATTAAAGAATTACTTGTTCTTCCTCTTTTCAAGGACGAGTCAAATGTTATCAATTAATGCATCTATATATGCTACATATAAAAGAATAACAGTCAAACTTTAAAAAATAAAATGTTAAAAGTGAAAGTTAAGAAAAATGTATAGTTAATTAATACTATTATTAAAACACTTCATTACTTAAAAGTAAGATAATTTATTCACATTATACAACTAATTAAAAGCATATCCTCCAAATTAAAACAACCAATTAAAACATCTCTACTAAAAAGTACAATAAAATTTTCATAATGTACAATTTAAACAAGCTACAACATAATCCAAAATATAAAATAATTAAACACCCTAATTAATGTTATTTTTAAAACAACCTAAAATGAAAGTACACGTTATTATACACATTATACAAATTAATAAAACACACAAAGCTTAATACAAGCTAACAAGTTGATGGTACATACAGTTTTGAAAATCGGACCCGACCAACGGTTTCAATCGGGAACCGGTGTCGCCACCGGTTTGGCTAACCAATAAAAGCCATCTGAAAACGAACCAGAGATGACCCGTTGAAACCGATAAAAAATGGTGAATCAGGTCTCATCAAGATCTATTCCTCCGGTTAATCGTCACAGGGTACCCGCCGCCGCAACGCGCAGGTACCCTGCTATACTATATATAAAGGAAAACCCAAAAACTAAAAAGTGAAAAGTTGAAACTAAAAAAGTAAATGTTAAAAACATATATTTCAAAAGGAAACTATTAATACATCTCGAAAACCGGGTTGACCCGGGACGCTTCAAACCCGGTGGGTTGACCCGGTTTAATTTGACCCGTTTTTTACCCAACCCGCCGGGTTGACTCGGTTTAAATCGACCCGTTTTTCGACCGGAACAGTTCAACCGGTCAAACCACTCGGGTCGAACCGGGTTTCAAAACATTATGTTTAATCTCCAAATCTTCAAACTTTTATTATTTTTCGTTTATAACAATAAACATTTTTATTAACACAAAACAATCTGTCGCTATAAAATCCTGTTGCTATACACGAGTACTCGTCTAGTATATGCATAATACAAAATACATTACGATGTTCCCTCGCTTATAAAGTATTATTTTTATTATTATATAAAATGAGAATATGGATAAACGACAAGTCCATAGGTACTAGAATAAATTACACGTTTGGTCCCTATGGTATACCCCAAATAACAACTTTAGTCCCTAAGTCGTTTTTATTACACCAGCAGTATCTAATTTTGAAACTATTCACGCTTTTGGTCCCTATTTTGGATGGGCGTTAGATAAGTCCGTTAAGTATTTTATACTGTTAGTCATTCGTTAATAATTTTGCACCGTTAGTCCTTAAAGTTATTTGCATAAATCGTCCTTGTGGTTAGCCCAGTCAACGGGTCGGTCAGTTACGCCAGTGTCACCACTGAGTGGTGCCACGTGGCAATGAGGGGGGGGTCGGTCAACGGGTCAAGTCGGGTCGGGTCAAGTCGCGTCGTCACGGACCAATGAGTGGTGCCACGTGGCATTGGTATAATATACCAATTTTTTGGCTGGCCTAAGATTGGAACTCGGGTCTTTTGTGTGGGAAGCCAAGCCTTACTCAACTGGGCTAAGCATATCTTCAATAATATATCCCTAAATCAAATACATAACCCTTCTTAAAAGTTAAGGCCCAATCCAATAATATTGAAAAGGTTCAATTTTATTTTTTGGCCTATCAATTTAAGGGGTTATATGGACTGTAAAAAAATAAATAAATATACCGTCGGACTCGTTTTTTCGTGCTCTTCCTAATGGTATGCTCGGTGAATTTTTTCAACTTGGTTTGGACCTCGAAAAATGCAAAAACAAAGAAAAAATGGTGATTTTCGCATTTTTCGAGGTCCAAACGAAGTCGAAAAAATTCCCCGAGCATACCATTAGGAAGAGCACGAAAAAACGAATCCGAAGGTATGCTCGTGAATTTTTGGACTTGGTTTGGACCTCGAAAATGCAAAACAAAGAAAAATGGTGATTTTCGCACTTTTCGAGGTCCAAACGAAGTCGAAAAATTCCCGAGCATACCATTAGGAAGAGCACGAAAAAGAGTCCGACGGTATGCTCGGTCAATTTTTAGACTTGGTTTGGACCTCAAAATGCAAAACAAAGAAAAATGGTGATTTTCGCACTTTTCGAGGTCCAAACGGTCGAAAAAATTCCCGAGCATACCATTAGGAAGAGCACGAAAAACGAAGTCCGACGGTATGCTCGGTGAATTTTTTTGACTTGGTTTGGACCTCGAAAAATGCAAAAACAAAGAAAAAATGGTGATTTTCGCATTTTCGAGGTCCAAACGAAGTCGAAAAAAAATTCCCCGAGCATACCATTAGGAAGAGCATGAAAAAACGAGTCCGACAGTATATTTATTTATTTTTTTACAGTCCATATAACCCCTTAAATTGATATGCCAAAAAATAAAATTGAACATTTTCAATATTATTGGATTGGGCCTTAACTTTTAAGAAGGGTTATGTATTTGATTTAGTAATATATTATTGAAGCTATGCTTAGCCCAGTTGGGTAAGGCTTGGCTTCCCACACAAAAGACCCGAGTTCGAATCTTAGGCCAGCCAAAAAATTGGTATATTATACCAATGCCACGTGGCACCACCTCATTGGTCCACGTGGCGACCCGACTTGACCCGTTGACCGCCCCGCCCCGATGCCACGTGGCACCACTCAGGTGGTGACACGTGGCGTTGACTGGGCTAACCACAAGGACGATTTATGCAAATAACTTTAAGGACTAATGGTGCAAAAATTATTAACGAAGGACTAACAGCGCAAAATATTTAACGGACTTAACTAACGCCCATCCAAAATAGGGACCAAAAGTGTGAATAGTTTCAAAATTAGATACTGCTGGTGTAATAAAAACGACTTAGGGACTAAAGTTGTTATTTGTGGTATATAGGGACCAAACGTGTAATTTATTCTAGGTACTATTATTGTTACAAGTTATCTCACTTTTCCGATTCCCAAGCCCACCTATATTCTCAAAGTGCGCCTTCATTTTCAAATATACTTTCGCCGGAAAAACAAGTCGACAACGTGATTTCAATTTTTGAACACTTGAATTGTTTCAGTCACTCAAGGGTGAGGGCACTCTGATTTCAAGAGTGAGGGCACCAGATATCATTTCTACTAATTTAACTTGTTTTTCATAGTACTTTACTCATTCCGCTTGGATGTCGTTGAGGGCATCGCCCCCCACTCCATCCTACATGGCTCCGGCGCTGCTCTTACTTCTCACTCTCCACAAAACTCTCGAGACTATAGTCCCATAAATGAAAAGAAAAATGATTTTTTTTAAAGAAAGAAAAGAGAAGGTGTAATGTTTGTTCTTTCTTTTGGCTATAAGTCATCTTTCACTTACTTTATTCGTACTCACACTTTGTACACTAATCGATTATGGTTTACTCAATACAAAATTATTTAAATGTATCATATTCAGTAGTCCTATAAAATTATAATTTTACAATTTGCGATAAATAACTTTTGGTCAAAGTTAAGATAATCGAACAATAAAATGTTTGGCAAAACTAGCTATAAGCTGTATGCTGTAAGCTGTAAACTGTAAACTGTAGGCTGTAAATTGCAAAGCTGTTAACATGAGCTACAAGCTGTATCTTTTTTTTTTAATAACAGTGTTTGGTAAATTAGTTGTTAAATATAATTATAAGATGTAAAATGACATAAAAGGACAAATCTATAATTGTAAATAAATATTTGGAGGGTATATTAGTAATTTAAAGTTTTAACAGCTCATAAACATTTTAAAAGCTTCATGAATCAGCTTTTCATTTTGGAGCTATTTGTTTGAAATAAAAGCTTGTAGCTAATGCATCCAAACGAAGCTACTTAGTTTATAGGAGATTATTTTGTAACAAAAAGCTAATAGCTACTCCAAAAAGCCCCTGCCAAACAGGCCCAATCTACAAAATTTACTTGGAACATAAACGTTGGAGTAAAAGCACAAACGTTCTAAGGCATGGCCTCACGAGTTAGTATGAAATAATAATAAATACATGGAATTGCAAATATAACAATGACACATGCAATTCTTTTTTAAAGTTTGAATAAAGATATCCGAAAATGCATCATTATGTGATATTACACACACATAACGTTTAGAACATGATATCAATAGTTAATTTTATACAACATCGGTCTAAACACCATAGTGGTTAAAGAAAGTTAAATACTTTGCCCAACAAAAATATATACAAAGTATTAATCGATATTAAGACGTAATGAAAACTTTATGCAAGACTCACGCGTGCACGAATATTATACTACATACGTAAATTAATATAAAAATCTTAAATTACGGCCCGTATATCCACGAGGTTGAAAACTCGCATTTGTTATAGCATCCGGAATACTTAAGTCATTAACGATGTTTTACACAAAAAGCCATAAAAACTAACCCATTTGGCATATAGTAATGGAAATCAAGAAATGGTTTGATAGAAATAGAAAATTAGTGAAAAATGTTTGATAAAAAAGTATGAATTAAAAAAAAGGCTCACTGGGTTAAAACACCACTCATCTAGGATATACATACAAATGACATAGCTTTCACTAAAAGCTTTTTTACTTTATTCTTTACTTTCTTTTTACTTTATCTCTCTTCTCAAAATAATCAAAGTATGTCACCCAACAAACACTTGCAGAAAAGAAACTCTTTTTTGGCATGGCAAAATGCAACTCCTTCAACACATCATCAAGAATAATATGTGAACCAAATACATGTAAAACAATAGTTACAAAATTCATCTAGACAAAAAAAAAAGTTAGCGACCCAACGAAAGTGCAACGGCTGTGGTGGTAATATGACCGAAGGTGACACCGGCGGCGGCGGAATTAAAGATGACAGATGCGGCGGCTGTGGTGGTTTGACCACTCGTATTTAGATGGATGTGGTTTAAATTTCTTTTCGCTGTGAGTATTTGTCAGTGTATGTTAGGTTCTTGTTTTCAAATTCCGGCGACCTTTCAAATCAAGTGGTTAAAACGTTTCCGGTGGTTGAGACATTTTTGTTGGCTCGAATGTATCAGATCCAGGGCTGCGGTTTCAGATCACCCGTGTATATGTAATGTATGTGTGTTTTGAGGGCAAAGAGAAAATGGGAAATGAGAGGAAAATATTGTTTTAGAATGGGAGTTTGTGTTGTTACTGTATTTGCTTGTAGAAGATGCCAAAATACAAAGAACAAGGATGGGATGAAGGATGGGATGTGTGATTTACAGCTTTTTATTTTTTCTATAACTTAAGTTATCACTGTTTCTCATTTAACAATCTATAACTTTTGTATCAGGTAAAGTAATAAAAAAGTCAAATGATGTAGAAACCACCTTAAAAAAATGGATCACATTGATAGGGAGATATGTCACTTTTTATCTTATTTCACTCTCTACCTCACATCTTACCCAACATTTTAACTTTCATTTTTTGTTTTGTAGTCATAATCAACAATATTGAATTAGTAATCTAATAATGATACCCAAAAGTATGTAAACAAATCACAAAACATTTTATATATAGAGATAATTATTTTCATTCCATATTATTTTCAAACCAATACTGATAGTGTTTGCTATTTGCCAACTAAATGCACCTTCAGTGTCAAAAAGCTTTTCAAATCTAAAAGATCAAGATCCTCTTAAATTAGAGTCAAATATAATTGATTATGTTAGCTTTATTGTAAAAGTAAATGAATAAGCGGATTCATATTCCCTATTATAAAAAATAAAAAAAATGTTTTATATATTTAACGTGATTAATTGGTGAACAAGACTTATCATATTTGACTTAACTTTAAAGGATCTAATTAGTCTTTCAAGCTCAAATGAGATACAAGAGAGTTATTTAACTAACAGTAATTAACTCATTTATTTATAAAGGGGCAATTTTATATCTCTTCTTCTTTTAGTTGGAAATTTTATATATACCCAAACATGCATAAAAATATTGTATATTATGCATTTAGTACTTGCACTTTGGGTATATATGATATTAATCATCAAAGTAGGGTGATATATAAAATTAATCCCTTTATAAATGTACCTAAGCTAATCTATACTATATTAAAAAGCATTTGAGACTTCCTATAAAAGGAAGTCTAAAAATTTTAATAAAAAAACATTACTATAAAAAAAATTTTAAAAATTAATGTAAAATTTAAAAATTTATGTCTAATTTAAGAAATATAGCAACCCTTTTGAATAATAATATACTTTAATAGAATTGTTTACAAGAAAATATCACTAAACTTATAACAACCAATTTAATGCTAAAATTTAAAAAATAAAAATGCTAACTATTTACACTATTAATAATTTAGACGTTTTACTTTTGAAAAGTATATATCTACTACGTTGTAAAGTATTTGAGACATGCTAAATAAGGAAGGTTTAAATGAAAAACATTTACTCCGCAACAAAAATGGTAAACGAATACTCGCCACCGCATTACACAGATACTTTTCTGGTATGATCAGTGGATATATGAAATAAAATTTACAAAAAACTTGTATATAAGCTAGAAACGTACATGACTCGAAATATACTGCATGTTTAATTGATAGATTAAACTAATCGAGACTAATTGATTTATTGGATCGCAACTAGGTAGTAACTCGTAACTTGTATAAGCAATATATATTGGTTTGATACCCGGTACGTGTTCTAATCCGATATCCACTATAAGGAAAGTCATTTAATGATAAATCTTAGTGACAATTTCTCTTGAGTTTAGGGACAACTTTACAAAAGTGTGGGCAATACTTTATGATAGGTTTACCGACACTTCAAGGCGTCGATCATTTGATTAATGACACACTCGAAGTGGCACTTTTGGACTTTCTATGACTCTTAACTTTAAAAACAGTTTTACAATGTGAAGGGAAAACTGGAAGATTGAGGTTTATTTACCCTTTATATAACAAAAGCGAGTCATAAAAGTCAAAAATATATCAGTCTTTCCGTTGGAAGTTTTAGTTACACCTTAGTAAGTTGAAGTGGAAATTAAGATGTAAACACAACTGTGACTGGTCGAATTTAGTGACACTGTTACAACTAACGACTTTCCACCAACAATTTGTAGTGAATTTCGTTCATTGGCTATTCGATTTTTGTGATATTAGTTGCTAACTATTAAATAGATAAAACAAGAGCTCGATTTTGAGAAAGTACGTTCATAGCACAGAATTACTATATATATATAATTTAGGGACACAAAACGGTGCCAAGGAATGTCGTTTAGGGCTACTCCTTTTCTACTCAGCCCAACTGCTCTGCCCAAGCGTTTTTCCAGCCCAAGTTCTTTGCCCGTTATATTACGATGAAGATGAAGATCTCACCGCCTCACTCATACATATCTGCAGTCACAGAATCTACTCATACATAGGGTTGTAATCAAGTCAAGTTTTTATCAAGCAACTCGAGCTCGAGCCCGAGCTTGACTCGATCAAACAAAGCTTTTATCAAGCTCAAGATTTTGATAGCTTGGCTCGAGCTTTTATCAAGCCTTAGTATATATATTTTTAAATTAAATTCATATAAATAACTAAGGGCTAATTTGAATATTATTCTAATTATAATGATTTACTTCATAAAGAATTATTTAATATACTCTCGAAGGACTTTTATATGGTAAATAAAGTTGTAATTATCTGTAACATCGATATCTTAGACTAGTGATGTTGCTTACTTGCTTTATATCTAGAAGCGAATACAAGTTTCTAGTTATGAATCGTGAATATTAATAGACCAAAATATATACTACTATTATATAATTTTAGCTTTTGTTTATACTTAGTATATCGATGAGAACATTAATTAGTACTTTGGCTTATGTTTTATTCTAATGTTGGACTTAGTACAAAAATGTTGTTGTTGGTTTTATTACTGTTAAATTAATTTATTTTGGTTTTCAAATGTGGTTTTAGTTTATATTACTTTATAAATATATATATTTTGATGACTTTGTCTATCAAATACAATATTTTTATATACATTCAAGCTTTTCAAGCCAAGCTCAAGCTTTGCTCGAAACCTATTCAAGCCAAGCTCAAGCCTGGATGATTAAAGCTTGACAAGCTATCAAGCCAAGCTCAAGCCTGCTATTTTTGTTTCAAGCCAAGCTCAAGCCTTGTCGAGCTCGAGCTCGGCTTGACTCGATTACACCCCTACTCATACATATCCGGACTCAAATCCATCAAACCCATTCCTAACGTCCAAAATCAGTTACTCAGAGAAATTGAAAGGTATGTTTTGGTGTGATTTTGTTCCTGTGTTTGATAAAATTGTGATTATTTAAATTTAAAATATATACATTTAATTGAGTTTTGATATATGGACCTACTTAATAAACGATATTTGGATATATGTAATTGAGTTTTCATTCATGGACCAATAAAGGATTGGGGATACATATATGAAGCATACAGTAATGAAAACTTTTGATTAATTCTTACCTTCACCTTACATCTCTCTCTCTCTCTCTCTAATTTGTTTACTGATGTTGTGAATTGTTATCTCAGAAAGAATGGTTTCGAAACCCTAATTTTTAGGCTTTTGTTGCTGAAGATGTGGTTGGTATGTTTGTGGTAAGTTCTATTTTTATTTTGAATATAGGGTTCGAATATTCATATGTGTTTTAGTAATTTTGAAATATTTTTTGTTTCCCTTATAAATATTGTTTGGTGTTTGTGTTCTAAGCTCAAATGTTGGAAGTTAAGTTTAGTTCTTTTAATAGGTGCATGCAAACTAATAAGTGCAATTGATTTGTTGGTGATAATGTAGGTTTTGTGAACTATTAAATAAAGTTGTAGACGGAAGATTTGAATGCACATGGTTAACTTTTGGGTTTTTTATTCCGCCAGCCTATCAAGCTTGCGCCAGTGGACGGCTCTCTTCATATACCAGCTCCACTGAATTGTTGTTGTATGTGAGTCAAAAGAATAAAAAAGAGCTTCATGTTCAAATGTTCAATTCTTACCTAAAAGCCTTTAATGTCTTATACTGTTGCGACTTTTTTTCCTAGGCTCGATAAAAAAGGTGATGCGAGCAGATGAGGATGCTGGGAAGATTGCTATGGCGTCCCTTCTGTTGGTATGTAAGCGACATCTCTATATTCGCATTATTTCTTCATATGATCTATTTATAACCAGTTAGGAGGGCTATAATTTTATACTTTCATTTATGAATGAAGCTAAAGCTTTAGAACTATTTTCATAACATCTTTGGCAGCTTGAAAAGGCCGATTTGGCTTATAAATTTGGTTGTGCTTAAACCTTTGATTTATCTGTTTTTTACACTAAAAAAACTCTATCAGTCAGGTTTCGTACTTTCGCAAAAAAAATACTTTTCCAGTTTTTCGTTGCGTGTAAATTCTTATGTGGTAACTTTCTTTTATATACAGGTTTCTGGGCCAACTGAGCCGATTAAAATCACATGTACTCTGAAGACTGTCATTTAACTCTTTCTACAAACTGAATTAGACAAGTCTCCTCATGTGGTTAAGCAAACTTCAACTTTATTTTTATCAAAAACCGCGTTCCCGTAGAAAAATCTTAACGAACGTCTAAAATTCTAGCCGATGTTTGATTGTGGCTGCAGGAAAAGCTAACATAAAACTGAAAATGCTATTAAGAGGCATTCTTAATCCCTAAAATTGGTTTGGATCTACTTTTTTGTTTCATGGATTCTTTCAATTTTTATTTTACTTATTGCTTTTAAACATTGGCGGCGGACGTGTCTGTTAGACCTGGTGCTGATGCGGGTTCGCCACAATCATTGTCGGTCCCCTGTCACATGGGTATTGGTCATGCTCAAAGTAATGGAACCTCGATTAGTATTCCGATGGATGTGGACGGTTCAATAGATTATCAGCTGGATGTTTGTCCAAGACCTATTACTAGGGTGGATGTTGTGGGTTTGCCAATTCGGCCGTCGGATGGTGTAGCGATTAATGAACCTGATCCACAGCACATGATGGCTGTAAGTCGTCATAAGAAAATTTCGTCGGCCGAGTTGGTTAACGGGGAAGGGAAGAGGAAGTCGGATGAGATGCCGGTTTCCACTGGTAATATTATGTTATTACATTTTCTTGAATGCACCTTGTTGTCACTGTCTGTTGTTAACAACCGTACCATGTTTTTTATGTTTGGGGTTTGCAGATTGTTGTACCATGGATAGATGTATTTCTCAGACTTTTGCGTGCCCTCAAGGTATCATTGTTGTGTACTTACTCCTTTCTGATTATATCGGTTTTTTTTTTGTTATTTTTTTTTGGTTTTACTTCGTTTGTCTGTGGTTTGAAAGCAAACCTTGGCTGTCGTTCAACATGTTTGTTTGTGTTTTCCTCTTATTGTTGCAGCTGAAGTTGATGTTCCAAGGAGCAGTCGTTCGACTGTTCCGTTGCCTAAGGGTATGTTCTTATACGTTTATCAGTGACTTAGTCATACTATAATTTTTGTTTCCATTATCTGTTACATGTGTCTTTTGCATGTTCACTTATCTGTTTCAGAACGCTTTCGCTGATAGAAAATGTGTGCTGTTTTTGCAGCCGTCTTGGGTGGTTCTGATTCTTATTGCCGAGTGACATGTCCGCATCAGAATTCACGTGCAAGTAGTTAACAAACAGTGGGATAATTACCTATGGATCAGTGCTTTTTATTCCACAAGACCACAATGGTTATTCATTTTCTGTGTTAACAAACAGTGGGATAACAACAGATGACAGTGTTTTTTTGTTTTCTTTTTCAGTTTTGCAGCGGCAATGGAAGTACACATAAGACTTGAGAGGTACCCGAAGATTACAAATATAAATTGGGGTATGTCATCAACTATAGTATTTGCTTTCCTAATTGTAACGTAATTTAAATTTTAATATTCTATGTCATCACTAGCCTCACGTTAGCCCTTTTACTTGGCCATTTTTATATAAAAAAATATAGGCACGTACTTGTTGTACTTTGTTGCAGAGTTATAAATACTTTCTGGGTTGTAGGTTCTCATTTCTTTATTCTAATCTGCTTTCTAAAATCAGTTCTTTTATTAGTATGTTCAGCTCTTTGCATCACTTTATGCACATTCTTTTTTGATTAATAGAATAAAAGATGCCTCACAGTTTTGACATGTAAAAAAAATTTATATGTATTATGAATAGATTTTTGGGTTCTGACAAAATTAATGCGTATGGTTTTACTTTTGCTGTCCAAATCTTGATTAGACAAGAATAATTTGGTTCTTACAGAAACGCATTATGTCGTTACAAAAGGTTGTGTGGATAGCGACGAGTAAATGTAACTAGATAAAATATGTGAAACAAAATACTGTAAGCTGAATAAAGACATCCCTGCTCTAACTAAGCCTTCAATAAGCTCCTAGGCGTTGTGACTGGAATCAAGGGGGTATTTAGGATTACACTGTATTTACCATTACGAGGGTGTTTGGTTTACCTTATTTGGCTGGCTTATGGCCATTTTAGCAAAGAAAGGTCCATTTTAGCATTTAGGTAACTTATTTAGCCCCTTAAAGTTAAATCCCATGTTGGTTTAGCTCAGAAATTGCTTTGCGCTTACTAAATTGGTGAAAATTGACAGACTGTGCCTATGAAATTTATTAAGCTCGGTCTCGATCTTCATATATTCATGAAGGTAAGAAATGATCTACATACAACAAGCACTTTGAATATTTTATAACCAAAATTTAAAATCTTTATTATTGTTTTGTTGTTATTCAGGCTGCTGCAATAAAAGGTCAAGACCCTAATGTCGTTTCATATTATACTCTAAAGGTATGATCATATAAAAGTGTAAACTAATGACAGAAAAATGGGAATGTTGCTGCAAAGATGAACATAATTTTATGAGATAGTAATTACTAAAGTCCTTCAATGTCATCTTTTGTATAATGATTTCTTTTGGCAATATATAGCTTTGAAGATATCGCTAAAGATTCAGGGCCCGAGGTTGAGTATGATATCTCTGTGGCTAATTAGGTCCTCAAGAAAGGTACTTTTAGTAAGTCGAAGTTGTAAAAAGTATATGACAATTTATTTTTGCATTAGCTACATTTGTGGGAAAAATTACTTATCTTAACCCATTTGTGATCATTTTTAACAAAATGGATGTGTAACACGCTAATTATCATAGAGTTCATAACAGATCTTTACTAACAACCTGGAATCAACAAGCTTAAGAACTTGATTCGAAATTGTAAAGCAAATGATTGTTATTGGAATTATGTGGTGAAATGTTACAATGATTGAATGGATTGATACAATGGAATTGAGAGAGAATTTAGAAAGGAACCAGTTTACAACTGAAATGAAATGTGAGAAGATAACATATATTTAAAGGGATAGATTTTGGAGGGAAAGTTAGTTAGACGTTTGACCAATAGTTGACTGGCACCAATGACGTGTCTTGACTAATGGGAAACTGCCACCTGTCACTTGAGACTTTTCTATTTTCTGCTGCTAACATTACCCTTCCCTTCATAATATCCTTGTCCTCAAGGATCAATGACAAACTTAGGGAAACGCTTCTGGATGTCTATGTAGGACTCCCAAGTAGCATCCTCTACTGAACAATTAGACCACTGGATGAGTAGATAAACCACTGCCCTGTTTTGCTTCTTCATAAGTTTCCTGTCCAACACTGCAATTGGAGTAACAGCTAGCAAACCATCATCTCTGCACTCAGGAAAACTGGCCATAATAGCTTCATCCTTCTTGCATTTCTTTATTTGGGAGACATGAAACACATTGTGTATCTGAGCTGATACAGGCAATTCCAACTGATAAGCTACACTCCCCACTTTCTTGATCACTTGAAAAGGCCCAAAGTACTTTGCAGAAAGCTTATGTTGGACACTTTGCCTGACTGTAATTTGCCTATATGGTTGGAGCTTCAAGTACACCCAATCACCTTCCTTAAACTCCCTTTCAGACTTGTGCCTATCTGCCATTGTTTTCATTCTGTTATGTGCTCTCTTCAAATGGAACTGTAGAAGCTTGATTGCTTGATCTCTGGCTGTTAAAGTTCTATCCACCTCTTCCACTCTACACTCTCCTGCCTCATAAGTCAAATACTGAGGTGGTGTTTGACCATAAAGGATTTCAAAGGGTGTTGTTTTAGTAGAACTGTGAAATTTGGTGTTGTACCAAAATTCAGCTAGGGATAGCCATTTTGTCCACTCCTTTGGTTTTTCACCTGTCATACACCTCAAGTAACACTCCAAACACTTGTTGACAGCCTCTGTTTGTCCATCAGTTTGAGGATGGTAAGCACTAGACATCTTCAACTCCACTTTTAACACCCCAAACAGAGATTTCCAAAAAAGGCTGGTGAACACTTTATCCCTGTCACTTATGATTGTCCTTGGCAACCCATGTAACTTATAAACATTGTACAAAAATACTTGAGCCACTTGTGCTGCAGTGTAAGGGTGAGACAATGCCATAAAATAGGCATACTTACTGAGCCTATCCACCACAACCATGATTACAGTTTTACCATTGGACATGGGTAGGCCATCAATGAAATCCATGGACACATCCATCCATACCTTTTGTGGAATTGGTAAGGGCTGCAACAATCCAGGATAAGCTGCCAAATCTACCTTATTCCTTTGACATGTATCACACTGCTTGACCATTTGTCTTACTGACTTTCTCATACCCTTCCAGTAAAACCAACTTCCAAGTCTTTTTGTAGTAGCTTCCACCCCTGAATGACCTCCATCAGCTGCACTATGAAAGTGATTCACTAATTTCTTCCTCAAAGTGTCATCATTGCCAACCATCAACTTTCCCTTCCTTCTTAACTGTCCAGTTGCCCAAGTATACTTTGAAGAAGAAGAAGTCCCATCCTGCACCTTCTTGATCAAAGCCTGCAACTGACTATCATTGTCCCAACTTTTCTGCACTTCTTCAACCAATCCTGTGAAAACTGTTGAGACCATCATGGTAGATAACTCTCCTCCATGTACTGACCTTGAAAGAGCATCAGCAGCTTGATTATCCTTTCCCTTCTTGTACACTATCTCATAATCAAACCCCAACAACTTTGGTAACCACTTAGACTGAAATGGTGTAGTGATTCTTTGATCTAGGAAGTAGTTAAGACTGAAGTGACCAGTTTTAATTTGAAAGTGTCTATCCAATAAGTATCCCCTCCATCTGTCCAAAGCCATGATTACAGCTAACAATTCCTTTTCATAGGTAGACAAAGAATGGTGTTTAGGAGCTAAGGTTTTACTGAGATAAGCCACTGGATGACCTCCTTGTTGTAGTACATCACCTATGCCCACTCCAGAAGCATCTGTCTCAACCACAAATAAGGCATTGAAATCTGGTAATTTGAGGACTGGAGCCTGTGTCATGGCTTCTTTCAAAGCTTGATAAGCCTTATCAGCTTGCTCATTCCATCTAAATGCATTTTTCTTTAGTAATGAAGTTAAAGGTTGAGCAATAAGGGCATAGTTCTTTATAAATCTCATGTAGTAACCAGTTAAACCCATAAATCCCCTCAACTGTTTGATGGTTTTTGGTACTGGCCAACTACTCATAGCAGCTATCTTTGTAGGATCTGTGGAAACACCTTGGCCTGAAATGACATGACCCAAGTATTCAACTTGAGGAGAACCAAACACACATTTGCTTTCCTTGGCATAAACTTTGTGTTCCCTCATATTAGTCAGAATAGCTCTTAATTGTACCAAATGGTCTTCCACATTAGCACTATAAACTAATATATCATCAAAGAATACCAAAGTGAACTTTCTCAGAAAGGGTTTAAAGACCTGATTCATCAAGGATTGGCCTATAGTGACGAAAACGGTTTTGTCACTAACAGTGTAGAAGGTGGTCACAAAACTGTTTAGTGACCAAACTCAAATCGTCACCAGTCGTCACTAAAGCTCCGTCACAAAATTTTTTTAGAGACGAAAATTCTCTTCGTCACTAATTTGTGACGAGATTAGTCGTCACTCTTTAAACCGGTTAGCGACGAAAATTTTCGTCACAGTTTTTACAGTGACAAAAAAATGGTCGCTGATATTTACTATTAGTGACGAGAAAGTCGTCACAGACTACCGAGAGTTAGAGACCAAATACGTTGTCACTAAGTATGAGCATATAAACAAAAAAAAATGGATCTAGTTTTCGTTTTACTGCTTAAATGTTTATGCAAACAAACTAAAATCTAAAAGCTCTAGCAATGCAAATCTTACATAATAAATTTCATTCACAAAAACTGATTTTACAAAAAGTATGGTCGAAACTCGATAGAAACCTAACTAATAAACTATCAAATTTATCAAACACGGTTTGTTCCCTAATCATTGCAAACATGTCTTTGACACCATCAAAGAACAGTTCCAGTAGAAGCTAAAAGCACCGCGTTTCTTCAAGGCCTTTAAGTTCCCGTGTCTGCATCTACATCTGCAGATTTCCGAGGAAGGAAGGTTTTTATTAGGCCTTGAACCAAGTTGGGGAAAATTCTGTATATCTTATTAAAACGGCAACTATAACATAAGAAAAAACAATGAGCAATAGTACCTGCCTTGAGTTGATAATGTCAATTGACTGCAGCCAAAAGCACTGTTTCAGCTCTTAAAGCCACTCGTATTTAAACTCAAGTTTCATCAATTGTTCGATCGTTAGTTTTATAATGGAGTAGCATAGCCATTCCTAGCTTGAAATCTTTGCGCGGCCCCTGAATCAACATATAAATAGACATTAAGAAGCTATGATGGGATGCTTTGATCAGCTTATTTTCTCGGTTTATAGTTATGTATATTTGATAACTATTTTAGATTTGACCTAGTTGACTGATAAGTTTTGTAATCAAATTTACAAAAGTAACAATGTATAGGTATTTTGAAAGATAAGTGTTTAAAGTTGAATAGTTGACTGATGTTATGATCACAACTATACATACTTTTATGCAGTGCACAATAGCATAAGATTAACATTGTTTCCTGTTATTTATCTGATGTTATGGTCACAACTATACATACCTTTATATCCCGGGCTATTTGAAGAAAACACAGTTGCTGAAAATTGCCACCATTTGACGCCAGTAGTTTCCATCCCTTCAGTCCCTTTGACATGCTGTTTCCCAAAGTTCAGATGCCAATCTTTCAGATGTAACCTGAAACATATGTATATAAACATGTTACCTGTACATAAAATGCGGGTACAATAATCCGATAGAAATACAATCTGTGACACATATAAGAAAAGTATGTCTATAAAGACGTAACGCCTAAATCCTGAAAGTTCAAGTTTTGTACGGAACAATACCTCCTAATGAATGGTGCGTGTATCCGCGTTAGCACTAACAATCTATATATCACATCTCGAATAATTTATTAAAAGCACCCTATTTCAATCATAAAGCATCCCCTGTGACCATCAATTGTTCGTGGTACTATGGTCGATAGTGTTATCTATAGGTAGGTTGAAGGAAGAAGATCCATATATTTATAGATAAAATCGAATTAAAATCTTAAAAATAGCTACAAATATGCATATGTATAATTGCTGGTGTTAAAAAAACATTTTCAGTACCTCTCTTGCATGAGGATTAGTAATTTATAACACGCCTTCGATCTTATACTGCATCTTCGAAGCCTCCTGACCCAACTAAAACGATCTTATAGGAACCACATATTTACGTGTCGCCATCTTCAAACGCAACCTAATCTAAACCCTTTGTTTATGTGGCCGTTGCAACCTACAGCCATGACCGAACAATTCAAAATCCGGATGACATATATTGCAATTTTTATATCACAAAAATAAATTACTGTCATATATTGAAAGGAGGCAGGTTACTTTATTTTTATATTGCAAAATCCAGATGACATATATAAATCATGGCCATATAGATTCTGGCAATGAAGATGATCAACAACAATCAACTACCACACCAATGATTATGTTCCGATGAGTGGTCTACGACAATTATAGACGGGATTTATTGCGTTTCATTCACAAAATGTTGCTGATATTATGAAGTTAATAAGAATAGAATGTACTGTCAGTTAGTCTTCTTACCTTGTTAGCGAGTCCTTGTGAGAATAGTTGCACGATTTGTTGCGAGGTTTGTTGCCCGATTCTGTGTTACTCGCCTGAAATCATTAGTTGTTCAAAAGATGTAAGTATAAATTAGTAAAATAAATTCAAACGTATTCAAGAATCGTAATAAAGGAAAAAATAAAGAGCCTTAAGAATGAGAAAAGTATTATTGTATGCATCTGTATAGTAATACTCATACCCTGAGGACGCTCTGTTTGAAAACCTGAAACACAACAAAAACATATACAAATATGAGTATATGATATGCTATTTCATACAACAAAGGGCCCGTCACAGAACTGGAGTAGCTCAGTTTCTCCTCATCCCAAAACTGCCTTGCAATGGCGACATACATGATTGCAAGGCCCGAGTTGCACATATTCTGCTGGTGGACCTGTGCAATGATATAAAAAGGATAGGTCAAACAATCACTTTTAAACACCGAAAGATATCACCAGTTAATGCAACAGCTATGTAACGCTAACCTCTTGCAGCTGAAGCTCGAGCGGGCTGGCCTACACGAACAGCAATACATAAAACAATAGTTAGCACCTTTTTTTTACAAAACATGATGCGGACAAAAAGGGTGATGCCACATACTTTGCGAATACTGAGGACGACGCCTACTTTGAGAAGACGAACCGCTAAAGTTTCCCAGGTGTATACCTATAAGAGAAGGAAAGATTTCGTGTGAGACAACTGTTATAGCACTGACAGTAACAGACAAATGCAGATAGGTATATCCGAAAGCAGCAACTATTACTAACCATCGAATGTGTTTGCACAAACATCAGGCAAGGCACTCACATGAGGAGAAGACGTACCAGAGGGCTGCTCATCAGTTACTGAAACAAAAACTTCGATTCAATGACCAGTTACATAAGTAACCGAGCAAAAAGTGTAGTGTTTCTTAATAAAAGGTTTTAATCTGATTATTGAACGTGCAAATGTGAAACAAACAGGCTAACTTATGAAAAAGTAAGGCTTCATACCTCTGCGATTCCACACAACCTGCAAAATCAGGATCCATTACCATCTCCTTGGCATTTTTAGACGTTAACCTTACAGCAGCCGAACGACACCAGAGACTGCAGTGCCAACTCGCAACCGCCACTTCAACTGTAACAAATTGAAATGCATGTTGTAGTATGTAGAAAAGTGAATATAGTAACAGGTAATCTTATGACAAATATAAAACTAATTTGCACCTCGATGTGACATGTTGCAAGCCGATTTGCATAACCATCAACGATGTGCTGCTGTGAAGTACCAGTTACTATAGTAGCCATAGGATGATATACAAAACCGAGCAAAGGTACCTAATAATTATTCAAAAATACTAATTGAATTTAGACACAAAGGCACAACAAACATATGACCATGAACAAATAAAATATAACTGAGATCTGAGCAATACCTTTGTCTAAGAATCATTCAAGAGTCGTACGTAAAAAAATCAAACTCTTAACCATAAACTTAAGAGCTGTAATCGGTAAATTTCTTTAAAATTAAAGAAAGGGTCGAAAACACAGAAAAAATTGGCCTATAGCTATCTGTAACAGGCAACATTCCTAATATGCATGTGTATCGTTTTTTAGTAGTGTACCATGTAGCTATCTGTAATCTGGTGGTCTCTTTCTGGCATTATTCCTACCATTTTTTAAAATCAGAGTCTCATACGAAAATGCATACCACAACAGGAAACAAGTATTATGTCGCATACAAAACATATTAAAACATGTAACTATAACAATGCATACACTATGTCTAAAATTGGGGAATGTAGAATACCTAAAGCTCTATGTATAAATTATATGTCTCTTTATAACATAAATTTAAACATATAAAGAGAGGCTACTAACGCACCTTGAGTTATGCGCAACAATGACTGACCTAGCGATTTAGAGAAACCATGTACACTCACTGACCTTGCCATACAAGGCTCATTCAACGAAGGAAAATTCCCACTGCTACCATTACCATCATCATACCTTATTGACAAACCATCATCACCACCATTTACACTACTTAATAACGGCTATCCATTAAGTAAACTCCCAACATGCCCACCGTTAAACATATGCACAGCAGGGGAATACATAGAACTATATCCAAAATTAGTAGTACGACAGATGACCTAGAGAGACTAGTAAGAAACTACAAGTAAAAACAAGCGACAGAGTGTGAAATATACCTTAGCACAGGCAGCCAACGATTGGAGATAATGCTCACTCTCTGGACTCTGAAACAATACATTTCATCACAAACATTCACAGCTTAGAACTGATTAGTATGCGGAAATAAAATTCAGCTTTTGAGCCTTATATGCACAAGCAAAGGAATTGTGTACCTCATCCACAACCCTTTGAAAACATTGTCAAACAGAATCTTAGCTTCGTCATGGTTACTGTTTAGAAATGCATTGGCAGTGTAAGCATTTCCTAAGCACCAACGAGCCTCGTGCTTTGAAGGGTTGATAGACAACGCCTCTTCTAGCTTTGACACAGCCTCTGCATTTCTTTTAGTCATTGTGAGCCAAACATAAAAGTTCTTAACAAATTATTTTATTGAGGCATTTTATCAAACACTTGTGTTACAACTGCTAAAAAATTTCACTGAGGCATTTTATCAAACACTTGTGTTACAACTACTTATTTAACTTTCGATAACTAGGTCAAAATGCACAAAACTTACATAACAGTTAAATCATTCGGGATTGTCTAACCAGTGCCCTAAGGGCACTGGTTAAGAAGGCTGAGGACCCACAAAAAGGTACCGAAAAAATAATTTAAAAACTCAAGGACCCACACTTTTTCAATAAAAAAATATTTTTCTGCACTTTTGTGGGTCCTCATCCTTCTTAACCAGTGCCCTCAGGGCACTAGTTAGACAATCCCAAATCATAAATATTGCAAATCACACTTAAAAAACAACACTTATCAACAACTAACTACACAACCTATCTATTTAAAACTTCTAATCCAATCGAATTAGGTCAAATTGATCAATCAAAAATAAAATGGGTGAAATTAGTGAAACTGATGAACTAATAGATCAACCTGATCAATTACAAATCGGTGGATGAAAGTTAGCGAAATTGATTTGAAGCAAATAAAAATAATGAAACTGATGAACTAATAGAGGTAAAAATAATGGAGATGACCTGTAAGATGAATGGTGAAGTTACATAGTGCGAGGGATAGAGGGAGAGGGATGGGTGGATAAATGAGTTTTTTTATAAGTAGTTGTTTGATTTTTATGAGTTTATAAGTAAATAATAGGGGGAATTGCATATATATCCCTCCAAAGGTGAATAATTTAATATATATCCTTTTTATAAGTTTTTGATGCACATAGTACAATGATTTTTATGCATGCAAAGGATATATATGCAATTTTGCATCTTTGGAGAGATATATATGCAAATGACCCTAAATAATAAGTTAGAAGTAAATAATAGAGGTGAAAACAATAAAAATAATGTGACTTGTTTATAAGTAAATAATAAGTTAGAAATAGGGTATGTTAGGCGCAAGGGGCTGAGGCTGGGGCTGGAGCTGGGGTTAAGGCCGAGGCTTATATTATAAGCCGAAACTAAAAAATTTATTTTCATAAACTTGTTTGGCAAATTAGTTTAAGTTGGGCTTATTATTGTAAAATTACTAAAAAGCATATATAATAAAATTTACAAATGTATATATAAGATATTTTTTTTGGATAATTAAGTAATTTTGTACCAACGAGACTTATATTTAGAGCTTATAAAAACTTTAGCCTCAATTTTTAGGCTGGGGTTAGGGCTTTGACTTATAATTTCAAAAGTCCCCCTATAAGCCTCTACGCCAAATGAGTCTTATAAGGAGCTTTTGAAATTTAAGCCCCTTAACCAAACACAGCCATAATGTGACTTGTTTTATTTTTGTTATTTAAGTTATTTTTTTCACTAGTTATACATATTATTTTTACATTCTTGCATATAAATGGAAAATAATATTGTGTTTGAAAGTTTATATTTCAAATAATATGTTTAGGGAAGAATTGCAAAAAAAGTTAAATATTTGCCATTTTGCATATTTCTTTATAATACAAACTTTGTATCCGCAGTGACCAAAATTTCGTCACTAATACTTAATGACGAAATTTCTCATCACTATTCACGTAATTTAGTGACTAAATAGTGACCACTATAAGTTTCGTCACTGACTTTCTACTGATGACCAAAAATAATGACAAAAAATTATATCGTCACTATTTTCATCTAAATAGTGACCAAAATTTTTTTTCGTCACTGAATTCTCGTCACTAAAGCTACTTTTTCTTGTAGTGACTCGCCACCGCATTACACAGATACCTTTCTGGTATGATCAGTGGATATAGGAAATAAAATTTACAAAAAACTTGTATATAAGCTAGAAACGTACATGACTCGAAATATACTGCATGTTTAATTGATAGATTAAACTAATCGAGACTAATTGATTTATTGGATCGCAACTAGGTAGTAACTCGTAACTTGTATAAGCAATATATATTGGTTTGATACCCGGTACGTGTTCTAATCCGATATCCACTATAAGGAAAGTCATTTAATGATAAATCTTAGTGACAATTTCTCTTGAGTTTAGGGACAACTTTACAAAAGTGTGGGCAATACTTTATGATAGGTTTACCGACACTTCAAGGCGTCGATCATTTGATTAATGACACACTCGAAGTGGCACTTTTGGACTTTCTATGACTCTTAACTTTAAAAACAGTTTTACAATGTGAAGGGAAAACTGGAAGATTGAGGTTTATTTACCCTTTATATAACAAAAGCGAGTCATAAAAGTCAAAAATATATCAGTCTTTCCGTTGGAAGTTTTAGTTACACCTTAGTAAGTTGAAGTGGAAATTAAGATGTAAACACAACTGGATCGTTGATTTTAGTTACACTGTTACAACTAGCGACTTTCCACCAACAATTTGTAGTGAATTTCGTTCATTGGCTATTCGATTTTTGTGATATTAGTTGCTAACTATTAAATAGATAAAACAAGAGCTCGATTTTGAGAAAGTACGTTCATAGCACAGAATTACTATATATATATAATTTAGGGACACAAAAAAGCGTGCCAAGGAATTTCGTTTAGGGCTACTCCTTTTCTACTCAAATTCAATCAACTGCTGCCGCGTTTGTCCACCCAAGTTCTTTGCCCGTTATATTACGATGAAGATGAAGATCTCACCGCCTCACTCATACATATCTGCATCCGCATAATCTACTCATACATAGGGCTGTAATCAAGTCAAGCTTTTATCAAGCAACTCGAGCTCGAGCCCGAGCTTGACTCGATCAAACCAAGCTTTTATCAAGCTCAAGCTTTTGATAGCTTGGCTCGAGCTTTTATCAAGCCTTAGTATATATATTTTTAAATTAAATTCATATAAATAACTTAGGGCTAATTTGAATATTATTCTAATTATAAGGATTTACTTCATAAAGAATTATTTAATATACTCTCGAAGGACTTTTATATGGTAAATAAAGTTGTAATTATCTGTAACACCGATATCTTAGACTAGTGATGTTGCTTACTTGCTTTATATCTAGAAGCGAATACAAGTTTCTAGTTATGAATCGTGAATATTAATAGACCAAAATATAAACTACTATTATATAATTTTAGCTTTTGTTTATAGTTAGTATATCGATGAGAACATTAATTAGTACTTTGGCTTATGTTTTATTCTAGGGCAAATGACAAAAAAATGCATCGAACTTGACACTTTATGTGATTGTGTGTAGCCAACTATTTTTTTTCTTATTGTATGTACTGAACTTTCAAATTTCGATCATTATGTGTATTTTGTGACTATTCTGCTATGTAAAATGACCATTTTACCCTTCAAAATTTGAAAAAATTAGGGGTAAAATGGTCACCAAATACACACAATAATCAGATTTTGAAAGTTCAGTATACACAATAAGAAAAAAAATAGTTGGCTACACACAATCATAAAAAGTGTCAAGTTTGATGTATTTTTTTGTCATTTGCCATTTATTCTAATGTTGGACTTAGTACAAAAATATTGTTGTTGGTTTTATTACTGTTAAATTAATTTATTTTGATTTTCAAATGTGGTTTAGTTTATATTACTTTATAAATATATATATTTTGATGACTTTGTCTATCAAATACAATATTTATATATACATTCAAGCTTTTCAAGCCAAGCTCAAGCTTTGCTCGAAATCTATTCAAGCCAGCTCAAGCACGGATGATTAAAGCTTGACAAGCTATCAAGCCAAGCTCAAGCCTACTATTTTTGTTTCAAGCCAAGCTCAAGCCTTGTCGAGCCCGAGCTCGGCTTGACTCGATTACACCCCTACTCATACATATCCGGACTCAAATCCATCAAACCCATTCCTAACGTCCAAAATCGGTTACTCGTGAGAAATTGAAAGGTATGTTTTGGTGTGATTTTGTTCCTGTGTTTGATAAAATTGTGATTATTTAAATTTAAAATATATACATTTAATTGAGTTTTGATATATGGACCTACTTAATAAACGATCTTTGGATATATGTAATTGAGTTTTCATTCATGGACCAATAAAGGATTGGGGATACATATATGAAGCATCTACAAAGATAATGAAAACTTTTGATTAATTCTGACCTTCACCTTACATCTCTCTCTCTCTCTCTCTCTCTCTCTCTCTCTCTCTAATTTGTTTACCGATGTTGTGAATTGTTATCTCGGAAAAGAATGGTTTGAAACCCTAATTTTTAGGCTTTTGTTCTTTGAAGATGTGGTTGGTATGTTTGTGGTAAGTTCTATTTTTATTTTGAATATAGGGTTCGAATATTCATATGTGTTTTAGTAATTTTGAAATATTTTTTGTTTCCCTTATAAATATTGTTTGGTGTTTGTGTTCAAACTCAAATGTTGGAAGTTAAGTTTAGTTCTTTTAATAGGTGCATGCAAACTAATAAGTGCAATTGATTTGTTGGTGATAATGTAGGTTTAAGTGAACTATTAAATAAAGTGTAGACGGAAGATTTGAATTCACATGGTTAACTTTTGGGTTTTTATTCCGCCTATCAAGCTTGCAAATGGACTCTCTTCATATACCAGCCCATTGAATTGTTGTTGTATGTGAGTCAAAAGAATAAAAAAGAGCTTCATGTTCAAATGTTCAATTCTTACCTAAAAGCCTTTAATGTCTTATCCGACTTTTTTCCTAGGCTCGATAAAAAAGGTGATGCGAAAGTGATGAGGATCGGAAGATTGCTATGGCGTCCCTTACAGTTGGTATGTAGCGACATCTCTATATTCGCATTATTTCTTCATATGATCTATTTATAACCAGTTAGGAGGGCTATAATTTTATACTTTCATTTATGAATGAAGCTAAAGCTTTAGAACTATTTTCATAACATCTTTGGCTGACTTGAAAAGGCCGATTTGGCTTATAAATTTGGTTGTGCTCAAACCCTTGATTTATCTGTTTTTTACACTAAAAAAACTCTATCAGTCAGGTTTCGTACTTTCGCAAAAAAATACTTTTCCAGTTTTTCGTTGCGTGTAAATTCTTATGTTGTAACTTTCTTTTATATACAGATTTTCGGCCAATGAGCGATTAAAATCACAGGTACTCTGAAGACTGTCATTTAACTCTTTCTTCAAACTGAATTAGACAAGTCTCCTCATGTGGTTAAGCAAACTTCAACTTTATTTTTATCAAAAACCGCGTTCAGTAGAAAAATCTTAACGAACGTCTAAAATTCTAGCCGATGTTTGATTGTGGCTGCAGGAAAAGCTAACATAAAACTGAAAATGCTATTAAGAGGCATTCTTAATCCCTAAAATTGGTTTGGATCTACTTTTTTGTTTCATGGATTCTTTCAATTTTTATTTTACTTATTGCTTTTAAACATTGGCGGCGGACGTGTCTGTTAGACCTGGTGCTGATGCGGGTTCGCCACAATCATTGTCGGTCCCCTGTCACATGGGTATTGGTAATGCTCAAAGTAATGGAACCTCGATTAGTATTCCGATGGATGTGGACGGGTCAATAGATTATCAGCTGGATGTTTGTCCAAGACCTATTACTAGGGTGGATGTTGTGGGTTTGCCAATTCGGCCGTCGGATAGTGTAGCGATTAATGAACCTGATCCACAGCACATGATGGCTGTAAGTCGTCATAAGAAAATTTTGTCGGCCGAGTTGGTTAACGGGGAAGGGAAGAGGAAGTCAGATGAGATGCCGGTTTCCACTGGTAATATTATGTTATTACATTTTCTTGAATGCACCTTGTTGTCACTGTCTGTTGTTAACAACCGTACCATGTTTTTTATGTTTGGGGTTTGGAGATTGCTGTACCATGGATAGATGTATTTCTCGGACTTTTGCGTGCCCTCAAGCTATCATTGTTGTGTACTTACTCCTTTCTGATTATATCGGTTTTTTTGTTATTTTTTGGTTTTACTGCTTGTCTCGTGGTTTGAAAGCAAACCTTGGCTGTCGTTCAACATGTTTGTTTGTGTTTTCCTCTTATTGTTGCAAATGAAGTTGATGTTCCAAGGAGCCGTTCGATCGTTCCGTTGCCTAAGGTATGTTCTTATACGTTTATCGCTGACTTAGTCATACTATACTTTTGTTTCCATTATCCTGTTACATGTATCTTTTGCATGTTCACTTATCTGTTCGAACGCTTTTGATAGAAAATGTGTGCTGTTTTGCCGTCTTGGGTGGTTTGATTCTTATTGCCGAAAGTGACATGTCCGCATCGGAATTCACGTGCAAGTAGTTAACAAACATGGGATACTTACCTATGGATCAGCTTTTATTCCACAAGACCACAATGGTTATTCATTTTCTCGTGTTAACAAACAAAGTGGGATAACAACAGATGACAGTGTTTTTGTTTTCTTTTTCGTTTTGGCAATGGAAGTACACATAAGACTTGAGAGGTACCCGAAGATTACAAATATAAATTGGGGTATGTCATCAACTATAGTATTTGCTTTCCTAATTGTAACGTAATTTAAATTTTAATATTCTATGTCATCACTAGCCTCACGTTAGCCCTTTTACTTGGCCATTTTTATATAAAAAAATATAGGCACGTACTTGTTGTACTTTGTTGCAGAGTTATAAATACTTTCTGGGTTGTAGGTTCTCATTTCTTTATTCTAATCTGCTTTCTAAAATCAGTTCTTTTATTAGTATGTTCAGCTCTTTGCATCACTTTATGCACATTCTTTTTTGATTAATAGAATAAAAGATGCCTCACAGTTTTGACATGTAAAAAAAATTTGGCCAAATGACAAAAAAATGCATCGAACTTGACACTTTATGTGATAGCCAACTTTTTTTCTTATTGTATGTACTGAACTTTCAAATTTCGATCATTATGTGTATTTTGTGACTATTCCGCCATGTAAAATGACCATTTTACCCTTCGAAATTTGAAAAAAGTAAGGGTAAAATGGTCACAAAATACACACAATAATCTAATTTTGAAAGTTCAGTACACACAATAAGAAAAAAAATAGTTGGCTACACACAATCATAAAAAGTGTCATGTTCGATGCATTTTTTGTTATTTGCCCAAAAAATTTATATGTATTATGAATAGATTTTTGGGTTCTGACAAAATTAATGCGTATGGTTTTACTTTTGCTGTCCAAATCTTGATTAGACAAGAATAATTTGGTTCTTACAGAAACGCATTATGTCGTTACAAAAGGTTGTGTGGATAGCGACGAGTAAATGTAACTAGATAAAATATGTGAAACAAAATACTGTAAGCTGAATAAAGACATCCCTGCTCTAACTAAGCCTTCAATAAGCTCCTAGGCGTTGTGACTGGAATCAAGGGGGTATTTAGGATTACACTGTATTTACCATTACGAGGGTGTTTGGTTTACCTTATTTGGCTGGCTTATGGCCATATTTAGCAAAGACAGGTCCATTTTAGCATTTAGGTAACTTATTTAGCCCCTTAAAGTTAAACCCCATGTTGGTTTAGCTCAGAAATTGCTTTGCGCTTACTAAATTGGTGAAAATTGACAGACTGTGCCTATGAAATTTATTAAGCCTGGTCTCGATCTTCATATATTCATGAAGGTAAGAAATGATCTACATACAACAAGCACTTTGAATATTTTATAACCAAAATTTAAAATCTTTATTATTGTTTTGTTGTTATTCAGGCTGCTGCAATAAAAGGTCAAGACCCTAATGTCGTTTCATATTATACTCTAAAGGTATGATCATATAAAAGTGTAAACTAATGATGGAAAAATGGGAATGTTGCTGCAAAGATGAACATAATTTTATGAGATAGTAATTACTAAAGTCCTTCAATGTCATCTTTTGTATAATGATTTCTTTTGGCAATATATAGCTTTGAAGATATCGCTAAAGATTCAGGGCCCGAGGTTGAGTATGATATCTCTGTGGCTAATTAGGTCCTCAAGAAAGGTACTTTTAGTAAGTCGAAGTTGTAAAAAGTATCTGACAATTTATTTTTGCATTAGCTACATTTGTGGGAAAAATTACTTATCTTAACCCATTTGTGATAATTTTTAACAAAATGGATGTGTAACACGCTAATTATCATAGAGTTCATAACAGATCTTTACTAACAACCTGGAATCAACAAGCTTAAGAACTTGATTCGAAATTGTAAAGCAAATGATTGTTATTGGAATTATGTGGTGAAATGTTACAATGATTGAATGGATTGATACAATGGAATTGAGAGAGAATTTAGAAAGGAACAAGTTTACAACTGAAATGAAATGTGAGAAGATAACATATATTTAAAGGGATAGATTTTGGAGGGAAAGTTAGTTAGCCATTTGACCAAGAGTTGACTGGCACCAATGACGTGTCTTGACTAATGGGAAACTGCCACCTGTCACTGGAGACTTTTCTATTTTCTGCTGCTAACATTACCCTTCCCTTCATAATATCCTTGTCCTCAAGGATCAATGACAAACTTAGGGAAACGCTTCTGGATGTCTGTGTAGGACTCCCAAGTAGCATCCTCTACTGAACAATTAGACCACTGGATGAGTAGATAAACCACTGCCCTGTTTTGCTTCTTCATAAGTTTCCTGTCCAACACTGCAATTGGAGTAACAGCTAGCAAACCATCATCTCTGCACTCAGGAAAACTGGCCATAATAGCTTCATCCTTCTTGCATTTCTTCATTTGGGAGACATGAAACACATTGTGTATCTGAACTGTTACAGGCAATTCCAACTGATAAGCTACACTCCCCACTTTCTTGATCACTTGAAAAGGCCCAAAGTACTTTGCAGAAAGCTTATGTTGGACACTTTGCCTGACTGTAATTTTCCAATATGGTTGGAGCTTCAAGTACACCCAATCACCTTCCTTAAACTCCCTTTCAGACCTGTGCCTATCTGCCATTGTTTTCATTCTGTTATGTGCTCTCTTCAAATGGAATTGTAGAAGCTTGATTGCTTGATCTCTGGCTGTTAAAGTTCTATCCACCTCTTCCACTCTACACTCTCCTGCCTCATAAGTCAAATACTGAGGTGGTGTTTGACCATAAAGGATTTCAAAGGGCGTTGTTTTAGTAGAACTGTGAAATTTGGTGTTGTACCAAAATTCAGCTAGGGATAGCTATTTTGTCCACTCCTTTGGTTTTTCACCTGTCATACACCTCAAATAACACTCCAAACACTTGTTGACAGCCTCTGTTTGTCCATCAGTTTGAGGATGGTAAGAACTAGACATCTTCAACTCCACTTTTAACACCCCAAACAGAGATTTCCAAAACAGGCTGGTGAACACTTTATCCCTGTCACTTATGATTGTCCTTGGCAACCCATGTAACTTATAAACATTGTCCAAAAATACTTGAGCCACTTGTGCTGCAGTGTAAGGGTGAGACAATACCATAAAATGGGCATACTTACTGAGCCTATCCACCACAACCATGATTACAGTTTTACCATTGGACATGGGTAGGCCATCAATGAAATCCATGGACACATCCATCCATACCTTTTGTGGAATTGGTAAGGGCTGCAACAATCCAGGATAAGCTGTCAAATCTACCTTATTCCTTTGACATGTATCACACTGCTTAACCATTTGTCTTACTGACTTTCTCATACCCTTCCAGTAAAACCAACTTCCAAGTCTTTTTGTAGTAGCTTCCACCTCTGAATGACCTCCATCAGCTGCACTATGAAAGTGATTCACTAATTTCTTCCTCAAAGTGTCATCATTGCCAACCATCAACTTTCCCTTCCTTCTTAACTGTCCAGTTGCCCAAGTATACTTTGAAGAAGAAGAAGTCCCGTCCTGCACCTTCTTGATCAAAGCCTGCAACTGACTATCATTGTCCCAACTTTTCTGCACTTCTTCAACCAATCCTGTGAAAACTGTTGAGACCATCATGGTAGATAACTCTCCTCCATGTACTGACCTTGAAAGAGCATCAGCAGCTTGATTATCCTTTCCCTTCTTGTACACTATCTCATAATCAAACCCCAACAATTTTGGTAACCACTTAGACTGAAATGGTGTAGTGATTCTTTGATCTAGGAAGTAGTTAAGACTGAAGTGACCAGTTTTAATTTGAAAGTGTCTATCCAATAAGTATCCCCTCCATCTGTCCAAAGCCATGATTACAGCTAACAATTCCTTTTCATAGGTAGACAAAGAATGGTGTTTAGGAGCTAAGGTTTTACTGAGATAAGCCACTGGATGACCTCCTTGTTGTAGTACATCACCTATGCCCACTCCAGAAGCATCTGTCTCAACCACAAATAAGGCATTGAAATCTGGTAATGTTGAAAACTGTAAGACCTAGATAGATCTTGAGCTTCGTAGATCGTTAGTATCGCTTGTGTAATCACAAACAAACTAAAAGAAAATCTCTACAACTTGTATTCTTTAGCGGAATATAAATACAAGTATAAAACTCAGATAACTAAGAACTCTTTGATCCTCTATGGATCGTTATATTAAATAAATTGATTAAGCACACACATAATACATTCTATTGTGTTCCTTTTATAGACAAGAAACCCTAACTTCTTATCTAAGAAACGTATAACTATGAAACTAAATAAGATATACACAATCACTTCCTAATAAAGCTCATGTATATCCTAACTAATTCTAGAATATACGGAATACTATTTCCGTAGAAACAAACTACGACTAATATAACTTCAAAGATAATCATGTCTTCAGAATCCAGCTACACTTCAGCAGAATCCATCAGCAGTAATATCAGCATGATTCATACTTCACATAATTCCCAACAATCCTCCCCTAAACTGGAATTTGACGTGGTTAAGTTCCAGTTTCTTGATAGATCTTTAACCTTGCAGCACTAGAGGATTGTACTCGAACATCATCAGCAAAGAATCAAAACAAAAACATCTCTTTGATGAATAAACCCTGAAACTCCATATCTTTGCAGCAACAAATGACAACATGTACATCAAAACATATAAGTTTCAAACTATTCTCATCACATCCAAGTGTGTTAACTCCTGTGAGAGGTGAATCATTGAAAATAATGGATTTGATGTCTCTTTACCAATAGCCATCACTACTGGAGTAGCCAAATGTTTAAGTTCGTAAACTATGGTACACTGATAACCATCTGATTTATTAGCAAACCAGCAACCATATAACGGATTTGAAATGTCTTTACCTGTAGCTGTTTGCTCAGGACTAGTCAATTCATAAAATTGGTGAACTGATTACCAAATATGGTATTCCACTGCCTTTACCACAAGCCATATACATGTGGGCTAGTCAATTCTTGGATTCCAATTAGGAATAAATCATGGTGAATTGATGACCATACAACACTCAGCAATTAAGCATGGGTGGTTGCAAACCCTATGATTTTGAGCAAACCATTACAGCTATCAACAGATTTGATGTGTCTTTACCAAATCTGTACCCTTTGGACTAGCCAACTTTTTGACATACACAAGGTATATCTGGTGAGTTAATAACCAGCAATAATATACAACAAACCTGCAATAAAAGTTAGTAAAAAATATACATAGTTTTTTTTACTAAGAATAAAACAAAGAAACAAAAATTACAAACCATACAAATTACCAGAATCAAGATGAACTTCTATGTGTCATAAGCTGAGTCTTAATAACACTGACACATTGTTCAGCATGCAAAAGATCATTGCCAACCGGATCCGGAGGAACTTCCAACTTCTGGATAAGCATTCTTTCCATAAGCTTCACAGATAATGGATAAGTCCTCTCAGCAAACATGCAGACCGTAATACCACCCTTTGTCTCAACCACATGCACACGAGGCAGAGGATAAAATCTCCAAGATGTAACCTGCCACAAGTGGGAGTTCTTCAAAATAAAGTATCCTTTACCATTGGGAGATATTGAATCAAACAAAACATGAAGATCACCCAACAAATATAAACCAGAACCCTTTGGTGCATTAGAATGGTAATACTTATTAACAAGGTTATATAGCGTAACCAAATCTGCCCTGTCCACCAGATGCAAGATCTCCTTCAAAAAGTTAAATTCCATGATCGTTTGATCTAAACGATGAATCACATTAAGTTCATCCTTTTGCAATGACCAATTAACCAAAACATCATGAGATCCTTCAGAAAACATCAAGATCCTTTTTAATAAATTTTGATTCAGCAGCTTTGAGATCCAAAGAATCAACCCTTGAAGATTCCTTAACCTTAGATGTATGTGTCTCAACAGATTTTACAGATCTCTAGAAAGAACCAGATCGTTTTCTAGCCATTCTTTTCTTCCTCCTACCTGGTAGATAAATGTCTGAAGATGGTATAGGTTCTTCAAAAACATCTTTAATATGTGTGGAAGAAATAGAATCATTCTGCATTGGAACAACACCACGTAAGACATACATCTTCTCAGCTACTGCTCGGCCTTTTAGCTTTAGTCTGCCAGATTTCAGCTTGACAACTCAAATCTTTTCCATCTTTGTCAATAGAAGCAACTGTAGGAACTGCCGAGAAGATGATAATCCGGATGAAGCAACATAAGATTCAACTGATTGAACTTGAGCAACTGAAGGAATAGCTTCAGTAGATACTTCAGAAGCAACAACAGAAGTACATGACTTTGAAACATGAGCCTCAAAAGAATCTACAATTTCAACTATCCTTGGTCTTTTGGATTTAGGAGCATCTGAAGCATCAGCAAGTCTTTTCAAACTAGATGCGTATAGGACTAGATGAAGTAAACTTCATAATCTTATTATAATGACGGATTAACTCAAAGCATCGGTAAAGCCTTAACCTGCTTCATAGTCAGACCAGAGTTATAAAGAGAGCAACTCTGATATTTCACTACTTTCCTCATATAATCTTTTGTTGGAGCTGCAGATTGTGCTATTATTTTCTTAGTCATGTTCTTTTGAGTTTGAATAGCTTTCCTTTTTGCCATAGCTTCTTTCTTCTTTTGTTGTCCAAGAGCTATCATTTGAGCCACAAAATCAGCACTATTAAAATCTGCTCCCAAAATACTCTGAGCAAGTGAAGGATTAGAAATAGCTTGCGAGTGTAAACATCCCAGTGTTCATCAGCATCGTGTAGCCATTTCATCTAATTCTTTTTGTCTCTCAGGAGGCAATTTAGAAATAGACTCAACTTCAATCTGTTGAGCCAATTCAGCACTTTTCTTCAAATTAGCACATTCATCTAACATCCTATGTTGTGCTAACCTTTCCATGTTCACTTACCGATCTGGACCAAGCTCAGATCAACCATTACTCCTTTTCCTTTATCAAGATTCAAAAATAGCATCACCGAAGGAGTATCCATAAAAGGAACTTCGAAGATTCGTCCGGATGTACTTCAGAAGAAACATAGTGAGATAAATCTTCAACAGGTGTTGAAAATACATCTACTTCTGGATTCAAATTAAATTTCCTCCCAGCAAGAAACACTTCAGAAGTATCAGTGAAAGGTATAGAAGCAGGTTGAGATAGCACATTGGTAGCTTGAACACCTGCACCAGCAATGTCGATCAAAGGAAAATCAGCAACAACATGTCCTTCAGTAGTTGAAATATCTGCCCTTTGCAATGTATCCTTATGCACAGATGGCTTTCTCCTTCGTCTAGTAAACAAAATTGGCTCCTTTTGCTGTACAGATGTACCAACCTTCGGTGTAGAAATATTCGATTCTTGAGCTACATTAGCCAACAGATCAAGAGACTGAAACTGATCATCCATGTTCTCCTCATCAGAAGAAACATCCAATCTCCTTTTTCTTCTTTGACCCATTTGTGTCTCCAAATCCTTAACCTTTCTTTTCAATTCAACAATCTCACCACCAAGCTTAGTTTTAGTCTCTGCAAGCTCCTTCTTGAGATTAGTAACCTCAGTTCCATACCTGTTCACTAAAGCATATAAAGATGTAAGTGTAATAGATTCCTCAGCTCCACCAGCAGATTGCTCTGTGGGAATGGTAGCATCATTGGTCCTTTCAGAAGAAACATCAACATGCTCAATGAATGGAACATTATCATCAATTGGATCTCTAACAGGACTAGGAGTAGGCAGCCGATTAAAGTCAGTCTCAACCTCATCATGAAGAACCTGTGTAGGTGGTGGACTAAGTCTAGGTGAAGGAGTGGACAAAGGTCGTTCAGGAGTAACAAGATGTGCTTCAGCAGCATTAGAAGGGCCTTCATCTATTGTCACCGATGGATTCCCATCAGCAGCAAATAGTAGAAGATGGAGAACCAACAACATTCCCTTCTTCAGCAGCCTCATTGCCTTGAGGCAACATAGCCGCTAGCAAAGGATAATGTGCCCCCTCATACTTAGTTTTCATGGAAGCAAATAGTTTAGCAGTTAAAGCTCCTATGGAATAAAAGTCTTGGGCTTGTGTGGTAATGTCTAAAATTATCTGAAGAAACCTAGGGTACATCAAAAACTTATGCTTTTTCTTATCTATATTTTCAACCATATTATCAAAAATATACTTAGAGAAATTATAAGTCAAACCCCGAGAAAGACAAACAATACCACATCCCAGCTGTGTAGAAAATTGATCCCATCCTCCAGATTTATTGCTCAAACACTAAAGCAAGGTGTGAACCAAAAACCTCCACATAGGACATAACTGATTCTTTAACCACATATCAGTCCTTACACCCTGATATCCAATAGCTCTTAGTCCAGCAAGAATATCCATCGCATTAGAATGAGAAACCCCATTCTCATCATCCAAATGAAGTTGTCTTCTTATTAGCTCCTCTGTCACCACATGCTCTGTTCCGTCAATCATTGCAACAATCTCTCGTATCACTGTTTGATAGCCGCCCAAAATTGAGTAACCAACGATTCATAAATTACATTCGGAGAATGTGTTAAAGCATAATGAATCTTGGACCTCTGTAAGAATTCTACCATTGGTCTATACAACTCATCACCCTTAGCTGTTCCCAGAAAAGCGACTTTATTATGATCATGCTTGAATTGAAGCGCCATGAGAAAAATCGTAAATTAGGGTTAAGATTCACTCAAGTGAAAGTGTTTTGAATGTGGGTAATGAGGGAAACTTTTAATTTGAGACGAAGATATGCGAATAGAGAATAAGTAGTAGTTTCCCAATTTTGGTCAAGGGTTGACCAGTGCTGACGTGTACTTCTACTTTTACCCAATGTAACTTTCAACTTCGGTAGAAACACTAGCCATTCTGCTGAAGAATACTAATCAGCAGAAATAGATCACGTATTCAAGAAGCTTTAGTAAATATCTTTTTACTGTTTCACCCACACGCATTAAGTCTCATTAAGTCTTGAAACTGTCTATAAAACAATCCCAATGCACACATAACTCTTCATCCAAAACCCCCAAATATCATCACAAACCCTAATTTCATCAATGCTCCAAAATTAACCACAATCAACGATGAGTACTAAACCTGAGATCATGGATCTCACAACATCATCCTCATCATCGTCATCAAGTGATGATTCAAACCCATGGCTTCATTACTTTCCTCAACCATATCCACGATCAGGAAAATCACCCTTTCTCCCTTCTTCAGAAGATGATAGTGTAGTGAATCCAAGTGAATCTGCTGATGATTCTGATGACTCCTATAAGGAGAGAACATCTTACTCCCAACCTCCAGAACCGCAACCACAACAAAGGTCACGTGCCAGAAATCCGCCACTCCCTAAGGATAGACAGGTGGTTCTAGCACTTCCTGCGTCATATCATGGTGAATCATCACATATCGTATAAAGGAAGGGGTTAAGGAAGGTGGAAGGATTGCTTTTTGGTGAAATCAGCAGATGAAGCACACATGACATACGTGGTCATCTTCATCATCATCGTTTTCATCAATCCATCCTTCCCATTATGATCCTTAGCATCTTCGTGCACGGTCATGCATATCCAGCCATCAAGATAAAAGGAATGGGTGGTTATGCAAGTCCTGATAAATGCATATCCAACATCTAGTGTGAAGATGTGAGCAATCATGCATATCCAACAGCCTGTTAGATGTTGGAATAGATGATATGAACTAGATTTGGATTAGTAGATCATGTAAAGCTCTTTCCTTGTAGTTGCTTTTGATGTTGATTGTACTCTGTAAGCTGTAAGCTGTAAACTATTTCTCGAATGAATGAATGAACAATTTGCTTAAGTACTTCTCTTGAATGAACATTGTAACTTCAGTACATTGTCTTCAGTGGAAGCAAATAGCTCACTTCAAAACTTTGAATTCAGTAGAAACAAGCTTTAGAGCTTTCTTGACCATATTCCAAAATAACAACCATGGTAAATTCCAACTTGAATAACCAATCTGCAAAACAAAACAAACACAGAGAAACACACAAACCAACAAAGAAAAACAAACTATCATTACATTAGCTGGTTAGTGTTAGAAAACAGAATCAAAAAGTATACACAAAAATTTACATAAGAAAATGCAAAGTATACACAAATCCTCCCCTGAGGCCTATGCCTCCCCTTAAACTTTGCAGTTAAGGGTTAAGCATACCAATATGGACCACAAGGTGTTGAAACCTTGGTCCATCAAAAGCTTTTGTTAACAAATCTGCCACATTATCATCAGTGTGAATTTTAACCACTTTTATCAAATGTTTATCATATGCATCTCTTATAAAGTGGTGCCCGATTTCAATATGTTTTGTTCGACTGTGAAAAACTGGATTTTTAACAATGCATATGGTACTTTGATTATCAATAAAAATTGTTGTGTTCATGAAGTTATACCCATAATCCAACAATTGATTTTGTATATAAAGAACCTGTCCACAAAGAATTTGCAGCAAACAACGTACTCTGCTTCAGTAGATGAGGTAGCCACAATAGTCTGTTTCTTGCATTGCCAAGAAATCAATCTCTTTCCAAGGAATTGGCAACCTCCAGTGGTGGACCTCCTATCCAGATTTGCACCAGCATAGTCACTATCACTATATGCTTCCAGCTTAAATGGAGATTCTTTTGGGTACCAAAGGCCTAAATGAGATTGGCCTTTGAGGTACTTAAAGATCTTCTTAACCGCATTGAGATGAGAAGTAAGTGGAGTAACTTGATGTCGAGAACAAACACTCACAAAGAAAAGTAATATCAGGCCTTGAAGCTGTTAAATACATCAAAGAACCAATCATTGATCTGTAGAGATGTACATTCACTGGTGGATCTACTTCAGTGTTGGTCTTTGACTTTGGAGCTTCATAAGGTGTAGTGGCAGTCCTTACACTCTCCATTCCAAACTTCTTCAATATGTCCCTCACATATTTGTCCTGACTTATAAAGATACCATCAGGTTTTTGCTGAACTTGAAGACCCAAGAAGAAAGTCATTTCTCCCATGGCACTCATCTGAAACTCTCCCTTCATAAGCTCCTCAAACTCCCCGCACCAAGCTTCCTTTGTGGATCCAAAAATAATGTCATCCACATACACTTGCACAAGAATAATATCTGTGGAATTCTTCTTCAAGAAAAGTGTTTTATCAATAGCACCTCTTCGATATCCATGCTTCAGCAGAAATGATGAAAGCCTAGCATACCAAGCTCGTGGTGCCTGATGTAGTCCATAGAGAGCTTTGACAACCTTGTAAACATAAGTAGGATGATCGGGATCTTCAAATCCTTTAGGTTGAGTGACATAAACCTCCTCTTCTATTTCACCATACAGGAAGGCTCCTTTAACATCCATCCGATATACCATAAAACCCATATAGGATGCATAAGCCAAGAAAATCCGTATGGCCTCAACTCTTGCCACAGGTGCAAACACTTCATCATAATCAATCCCTCCTCTTGTCTATAACCCTGAGCAACCAATCTTGCTTTGTTTTTAATTACAACACCCCTTGCATCTCTCTTATTCTTTAGAATCCATTTAGTCCCAATTTCATACTTGCCATCAGGTAGCGGTACCAAAATCCAAACTTGCTGATTTTGAAATTGTTGCATCTCTTCCTATATTGCCTCAAGCCAACTTGAGTCTTAAAGAGCCTGAGTAACACTGGTTGGTTCCACTTGAGAAAGAAAACAAGCAAACAGACAATGTTCATAGTCTGTGTGATTGTCCCTTTGCTGATTTGAGACATAAGAGATAAAAGCCACTTGACCATATTTAGACCTTGCCACAATACCCCTTGTTCTAACAGGTGCATTAGGATCACCAATAATATTTGACAGTGGATGAGTATTGTGAATCCTTTTCGTAGCAGTGGTGTTGACTTCAAGATCTGAGGGTCTTGGAAAACGAGTATAAGAATCTCCAAAGTCTGTGGACACTCTAGTAGAAATGGGAGTAGAAACAGCATAGCCTTCAGCAGAATTGGTGATGATAGGAGAAACCGGATCACGTTCAGTAGAATTGATGTTTCCACTTAATGTTTCACTTGCATTCTCCTCAACATTCCTCTCAGCATCTAGATTAGCTTCATACTCTTGTTTCTTCAACCTAGCAAGATCCTCTGCATAATTGGACTCGTCTTCACTCTCATCAGAAGTAACTTTGGAAGTGTCACCTGTAAAATTGTTAGGGGAGAAAGAAGGCACTACAATGGGTTGTTTATCATCTTCAAACTCACCTGTCGAATCAACATCCGGGTATCTGACCGATAGTTGGAGACTCTTGAGTACTTGCATTTTTATTAGCCTTATGTCTAGAATAACCCAAATAATCGTTAGTAATCAAGGTCAAAAGACCAAACATGACCCTGTCCTTGAACATTAGGCTTATCTTCTAGAAACCTCAGGTTCAATGTCTCCTCAATCTTCTTGGCAGATAAATTGTAAACTTTGTACGCCTTACTATGAGCGGAATATCCCACAATATAACCATCATCAGTTTTTTCATCAAATTTGCCCAATGGATCACTTGTATTCAGAATGGTCACTTGACATCCAAAAGGTTTAAGGTAATGAATAGCAGGAACTTTCCCATAGAGAAGTTCATATGGTGTTTTGAAGTGTGGTCTAGTAATGGACACTCTATTCAGTACATAACAAGATGTGCCAACAGCTTCAGTCCAAAACATGGTGGGTAGCTTAGAGTCTGCCAAAGATTGATCTTGCAGCCTCTATTAAGGTCCTATTTTTCTTTCTGCCACCCCATTTTGTTGTGGGGTTCTTGGAGTGCTATAGTCCCTTTTTATTCCTTTAGACCTACAGATTTCTATAAGTATAGCATTCTTGAACTCTGTCCCATTATCACACCGAATTCCTTTAACCTTTTTGTTCAACTGATTCTCAATAAGGTTAATGAACTCTTTCAAAGACTAGAGATGTTTCATCTTTGGTCCTTAGAAAGAATACCCAACAAAATCTGCTATATCCATCGTGATAACCAGACAAAAATACTTTTGATCAATGCTTCTAACTTGAGTTGGACCAAACAGATCCATATGAAGCAACTGAAGAGGTTCACAAATAATGCTCACAGCAGTAACAACTTTGTATGAGGCTCTGTGTTGCTTTCCCTTATTGCATGCAACACAGTTATGATCATTTGTGAAGACTTTGGAAGGAAGACCTTCAACAAGACCCAGTTTAGAGAGCTTGTTTATGGTCTTGAAGTTGACATGGGCCATTCTCCTATGCCATTTGGTAGACTCATCCAAGGATGCTTTAGCCACCAAACAAGTTAAATCACCTTCTGGTTTAACATCAGTTAAGTTGAATGTATAAAGATTGTAATTCCGAGGAACTTTCAAAGATAATTGAAGTGTCTTCTGGAAGTTTGAAGTCTTTAGACAGCACAAGACATTCATCCTCTGTGAAGAGTACTTTGTTCTTGGTGTCACAAATTTGTGAGACTGAGAACAAATTAAAGTGTTGGAGTTCCTTGACATAGTATACATTCTCAAAGTCCAGTTGAGGTGTTTTGATGGTCCCTTTCCCAGTAATCCTTCCATCACTTCATCCAAAGGTTACATTGCCTCCTCCTTCAATTGATACAAAGTTATGCATCATATCCCTGTTTCCAGACATACTTCTTGAACAACCACTATCAACAATGCCAACATCTTTATGCTTAAGAGGATGATTCTACAACAACAAAAATATACAAAATATTAGTACACTATGGAGGCTCAAGTCATTGCTGACTTGAACCTGCCTTGTGGATCATATAAATTATGCCCTGCAGATGTATAAGATCCACTATTGTTCTTGGGTTTCCATTGAAATTTAGATCCCTTTTTATTCCAAGAACAACCTACTGAGGACTTGACAGCAGCATCCCATTTCCCTTTCCCATCAGTCATAGATTCAACATATCCAGGCCAATGACCATTCTTAAAATATGAACTTGTTGGTTGTACATATGGTCTTGCAACTGGTCTTCTCCAATGAAAAGGAGAATTAGTATAAGTTCCTTGTGGAACATAAGGTGGTATAGCATTAACATTGGTCCACATTGGTCTAGATGTCCTAGAATCACCACACATATCCATCCTTTGCTCATGAAAATCACAATCCTTAATTAAATGAAATTTACTTCTACACACAAAACATGTCTTCTGATTAGAAGATTTATTCACACCAAAAGATGTTCTATTACAAGCAGAAATATTCAAACCAAAACCATGAAAAGAATTGTTTTTAACAGTATTATTATGCAAAGAATTAAAAGGCAAGTCTTCAGAGGCAACTGTCTTGGAAGAGGATTCCTTGGCAGCAACTCTGACATGCTTATTGGTAGTCTTGGGTGCAGGCAGGGGTGAAGACTTGGGAAGGTCCGACTTGTCATTTGAATCACACTCTGTAGACCCTTGCTCGGAGGACTTGTCACTGTTAACACAAGAGACAAAGTAATTAGAAGAAGTATCGGTCGGCAAGTCATTTGACTTTTGCCATAGAGATGATGTGATCCATCAAAGTCAACAGAAATGGAAAGGTCAATGGGCATGTGCTCACCTCTAATAGGTCCACGTACAACATGTAGAGCACCTTCTTTCACAAAATTAGCTAGGCCTGCTGGTGTAGATTTGCGTGTGTCATCCCTAGCTTCTAACCCTACATACTTCTTAAAGCCTAATCCTATAGAAGTATTTGGAGTTTGACTAGCATAGATGTGACTAGCTAACTTATTACCATTTAACAACCATTCATTATGCCTAGCAATTTCCTCATCTAGTTTCACCTTCAGCTCTAGATTTTCTGATACTACATCTGCTCTTAACTTCTCAGAATATTTTAACTCATTTTTAGCATTAGTAAGATCTCTTTCTAACACACTTATTTTCTCATCATAAGCTATTTGATTCTTCTGAAACCAAACCTTTTGTCTTTCTAGTGTTTTTAAAGCCTGTTTATAAGCTTCCACTTCTACAAAGCATTCATTATATTTAGGTTTCAAAATATCATAAGCTTCTTTGAGTTCATTATAACGCTCACTACAACCAAACAAACAGTTTTGTACCTGAGAGATGCCCATCAAGGCAATCTGTTCATGCCTATCCTCTGAAGTACAACTTGCAATCAAACCAACATTATCAGGACCATCATTATCCTGCTCATGTTGCTTCCAGTCCACATTGCTGTCAAGAGTGACCAAAGCTGCCGATCCCTTTGAAGTTCCAGACTCTCTCTGATTCTGCTGATAAGTAGAGTATCTCGCCTCATCACCGCTTTCCTATCTTTGTACTCTCGAGAAGTGACCCATCTGTTGACATGTGAAGCACTTGACCTTCCTTTTGTCAAACCTCACTGGATCTCTTCCTTGGAAGCCAAACCTTCTGCCAGCTTTGCGCTCAAAAGTCTTGATATCCATAGACAGATAGCCACCGCCACTTCAGCTTCATCTCTTCCATCTCCAGTGGATCCACCGATCTAAATCCTCATAGGCCGCCTGCCGAGGATCATAATCAGCAAAGAAGGATCCAAGCACATCTTCCATTATACCTCCAGATTGAGAACTTGATGGAGTGGTAGTGTAAGATGATGATGAGTAAGTTGGACTTGGACCATGACTCATCTTAGGGGTAGAAGCTCCAATGAATGTTGTGTGACTGGCAGTAGATGATGATCTATAAGGACTTCTTACATCATGTTCAAGAGCTTTAAGTTTGTTATACAGCTCATCAAAAGTAAGCATATCCAATCCACCTTTTGCTTTTAAAGCAATGCTCACTTGTAGCCAGGATTGAGGTAAAGACCTCAAGAACTTAGAATTACAGTCATCATTATCTGGCTTTGCCTGCAGCTGATTTAACTGACTTAAAATCTTGTGAAACTTGTCATAGCCCTTATGAATTCCTTCCTCTTCAGTGATTTGAAAGTCTTGAAACTGTTGTCTAAGCATGGACTTTCTCATTCTCCTAGACTCCTCATTCCCACCGAACTTAGCCTTAATTGCTAACCATATGTCCTTGGCATCTTGCATGAAGTGAAAATCACTCAAGTGATCCTCTGGAATAGCTTGAAGAAGAATGGTTTTAACCTTGGTTTCTCTCTCAACCGCCAAGAACTCTTCAGCTTTGGGAGGAACATAAGTCATAGTTCCAGAAGCATCTACAGTAGTTTTCTTCAAACTGTTTCCCTTCAATACTATCTCCCATAGATTCCAATCAATGTTGGAGATCCAGTTTTGCATCTTCATCGCCCAAAGATTATACTCTTCCCTTTTCGTAAGGAAACTTAGCATTGCTATTAGAGAGACTTAGTTGTTGCAGATGGGTGGAGTTTTGGTTGTTGGTGAGTTCAACATCAACGTCTGAACCAGGCATGATGAGTTTTTGTTTTGGTTGTATGGGTGTTTAGAAAAACCTGTCCTTAGTATCGTAGAGACTCTAACCTGGCTCTGATACCACTTGTTGAAAACTGTAAGACCTAGATAGATCTTGAGCTTCGTAGATCGTTAGTATCGCTTGTGTAATCACAAACAAACTAAAAGAAAATATCTACAACTTGTATTCTTTAGCGGAATATAAATACAAGTATAAAACTCAGATAACTAAGAACTCTTTGATCCTCTATGGATCGTTATATTAAATAAATTGATTAAGCACACACATAATACATTCTATTGTGTTCCTTTTATAGACAAGAAACCCTAACTTCTTATCTAAGAAACGTATAACTATGAAACTAAATAAGATATACACAATCACTTCCTAATAAAGCTCATGTATATCCTAACTAATTCTAGAATATACGGAATACTATTTCCGCAGAAACAAACTATGACTAATATAACTTCAAAGATAATCATGTCTTCAGCAGAATCCAGCTACACTTCAGCAGAATCCATCAGCAGTAATATCAGCATGATTCATACTTCACATAATTCCCAACAGGTAATTTGAGGACTGGAGCCTATGTCATGGCTTCTTTCAAAGCTTGATAAGCCTTATCAGCTTGCTCATTCCATCTAAATGCATTTTTCTTTAGTAATAAAGTTAAAGGTTGAGCAATAAGGGCATAGTTCTTTATAAATCTCCTGTAGTAACCAGTTAAACCCATAAATCCCCTCAACTGTTTGATGGTTTTTGGTACTGGCCAACTACTCATAGCAGCTATCTTTGTAGGATCTGTGGAAACACCTTGGCTTGAAATGACATGACCCAAGTATTCAACTTGAGGAGAACCAAACACACATTTGCTTTCCTTGGCATAAAGTTTGTGTTCCCTCATATTAGTCAGAATAGCTCTTAATTGTACCAAATGGTCTTCCACATTAGCACTATAAACTAATATATCATCAAAGAATACCAAAGTGAACTTTCTCAGAAAGGGTTTAAAGACATGATTCATCAAGGATTGGAAGGTGTGGAAGGGGCATTTGTTAAACCAAAGGGCATCACCATGAACTCATAATGCCCCTAATGGGTCCTAAAAGCTGTCTTTGGTATATCCTTTTCATCCATTCTGATCTGATGGTATCCTGACCTTAAATCCAACTTTGAGAACACCTGTGACCCATGCAACTCATCAATGAGTTCTTCCACCAATGGAATAGGGAATTTGTCTTTTATTGTGGCCTTATTTAACTGCCTATAACCAATGCACATTCTCCATGTTCCATCCTTCTTCTTAACCATCACTATTGGAGATGAAAATGGACTATTTCTTGGTCTAATCACCTTAGCTTCCAATAACTCCTGTACCATTGATTCAATTGCATCCTTCTGTGTAGGTGGATGTTTGTATGGCCTGATGTTTACTGGTACTGCATCTTCTCTTAAAGGAATCTTGTGATCATGCTGTCTTGGAGGAGGTAAGGTTGTAGGTATGGCAAAAACATCTTCAAATTCTTTCAAAAGGCTTCCCAACCTTCTCTGCTCCTTTTGATCCAAAACATACTCTGTAGTAGTACTGAGTGACATCACTGAGGCTGCTGGTACACATACATTCATGACACTCAAGTTGGCAGGTTGTTTAGACACATGTTTAGACAGTTGTTTTCCAGTTAGCCACTGCACTGGATTCCTGGTAGAACCTCTCAAAGACACAGCTCTTCCTTCATAGATAAACTGCATTTTTAGGGAGCAGAAATTCCACACTATATCTCCCAAACTTGCCAACCATTGTACCCCCAACACCATATCACAACCCCCAAGTGGCAATAGCATCACATCAGAAGTGAATGTTTCCCCATTGAGGGACCAAGTAAACCCTCTGCACAAGCTATTACTAGTCAACTTATTACCATCAGCCACAGATACTTGCAATGGTTCAACTGTACTGATCTTGCACCCTAATCTCTTAGCCTTATGTAGATCCACAAAATTATGCGTGCTACCAGAATCAATGAGGATATGTATTTTTTGTTTTCCAAAGTGTCCAATGACTCTCATAGTTTTATAGCCAACCACACCAGTCAATGCATTTAAATAGATTTGAGGTGTTTCATTACCATCTGTGAACTCTGGTAAGACATACTCCTCATTACCTCCCTTTAACAAACAAAATTCCATCTATGGATCAGGATCAATAATCAATTCCAGAGCAAAGGCTTGTCCACTGCACTTATGGCCAGGCACAAACTTTTGATCACAGTGAAAACATAATCCCTTAGCTCTTTTGTCATCAAAGTCTTTCTGTGACAAATACTTCCTTGTAGGATTTGTAGTTAGAGTGTTTGGCTTAGCAGGCAAAGCTAAAGTGTTGACTTGGATTCCTTGCAGCTACATACCCTCCCTTATTACCATAAGTGTTTAAAACTACAACAGCTTTTGGTAAAGGAAGAATAGGAGTCTGTCTAACCTTCTGAGCAGCCAGTGTAGCTTCTTGCAGCTTACACCAACTAGCAGTATCAGATAATGATTTGGGCTTGAACATCCTCACAGGCAAAGCAATACTTTGAGGCAGTCCTCCCAAAAACAGACTAATGGCATGAGCTTCAGGCATGTCCACCTTATTAAGCAAGAGTTCAAACTTTTCATGATACTTTTGCACAAAGGAGTCATACTTCAAGTTTTTAAGCTCAGAAAGTGGATCTTCAAACTCAGTATCAAACCTTGCTAGTACAGCAGTCTTATACTCAAGCCAATCCACTACTCCATCATGATGTTTTTCATACTGTTAATGCCATACTAATGCACTATCAGACATGTGTATAGAAGCTAATTTGACCTTGTCCACATCATCAACATCTTCCACACTAAAGAACTGTTGACACTTTGTACAACCAGCTTTTGACATCAGTGCCATTAAACTTTAGAAAGTCTAATTTGGTCATTCTTCCATACTGCAACTGACGAGTTCCACCAGTACCATTTCTGCTGTTTACAAACTCATATTTCAGATCCATATCATGACGTAATGCATCTAATTTGTTTGTAAAATCAGTTGTAACCGCATCCATCATTTGTTGAATTTGAGCCATTAAACCTGCTGTATCGATAGCAGAAGCTCCATTGTTACCAGGATTGGAACCTCCAGCATTCACAACTGATCTAGTACCCGCCATTAGCATGAATTATCAACCGTCACCGGAGAAAACACAATCTTCGCCGGAAAACTTTGCCGGAAAATCAAGAACTCGCCGGAGAAGATGATTCAATTGCCAGGAGCGAGCTCTGATACCACTTGTAACACGCTAATTATCATAGAGTTCATAACAGATCTTTACTAACAACCTGGAATCAACAAGCTTAAGAACTTGATTCGAAATTGTAAAGCAAATGATTGTTATTGGAATTATGTGGTGAAATGTTACAATGATTGAATGGATTGATACAATGGAATTGAGAGAGAATTTAGAAAGGAACAAGTTTACAACTGAAATGAAATGTGAGAAGATAACAGATATTTAAAGGGATAGATTTTGGAAGGAAAGTTAGTTAGCCGTTTGACCAAGAGTTGACTGGAACCAATGACATGTCTTGACCAATGGGAAACTGCCACCTGTCACTGGAGACTTTTCTATTTTCTGCTGCTAACAGGATGGCACGCTAATGACTATGATAATGACTCAGATTATGAATTCAACGCTGACTAAGAATTGCAGTCACCTATTGATGATGTGGTCGGACAAAATAGATAACAAATTCAGGTAATGTAGGAAACAATACATTTCCTTCGTTTGTCTGTGACCAACGTTGGCGAAGAATTGCAGTCACCAATCGACTGTAGGCCAAGGAGGATACATTCTCAGGTATTTGTCAACAATGCTCGACAAGCAGGTAAGCAATGTTAATTTGGAGACATTTAATTATAACTTTTTTGTTTTATGGATGTTTGGTTGTTGTTCTTACTGTCAGAAGGGGTGTTTGGTTTCTAATTTTGCTGTTAAAAGGGTTTTTGGTTAGCTGTTTTTGCTCTCAAGGGGTGTTTGGTTGCTCTGCTTAATTTTAGTTTGATGACACATATTTGGTAACCTTTGTGGCACACATCAACCACTAATTATTTGAGGAACTACAGGTCAAAAAATAATTACACTTGCCATTGATATGAAATGGAAGTTTGTCTGTTCACATTAATCATTTTTTTTTGTAGTGTAGTCATATATTTATTCTTATAAGTATGTTGGAAATGAAAAAGGATACGACAAAGACTCCGTGGCCCAATGGATAAGGCGCTGGTCTACGAAACCAGAGATTCTGGGTTCGATCCCCAGCGGAGTCGTTTTGTATTTTTAATCTTGAATCATAGATTTGTCGGGTGGTTCATATGAAACATGAATATAAGACGGAAGTGCTTGGTCGATTTTCTTTCTATTTTATCATTTAATTCGATCGTGTTGGTTAGTGGAAAGTAAAAACTTTGTGGAAAACGAAGACGCCTTCAGATGGGCTACTTTGGAGAAACCGCCAACCTGTAACCAAATACGAACAACTTGCAAAGATGTATTTGAAATCCGACAAAAACTTTCACAACTACTTGATGGTATGCATCTCGAGGAAGGGCATGTTGTTGACCTGTAAGCTAGATAAGTGGCTGAGTAGGATTTCAGCGAACTTTGTGAACCCTTTGGGGAGGGCGTTGAGGTAGCTTTTTCTTTAATTGTAACGGAGCTTAAAGAGCATCTAAATTCATATTTTTTTATATGATTTTTACACTGTATTGTATTACCTGAACATGAGGCTAGCCGTAATTAGTGATATATACATGTTCTGGCCAGTGCTAAATATAGTTCCTTGAAAGTGTATTTTTCTTGCAGACCTAACGGGGAGGCCGTATTTGACACACTGCTACAGCAATGTATTCAATTGCTATCCTTTGGAAATGATTAGAGTATTCAATTACTATCGTGGGGTAGGATGCAAATGTCATGTGGTACCATGTATTCAATTACTATCCAAATGTAGCAAAATTTGCCATCGAATGTCCTGAAGATTTAATCCAATGCCTTGAAAAAGAGATGTGTAATTGAGTTAGCAGCATGTATGGGAAACAGTGTGAAGTAGGGCTGAGCACCGAAGGTTCAAAACCGAACCGGACCGATGAAACCGACCGAACCGACAAAAACCGAACCGGACCGACAGCCCGTCGGTTCGGTTTCGGTTTCAGGTCTTACATGCTTTCGGTTTTGGGTCGGTTCGGTTCGGTCCGGTTCGGCCCAAAACCGACAAAAACATGTCAAAATACACATAGACCGACAAAACCGAATCGAACCGACAACATTCGGTTTGGTTTCGGTTCGCGTTTTTCACGGTTTTCGGTCCTCGGTTTTGTCGGTTCGGTTCGGTTCGGGTTGGTTTATGACAGACGCTCAGCCCTAGTGTGAAGGCTGAACTAGATGGAACACATTTTTCCCCTAAAACGTTTAAAGACTGTTAAGGTATGACAGTCTGCTTTTACTGAAGTCAATAGATCAACAAGTTTCTTGACATTTTAACGCGAAACAGGTATGCCGATAAATATCAAATGCCCCGCCGCAACGCGGCGGTTTCGGGGCAATCCTTGTTATATAAAAGTTATTGTCAGTAGGAGACTTAAAGCTCGATCTTATTACTCTTGCATTATTTCTACAACTCTCTTACATCTGATTCGAACCTAAACATACATGCATAGTGCATAAACTTCACTTAAGCATCAGCCCTTGGCCCTCCTTGGCTCCTTTTTCGTCCCTGGGATGAAGAAGAACTTGGGGCAAGTAACACGGTCTGTTCCTGGCTAAACTTGAGCCTTTGCGCGTCCTCAATCGACATCTGATACGAGTTTGCGACAACATGAACAGGCATGCTTCGGATAGCGGACACACGGCCAGCAAGGTTTGATATCATTGCATTCTCGTTAGTCTTGAAAGAAACCCATCTACACCCTTGTTGACCAGCTCTCTTAATCACAACATAGTTCTGTGGGATCACAACCACTTGTCCCTCACGAAGCTCATCGTCGAAAACTGAGTTTCCTTCATTGTTCACGATCTGAATCCTCATTGACCCGTCGCATTACGTAGACAAGGTTGTGTGCGTTAATGGTCCAGTGAGGTGTTTGGATCGCGTTCTGATTGAGTTCACCTCTCTCGAGGCTGAGTTGGAGTTGCTGGAGGATTGGGAATTTGAAGCTGTTAAGGTTAGAAATTTGTCCGGCTTGTGGGTTCACAAAGTCTGCATGCGAAGGGTTTTCGATGTTTTCTTTTAGCTTCATACTGCAAATAGTTTCTTCCAAACCATTTGATCCGTGTCCACCACCTCGCTTGCTTTGTCTTTGAGGTTGACTTTGTTGCTGTTGTTGTTGGGATTGTCTTGGTCGAATGATTTGAAGGTTTTGTCCAACGTTCACAATGTGACCTCTTTGGTCGTTTTGTCCTTGAAGTTTCTCGGCAGTTTGAGTGTCGACGTTGAATGCTTCGGCTATGAACTCGACGTCAAAACCGTTGAAGATGTTTCCGGTGTCACGGTGGGGCTGGCTCTGGTGACGACCTTGACCTTGTTCTTGCTGTCTGCGTGGTTGGTCTTGACGGCCTTGGCCTTGTTGTCTCCATGGTTGGTCTTGACGTCCTTGGCCTTGTTGTCTCCATGGTTGTGACTGACGGCCTTGTTGTTGTTGGCTTTGTGCTCCAGGGTTTCCGGCCAAGAAGAATCTCTAAATATAATGCAACAATTACAAACACTTGAGAGAGAGTTGATCAAGTTATTTTACTGCCTATTTACTCCACTTAAAAAAAGTTTTGGAGTTGCATAGTAGTGACACAAAGATGCTGCCTTTAGCGACACAAACAGAAAGGTTTAACGATAGTACTAGTTTCTGAGCATTAACAAAAGAATTTTTCATGTATAATTAGTTTCAGAAAGATTGCCTCATACATTTTCTAGTGTAGGTAATACAGTAATACACTAAATGCATTTAATTACACATTTGTGAACCTAGTGTCACTTCGAACTTGTGATCAATAGAAACACAGGAAATCTTTTTTGATTAATCTGTAACTGGCACTTCTTTTTCTCGCTTAAAATATTTCTTGCAAGTTTATACTAGTAGTTGCAACTTCATTCATATTCAAGATTAGGTTTTAAGTTATAATAAACAAAATGTAATTTGATTTCCGTACCCTTTTAACTTCATCAAGCTGGTTATCCTTGTTCTGAGCATCGAAGAAAACAACAGCGACAAGTTCTTTTTGACCGTCGTTGTAAATCCAGTGAGCTGCTCCAGCTGGAATAGCAACAACATCACCCTTATTCAAGTTCTCTACTTTTTGGTGACGATCAATTTGAACACTTTGCTGTCCTCCACGTTCGCCCTGTCCTCTGCGTTGTCCCTGACCAGTAAACTCTTGCTGTTGCACCTCTGATGATTCATAGGTTTCTGGGCATCCGGGCAATAGAACTCCGTGGACAGCACTTCCTGTGAAGATCAGATAAAAAAGACAATAACCCTTTAGTTGACGATGATCATGTTGATAAAGGCTTGAATGGTAATGAATAGCGACACTTTGTTGTGCTATAACTTCTACTTATTTATATAAAACTAGTCGACTTAAAAATAATATTCATATCTTATCCTTAAGTTGGTTTGTAAATAAGTCACTTAACCAAAAGTGAGTTGTGTTGCTCATCTAAAATTCTAAAGTGTATTGAAATAGTTTACTACGTAATACTCCTATGACTCGGTCAATGTTTTCGTTTATTGAATGTCTTGCAACAAAATTTAGTATACTACGCCTCATAAAAACATTAGTGTTTGTAATTGTAGTAGTTTTTTTTAGGTTGCAAGTATAAAAAGCTTGAGAATGACTATTAGTTAGCTAAATTCCAATATATTAGTTAACTACGTAAGTTTAAATGGCATGAGAATGACTATATATACCTCTTTCAATGAAGGACAAGAGTGGAGTGTTGACATAGGAAGGCAACATAAGACCACCAGGCTGAATCCTGTGTCGAATAAAGTCGACACCAGCACACTGGAACTGCTGGTCGTTGGCGTCCCAAAACTCTGTGACGCCAGCTTCAGCCTGGACAACATCATACGGCTCTAGAGCCTCGATATTTCGAAGCTGACATAGGTTTTGCTGCTGTTGTTGGTGTTGTTGCTGACGAGCAAAAGAAGCGGAGACAAGAAGGAAGTTGAAAAGTATGAGCAAAGATGCTTTGGACGCCATTGTTGTTAGTGAAGAAGATGGTGTGGCGAATAGAGAATGTAAACTAAGGTTTTATAATGGAAGAAGATGAAGGATAAGTTGACATGTAAGAGTTTATGGCATGAAAATATGAACACATGGAAGGGATACATAGTACATGTGTACAAATGTGTTTTGTATATTTGTATGACGATGATCTTGTTGATAAAGGCAGGGAAGAACCTGGTTAAGTGTATGAGTACAATCTACGTGGCTTGATGACTTTTGCCAAGTCAATTAGCTTTCTATGTGGCGCCTTTACGTGGAAAAAAATAAAAAAAAATAAAAATTTTAATTTGGAAAAAAAAAATTATTTTTTTTTTAAAATTTACGTCTTAAAGAAAAAAAAAAAAACATTTACGTTTTTTTTAAATCAGAAAAAAAAATTTTAATTTTTTTAAAAAAATTTACGTTTTTCTTTTAAAAAAAAAAACCTTTACGCGTAAAAAATTTTGAATTTTTAAAAAATTTTAAAATTTTAAAAAAATTTACGCTTTTTTTATTAAAAATGAAAAATTACACGCTTGGAAACATTATTTTGAAAATGAAAAAAATTCCTATTTTTTTCTTTTTGAAAAAATTTTCAATATGTTGAAATAGTACAAAAATAAAGAAAACGGACAAAATGTAAGAAAATCTAACAAAAAGGATTAAAAACGTAAGAATAACGGACAAAATCTAAGAAAAATCTAAGAAAAACGGACAAAATGGATGAAAACCGATAAAACGTAAGAAAAATGGACAAAACATAAGAAAACGGATAAAACGTAAGAAAACGGACAAAAACTATAAAAACGAATACGGACGAAAACGTAAAAATGATAATAAAACGATAAAACGACAGTGAAAACTATTATTAACTGAGGGATTAATGAAACTATTATTTGAAAAACATAAAGGTTTTTTTTTGATTAAAAAACGTAAAGGTTTTAAACGAATTTTTAAAAAATTAATTTTTTTTTCCAAATTAAAATTTTAATTTTTTTTCCCCACGTAGGCACGTCAATTAACTTGGCAAACCACGTCACACAAACCCAAGTGACTTGGCAACCATGTGTAAAGGGTTAAAAAAAAGAAAAACAACAAAAATTCCACGTAAGTTTCGATCTATTTACTTGGCTTGCCACGTATGACGTTTGTGACCATATCGACACAGAAAAAAAAGTACACTACGTAACGAGGTTGAAAAAAAAGTACAGGTACCATATCGGAACATTGAAGAAAGTACGTGGCTATTTAATAGCTTAAACCCTAAAGGCAAATGAATGGTGATGAATTGCGACACTTTGTTGTGCCGGATACGGTTTTTTGTTTGTAAGTTGATGTGGTGTTGTTTTGAGGTATTTACACAGGGACAAGTTATTGAGACCATCCTTATTTTTACAAAGGGACCTTCTTACGTTTTTGCGTTTTTGTTTTTTATTTTTTTTTTAATTATTATTATTTTTTTATATAATTTTGTTTATATCAAAAAAACTATAAACCTAAAAATGCGGAACAAAAAATATAAAGTTTAATAAGTCAAACGCTTAAAACTGTCAGAAATACGAAGCATAAACTGACAAAAAACTGTGTTGTACTGAAAAGAAAGGAAGACAAAAAAGAATAATGGTACAAACCCTTCCTAGTAGGGAGGATCTGTATAACACAACCCATTTACATAGAATTTTACCTAAAATATTTTACTTTTGGCCCATTTTAAGACATGTTTGAGAATAGGACTTTATAGGTAGACTACTAGACGTCATGGTAACCATGGATTAACGAGCTCAACTAATAGTTTCACTATCTTTTGTTATTATTATGATCTTAAAGCACAAGAAGATTTTATTCGTTGGTGTCAATTAAGCGGTCTCAGGACTTTTGTTGTTTCTCACGGTGCTTTCAGATTAATAGGTTTCATGTTACACTAATTCCAACTTGCTCGATTTGTTCAATTACGACCTTACAATGTAATCCCCTTCTCTTGTCCAAATTTCCTTTTTTGTTCTTGTATTCGTGATTTATCCACTGGGTCAGTCTGATTGCTTCTTTGTGCCTAGTTTTGATGTAGCAATAATATTTTGATTTATTCTCTTTTTTCAAAGGATTTCGTACTGGACATTGAACCCATCTCATATGATGGGAGTTGCTGGTGTATTGGGCGTTGCTTTGCTATGCGCTATTCATGGTGATGGTGCAAATACATTTCGTGCTTTTAACTTTATTTGAAAATGGTGATGCTGCAAATACATTTCTTGCTTTTAACCCAACTGAAGCTGAAGAAACTGATTCAATAGTCACTGCTACTCGCTTTTGGTCACAAGCAGCTAGTCGGGCGGTCAACCACCGCCTAACGCCTAGGCGCCGCCTAGACAGCGCCTATGTAGATTGAATTTTTCTATATAAAAAAATTAAAATTTAATGTAAATTAATATATAATTGAGTTCAAATAAAATCATTCTTAAAATTATAAAAATAAGATCCCTATAAAGACTAATAAGGTATTGACATGTGAAAGGTATGCTTTTAATTTAACTAAAACTGAAAATTAAAACAAAAGGGCATAAAAGAAATTTTGCACATTTAATATTTCCGCTAACCCTATACAATCTCTCATATTCATCCATTTATCACACACAATAAGCGCCTCTAATATTTCATTCTCTCCTCCCAACAAATTTTTTTTCCGGTGACTAAAAGCCAAAGCTATCTACTCCTCGTGCCTGAAAACCAACCCACTAACTCGTTTATCTCGTGGCCATGTCGTCATTTATACAAGTTGCATCTCAGATCTGTCAAGTACACGTTTTTCATGGACGGTAGAGGTTCCTGATAGATTGGTACATAAAGTCCAACCCACGTTTCAGGTGGAGGTTCCTTATGTACAACCAAACGTTTTCGACGGCACAACCTGGTACACCACCCTCATTTCCAGCGTTGGATTCATATCCCTTTTCAGTGTCGGTTCCTTTTGGACAACCAAACGGGCTGGATCCTCATCTGGGTCGAGTTCTATTTCAAGAAACTGTTAGGGTTATGTAAGTTTAGTACTTTTTGAGGTTTGACGAAATTTAATATGATGGTGTTAAAATAGTTGTAACAAAAGAGATGGGTTTAGTTTTTTTTATGTGTTTATAGGTGTTTTGTATTTGTTAATGGTGTGTTTAGAACCAAGGAAAAAATATACCGTAACAACCAAGATCTGTTGGTTTATTTGTGTCTCGAACGAATCCGATGGGATGTTTAGATTTTTTTTGTAAGATCAGTATTAGACTTTTTTGTTATGGTGATACACATAAGATGGGTATATGGATTTATTATGGGCATACTAGAATCCGTGGTTAGAGTTCTTGTACTCGTCCTTCTTTTTTGTGAGTTCTTGTTGACTGAAGTTATTGTTGGTGTTAACGAGTTCGACATATCTTTTATTTTGTACTACATATCGGTGTTTTTGATTGGATGTAATGTATGAGTTGTACATTGAGATGTAATATATATCAAGTTTTTTATTGTGTATTCGTGTATCTTTTTATCAAGCTTTAGTCAACTAACAAGCCAACATATTCAAGCCTTAGTGTTATTCGTGCTAATTTGTGTATCTTTGTATTGGATATCTTAGACCAATATGTTGCTTATGCTTTATATCTAGAAGAGAATACAAGTTTCTAGTTATGAATTGTGAATATTAATATACCAAAATATATAATGATAATTTTAGATTTTGATTATACTTAGATGTACCTGGTGGTCTCGTGTTAAATTAATTTAATTTGTTATGTGGTTTTAGTTTGTATTAATTTATAAATATATATTTTTAATGCTTTGTCAAGTGTATCTGTTTGAGGTGTAATTTATATCAGGTTTGTCTATTGTGTAACAAGTGTATCTGTTTATTTTTTAAATATATATAAAAAAAAATGTATTAGTTTGTAAAAAAAATTTGTGGAATATGTATTAAAAACAAAAATGGTCGGTGAAAAGAAAATGCACCAAGAATTAATTCAAAAAATGTGATTTGAATTGTCCAAACTACCCTCGAAACTCTATTTAATGACTATAATGTTAATCATTTAATGTTAATCTCATCCAACACAAATACAATGATCCAACAGTCCATACTAGGTCTTACTTTTAGAATTTTAAGCTTGATCTCACATTAACCCTCCCGTGATTTGGGATCAAATGAGATCATTGTTAAAGTTGTAAAAATAAGATCACTTAAAAACCAACAAAATTAAGACAAGTGTCCCATTTATTAATTACATAGTTTAATTAACAATGTAATTAACAATTAAATGAAAAGGGCATTTTGGGAATTCACCAATTCATTAAATGTATTCATAACTATTCAATTAAATTTATTCACCAATTCATTAAATGTATTCAATAACAATTCATTAATTTACAATGTAATTAACAATTAAATATTTTGTCTTTTTTTGTTATATATAAAAGTTTATGAGATAGGCTATGTTTGTTTTAATGATTTTGTTATAGTCCGATGTAAGTGTGTAAGTGTTGAAACTTTAATGTAAATATATTTTTAATGTACCAAATGTAATTATATGTATTTGATGTATCTATCTATTAATGTAAATACATTTTTTAATGTACCTGATGTATCAGTACAATTTCCTGGTGGTCCATCATGTATTTGTTAATGTAAGTATAAAAGTATTTTTTTCATGTACCTGATGTATCAAGAACGATCCCGTGTATTTATTAATGTAAATATATTTTTAATGTACCCGTGTATTTATTAATGTAAATATATTAAGGACGTGTGTATCAAATGATATATTAATTTGTTAAAAGGATGTCTCAATAAATATTTAACCAAAAAATAAGGCCTCATTAATATGTTTCAATTAAATAATCTCTTAATAAATGTTTGACCAAAATACCTTTAAAAAGTGAATTATTTACTGAAATGCCACTCATCAAACATTAATCTCATTAAATACAAATACAATGATCTAACGGTCCATATTGGGTCTTACTTTTAGAATTTTAAGCATGATCTCACAATAACCCTCCCCTATATATATATATATATTTTAACATAAAACACTATGGTGCACATTATTGATGATCTAGTTAATGCATTATTTATTGTTATTACATCCCATATTCACATTTATTCACTAAAAATAAAACACACATATTGACAACAACTCAATTGAACAAACACATAATGAAATAATGTGTGTTTTAATTGTGATTGTTGTGTTTTTATCATCATGAATCGTTCCAATTGTAGATTTAGAGGCGTATTTAGTCAGAGTGTGTGAAAAGAGGGGTAAATTGGGGTTAAAAAAACCAAAATTTGAAGTTTTTTAAGTGTTGACTGCCTAGCCCGATTTGACCCGCCTAGACGGGATGTTGACCGCCTTTTGACCAAAACGCCTAATTCGTCCGCCTAGCTTTAAATCGCCACGGTAAGTGGCCGCCTAGGCGGCCGCCTAGACAGCTTTTTACAACACTTGTAATTAGTTTATGGATGCGTGCTCTTGGAATAGTCGGTGTGGCCTTGAACCTACGTGTTTGTGACTTCGTTTATCAGGAAATTTGCGCGGCGGAAGATTATGAATTTGAGACTTTTTATACAAAAAATATTTTTTTAAACAAAGATATTCGTGCTGGGATGGCGGCTCAAGATTAGCCTCATGCAAACCTTATATTTCCTAAGAAGTTCTACCCCGTGGAAACGCTCTTTAATGAAACTTTATCTTAAGCTAGTCGTAATAAAGAAACCACCGGTCTCACATGGTGGGTCGAAAATGTCCAGATTATCAATTTACCGGTGTAAATTACTGATTCCTTATATTATTTTTATATGCTAACAATTTCGCGACCCTCTCACTTCATAATTATTCTTCTATTCCAAATTGCGATAAAAAAAGATCTGTGTTCATCTTGTTGACTAATTGCTTAACAACATGTTCTAACTCCTAAAGTAATGGTTTTCCCCTCAATTCATATTTTGCATTTATAGGACTCTCTACTAGGTGGAGGGCGCTCTTTTCATCATTTGGAAAAATTTAGACGCTAGTGGTCATGATAATGTATAGAAGAGGATGATCTTCTTTTCAGAGAATGGCTATATCTAATGTGTCGCGTCCATCGGTTTTGGTGGATTTTCCAGTCATCTGGTTTCGGTTAACAAATACTTGTTCGATATCATATCACAATATTTTTATATGTTTGCGTAAGCTATTATATTCTGACAACCGTCTAGCTCGGGATAGCAACCGAGAGCACTTACGATATATTTGTGGACTAACTCTATGATTATCGAGTTAGTCTTGTGATAATCGAGTCATCTTCATGCTTTATGTTCATTTTGTTAGGAACTCTTGTCTACGAACATACCTTCGACCTACAATTTTATTTGAATGCCATAAACGGTTAGCGATATGCTCAAGTCATTTTAAGTTAGTGTCATTACCCTTGGAAAAGTTAGTATAACTAACTTGTACACTCCTCTTCAAAAGTTGCATTTTTCTTAAGTCTACACATGTTATTTAACAGTTACAAATAATAACACATTATTTACCCAGCTTAATAATACACTTATAAACAAAAGAATACATAAAAAAATTCATATAATACCCCATACCCCCTAAAAAATGTCACATTCCATCACATGTCACCTCTTTTCCTACCAATCAAAATGCCACATGCAAAACACCATTATCACATTTCTCTTCCCCATATGTTTTCTTACACTCCATGATGTGTCTTTTGTCGTGTAGGTTATTATTGTATTTAAGTTTTAAATTTATATTTAGCCGACTATACCTATAACAAACACTTACAGACGGTTATCCGAACGATGGTAAGCTAGTTGGTAAGTAGGTGTCGAACACTAAGAGTGGAACGTTAACACATAAATCTATCAGTATTTTAATTCTATAAGTTAGTCTAGTTAAACCTAATTCTAATGTAACAAAATGGTTTTTAGCCTAAGAGACTGTTACAAGATTTAGATTTAATAAAATGGTAAAAGCAATGAGGCAAATAACACACACAAGGAGAGATATAGATAATAAAAAAGATGTCAAGCCGATAATAAGAAAAACGTATTAGCCATTCTTTAGTCATATAAGATGTTTGATAAGTCTAAAACTTGTAGCGACAATACTCACAACTTGGCGTATCTCGTTCCTAAACCTAGCTCGTCCTAGGATCTAAATTCTCATATAAGCATTATTTAGCAGATCTAATCCAGTCACGATTAGTCGGAATCCGCATAAAGTCTGCCTTAATGATTATCAAGTTTATTATTTATCCCTTCTAGGGCTTACATTAACATGCGAAAGTGCAAAACAGTATTAATGAAGTACTAAATGTAATCAAAACACAAGCTTAAGCTGCCTATCGAATTAGTAACAAATCAAAACATTAAATAATTATTGAACATGGCTAATACCTACATGTATTAGCCCATAATCGTAGTCAAAATACACGATAACATGTTCTGAAAGATTCAAGTGTAAATCGAAAGAGAAAAGTACGCTAACCGAACGATTATAAAGTACTAAAACAAATTAAGTGAATTCTACTACGTAAATATGCACTAGCAGGACCTTCTTGGTCTTCTTTATGTCTCTGGTCTCGTACTTGGTGGTTACCTCTTCTTGTGTCTCCCTAAAGTTCGTCTGAGGTCTTTATTTATACTTTCTAGAAACAGGGTCGATACGGCGTATCAGGTTATCTGATATGGCGTATCAAGGTAACTTCGCATGGGGTCTAAGATTATTATATTCTAGAATATTCGTACACCGCCATAGTGATACGGCGTATCACGAATCTTCATACGGCGTATGCTGTCTTCTTATCTTGGAATTCTGGTGAAGTCTTAGAGAGTAGATACAACGTAAGTTGTTGATGTCATACGTCTTATCTGGAGTAAAACAAGTCAGATCTTCTCATCGACCAAAGTTTCATATATGACCTATGAAAGAAATCCATACGGCTTATTCTTCAAAGTCAGGCAATGTTCTTCATAATCGTCCAAGTCTTGGTATACGACGTATCTGTCTAGAATGATACGACATATTCTTCGTCAGTTCAATAGACTTTTCTAAATTGATCCATTTTGCTCCAATTTTCGTCCAAAAAACTAATTTTCACCAATTGCTTGATAATAACTGAGATTTACAAAAGTAAATGATTAAGTATCAAATCTCATATAAAATAACGCAAAACAAGCAATATACATAGGATTTTATGATGTTAATAATAAGACGTTATGTGATGTCATCAAATATCCCCACTTGAACTTTACTTATCCTTAAGTAAACTTTAGATCAAGTTATGAAAATGTATCCTAAATATTTGTCCAGGATTTTTCTAGTTAATCATTTATTCGTTCAATCTCAAATGCACAACCAAACACCTCAGGAAATAAGAAAATAAAATCACTCAAATCACTCAACTAATCTATGTGGTAACATTTTAGTAATTCGCTCATTTGCTCAGTCGTGACGAGTATTCTATCATAAGTTTGGCAAGGATACACATCTTCATCACTAAAGCTAGGGAGTAACAAGTCTAAAGCAGTAAATTGGGTTAATTAAAGGTTATGTCAAAATATCTTATACAAAAACATATTAGATCGCTAGCGCATATTTTTTATTTACTCAAACAGTTGATGGTCACTATAATAATATAACTTGGATCGCTGGCGCGTTATTTACATAATGGATGTTTACCAAAATATACATCCTAGATTGCGGGCGCATTATTTGATCACTCAAAAACCGGATTGTCACTAAAATATTAATGCATTAGATATAGGAAAGGATAAGGGAAAACATACATAATTGGTGTAAATAAAATCACAAAAAAATAGATTAAGTCCATAACAAACATGTGGTTAATTACTTCCCGACCTTTCCATGAAAAAGACACAAATCATAGACTAACTCACATTTTAACACGAAAACTCACACTTTAATAGGTAGACACGAATTAGACTCAATGATGTCTTACTCATCATCTCATAAACCTTAGTTGGCGTTCTCATAACAACCAACTCTCTTGCAATCCATAAATATAATACAACAGATAGTGACGACTTCTCCACTAATACATAACTTACATCGTTGGTTTATAACACGTACCAACGAATAATCGATAGCTCAAATATAAAATCGGTTAAGTTTAGAAGAACCGATTATCCCACTTTCTCACCTTTTTTTTTTTTTTTTCATTTCTATTTTTTTAACAATCAAAACATAAACTAATGGTGTAAAATTTCACCACTTCACCATCATAATAAATCTGAATGATTTTTCCATACAGTTTAAAACTTCAGATACAAAAATAATAGTGATAGTCGTAAACACACGAAAATAAAAAAGAACAACTATCACATTCCAATTGCGATGTGCAATTCCCGACCTAAACAAAGATAAGAAATATACACACGAACACAGGAAATACACACTGTACACAAGCAACCAACCACGGACTTTAATCTATAGGGTAGGCTAATGTGTATACGTGTAACGAAATAAATTAAAATTGGTGTAAGAAACGAAAGGAATGGCTCTAAGGTTTTTCTTGAGGTATCTTACTCTAAAAATGAGAGTAACAAATGAGTTTATACGGGGGTTAACTAACCAGTGTAGTTAGTTAATATCACATAACATATAAGGCTATTTGTGTGTAATCCTAGAAATTTACCTAGTTAGATAAGTTACTCCAATTATATCAATAATACTCATTATGGTAGTCTCAAATAGTATACAAAGCCAAGTTCTAAAGTTTACTGCAAGTCACATGCACACTCATATTTTTTGTGGAATTTGGGTAAAATAGTGGGAACGGAATATGCAAAATTCTCACAATATGAAAATAAGGGTTATGTGTGCGAGTTATGCAACTTTTGTTTCACAAAAACATGCTAATTTTTTTAAGTTTAAGCATATATTAAGTATATTTTTGAAAAATTAAGGACAAATAAGCGTTCTAATTCTCCATCCCGCCACTTAAGATAAACAACGCCCTCGTTGTGTAAATAGAAAATTAAATGCATGAAATATAAAGAATTAGAAAGAAAAACTTCCATGAGATTTGCTCGGTATGATCCTCCATGATGCGTTTGTGAGCAAATTTTTATTTTCTTGTGCGTAGGCGTCTGATGGGTCTTGATATGGCCGTAGAGGGCAGACAGAAAATACAGGTTATAAGTAAACCACTTATTCCTTCGCAATCTTAATACTCAACCTGTGTTAGTATGCATGAAACCCACGACTAGTGTGTTTACGATAATTGATGGGTAGCAAAAAATAAAAATAAAAATTGAAAATAAAAAGTGAAATTCATCAGGCCAGTCGACTACTTGCAGTGGTTGCGACTTGGTCGGCGCAAGGGCGATCCAAATGGTCGACCAACAATTGTAAGTAGCCTGATGGAGATAAAAAGAGGCTTATATTTTTTTTCTTTGTGTTTGGTTTGTGGTTGTTGTAAAGCTCTATATATGATTATAATTATAATTTATACATTAAAACAGTAATTAAGGTCTAGACTTTTTGTTTTTAAATACAGTGATAGTGATAGATTAAATGGGTGTTACAAATCAATTAAATAGGCGGTTAATTTTCGATGCAATATACATGTGTATCTATTGATTTCTTAGCAAAAGACAAAGCTTTCCTTAATAAGTAATTGTTTAGTCTAAATTTACTATGCCTTCTTTTTTTTAAATGGTTTAAATGCATTATATTAATAACTCTGTCCTATATTAATTGTTCAATTTTAACTTTTAAAGTATTTTTTTTTTAACTTTGACCTTAAATGTTTTTGTTTGTTTTATATAATATTTAATAAAAATTATACCAATGAAAATACGTTTAAAACATAATGCATTCATATATTTTGCATCAAATATTAACAAAATATTAAATGTCAAAGTTAAAGAAAAAAGATATAAAAGTTAAAGTAGACAATTAATATGGTACGAAGAGAGTAGTTAAGATTAAGCTTTAACCGGATACAAACAAAATTATGTAAGAGTAATTTTGTAGATTGAACCCTCCAAAATGATACAACTTAATCCGGCCCCTCCAACAATCTCATTCAAGCTCCGTCCGATAAAAGCCAAAAATATACAGTCTTTCCGTTGGAAGTTTTAGTTACACCTTAATAAGTTGAAGTGGAAATTAAGATGTAAACACAAGTGTGACCGGTCGATTTTAGTGACACTGCTACAACTAGCAACTTTCAACCAACAATTTGTAGTGAATTTCGTTCATTGGCTGTTCGACTTTTGTGATATTAGTTGCTAACTATTAAATAGATAAAACAAGAGCTCGATTTTGAGAAAGTACGTTCATAGCGCAGAATTATATAAAAGTTATTGTCAGTAGGAGACTTAAAGCTCGATCTTATTACTCTTGCATTATTTATACAACTCTCTTACATCTGATTCGAACCTAAACATACATGCATAGTGCATAAACTTCACTTAAGCATCAGCCCTTAGCCCTCTTTGGCTCCTTTTTCGTCCCTGGGAAGAAGAAGAACTTGGGGCAAGTAACACGGTCTGTTCCTGGCTAAACTTGAGCCTTTGCGCGTCCTCAATCGACATCTGATACGAGTTTGCGACAACATGAACAGGCATGCTTCGGATAGCGGACACACGGCCAGCAAGGTTTGATATCATTGCATTCTCGTTAGTCTTGAAAGAAACCCACCTACACCCTTGTTGACCAGCTCTCTTAATCACAGCATAGTTCTGTGGGATCACAACCACTTGTCCCTCACGAAGCTCATCGTCGAAAACTGAGTTTCCTTCATTGTTCACGATCTGAATCCTCATTGACCCGTCGATTCACGTAGACAAGGTTGTGTGCGTTAATGGTCCAGTGAGGTGTTTGGATCGCGTTCTGATTGAGTTCACCTCTCTCGAGGCTGAGTTGGAGTTGCTGGAGGATTGGGAATTTGAAGCTGTTAAGGTTAGAAATTTGTCCGGCTTGTGGGTTCACAAAGTCTGCATGCGAAGGGTTTTCGATGTTTTCTTTTAGCTTCATACTGCAAATAGTTTCTTCCAAACCATTTGATCCGTGTCCACCACCTCGCTTGCTTTGTCTTTGAGGTTGTCTTTGTTGCTGTTGTTGTTGGGATTGTCTTGGTCGGATGATTTGAAGGTTTTGTCCAACGCTCACGATGTGACCTCTTTGGTCGTTTTGTCCTTGAAGTTTCTCTGCGGTTTGAGTGTCGACGTTGAATGCTTCGGCTATGAACTCGACGTCAAAACCGTTGAAGATGTTTCCTGTGTCACGGTGGGGCTGGCTCTGGTGAAGACCTTGACCTTGTTCTTGCTGTCTGCGTGGTTGGTCTTGACGGCCTTGGCCTTGTTGTCTCCATGGTTGTGACTGACGGCCTTGTTGTTGTTGGCTTTGTGCTCCAGGGTTTCCGGCCAAGAAGAATCTCTAAATATAATGCAACAATTAAAAACACTTGAGAGTGTTGATCAAGTTATTTTACTGCCTGTTTACTCCACTTAAAAAAAAGTTTTGGAGTTGCATAGTAGTGACACAAAGAAGCTGTCTTTAGCGACACAACAGAAAGGTTTAACGATAATACTAGTTTCTGAGCATTAACAAGAGAATTTTTCATGTATAATTATTTTCAGACTATTTGGAGTCACTTTACGGTATTTAAAATTTTACCAGTGTTATACATTTTCTTGTGTAGGTAATACAGTAATACACTGAATGTATTTAATTACACATTTGTGAACCTAGTGTCACTTCGAACTTGTGATCAATAGAAACACAGGAAATCTTTTTTGATTAATCTGTAACTAGCACTTTTTTTTGTCTCTTAAAATATTTCTTGCGAGTTTATACTTGTAGTTGCAACTCCATTCACACTCAAGATTAGGTTTTAAGTTATGATCAATATGATGTAATTTGATTTACGTACCCTTTTAACTTCATCAAGCTGGTTATCCTTGTTCTGAGCATCGAAGAAAACAACAGCGACAAGTTCTTCTTGACCGTCGTTGTAAATCCAGTGAGCTGCTCCAACTGGAATAGCAACAACATCACCCTTGTTCAAGTTCTCTACTTTTTGGTGACGATCAGTTTGAACACTTTGCTGTCCACCACGTTCGCCCTGTCCTTTGCGTTGTCCCTGACCAGTAAACTCTTGCTGTTGCACCTCTGATGATTCATAGGTTTCTGGGCATCCGGGCAATATAACTCCGTGGACAGCACTTCCTGTGAAGATCAGAAAAAAAAGACAATAACCCTTTAGTTGACGACGATCATGTTGATAAAGACTTGAATGGTAATGAATAGCGACACTTTGTTGTGCTATAACTTCTACTTATTTATATAAAACTAGTCGACTTAAAAATAATATTCATATCCTTAAGTTGGTTTGTAAAATTCTAAAGTGAGTTGTGTTGAATGAGATTCATAGGTTTCTGGGCATCCGGGCAATATAACTCCGTAATATGTAGTGTGACTCTGTCAATGTTTTCGTTTATCGAATGTCTTGCAACAAAATTTAGTATACTACGCCTCATAAAAACATTAGTGTTTGTTATTGTAGTAGTTTTTTTTTAGGATGCAAGTATAAAAAAAAAAAAAAAAAAAAAAAAAAAAAAAAAAAAGCCTGAGAATGACTATTAGTTTGCAAAATAACTACTTAAGTTTAAATGGCATGAGAATGACTATATATATACCTCTTTCAATGAAGGACAAGAGTGGAGTGTTGACATAGGAAGGCAACATAAGACCACCAGGCTGAATCCTGTGTCGAATAAAGTCGACACCGGCACACTGGAACTGCTGGTCGTTGGCATCCCAAAACTCTGTGACGCCAGCTTCAGCTTGGATAACATCATACGGCTCTAGAGCCTCGATGTTTCGAAGCTGACATAGGTTTTGCTGCTGTTGTTGGTGTTGTTGCTGACGAGCAAAAGAAGTGGAGACAAGAAGGAAGCTGAAAAGTATGAGCAAAGATGCTTTGGACGCCATTGTTGTTAGTGAAGAAGATGGTGTGGCGAATAGAGAATGTAAACTAAGGTTTTATAGTGGAAGAAGATGAAGGATAAGTTGACATGTTAGAGTTTATGGCATGAAAATATGAACACATGGAAGTGATACGTAGTACATGTGTACAAATCCGTTTTGTTTTGTATGACGATGATCTTGTTGATAAAGGCAAATGAATGGTGATGAATTGCGACACTTTGTTGGGCCAGATACGGTTTTTTGTCTGTAAGTTGATGTGGTGTTGTTTTGAGGTATTTACACAAAGAAATTTACCTCAAATATTTTACTTTTTGGCCCATTCTAAGACATGTTTGAGAATAGGACTTTATAGGTAGACTACTAGACTTCATGGTAACTCGTGGATTAACGAGCTCCGCTAATAGTTTAGCAAATTTTTTGTTATTACTATGGTCCTAAAGCACAAGATGATTTTATTCGTTGGTGTCAATTAGGGGTCTGTGGACTTTTGTTGCTCCTAACGGTGTTTTCGGACTAATAGGTTTCATATTACACTAATTCGAACTTTCTTGATTTGTTTAATTGCGACCTTATAATGCAGTCGCATTCTCTTGTCTATTTTTTTTTTTTTTTTCATGTATTCATGATTTATGATTTATCCACTGCGTTATTCTGATTGGTTCTTTGTGTCTAGTTTTGATGTAGCAACTATACTTCGATTTATTCACTTTTTTCAAGGATTTCATAACAACCCATCTCATATGATGGGAGTTGATGGTGTATTGAGCATTGTTTTGCTATGCGCTATTCATGGTGCTACATAGAATATATTTTATTTGAAAATGGTGATTGTGCAAACACATTTTGTGCTTGTAACCTAACTCAAGCTAAAGAAACTTATTAAATGGTCACTGCTACTCGCTTTTGGTCACAAAAGTTTAGGTTATTTTTTTCAATAAACGTTTTTTACTTTTCTTTATGTTATTTGTATAAGTATGTAATTGGTTTACGGATGAGTGCTCTTGGAGTAGTCGATCTAGCCATGAACCTACGTGTCTATGACTTCGTTTATCAGGAAATTTGCGCAGCGGAAGATTTTGAATTTGAGATTTTTTATAAGAAAAATATTTTTTAAATGAAAGTATTCGTGCTTGGATGGCGGCTCATGATTAGCATCGTGAAAACCTTATATTTCCTGAGGAGGTTCTACCCCGTGGAAACGCTACCTAATGGAACTTTATCTTTACTTGGTCGTTGTTTGGAATTATGTATGTAACAGACTTAATATTGCTAGTGATAATAGTTAAGTCTGTTAGGCTAGTTGTCTTAGTTAAGTCTGCCAGTACTAAAGTTAAGTCTAACAGACATAGTTAGTACTGTTTAGCACTTAATAGTTAAGTCTGTTTATGAAAACAAAATAGTTATCTTAGGAAAAGATATGTATATCCTTTCACACGTTTTGCATAGATGCTAGGGTTTCCTTAGTGTATAAAAGGAACCCTAAGGCATTATGTCTTGTACAAGTTTACTAGAACGATTGATAATAGAAGCTTGGTAAAGTTTAATAGTAAAATAGCTATTGTGTTCTTCTTATTGCTTGTATTAAGATTCTGCATTAACAGAAAGTACTCATTGTTAAGAGTTCTTCATATAATTGATTTGGATTTATTCAAGTTTATTATTGTCTTATAAAAGCTACTTAGATCCATTACTTTGGACCTACAAGTTGTATCAGAGCCAGTAGAGGGACTTTGAATTTGAAGAAACACAAAAATCACAAACACCAGTTCACTCAAAAATCTTGAAAAATGTCAGTACCTGCTGATGATTTCTATCAACATCTCACTGATGAAGAGGTGTCTAACCATGATGATGCGTCAGACACCAGTCAACCAAAACAACAACAACAAATCATTCCTGCTACAACCACCATCGCAAACATAAAACTCCCACTTCTGAAGAAGGAGGAGTATGACATATGGGCTATGGAGATGGAACATTATCTTGAATACATTGATAATGAAGTCTGGAAGGTTATTCGGAATGGAAATTCGAGGAAGAGGATTTCCACAGGAAAAGATAGTGTTGCTAGAGTGCTTCCACCATTCTCTGCTGCAGAGATTCATGTTGTGGAAAAGGAAAGAAAGGCAAGAACCATCTTACCGATGGCTATTCCTAAAGAGCATCTAAGAAGGTTCCATGGAATGGACGATGCTAAGGAAATCTGGGAAGCTATCAGAACTAGATTTGGAGGGAATGCAAACTCCAAGAAGATGCAGAAGGCTGTTTTAAAACAACAGTTTGAAGCATTTACTGTGACCAGTTCTCAAAGGTTGGAGAAAGGGTATGGTAGATTCCAATAAATTTTGTCACAATTGGAAGCTCATGGTGTTGAAGTGTCCACTAAGGATGCTAACCACAAGTTTCTCAGGTCTTTGCCTTCTGAATGGTCACATCTGGCAATGACTATGAGAACCAGAGATGATATTGACACTCTGTCAATTGATGACTTGTACAATAACCTTAGGGTTTTTGAACAAGAAATCAAAGAAAGTTCAAAAACATCCTCAAGTGCCCACAATGTTGCTTTTGTCTCCCAAAGCAAGAGTAGCACTAACAAGGTTAAGCCTGGCAGCTATAGTTCTGGTAGCTACACTACTTATTCATCTGGTGTGAAAGATAGAGAGGCACCTGCTGGCTTTGCTGATGAAGTCATTTATTCTCTCTTTGTAAGGCAATCTGAAGATATAGACCTCCTCAATGAGGACCTAGACCAGATTGATGATGTGAACATTGAAGAGATGGACATAAACTAGATATGGCAATGATTGCTTTAAGAATGAAGAAGTTCTACAAGAAGACTAGAAGACAAGTCCAGTTTGATGGGAAGGCACCTGTTGGCTTTGACAAGAATTAGTTTAAATGTTTTAGGTGCCAAAACACTGGTCATTTTTCTAGGGAATGCACAGCAAAGGTGGCCACTGATGGAAAGAAGAGGGATTCATTCTATCCATGACAGGAAGCTGACAAGCAGGAAAAGAGTCAGATGGGGTTGCTAACTATGGATGATGGTGTGGTAAATTGGGGAGAACACACTGAAGAAGATACATAGATAAACCATGCACTTATGGCAATTAGCTCCAATACTCAGGTATCTTTGTGTTCTAAGACTTGGATTGACTCATATACTAAACTTAAAACACTTTGTGATGAGCAAATGACTCAGATAGGTGATCAGGAAGCTAAAATACTTGCCTATAGTAATGATGTTAAGACATTAGAAACTCAAATAGTCACTTTACAAAAACAGAAATCATCTTTAAATGAAAAGCTTACATTTCAAGCTAATGAAATATATGAAAAAGATGAAAAACTCAGGAAGTATAGAAGAATTGGAATGAAAGCTGTAAAAGATAAGGAACAGTTGCAAATCAAAGTAGACTCATGACAGAATAATGCTAAAAGACTTGGGAAATTAGTTGATTCTGGTATGAGCTCAAACTAAAAAACTGGTTTTGGATATGGAATAAAATCAGATAGTGAGATCTTAGGGTATGAGGAAGAAATGAAACGTACTGTGTTTGTCAGTGAGAGGAAGATTTTGTTGGTAAACCAATATATAATAGATTTTCTAAAACTGATAGCTATAAAGGAGTTCCACATCCCCTAAATGGAGACTATACCCCTAAACCACAAATGGAAGAAGATGACTCATTATTTGCTTGGGGAATAGGAAGAATCTCATATGACAAATCCAGTGAATATTGTACCTGTCAATCCAATGACAATGAAGGAACCATTGGAAATATCTCTGAGCATTCTGTTGATCTTAAATCAGAACCTATAAAGATATCTAAACCAATTAAAGTTAGTAAACATGTTGTGTCTGCAAGAACACCAAAACCAGTTGAACCTAGTTGTGTCCCACACGTAAAAAATCCTAGGCAACAAGTTAAAAATACAGAGACACCCAGAGTAGACAGAAAGGATTGGAATGGGATGATGAAAAGAGAACTAGGGGAAGGTTACTCTTTCACTAAGAAAACGTGTTTTGTGTGTTGTAGCCCTAGTCATTTAATTAGAGACTGTGATTTTCATGAGAAAAGAATGGCTAGAGAGGCTGAAATTAAGTAGCAAAGGGCTGTTAATACTGGTAATGGGATGGTTAGACCAATATAGAACAATGTAAACAGAGTTAATCATGCAAATCAGTTTTTCCCCAGACCAGTCCTAATTAATACTGGTCGTTCAAACGTTAATTCTGTTAGGCCAACATGAGTACTGGTATAAATATTAAATCCGTTTGGCAAAATGTTAATTCTGGTATGTCTAAAGTTAATACTGGTAGTTCATATGTTAATTCTGTTAGACATAAACAACCAGTATCTACCAGTACCTCATCCCAGGTGAATGTATTCAATCACAGAAGAAATTTTGCTAAATCACATTCACCTCTAAGAAGACCCATTCTTAAAAATACAGCAAAACTGTCAAATTCTTATGCTGTAAAGGGAAATGGGGGAACTGCTGTTAAGACCTCAGCAGGTTATAATTGGAGTCATAGACCAAAATCCAATAGTAAGGGGACCCTTTTCTATTAGTACTGTGAATGATACAGGTCCACCAGTGTGACAACCCGTAATTTTTAGGCTATAATTTAATCAGTCATTTTGTCAGAAAATGAGAATTTTTATTTTTGAAATCGTTATGACTCAAAAACGAGAAGTCATCTCGTGTTTTCCGAAGTCCTTGCACCACACGCGTACCGACACCATAATAAAATTGGCACGAAAATTATTTTCTAATGTCAAGATAATAATAATACCATAATATTTCGCTCGTCAAAACGTCTTCATAAATATAAAAATTATAAAATACGGATACCCGAAAAATATTAAACATAAATAAACATTATCCTGTACGGAGCAAATTACACAATACGGGGTACATATAATACAGTTAATAATAATAAAACTAATAATAAAAATAAATCTATCCTAAAACCTACCCACACTCCATCACCCTCATCCTGAAATGTCATTTTCTCCTTTCCTGCTCTTCTCTCCCATGCGTTTCCCTACTCCCCAACAAACATAAAAACTAAACCCCTCCTCTCGTTTGAAACACAAAAGATCATCACCTCCATTTCCCCAAATAGAGCCCTATCAGCCTAGACATCAGGCGTGCTATGGAGGAACGACGAAAGCCAAGAAAGGGTAACCCCTATGCTCGAGGTAAAAAAAAGTGTCTGGATTCATTCCATACAATGGTATATAAATGGAGTGCCTTCAGATTCTTGACCACTTCAAATCAATCTCACACTTCAATTGGGGTTTTGTAAATTAGGGTTTCCTTGAATCAAAGGGGTTTTGATAATTACCATGGGGGTTTTACTAATTGAGGCATAAGGAAGCTTGTGTAAATGTTTAATTGTACCAATTCAAATCCGAGCCCCTTCCAATTGGACATTTGGTTTTCGGTACCATTCATCCCTTTCCTAATTTCATTATCGCCTGTCGGTGCCATCCAATAATTCTATTTGGCTGCTGCTTTAGACTGCTTTTTGCCAAGGTGAGTTCACAGTCCCCCTTTTTACTGCTTTATTTATTTGGGGTGAAATGCATGAAATTAAATCTTAAACTATATTTTTGTTCTAAATTATAAATTTATTTGGACTATTTGATATATCTTGACCCTTTGACTTATTATGACATTATGACTTGTTCCTGATCCCTTAGTATGCTTAGATCTATAATGTGGCTTACGTGCTAGGTCTGAAACTCTCCCATGTTCGGAGCAGTCTTATATTGATAATATAATAGTTGTTATGATATATTGTTCGTACGTGCTAAAGTCTCTCTGAGCAACACAAAGTCTCCCTCTGAGCAATACTAAGTCTCCGATAGAGCAATACTAAGTATCCTTGTCGGCAGGAGCAACACAAAGTCTCCCTTGTTCGGAGCAGGCATGATCTATTATATATTGGGCATTATTTATCATGGACTATTATGACCATATGTGCATTGTTTACTAGACTTGAAATATGGAAATGTATGTCAACCCATATGTTACAAGTCTTGTATGGGCGGGACTTGTAACATGGTGAGTTGACAAGACATTTGCAAGGAAATCATACTCAAAATGTTTTCGTACTATTTAATGACTTTCTTAAAATTTGATTTTATAATATGTAAAAAGACTTTTATTAAAAATGTCTTTCTGTAATACATAAAATCTGTGTACTCACCAACTATTTTTATAGTTGACCCTTTTTCTCATGCATTTCAGGTGATCGTCAATAAGCATGATTTATGAGGTCTTTGCATAAAGGAGTCTTCACGTGTCATCGTTGGTCTTTAAGTATAAGAAGATGTCTTTTGGAAACCAAGTTATAAGATTTTATTGTCAAAGTCGGCTTGAACAACATTGCAACATTTTATTATTTTCCTTAAATTTAAATATGGTATTGTACTATATCTCTTTTGCGATGTATATTGATTATGTTGCACCTCGCGTTTCCGCCTCCTGCGGGGTGTGACAGATTGGTATCAGAGCCGAAGGTTATAGAGATTGCCGGGTTTTCTAAAATAAAAACCTCAACTATAACCAGACTAAAGTGTTCATAAAACCCCAAACATGGTACGAGTCGATTAGCCCGAGCATTTCATCGTTGTTCCTAAATTATGCATAGCCTGATCAACTATGCATAATTCAGGAGGAATCATGGGATAATTGGGGTAGTTACCTTAGATCATGTTTGGTAGGAGTCAGAGTCTAGGTCACCTGAGAATGCATTGGTCTATGTGTGTGCATATTTCTTATGTGTTTTCTGCATTTATGACTATACTGCTAGGCATTCCGTGTGCTAAGACTTTTGCCTTTAGGACAATATATGAGCTTGAACTTAAGTACTTTGAATTGACTTGGCATGATGTGTATTGAACCCTGTAGTCAGACATGTACCTTTAGCATTAGGCATGCCTTCGTTTTTGTCATGTGGTGATCTCGACTTCATGAGCCTTAGTTAGACCTTTAGCCTTCTCACTAATCTGAACCGCCACTATTTGTTGAATTGATTGGTTTAAACAATTTCAAACTTGAGCCGAACCTTCAAAAGGTCTCTTACAAAGATGAGAAACCATCTCTTTCTGACAACTTGTTTTCTAGCTTGATCTAGTGACAGTTCTTGTTTGATGAGTTGCGAAAATCAAGTTAGGATCAAGATTTCACCCAAACTACACAACTTAAACACACGACCGGCCAGGTCGACAAATTGTGAGAATTCACCAACTAAGAGTCTTTTGAGGGCAAAGCTCGAGAATGAGAAAGTTCGAACCATGAGAGAGCGCACCTGTAAGGTAGACGGACTGAATCTCGAGGACGAGATTCTTTTTAAGGTTGGCAGACTGTGACAACCCGTAATTTTTAGGCTATTATTTAATCAGTCATTTTGTCAAAAAATGCGAATTTTTATTTTTGAAATCGTTATGACTCAAAAACGAGAAGTCATCTCGTGTTTTCGAAGTCCTGGCACCACACGCGTACCGACACCATAATAAAATTGGCACGAAAATTATTTTCTAATGTCAAGATAATAATAATACCATAATATTTCGCTCGTCAAAACATCTTCAGAAATATAAAAATGATAAAATACGGATACCCAAAAAATATTATACATAAATAAACATTATCCTGTACGGAGCAAATTACACAGTACGGGGTACATATAATACAGTTAATAATAATAAAACTAATAATAAAAATAAATCTATCCTAAAACCTACCCACGCTCCATCACCCTCATCCTGAAATGTCATTTTCTCCTTTCATGCTCTTCTCTCCCATGCGTTTCCCTACTCCCCAACAAACATAAAAACTAAACCCCTCCTCCCGTATGAAACACAAAAGATCATCACCTCCATTTCCCCAAATAGAGCCCTATCAGCCTAGACATCAGGCGTGCTATGGAGGAACGACGAAAACCAAGAAAGGGTAATCCCTATGCTCGAGGTAAAAAAAAAGTGTCTGGATTCATTCCATACAATGGTATATAAATGGAGTGCCTTCAGATTCTTGACCACTTCAAATCAATCTCACACTTCAATTGGGGTTTTGTAAATTAGGGTTTCCTTGAATCAAAGGGGTTTTGATAATTACCATGGGGGTTTCACTAATTGAGGCATAAGGAAGCTTGTGTAAATGTTTAATTGTACCAATTCAAATCCGAGCCCCTTCCAATTGGACATTTGGTTTTCGGTACCATTCATCCCTTTCCTAATTTCATTATCGCCTGTCGGTGCCATCCAATAATTCTATTTGGCTGCTGCTTTAGACTGCTTTTTGCCAAGGTGAGTTCACAGTCCCCTTTTTTACTGCTTTATTTATTTGGGGTGAAATGCATGAAATTAAATCTTAAACTATATTTTTGTTCTAAATTATAAATTTATTTGGACTATTTGATATATCCTGAACCCTTTGACTTATGACATTATGACTTGTTCTTGATCTCTTAGTATGCTTAGATCTATAATGTGCCTTACGTGCTAGGTCTTAAAGTATCCCATGTTCGGAGCAGTCTTATATTGATAATATAATAGTTGTTATGATATATTGTTCGTACGTGCTAAAGTCTCTCTGAGCAACACAAAGTCTCCCTCTGAGCAATACTAAGTCTCCGATAGAGCAATACTAAGTCTCCTTGTCGGTAGGAGCAACACAAAGTCTCCCTTGTTCGGAGCAGGCATGATCTATTATATATTGGGCATTATTTATCATGGACTATTATGACCATATGTGCATTGTTTACTAGACTTGAAATATGGAAATGTATGTCAACTCATATGTTACAAGTCTTGTATGGGCGGGACTTGTAACATGGTGAGTTGACAAGACACTTGCAAGGCAATCATACTCAAAATGTTTTCGTACTATTTAGTGACTTTCTTAAAATTTGATTTTATAATATGTAAAAAGACTTTTATTAAAAATGGCTTTTTGTAATACATAAAACCTGTGTACTCACCAACTATTTTCATAGTTGACCCCTTTTCTCATGCATTTCAGGTGATCGTCAATAAGCATGATTTATGAAGTCTTTGCATAAAGGAGTCTTCACGTGTCATCGTTGGTCTTTAAGTATAAGAATATGTCTTTTGGAAACCAAGTTATAAGATTTTATTGTCAAAGTCGGCTTGAACAACATTGCAACATTTTATTATTTTCCTTAAATTTAAATATGGTATTGTACTATATCTCTTTTGCGATGTATATTGATTATGTTGCACCTCGCGTTTCCGCCTCCGGCGGGGTTTGACAACAAGGCAGACCAAAGCCTGTACAAGCCTGGGTCCCAAAGAGAAACCAATCTTTTTTGTATGTGCAGGAACATCCATTCATGAACATGGGAGACAGAGGAATATTTGACAGTGGGTGTTCAGGGCACATGACTGGTAACAAGGATCACTTGGACGATTTTGAAGAATTCAAAGGAGGTTATGTTCTTTTAGAGGTAGCAAAGGCTACATTACTGGTAAAGGTAGAATAAATGTTGAAAATTTAGAGTTTGATAGTGTGTCTTTCGTAAAAGAACTAGGCCATTTTAACCTTTTCTCAATATCACAAACCTGTGATAAGTAGCATAAGGTTCTTTTTACCGAGACTGAATGTTTGTGTTAACTTCTGACTTTAAGATGTCTGATGAAAATCAGATACTTCTAAGGGTCCCTAGGCAACACAACATGTATAGTTTTGATATGAAGACACCTGAACCTGCAAAAGGATTTGCCTATTTGATTGCAAAAGCCACTATTGATGAATCTAAATTGTGGCACAGAAGATTGGGTCATATAAATTTTAAAAATCTAAACAAACTTGTGAAGGGAAACCTTGTAAGAGGTCTACCTTCCAAGGTTTTAAAAAATGACCATTCATGTGTTGCATCTCACAAAAGGAAGCAGCACAGGGCCTTATGCAAAGCAAAATTAGAAAGATCAATTACAACACCTTTACACACCTTGCATATGGATCTTTTTGGGCCTACTTCTGTGAAAAGTATTAATCATGCTAGTTATTGCCTTGTTATTACTGATGATTGTACCAGGTTTTGTTGGGTTTTGTTTTTATCTACCAAGGATGAAACTACAGGCATCCTTCAGACCTTTATTAGGCAGATAGAAAACCAGCTTAACCATAGCGTTAAAATTATTAGATCAGATAATGGCACTGAATTTAAGAATAGAAATATGCGTGAATTTTGTGGGGACAAGGGAATAAAGCAGGGGTATAGTAATGCTAGGACTCTACAGCAGAATGGAGTTGCAGAAAGGATGAACAGGACCCTAATTAAGGCAGCTAGGACTATGCTAGAAGGCTCAATCTTACCAACCACCTTTTGGGCTGAAGCAGTTAGTTGTGCTCGGTACATATTTAATAAGGTAAGGGTGACTAAACCTCATTACAAAACTCCTTATGAGCTTTTATTTGGCCATAAACCTATTATTAGCTACATAAGACCTTTTGGGTACCATGTTACCATCTTAGATACTCTCAGTGTGCTTGGCAAGTTTGATGGCGAATCTGATGAGGGTTTCTTAGTGGGATACTCACTAAATAGTAAGGCCTATAAGGTATATAATTTAGTGACAAAAAGGGTAGATGTGAACCTCCATGTTAACTTTCTTGAGGAAAAACCTAATGTGAAAGGAGTAGGTTATAGATGGATGTTTGATTTAGATTATCTAACTGATTCTATGAACTATATTCCTGTATCTTTGGAAAATCAAGCTAACCCATATGCAGGTTCATTAGAAGTAACTAACAGTGCAGATACTCAAACTACTCCTAATGCAAATGCTCCTGAGGAAGAAGAAGAAGAAAATGAGGAGCCTGTTGTTGTGTCTACAGCACTCCAACATTCTGCAGTTAAAGCTGGAACAAAGAAAACTTCTATTACTCTAAAGAAGAAAGAGACTGCTGCAGAGGTTCAGTTACAAGAGAAAGAGGCTTCTCTTACTGGTGATTCAGATGCGATTCTTGCCTTAAAAATGGAACTAGATGCAATTGCTCAAAATCATCTAGGGCCAGTACCTACATTCAAGGCTACCAGTACTTCCACAGTTAATACTGGTAGTGTAGTTGTTAATACTGACAATCTTGATCCACCAGTACCTGAAACTAAGGGTACCAATACTTACACATGTAATACTGGTAGTGAACCTGTTAATTCCGGCAAGCCTGATGATGATTTTGGTGAATCAGCAATGCCAGAACTGAACATTTTTTATAAGCCTACTGAAGGGATCTTTGATGAAGCTTCTTATGATGAAGAAGGTGTGGTTACTGACTTCAACAATCTACCTACAGATATAGATGTCAGTCCAGTTCCTACTTTTAGGATTCACAATATTCACCCACAAATTCAAATCCTTGGTGATCCTAAGTCATCTGTCCAGACTAGAAGCAAAGTGCAACAACGATCTGAAGCTCATGCACTTTTCAGTTTCATACAGAAGCAGCAAAGGAACAATCACAAAGATCAACAACACTGTTTATTTGCACGCTTCCTTTCTAAAAAGGAACCCACAAAGATCACTGATGCTCTTACAGATGAAAGTTGGGTCGAAGCTATGCAAGAGGAGCTGTTGCAGTTTAAGCTGCAAAAGGTGTGGGTTCTTGTAGATCTACCTCATGGTGTTAAGGTTATTGGCACTAAATGGGTCTGCAGGAACAAGAGAGATGAAAGAGGAGTGGTGGTTAGAAATAAAGCTAGATTGGTGGCCCAAGATTACAGACAGGAGGAAGGTATAGATTATGATGAGGTTTTTGCTCCTGTGGCTTGAATTGTAGCTGTATTGTCAAAACATATTGTAATTGTTATTAAATAGTGTTTGGCCAGGACCATTTTCTTTATTAGTTGTATTGTCATGACATTTTAGGTTTAAAGTCATTGGAAGAATATTCACTTTCATACATGCTTTAGATGTTATATGTTTGTTCTAGTTTTTGAGATATAAGAATCCATTAACGAGCATGTATACGATTAGGTTTAATGGTATTATGTAGGTCGTGTAACAAGTGAAAAAGAAACATGGGTACCTTAGGCAGGATCGAGAGACTCAAGAGACCAAGAAAATAACACCAAATCGGTTCGGACACAAACTAACCCTTAACTGCTAATAACGATCACCAAACACCTTCAAACCACTGGTTTTCTTGGAGAGATCAAGATGGAGGCTGCCGTCACTTGGTTTCTAGGGTTTTAGGGTTTTCTGACTACTCTGTGTTTTGTGTTTTGTGAAGATAATTGTATAGTATGGGAGGGTTATAAGGTTATACGACTTATCTAATGGGCTGGTTTTCATAGCTATTCAACATGGGTCGAATGGGGGTAGTAATTGGGTTGGGTCGAAGTTTGATTTGGCGTTCCAAACATCAACCAATAACATGTTGTGAATTTAGGATATATGTCACAGAATTATAGTTTAGATAATATATTCAAAGGGTTCAAAAGAAAAAGGCCAATTAGGGGAGGGTTCATAATGAGTTATAATCAAAGGTTCGATCAAGGGTTCGAAAGGTAGTTCAAACTTAAGTTTAGGTTTAGTATAGTCGTAAGTCGTAAGGTTTCAAAATATAGTAAGTTAATTCGGTCAAAGTTTTGATTTTATGATGAAAATGGAAAGTCGAAAATGAGGGTTTTACAGTGTCTATACATTACAAGTCTGTGTGTCTATATATAGGCAGTTGAAAAAATCCGGTTTGAATTTTGAATTTCAATTTGAAATAATCCCGCTCATAGTTTGAATTTTAAATTTTTAAATATATCCCGTAGAAACAATCTCGAAACAATCTCGCTTATAATTTATTTAGAGATATATAAAATTAAAACAAAAACACACTGCTTTAATTTATTAAAAAAAAAATTACATTGAAATTAAAAAAAATACAGAAAAGACACTGAAAAAAGACATAAAATTAAAAATACATAAAGTTAACTATAATTTTTAATAAATTTTAAATTTGTTGTTTAAAAGGTTTGAAAAAAAAAACAAAAAAACAAACTCGGTCATCAACTGTGGCATTTGGTCATGTCTGATCATCGGAGAAAGAAAGCTGATGTGACAGCGGATGACCTGAGTCACAGCTGTGCATAGCCTCAAGATGTAAACACAACTGTGCCTGGTCGATTTTAGTGACAGTACACTGTTACAACCAGCAACTTTCCACCAACAACTTGTAGTGAATTTCGTTCATTGGCTGTTCGACTTTTGTGATATTAGTTGCTAACTATTAAATATATAAAACAAGAGCTCGATTTTGAGAAAGTACGTTCATAGCACAGATTATATAAAAGTTATTGTCAGTAGGAGACTTAAAGCTCGATCTTATTACTCTTGCATTATTTATACAACTCTCTTACATTTGATTCGAACCTAAACATACATGCATAGTGCATACACTTCACTTAAGCATCAGCCCTTAGCCCTCCTTGGCTCCTTTTTCGTCCCTGGGATGAAGAAGAACTTGGGGCAAGTAACACGGTCTGTTCCTGGCTAAACTTGAGCCTTTGCGCGTCCTTAATCGACATCTGATACGAGTTTGCGACAACATGAACAGGCATGCTTCGGATAGCGGACACACGACCATCGAGGTTTGATATCATTGCATTCTCGTTAGTCTTGAAAGAAACCCGCCTACACCCTTGTTGACCAACCCTTTTAATCACAGCATAGTTCTGTGGGATCACAACCACTTGTCCCTCACGAAGCTCGCCGAAAATGGCGAGTTTCCTTCATTGTTCACGATCTGAATCCTCATTGACCCGTCGATTACGTAGACAAGGTTGTGTGCGTTAATGGTCCATGAGGTGTTTGGATCGCGTTCGATTGAGTTCACCTCTCTCGAGGCTGAGTTGGAGTTCTTTGGAGGATTGGGAATTTGAAGCTGTTAAGGTTAGAAATTTGTCCGGCTTGTGGGTTCACAAAGTCTGCATGCGAAGGGTTTTCGATGTTTTCTTTTAGTTTCATACTGCAAATAGTTTCTTCCAAACCATTTGATCCGTATCCACCACCTCGCTTGCTTTGTCTTTGAGGTTGTCTTTGTTGCTGTTGTTGTTGGGATTGTCTTGGTCGGATGATTTGAAGGTTTTTTCCAACGTTCACAATGTGACCTCTTTGGTCGTTTTGTCCTTGAAGTTTCTCGGCGGTTTGAGTGTCGACGTTGAATGCTTCGGCTATGAACTCGACGTCATAACCGTTGAAGATGTTTCCGGTGTCACGGTGGGGCTGGCTCTGGTGACGACCTTGACCTTGTTCTTGCTGTCTGCGTGGTTGGTCTTGACGACCTTGGCCTTGGCCTTGTTGTCTCCATGGTTGGTCTTGACGGCCTTGGCCTTGTTGTCTCCATGGTTTTGACTGACGGCCTTGTTGATGTGGTGTTGTTTTGAGGTATTTACACAAAGAAATTTACCTCAAATATTTTACTTTTTGGCCCAGTCTAAGACATGTTTGAGAATAGGACTTTGTAGGTAGACTACTAGACTTCATGGTAACTCATGGATTAACGAGCTCCGCTAATGGTTTAGCAAATTTTTTGTTATTACTATGGTCCTAAAGCACAAGATGATTTTATTCGTTGGTGTCAATTAGGGGTATGTGGACTTTTGTTGCTACTAACGGTGCTTTCGGACTAATAGGTTTCAGATTATACTAATTCGAACTTTCTCGATTTGTTTAATTGTGATCTTATAATGCAGTCGCATTCTCTTGTCCAATTATCTTTTTTTCACTGTACACAAGCAACCAACCACGGACTTTAATCTATAGGGTAGGCTAATGTGTATACGTGTAACGAAATAAATTAAAATTGGTGTAAGAAACGAAAGGAATGGCTCTAAGGTTTTTCTTGAGGTATCTTACTCTAAAAATGAGAGTAACAAATGAGTTTATACGGGGGTTAACTAACCAGTGTAGTTAGTTAATATCACATAACATATAAGGCTATTTGTGTGTAATCCTAGAAATTTACCTAGTTAGATAAGTTACTCCAATTATATCAATAATAATCATTATGGTAGTCTCAAATAGTATACAAAGCCAAGTTCTAAAGTTTCTTTGCAAGTCACATGCACACTCATATTTTTTGTGGAATTTGGGTAAAATAGTGGGAACGGAATATGCAAAATTCTCACAATATGAAAATAAGGGTTATGTGTGCGAGTTATGCAACTTTTGTTTCACAAAAACATGCTAATTTTTTTAAGTTTAAGCATATATTAAGCATATTTTTGAAAAATTAAGGACAAATAAGCGTTCTAATTCTCCATCCCGCCACTTAAGATAAACAACGTCCTCGTTGTGTAAATAGAAAATTAAATGCAGGAAATATAAAGAATTAGAAAGAAAAACTTCCATGAGATTTGCTCGGTATGATCCTCCATGATGCGTTTGTGAGCAAATTTTTATTTTCTTGTGCGTAGGCGTCTGATGGGTCTTGATATGGCCGTAGAGGGCAGACAGAAAATACAGGTTATAAGTAAACCACTTATTCCTTCGCAATCTTAATACTCAACCTGTGTTAGTATGCATGAAACCCACGACTAGTGTGTTTACGATAATTGATGGGTAGCAAAAAATAAAAATAAAAATTGAAAATAAAAAGTGAAATTCATCGGGCCGGTCGACTACTTGCGATTGGTTGCGACTTGGTCGGCGCCAAGGCGATCCGAATGGTCGACCAACAATTGTAAGTAGCCTGATGGAGATAAAAAGAGGGTTATATTTTTTTTCTTTGTGTTTGATTTGTGGTTGTTGTAAAGCTCTATAGATGATTATAATTATAATGTATACATTAAAACAGTAATTAAGGTCTAGACTTTTTTTTTTTAAATTACAGTGATAGTGATAGATTGAATGGGTGTTACAAATCAATTAAATAGGCGGTTAATTTTCGATGCAATATACATGTGTATCTATTGATTTCTTAACAAAAGACAAATCTTTCTTTAATAAGTAATTGTTTAGTCTAAATTTACTATGCCTTCTTTTTTTTAAATGGTTTAAATGCATTATATTAATAACTCTGTCCTATATTAATTGTTCAATTTTAACTTTTGAAGTATTTTTTTTTTAACTTTGACCTTAAATGTTTTTGTTTGTTTTATATAATATTTAATAAAAATTATACCAATGAAAATACGTTTAAAACATAATGCATTCATATATTTTGCATCAAATATTAACAAAAATATTAAATGTCAAAGTTAAAGAAAAAAGATATAAAAGTTAAAGTAGACAATTAATATGGTACGAAGAGAGTAGTTAAGATTAAGCTTTAACCGGATACAAACAAATTTATGTAAGAGTAATTTTGTAGATTGAACCCTCCAAAATGATACAACTTAATCCGGCCCCTCCAACAATCTCATTCAAGCTCCGTCCGATAAAAGCCAAAAATATACAGTCTTTCCGTTGGAAGTTTTAGTTACACCTTAATAAGTTGAAGTGGAAATTAAGATGTAAACACAAGTGTGACCGGTCGATTTTAGTGACACTGCTACAACTAGCAACTTTCAACCAACAATTTGTAGTGAATTTCGTTCATTGGCTGTTCGACTTTTGTGATATTAGTTGCTAACTATTAAATAGATAAAACAAGAGCTCGATTTTGAGAAAGTACGTTCATAGCACAGAATTATATAAAAGTTATTGTCAGTAGGAGACTTAAAGCTCGAACTTATTACTCTTGCATTATTTATACAACTCTGTTACATCTGATTCGAACCTAAACATACATGCATAGTGCATAAACTTCACTTAAGCATCAGCCCTTAGCCCTCTTTGGCTCCTTTTTCGTCCCTGGGAAGAAGAAGAACTTGGGGCAAGTAACACGGTCTGTTCCTGGCTAAACTTGAGCCTTTGAGCGTCCTCAATCGACATCGATCACGAGTTTGCGACAACATGAACAGGGCATGCTTGGAGGATAGCGGACACACGGCCAGCAAGGTTTGATATCATTGCATTCTCGTTAGTCTTGAAAGAAACCCATCTACACCCTTGTTGACCAGCTCTCTTAATCACAACATAGTTCTGTGGGATCACAACCACTTGTCCCTCACGAAGCTCATCGTCGAAAACTGAGTTTCCTTCATTGTTCACGATCTGAATCCTCATTGACCCGTCAGTTACGTAGACAAGGTTGTGTGCGTTAATGGTCCAGTGAGGTGTTTGGATCGCGTTCTGATTGAGTTCACCTCTCTCGAGGCTGAGTTGGAGTTGCTGGAGGATTGGGAATTTGAAGCTGTTAAGGTTAGAAATTTGTCCGGCTTGTGGGTTCACAAAGTCTGCATGCGAAGGGTTTTCGATGTTTTCTTTTAGTTTCATACTGCAAATGGTTTCTTCCAAACCATTTGATCCGTGTCCACCACCTCGCTTGCTTTGTCTTTGAGGTTGTCTTTGTTGCTGTTGTTGTTGGGATTGTCTTGGTCGGATGATTTGAAGGTTTTGTCCAACGCTCACAATGTGACCTCTTTGGTCGTTTTGTCCTTGAAGTTTCTCTGCGGTTTGAGTGTCGACGTTGAATGCTTCGGCTATGAACTCGACGTCAAAACCGTTGAAGATGTTTCCTGTGTCACGGTGGGGCTGGCTCTGGTGAAGACCTTGACCTTGTTCTTGCTGTCTGCGTGGCTGGTCTTGACGGCCTTGGCCTTGTTGTCTCCACGGTTGTGACTGACGGCCTTGTTGTTGTTGGCTTTGAGCTCCAGGGTTTCCGGCAAAGAAGAATCTCTAAATATAATGGAACAATTAAAAACACTTGAGAGTGTTGATCAAGTTATTTTACTGCCTGTTTTCTCCACTTAAAAAAAAGTTTTGGAGTTGCATAGTAGTGACACAAAGAAGCTGTCTTTAGCGACACAACAGAAAGGTTTAACGATAATGCTAGTTTCTGAGCATTAACAAGAGAATTTTTCATGTATAATTATTTTCAGACTATTTGGAGTCACTTTACGGTATTTAAAATTTTACCAGTGTTATACATTTTCTTGTGTAGGTAATACAGTAATACACTGAATGTATTTAATTACACATTTGTGAACCTAGTGTCACTTCGAACTTGTGATCAATAGAAACACAGGAAATCTTTTTTGATTAATCTGTAACTAGCACTTTTTTTTGTCTCTTAAAATATTTCTTGCGAGTTTATACTAGTAGTTGCAACTCCATTCACACTCAAGATTAGGTTTTAAGTTATGATCAATAAGATGTAATTTGATTTACGTACCCTTTTAACTTCATCAAGCTGGTTATCCTTGTTCTGAGCATCGAAGAAAACAACAGCGACAAGTTCATCTTGACCGTCGTTGTAAATCCAGTGAGCTGCTCCAACTGGAATAGCAACAACATCACCCTTGTTCAAGTTCTCTACTTTTTGGTGACGATCAGTTTGAACACTTTGCTGTCCACCACGTTCGCCCTGTCCTTTGCGTTGTCCCTGACCAGTAAACTCTTGCTGTTGCACCTCTGATGATTCATAGGTTTCTGGGCATCCGGGCAATATAACTCCGTGGACAGCATTTCCTGTGAAGATCAGAAAAAAAAGACAATAACCCTTTAGTTGACGACGATCATGTTGATAAAGACTTGAATGGTAATGAATAGCGACACTTTGTTGTGCTATAACTTCTACTTATTTATATAAAACTAGTCGACTTAAAAATAATATTCATATCCTTAAGTTGGTTTGTAAAATTCTAAAGTGAGTTGTTTTGAATGAGATGTAACTAACTCATCTAAAATTCTAAAGTGTATTGAAATAGTTTACTACCGTAATATGTAGTGTGACTCGGTCAATGTTTTCGTTTATCGAATGTCTTGCAACAAAATTTAGTATACTACGCCTCATAAAACTTATTGTAGTAGTTTTTTTTAGGATGCAAGTATTAAAAAAAAAGCCTGAGAATGACTACTAGTTAGCTAAATAACTACTTAAGTTTAAATGGCATGAGAATGACTATATATATACCTCTTTCAATGAAGGACAAGAGTGGAGTGTTGACATAGGAAGGCAACATAAGACCACCAGGCTGAATCCTGTGTCGAATAAAGTCGACACCGGCACACTGGAACTGCTGGTCGTTGGCATCCCAAAACTCTGTGACGCCTGCTTCAGCTTGGATAACATCATACGGCTCTAGAGCCTCGATATTTCGAAGCTGACATAGGTTTTGCTGCTGTTGTTGGTGTTGTTGCTGACGAGCAAAAGAAGCGGAGACAAGAAGGAAGCTGAAAAGTATGAGCAAAGATGCTTTGGACGCCATTGTTGTTAGTGAAGAAGATGGTGTGGCAAATAGAGAATGTAAACTAAGGTTTATAGTGGAAGAAGATGAAGGATAAGTTGACATGTAAGAGTTTATGGCATGAAAATATGAACACATGGAAGTGATACGTAGTACATGTGTACAAATCCGTTTTGTTTTGTATGACGATGATCTTGTTGATAAAGGCAAATGAATGGTGATGAATTGCGACACTTTGTTGGGCCAGATACGGTTTTTTGTCTGTAAGTTGATGTGGTGTTGTTTTGAGGTATTTACACAAAGAAATTTACCTCAAATATTTTACTTTTTGGCCCAGTCTAAGACATGTTTGAGAATAGGACTTTGTAGGTAGACTACTAGAATTCATGGTAACTCATGGATTAACGAGCTCCGCTAATGGTTTAGCAAATTTTTTGTTATTACTATGGTCCTAAAGCACAAGATGATTTTATTCGTTGGTGTCAATTAAGGGTATGTGGACTTTTGTTGCTACTAACGGTGCTTTCGGACTAATAGGTTTCAGATTATACTAATTCGAACTTTCTCGATTTGTTTAATTGTGATCTTATAATGCAGTCGCATTCTCTTGTCCAATTATCTATTTTTCATGTATTCATGATTTATGATTTATCCAGTGTGTTATTCTGATTGGTTTTGTGTCTAGTTTCGATGTAACAACTATATTTCGATTTATTCACTTTTTTCAAGGATTTCATGACAACCCATCTCATAAGATGGGAGTTGATGGTGTATTGAGCGTTGTTTTGCTATGCGCTATTCATGGTGCTACATAGAATATATTTTATTTGAAAATGGTGATGGTGTAAACATATTTTGTGCTTTTAACCTAACTCAAGCTAAAGAAACTTATTCAATAGTCACTGCTACTCGCTTTTGGTCACAAAAGTTTAGCTTATTTTTTCCGATAAACGTTGTTTAGTTTTCTTTATGTTATTTGTATTCGTATGTAATTGGTTTACGGATGAGTGCTCTATGAGTAGTCGGTCTAGCCTTGAACCTACGTGTCTATGACTTCGTTTATCGGGAAATTTGCGCAGCAGAAGATTTTGAATTTGAGATTTTTTATACGAAAAATATTTTTTAAACGAAGTATTCGTGCTTGGATGGCGGCTCATGATTAGCGTTGTGAAAACCTTATATTTTCTGAGGAGGTTCTACCCCGTGGAAACGCCATCTAATGGAACTTTATCTTTAGTTGGTCGTGATCAAGAAACCACCGATTTCACATGGTGGGTCGGGAATATTCAGATTATCAATTTACTAGTATTACTGATTCCTTAAATTATGTTTATATGCTAACAACTTCACGACCCTCTCACGTTATACTTATTTCTCTATTCCAAATTACGATTAAAAATATTTGTGTTCATCTCGTTGACTAATTTCTTAACAACATGTTCTAACTCCTAAAGTAATGGTTTTTCCTCCATTATTTTCTTTGCATCCCTTTGCATTTCTACTAGGTGGAAAAACTTAGACGCTAGTGGTCATGATAATGTATATAAGAGGATGATCTTGCTTTCAAACAATAGATATATATATATATTTTACTATTTTATAGCCAAAAGCCACGTTGATCTAGATCTCAGATTGAAGATGATTTTTTTCTATATTCAATGTTATAAATTTTAAAACTTAAAAGACTATAGATTTAAAGATGTCAAGGTTTAAATCCACTTTGAAGGTGTGACGAGAAAGAAAAAGAACATATTAAACATGTTAACGGTATTTTCAAAAGGGATAATAACTTTAAAAATTATTATATTTGTTCAAAAATACTCTTCTGGGTATCGATCAATTTTTTTTGCTTATACGGGTATTGAACTTTCAATTTTGAACTTTTTGAAGTACTTTGTGACAATTTTGCCCTTCAAATTATTAAAAATTCAGGGGCAAAAATGTCATAAAAATACATCAAAAAGTTCGAAATTGAAAGTTTAGTACCTCTAAAAGTCCGAAGTTGAAAGTTCAGTGCCCATATAAATAAATATTTTTGTTCGATACTCCGAAAAGTATTTTAGACAAGTATGATACTTTACAAAAGTATCATCTCTTTTCAAAAATATATTTTTTAAATAAAAATCAAATAATACACTTTTAACCCCTATTCGACAGGGGGTGATCTACGTTAATATGAGTTTGTAAGGCTGCCCCCAGTAGGGGGATTCAATCCCCCTCATTTTTCCTGCCACGTCAGCTTTCTCTCTCCAGCGACCTTCAGGCGATTAGGTGCCCCAGTAGGGCGATTGGTTCTTTTTTTTTTTTTTTTTTTTTTTTAAATTTAGAAAAAAAAAAAACATTTTTAACACAAAATAAAATTTCATTAATAATTAAAACGTTACATAATAATTCAAATAAAATTAAAACATTGCGAAACTTATTAAAACATTACAACACTTATTAAAAATCTAGGTTGTGGCTCGCCTCTTTGAGTTTCTGCGTTGTTTGTTGTTGTACTGCGGGCAAAGATTCGTCGATTGGCGTGCAATAGAACATGAGATCTGCATCATATTTCTTTTGAGCCTATAATTCAAGTTTTCGTTCTTTTAGTGCCATTTTTCTGTCTTCCCTTTCTTCTCTCTTTTGATCAATCTCCAACTCGATTTGCCGTTGTTCTAGCTCTTTCTTCTTCAAACCATAGTCAGGTCTGCGCATTTCTTCTTCGCGAACTTGGACTTGATCTTGCCCCAAGTCTTGGCAACACCTTCCATAGAAAACTCCTAAGATTTCTTTTTATTCTTCTTTGCGGTATCACGACCAATTGGTCTATTAGGCACAGACGAAGGCACATCCGAATGCACATCCGAGTCAGTTGAAGTCCTTGCTTTCTTGTGACTATCATCTTGGCTTAAAGCCCAGGCATCTCATTATCCTTCCAAGCAGAATGCTCCCTCAAAAATCTTCCAACAATGTAAAACAAACGGATGACCACACACTATTTGGTATTCATCACACGCTCGTGTATAAACAGTGAGGTCATTCTCACCACTTCCGTAAATGGCACAAAATTGACCAACTCTAGGACGAATCCTATTTTTCCACTTTGTAATGATAGAGTTGTAGGTTCTTTCTGCACTAACCTCCTTCTCAAAGTACTCAATAACTTTCTGCCAAAATGCTCTAGCAGTTGGTTATTTCGGTTACTATTCTCGATACATCACACCAAGCGTTGCCTGGCGATCTCTTCTTCTTTGGACCAGCGGCGAATCATTCTTGCCTTCTTTCTCGACAGCCTTCTTCTTTGCCTTTGTAGCTCGTTTCTTTGCTTTGACCGGTGACATCTCTTCTCGACATTCTTCTTCTTCTACGTCATCAAGGTTAACTGATGAGTGTCTAAATACTCATCATTTTTATACCATCTAGACTGCAAAAACATCTGAAAACACTTAGAAATGCATCAAAATGATGAAAATATCACAAATAAGTGTTTTATGTGTTTTAAATGCAAAAATACCAAAATCTGGTGAAAAACGTATCTAGTTTGCATAATTGGCAGTTTTAGTCCCCCAAGTTTCAAAGTTTGTCAAATCTAGTCCTGGTAATTCAAAACTTGTAAAATGTCATTTAAGGTCCATGGGATTCAAAAGTTGTCAAAATAAACCCTTTAAAGTTTAAAATTTACAAAATGACAACTTTAGTCCTTAAAATTTGAAAAATGTCAAAAATAGTCCTTGGTGAATTTAAAAAGTGAAAATTATCAAAAATAAACCTTGTACTATTCATAAATGACAAAATTGGTCCTTATGGTGAACTTTGGAAAAATTACAAGTTTGGTCCCTAGAATTACAAAGTTGTGATTTTGGTCCTTGGAATTATAAAAAATTGGATTTTATCACTAATGGTCCTTGTTCTATTAAGAATGGAAGATAAGTCCTTGTGATAACTTTGGTATTATGGCAGTTTGGTCCTTCATTTAGAATATTACATAAATGGTCCTTGTGCTTACTTAAAAACCAAATGGACCTTGTATTATTATGTCCGAAATCCAATCGGTCCAATAACAAACCCACCCAAACCCCTGGTCAAATACCGGTCAACGGCTAAAAACCCGCAGGGAATACTGTTCATCTCCTCCCCCACTTTGGTTAAGCCAAAACCCATTGGTTTTCCTTCTACCACCACATCCTTTCTACTTTCCACTCACCCACAATCACCATCCACTCCACCTTGTGGACAACTCACCACCTCAATTAAATCTTTGCTGCACAGCTCTATGACTTTCCGCCAAAAACACCATGTGTACGGTTTGATGATTTCAAGTGATCCAAGGGCTGCAATCAAGTGGGAAAGTCTCATATGTCGACAAGGAACATAATGAATCCATAAAAGAAGAAATGGGCAGTAGTGAAAGAGATGTAGTGTAATTTTAATTTTGTCATATCGTTTTAATAAATTTTAGCTTTCCAGTGTATGTTTAAGTTTTAAAAGAGTTTGTAATCATTTCTATTATAATAAACCCTACTTCGGTTTCAATTTCAGTTATTACTACAATTTTATTTTTGTCTATTTCCATGTCGAATTTCCAAAATTCTCAAATGTTGTTCTTAGTTGTTACTAAGAATTGAAAAAGCTCTCATAAGCTCTTATAAAGCTTGTCTAGTCTTTAGAACCTAATAACTTAGTTTAGTTTCAAAAGAAAAATCTCAAAAAATTACTAAAAAATTAGTTGTAAAATCAAAATCATGGAGAATGATCAATAGAAATTTTGGTCAGACTGTTCTTTGGATTGCTTATGGTTTAGAGCTTCTTGGGAAGCATTAGGATTGATCCTCAGTTCTTTGTCTTGTGCATTAACTCACCTTGTAAGCCATTTATTTGAAATTTGCATTTTCTAGAATATGTGTTTAAATCATGTTAATTTTGGCTTAATCATGTTTGAATATAGTTATTACAAGTTATTAAATAGCTTTCTTGTTTTAAAAACTTGTTTTAAAGTTATAGCTTCAAAACGCCTTATAAAGGTTTGGAATTGCTTTGTGTATAATAGAGTTTGTTCCAGTATTGCTACACTTGTTTCATGTCACATGAGTATCTAATGACTCATTTCTACCATAAAAACATGTGCTTAGTTAAAAGTCAAAGTAGCTTTAATATTATACTACTTGTTCAATGATAAATTTATGTTTCATAATCATGCATATTAGTTTAAAAGTTGTTTATTTATCCTAAATAAGTCTTAAAGTAGCTTAATACATCATATTCAGTCATTAGAATCAATCTAAGTTCATAAAGTCAACATAGTTCATAATATAAAAAGTCAAAATTTCACTTGGTGGAGTTTTTGAATAAACTTTAGAATTTTAGTGTGTACTCATTATTAAGATTTAGCTTAAATGCTTTTGGGATAATATTTGCTTGCTAAACAAAATTAAATATAGCTTGTATCTTATTAGCTTATAAGCGCTTATCTACTTGTCTCTTTTGAACCCTTTTCCAAGAATCGTCCTTACCTTGATAGCTTGTGATTATTTGAAGCTTGTTTCATTGCTATTTCTAGGTAAATTGCTTTTTAGTTGTAATGTTAGCTTATTATAAGTCTCGAGCTTAATTTCATTTTACCTTCTTATTTCTAGCTTATTAGCTTATTTAGAATCTTGTGCTTATTTCCATTTTCTCATATTTAAGAAAAGTAGTATTCTTAGCTTATTGGTAGTTTTCATAAAAAGTGGTAGTTATAAAATGTGCTTATTTTATTGTGCTTATTTAGTTTGTAAAAAGAAAAATTGAAAAAATTTTGCAAAAGGTGGCACGGGATTCGAACCCAATTAGGTCCCCTCCACCAGATCCCAAGCCTCAACACCAACACACAGTAAAATACATGCAGGACTTCCTTGGTTCTTTTCTTGCACAATCAAATATTTAACTAGTCTTTGGTAGTTTTAACTATAAGCCCTTGTTGCTTATTTCCAGCTTATTTCACAAAATACCTTCGACATTTTTAATTTTCTAAATTAGTAATAAGCAAAGTAGTTTTTATGAATTTCTCAGATTTTTTCTAGAAATGTTTAGTATTTTTTAATAATTAATTTAGTTTAAAATAGTTTTTTAATTCATAATAAAAATATAAGTCAAAAAAATATAAATCTTTTTCTAAAATTTTCTTTATCATATAGTGCGTAATAAAATTGTTTTTACTTGTAGGACTTTTATTTCACAAATTTTACGTTTTTGCTTATTTCGCGTGATAATATTTAGACTTAACGTACGTTTTCATTTTAAATCTAGTTTTTAGATAATTTAAGTTTACGTTTTAGTTAAAATAGTTTATTTAAGTCATTTTATTTTATACATCACATAAACATCATTGTAAAATAGTGATAGCGTTTATTTAATATATTTTAACTTTTTAATTTCTTTCAATTTGCATTTAAGTATTTTGTAATTTGTAGATCTTTTTCTTTAGGTATAATTATCCATCAAAATCCTTACTGATCACTATCTTTAGTGATCATTCTATCATCTGATCAAGTGTTTATAACACCAATTCATCCTAGTGGGACTTAACGACCAAGGAATCCTATATTCCTCTGATCTTAATTGCATTTGGTGTTTGGTACATTTTAAGTTTATTACGGTTGGCCATTCACAAGTGGCTAGCCTGAGTGATTAAACTTGACGGTTTAGCACAATCAAATTTGGCGTACATTCTTGCGTAGCGTGTTTAAGCATTTCGGATCCATTCTTGCACATATACCACTTTTTGTAAAAAGTTTTTGTAAAGTTATCAGAGAAAATCCAAAAGTTCATTAACACTTTTCCTAAAGTGTTAACAACACTAAAAATATTTTCATTCTTTGTTTTTACAAAATGTTTATCCAAAAAATCCAAAAATATTCATCTTTACCCTCTTACCCTTTTTTGATTCTTTATTCCTTTACCCTCTATCCATTTGATTCTAACTTCTTTTATTCTCATGGAATCTCGACTCGACGAATTAAAGACGAAGTTGAAACTTCCTACTTTATCACAAATGTCAAAAATTAAATGTTGTTCATGATGATCCATTAATTAGCGTAGGGAAATGGAGCGAAAACCAGGGTGACAAGGACCGGTACTTCCCTCTCTTTATAATGGAGGTGCTAAATCGTTCCAACCTACGGTTATCCAAAGATCTAATCCCTCGTTGCTCTAAACCGTCTAAAATTGATCCTAAACTTTCGATTTACGGTTAAAAAAGCAAGCATCACGAAATTTAAACGGTGACTAGCAAGAATGACTTGCCTTGCCAAATCTTCCGCGTTTCTCAGAACGAACCGGAGACCATAACGGAAGTGATGGAAATTGCTAGCTCTCAGAGCACACCACTTGTCCCACCTCCGGATTTTTCAAAATGTTCTTTGAGTCTTGATAGTCATTCGGATCACCATGTTGGTTTTGTTGATTCTTTGAATAAACCGATTCCTTCTCACTACTCTCAAATGGAATCGTTTATTTCTTGTGTCGGTTGTGGTGAGCCTCTTTATGGTTATACAGCCATTTGAGTGTACATGTGTACAGTGTGGTAATGATATTCATAACGAGGAGTTGTTTGTTTTGTGGTTGAGAATTCATTTGATTATGATCCTAATCGAACTCATTTTACGACCCTCAAACTTTTCAATTACCCACCACCGACTTATCTTCATATAATCAACATCATTCTTTGTGAATTTTGTGGAGGTCCCACCCAAGGATTTGAGTGTCAATCGGAAACACGTTTGTTTACGAACAGTTTTACGGTAACACTCGAGACTGGAAATGACCAAATTCCATATTATTCACATGACCAGTACAATCATTTTGTTGTGAAAGCGTGGAGGTCCCCATTTCATTTCGATTGTCAAACGGGAATCCATTTCCTCAACAATTACGACTATCCATATCACGACCAACCTCGCAGTGCCATGACTCAAACTCCTCAGCAAACCCAACAAGACACATCTCAGAGCTTCGGAGTCGGTGAAAAGAACGAGGAGTTGAGTAAAACAGCATTCATAATGTTCGATTTTTTCTTGTGTACATTGTGGGGGTCCTCATGATGATTATCAATGTCAACCTTCTGGTTTTGACAAATCTCTACTCCCTTGTCCCGTCATTCAAAATTCACATGAGAAATCCATGGAAGATATAGGTGAAAAGGCGAGGTTGCTAAAATAAATTCCCAAATTGCCTTTGAAAAATCTGTTAGGGAATCAATTGCAAAAGAAAAAAAGCGACGAGATCTAGCTCTGTTTCGTTTTATTCACGATGGCAGTGATGATGTGGATGCACTTAGTATCCTACAATTTTATAAAGATTCATCAAGTTCATCAGTTGATATCAGCAGTTGAATTCATTCTCAAACATTTGCTATCACAACCGATATTCCTCACTCTGCGAGCATGGGGGCGAGCATCTTGACCTTTGTTCCGAAAAGTCGGACGAATTCATAAAGTCTAGTGTTGAGAACCTTGTCCCAATCAGAGTCACATGGAATTCTTGATCATGTGTGTGATATCCCTCCTCCTCTTGTCTTCTAAAATGATCATATTGAGATGTTCTTTGATTCTTTGAGGACTATTCTTTATCTTGTGGGAACATAAGTTATGTGGGGGAATTACCTTGAGCACATTGTAGCTTAGGAGAAGAGAATGATGAAGAAATAATCTAAGACGAAGCTCTTCGTCTTACATTATTGAATGTTAATCTTCTCATTTCTAGAATCGAGGCTTTTAATGAAGAGCCTACTTCATATCTATCCTTTGGATAGTGAACTTTTGTTTGATGATTCTATTTTGGAATTGCCAACGTTATTTGATCATATGGAGAAGATTAGTGGTATTACCACTTCTCATTCTCATAATTCTCTCCCGATTATGAATCATTCACTTTTGAGGAGTTCCCGGTGAACTCACTCCAATCAATCGAAATATGAATCATTTGCCTTTGAGGAGTTCTCTGTGAACTCACTCATATCATATCTCTACCAGGTATGATAACTTCACTTTGATCTAGACACACCCGGGATATGTCTAGACCAATTGAGCTTAAAAAATGAAATTCATGCTAATATGAATTCCCCTTACGATGATGATAGTTAGTCAAGATTATTATCATGACTTTCTTTCTCTTCTTCACCTATCACGTAGCTTCTCTTTTGTTCTTCACTCATTCGGGAATGAAGACATTATCTTTGACCACGGCATTTTCATTTTATCATTTGTGAGCGGTTCTATGTATATCTCATCGATGGTGGAACTTTCCGTATTTCAATGTTTATACAAACATCTTGAATGAAAATCCGATGGAGATTGTCTCTTCCACTTACTTCCCCATGAACAAATTAATTCGGGTCGAGTCAAGCTAGCGACTTCGTGTCAAAACAGTAGTTAAACATGGGTTTTCACCAGTGTGTACCACCTTAGTGTGGGGAGATGCCCACATGTTGTATAGAGATCTAAAAATGAATGAAAATTGTAAATATTAAAAAAGAATAAATTGTTTGTTTCTACACTTAGGTAATATGTTATCTTTTCGTTCTAAGTTTAAAATAACAGGTAGGTACTTTGAATATTGAGGACAATATTCATTTCTAAGTGTGGAAATGCGAATTTGATCATAAATGTACCCTTACAGTCCCTTTTTCCCCAAAATGGCCAAATTTAAAAAAAAAAAATTTTTTTAGTGGAAGTACTATGTACTAAACACACAACAAATGGTATCGATCCACCATGTCTAACCACATAAGGATTGGCTAATCTAGAAGCAAACGGCTCTTGGTAAAGATATCTCAAATCCGTTTATGGCTTGCAATTTGCCCAAAATTGTATGTTGTTCAGCTCACCATATCCTAAAAAGTGAAAGTTGGCTAGCACTTAAGTTTATGGCTTGTGGTAAAGAAGTGGAAAATCCATAATTGGAAATGGCTCACAAAGATAATTTATCTAAGAGTTGGCTAGTCGAGAAGCAGCGGCTACGGTAAAGACAAAATCAAACGGTTGAAAGCTTATGATTTGCTCAAATCATTTGGTTATCATTGTACCAAGTTCTTACTTGAACTAAAACAATTGGCTACTCCAGAAGTAATGGCTTTTGGTAAAGAGATAAAATCCATTAACTTTGCATAAATCATTGCTAGGGACTAGCAATATCTTAATGTGGGGATTGATGAGTGTCTAAATACTCATCATTAACGAACTCGTGATACGATCCATGAGCGAACCGGTACCCGAACGTGATACTCTTGAGCGGATAACTGATCGGTTCGGCATAAAGTGGATTGTTGTACGTTGGTCATCGAAATCAAAACCCTCAAGATTGATCGGTTAACAGGAGAATATTGTTGATAATTTGAATATGATGACGTTGATGAATCCATTGTTGGACGGTCTGCAGTCGGGTGACCCATACATAGATTGGTTGCCGACGGGAGTAACTTTGTTGTTGTTGTTGGTGGTGGATGTTTTCATCTGTTACTGGAACAAATGGACGATTCATACTAAATGGATTGTTAGGTTGTTGTTGTGGAGCTTGTTTGGGATTGATGAAAGGCGGTTTGGAAATAGATTCTTGGTGAGACACGGTTAACAGGAATTGGATCGGTGTTAAAATATGCGGGGCGTTTTTTGTGCCAAGCGGGATTTTCGGCCTTTGGTTGGTGGTGTTTTTCTTAGACATTTTGCTTGAGAGGATTGTGATTTTTTGATAGAGGATTGTAAGATTTGTGAGTTTAGTGTGTAAATAAATTTATTGTATTTATAGGATAGTTTTAGTAGTTGTTTTAACCAAACGGTACAAAATTTAAGTTTTTAACGGTTATAATTGTTGGAATCACTCCTAAACAGTATTTCAAGTATTTATATTTCATATGTAATAGGTAGCTTTATTATGGCCTTAATGTTTGTTTAAGGTCAAGCTTATGTAGAAGGCCCATAAGCTTAGGCCCAAGCCCAATAAGGAATAGGGAAGGAGAGAGAGTGTTGCCCTAGCTCCTTGCCTATATAAACCATGTAATAACCCTCACTTGAGGGTTGGTTGTTCAAGTTTTTCTCTTTCACACATACTCTTTCGCCTTAACCGTATTATTATTGCGTGTGTGTGTGTGTGTACTTGTTCATCGCCTTCATCTCTTTCTCTATAACTTGTGTTTGTAAAACTAGTGACCTAACAGTGGTATCAATCGCCAAATAGTTGGGTGTACTCGTTTGTTTTGGAAGTTTTTGATTTTGGGTCTTACAGCGTAAAGGTTAGCATTCTTTAGCTCTTTTAAAAACTTGTTTTTTGCACTTTTTAATCAAGATTCTTGTACTTTCAACGTTTTAAGGTGTTAAAATACTTGTTTTTGGCAAAAAGTTTCAAACTTTATGCGTGGAACATTGTTTTTGAACTTGTTTCTATTAGGTGTGTGTATTTCTCGCATAACTGTTTTGAGTGCTTTGGATCATCAAGTTTCACACTTTTGTGTTTTTTGGTGTTATTGAAGCTATTTCATCACACAAAAACTGGTTTAGAAACAACTTTGGGCAAAATTAAAATTACGAGTAATCTCTGGCGTATCAAAACCCTAAAATTACGCGTAAGATTTTTCCTTGGTTTGATCTTCATTTTCTGGTTTATTCCGTGTTTTCTTACTTGGATAAGTCCGAAAATACGTCGACTTTGGATATCTTTTGCCGTGTGAAGTGTAAAAGATCATTTGGGCAAAACCCTAAAATTACGCATAAGCATAAGCTTACGCGTAGAAATTCTACGCATAAGATTCACTTTACGCGTAAACTTAGGTCTACGCATAAGGTAATCCTACGCCTAACTTTCTACGCCTAACTTTTGTCTACGCATAACTTTAGTGCTTTTATCCTACTGACGCGTAAGCTAAAACCTCTGCGTAACTCCTCATTGTTCTGCGTAACTTTTGGTGTTTTTACGCATAAGTGCTACTTGGTTCTTGTCTTTTCTACGCCTAAGGACACTTCATCAACAAAGGTTCATTCGACTACAAAGATCCATTTTTACCAACACAAGTTTATCAACATGTCACAACCACCATACTCTAACTATTTCCCTTACACTTATCCTCCACGACAACAACAACTAAGTCCACAACATCAACAATGGAATCAACAACAAGCAATTTATCAACAACAATTTAATCAACAACATACTCCACAACTTGCTGCAAATCCACAACCTCAAATGGTTCAACCACCACCAAGTCTTCAAGTTCAACCGTACACAAATGAATTCAATCAACATCCATCAAGGAACACTATGAAGGAACCCACTTGGTTTGCAAAGATGTGTGAAGCTTTAAGCGGCCAACAATCAATTCATGAGGGTGGATCACTTGATAGACCTCCAATGCTCACTCCAGGAAACTACGATCAATGGGTGATAAGGTTCTTTAGGTTTTGTGATCTAAAGAAGCCACATGGAAAGTTCTTAAAGAAGGTTATCTTGGAAGGTCCATTTGAGATGCCTACTATCATTGTACCTGGAGATCCAAATGCCATTCCACCAAGAGATGAACAAACGAACATTGCTCTTGTTGCGGACTTGAATCCTCAAGAATTTCTACACTATGAAGCTGATGAGCTTGCATGGAATACATCCTTTTAGGATTACCAAACCCAATTCTTAGTAGTGTTGATGCTCAAAAAACTGCACAGAAAATGTGGGATCACATTCGTCTTCTTATGGAAGGATCGTACTCAATCAAGAAGATATGGAATCCAAAATTTACTTGGCTTATGAACACTTCATGATTGAACACGGAGAGACACTAGAGTCTTATCATCACGATTTTCGAGACATCATCAATGATTTGGATAAACACAACATCATCATGCCAAGAATTGCGGTGAATACTAAGTTCCTAAGTAGTCTTGGTCCTGAATGGGAGAAGTATGTCATTTTTCTCCGTCCAGCGAAGAACATGCATCATTCTACCTACGGATTGTTGTACGATTACTTGAAACCTCATGAAAAGGAAGTTGATCCGGAAAGGATTCTCCGTGCTCAAATTGCTCCACCAACACATCCGGAAAATCAACAACAACTTGCCTTATATGCTCAAAACAGTTATTCTCCTCAACCACCAACTCAACCAAATGCTTCAAACACACCTTCACAGCAACAACCTCAACAAAATCAATTGGTTCCATACAACAACAATGCTCAAGCATATGTCGATTGAAGCGAATGAGGAATCGATCCGTTCGAAGCATTGCAACAAGGATTTGTTATGATTGCTAATGCCTTTGGCCGTTATACCAACAAATCCAACAATCGTATTCGTTCCTCATCTAACACAAGGACTCAATTTGTGAACAATGGGCGTGTTGAAGTTGAGAATCGTGATTATGGTCGTCGGATGGGCGGTGGTCAAGGGTTTAATCTTTGTGGGTAGGAATAACAACGAGCTCAAGTGGTGGAACAGCGGTAATGCTCAAAATGGGTTGAATGGTCTTGATGCTACAAGCGCAATGAGAAGGGACACTGGCTAATGCATGCCCAAAGCCAAGGACTAAGGGCAGTGCTTATTTCAAAGAGGCTCTTCTTTTGGCTCTTAAGAATGAAGCTGGTGGAACTCTCACGGACAAAACGAGCTTTATGGCAAATCTTGACTTCGGATGATGATATGGAGGACTTGCAGGCCAATGCAGTTGTTATGTTGATGGCTAATATGCAGGCGTTACACATGAGTGACACAGGCCCGGTGTATGACGATGGCTTGTCTCAGTACCGAACAAACCATATTTATCTCGATCTCATATCTCGCCAACATCTGAATCCGGCAAGGCTCGGAATGTTCAAAATGAGTCGTCCACATCTCATTCCGACGATTTTCAACTAGACCCGTAGTTATATTTGACGATCAAGATGACCAAGCGGTTTCCCTTGATAATCAAATTGACTCCGTGGTTATACTTGAGGATCTCGGTAATGATCATGTTGTGACTCACGTTGAACACGCCGAACTTTTGCCTCATCCATTTTGCTTTCGCTTAATACAAGACCAACAAACCATAGTGGAAGAATGTCGTGCAATTAATCAGGACTTGAAAAGTAAAAATGCATTGTTAACAAAGGATTTTGAATGTTTACAAAAGCAACTCAACTTTTTCAAAACTCAAGAAAAACGTGAAAGCGGTTTTGAAGCGACCTTTGCCAAATCTTATCAAAGCGAAAAATATTTAGAGCGGCAGTCGTGATCTAGCAGCGAAGAATGCTTTGTTATGCGAAATAGAACAAGCTGAAACATGAACATAAAAAGCAAATTAACGCTCTCACCTTGGAAAATCAAAAAGCTAAAGCTGAGTTGTTAAATTGTCAAAAACGATTCTCTGCATACAAAAAGCATTCAACGAAGCGAATAGATGATCATCTTGAAGAAATCATCGGCTTGCAAAACAAACTTAAAGAGTTTAAAATTTTTGTTTACAAACATGGCGAGTCGGTCACGACCATTGAAAAGTTTACTTTAAAACCAAATCCAAATGGATATGGACCGAATCTTGCTGATTACAAACCTAAGCTTTCAATAAAATCATTCAAACCAAATCACGAAGTTTCCGTGCACAATATAAAATTGATAATTACATTATGAATGTTGTTGAATATCATCGTCAAGAGGAATTAGATCACGAGAAGGCGAGAGTCGATCAAAATTAAAAACTGTTGTTTACAACAAACCTTTTAATTATTCAAAACCGGTCAATTTCGTCACACCAGCGGATTCTTCAAACACACCAAGGGTTATCATCAAAACACCTGAGTCTTCTATTGTTAATCCCAAAGCAGACTTTGCACAAACTTATGGTCCTTTACCTTCCATTAGTGAAGTAAACTCACAACCTGAAAATCGAAAAATTCTTCGATATTTTGACATTTTCATGGCTGACCTCAAAATTTTACAACATGAGATAGAATATCGATCCGAAATCAAAGTTGAACATTTTCAATCGCCTCTGGCGCGAGAACAAAGAGACATTTTTTAGAAAAATCTTTTACCTAATGTTAAAAACTTGAAAAGTTGTGCAATTGCATGGGAAAAGGATTTTCATAAAGAACTTGGGGTCATGAAAAGCGTTTTGAGAAAAGCGAAACATCTATTTCTAATACTAAACGTAAAAGAAACTGTTGAGAAAAGATGTTGATCGACTCTTGGAAGATGTTATCTGTGCTGATGTTCAAAATGTTGTGTTATTGAATTCTTTGTCATATGGATTTGATAATATCTCTGCGATCTTATTTATACGTGGTAAATGTTGAGAACACGATAATGTGCTTGGTCGAGTCCTTAAAAGTTGAAAACAAACGATTGTCAAGCGAACTTTCAAATGCAATACGTCGTCTTAATTGGTGTCAAAAAGATATTCACGATCAACAACTTGTTTATCAACACAAAATCAACCGATTCGCGTGCAAAACCGATTCTAAAATTGAGCAAGCGGATGATCAAAGCGTGTCTTTTAAGTGTCAAATCTCAAAATATGAACAAGAACTTGTAAAAGTTAAAAGGAATATGGTGTCATATTTGATTTACTCAAAAGACTCGTGATGAAGCATCAAATGAACTTGATCATTATCTTGCACACACTAAGGAAGTTATGCATTTTCTTTGGAAATGTTGGTCACGAAAATCAAGATCGATTCACACTATCATCAAGTTAAGAGGAATGTTAGGAAAGTATGAACAACTTCCGCCAACAATCATTAAGAGATTAGCCCCTGTAACACTTAGTATTCATGCACCTAGAATCTCTCTTGCCAAATCACAAGTAGCTAGCGTGCTTCCTTCTCTTGAAAGCGAGGAATAGTTGAGCCTTTTTCAAACGTCCGCACTTCACGACCTAAGAGCACTCAATGAAGAATAGGAAGTTGCGACCTAAGAAAAGATCAATCAAGAATGCTAAAGTAGAAGAACACCCTAGGACTATGAATAAGACTCACGTTGCCTCCACTATAGATATTGCGTTCGGCAAATGTAATAGAAATAGTGATGTAACGAATGCTAAACCGTTAAGTACTTTTGATATTCAGTCTAATGCACCTTGTGATATTTGTGGTAAAAGTATGAATTCCGATTGCCATGATAAATGTGTTGCTAAAGCTATCATCTCTCGTTTAAGGAATCCTAAGAACCGGAATACCTCTAGGCCCACTAATCTTTCTAAGTCAGTGCTTGGTAGACCACCCTCTTTAGATTCTAAGAAGCATTCTGTCCCTGTAGCTCGGTTTCACCTCCTAGGAATGTAGTACCACCTAGTGAATTCACTAAGACTAAAGCAAAGAGTAGTTATAGATGGGAGAAATGGATATATAACACACTAGGATTTAAGTGGATACCTAAAGCTATTGATGTGTGTATATCTACTATAACTGCTATGGAACCCTCTAACATTTCGGGTTCCACATCTACTTCTATTCCATCTGATGCGTATGTGTATGCAGGGTGATCTGAGATCATTCTCTGGATTGTTGATAGCGGATGTTCCCGACACATGACGGCAATCTTAAAGCTGTTATCAAACTTTATTGCAAAGTTCATTGCACTGTCGGGGTTAGGGAATGATCACTTAGCGACTATCATGGGCTACGGAGATTATGTCAATGGGAACATCGAAATCAGCAGGGTTTACTATGTGGAAGGCCTCAGTCACAATCTGTTTTGATGGGTCAATTTTGTGATGGAGATTTGGAGGTTGCTTTCGGGGAGAAAACTTGTTTCATTAAGTGATCTACAAGGAAATGACCTTATGTCCGGCTCGCGTAATTCTAGTCTCTACACTATCTCTATGCAAGACATGGTTGCTTCCTCTCCCATTTGCTTACTTTCAAAGGAAACATCAACAAAATCGGCTATGGCACCGTCGTCTCTCACATCTAAACTTTCAAACCATCACCAACCTTGCTCGACACAAACTAGTTGAAGGACTCCCACGATTCCGGTATTCAAAAGATCACCTTTGCTCGGCTTGTGAACAAGGGAAAAGCACTCGTGCTCATTTTCCTTCAAAGGTGGAACCAGACTCTCGGCATGTGCTTCATCTTCTTCACATGGATTTGTGTGGCCCGATGCGTGTGCAAACGATCAATGGCAAGCGCTACATCTTAGTAATTGTTGATGACTACTCACGATGGACTTGGGTCTACTTTCTTCGTAGCAAAGACCAAGCTCCACAAATGATCATCACTTTTCTCACAAAAATACGAGTTCACTCCAACACCGTCGAATCATCGAAACAGACAAAGGCGAATTTGTTAACAAAACCCTTCGAGAATTCTATGAGAAAGTGGTAATTCAGCATCAAACATCTATTGCGTACACGAACAAAGCGGAGTTGTTGAAAGCGAAACGAGCGTTAGTGGAAGCTGCAAGAACAATGTTAATCAATGCTAAACTTCAGTTACTTATGGGCTGTATCTCTTGCATGCTATACTCAAAACCGTTCTATGATCACAAAGCGTCACAACAAAACACCTTTCGAGCTTGTCCACAACTATAAACCGAACCTCAAACACTTTCATGTATTTGGATCTCTTTGCTATCCGAATAATGATCGTGATGATTTTGGAAAGCTCAAAGCCAAAGCTGACATTGGAGTCTTTATTGGATATTGTGATAATTCTAAAGGTTTCGAATCGGAATCGTCGAACTAAGGAGGTAATGGAAGCGATTCATGCTCATTTCGATGAACTCACGGAAATGGCTTCTGAGTATAACAACTTAGAACCTGGTCACAACCGTTTAAACTTCCCTCAACCCCATCATCAATTTGAAGAAAGCCCTCGGCTAACTCGTCAACAAATGGAAAGGTTATTTGCTCCTACGTTCGTGGCGATATTGATGAGCGTGCTCGGTGTATCCATTTGTTTCACTGCACAACGATAATATTCCTATACGATACACTGCTACAACAACTCTTGTTGAAGATGCACCTACACCGATTGACTCCAACACAGATTGAACACACGCTTCCAACAATGATGAACGGTGATGATATTACGAATGAAATACCCCCACCTGCGATTTTGATCCAAATCGTTCTTCAATCCGTTTGCTAATGAGACGGCTGCACGGATGTCGCGGAATCTTCAACAAACCATTTGAATCCTCAGAATCGCACAATGTATACCAACATCAACCCTCCACACATAGATGGACAAAGACCATCCTCGGAAAACATTATTGGCAACCCAAATCAACCCGTCGTTCTGAGACAGCGTCTTCACCGCAGACGGTGAACATTGCATTTATGCACTCACTGTCTGCCAATCTGAACCTAAAACATCAAAGGCAATGACAAAAGACAACTGGATTGAATCCATGCAAGAAGAACTCAACCAATTCATACGTCTTGAAGTATGGGAGGCTGGTTGAAAGACCAACGAGGGGTCTCGTCATTGGTCTAAAATGGATTTGGAAAAACAAATTGGATCTTTGAAGGAAACGTCATCGAAACAAGTCACGTCTAGTTGCTAAGGGTTATCGTCGGGAAGAGGGAATAGACTTTGAAGAATCTTTTGCTCCGGTTGCTCGTCTTGAGGTTGTTCGGATATTTCTAGCGTTATTTGCTCATATGAATATGACGGTCTATCAGATGGATGTCAAAGCTGCGTTTCTCAATGGACAACTTAAAGAAACGGTTTATGTCAGCCAAACAAATGGATTCGTTGATCACGAGTTCCGAACCATGTTTACAAACTGAACAAAGCTCTTTATGGTCTCAAACAAGCCCTCGGGCATGGTACGATAAGCTATCATCTTTCCTCATTGCCAATAATTTCACCAAAGGTTCGGTTGACCCAACTCTTTTTATACAATATCACGGGGAACACATCTTAATTGTTCAAATTTACGTGGATGACATCATTTTGGGTCTACACATAAAAAGTTTTCAATCGCTTTTGCAAAACTAATGAAGAAAAATTTTGAAATGTCCATGATGGGTGAACTTACGTTCTTTCTAGGACTACAAGTTCATCAATCACCCGTGGTATTTTCTTGAGTCAATCCAAATATGCCCTTGAATTGTTAAACAAATTTGGAATGAAAACATGTGACACCTATGCCACACCATTGGCTCATACCAAGAAATTAGATCTTGATTTACATGGGAAATTGGTGGACCCTACAAAATACGAAGTATTATTGGGTCCTCATGTATCTAACAGCTAGCGGACTGATATTGTCTTTGCCGTTTATCTATGCTCCGTTATCGATCGCGACCAAGCTGAAACCCACCTCTCGAGGCTAAAAGAATCCTCCGATACATAAAGGGAACCATTAACTTGGGGATCGGTATCCAGAAGGATTCGGTTTTGAACTAATCGCTTTTGAGGGCGACCACGCGGGATGCTTAGACTCAGGAAAAGTACTTGGGGAGCTACAATTTCTTGGTGATAAGCTGGTGTCTTGGCAATCAAAGAAGCGAGGATTGTACATCATTGTCATCAACGGCAGAATATGTAGCCATGTCGCGTGTTGTGCTCAAGTCATCTGGATGAGAACACAACTCAAAGACTATGGTTACGTATTGTGAGAATCCCGATGTATTGCGACAATCAGTGCCATTGCAATCTCGTGCAACTTCGATTCGGCACTTTCGAAATCAAAGCACATCGATCTTCGCTATCATTTCATCAAGGACCACGTGGAGCAGGGTACTGTTGAATTATATTTTGTGGAGTCTTGAATACCAATTGGCAGATCTTCTCACCAAAGCCTTGCCTCCGCTAGGTTTAATGAGTTGGTCCACCGGATTGGTATGAGGTGTTTGACTCAAGAGGAATTTGATGACCTCTTAAAAGCAGTCTTAAAACACATCAAACACCAAAACATCTTTTGTAAATATCTTTTCAAAAACAAAATACAAAAATATAAAATCCGATAAAACAACAAAAATATTCTTCTAATCTATATTTCTTTCAACATTGCAAGTACATTTCTTCCGTCAACACTTTAATCTTTCAAAATTCAGTATTTTTCGATCAAGTGTTGAGGGGGAGAAAATAATCTTTAACTTGCTTCAAAACATCATTGTACTTGCATGTTATCATATCTCGGTTGACTCTTTTACAAATGGTGGTACATTTTATGGTTCAAAGACACTCCTCGGACTTAAATTAATAACCTTTCATTATTTTCTCAAGTCGAGGGGGAGTGTCGTCATGTTTCTTTCCAAAAATCTTTGATTGGTAACCAAAATGGAAGTTAAAAGGCTTTGTTTGAAAAAGGAAAAGGTGGAGGGACCAAAACTGTCTAAATGCTAAAGTTATTTTAATAAAACACCTCCCCACCTAACCTACTCTTCACATTTAATTCTAAACCTATACACATCCTACGCCTAAGATTCATTCAAGATTTTTGTGTTTTGGATCATCAATTTGTAAGTGGTTTTATGATCTTAACATGTTTACAAACATAGGTTTTGATTTTATACAAAACCAGCGGTCAAATTTTGATCTATGCTTGATTTAGTGTTCTACGCATATGCGTATGAACACTCGATCAAAAATGGGTGTTTGTGGTTATAAACATTGTGTCAAAATGTTTCTTGTACATCAATATACACAATTTCCTCACCTAAACATACCCGAATCACAAATTAAGTTTTTGAAAATTAGGGTTTATGTGTTGATTTGGGGATTTTCGAATGTGAAGTGTTTTGGTCAAAAGATTGTTGTGTTATGCTTATGTGATGATGAATTGATGATATCCATGCCTTATAACCACCCCGAAACCTTAATTGATTCAGAATTAGGAATTAGGGTTTAATGTTCTAAAATTGGGTATTTTTGATTCACTGCATAAAAGGTGTTAAAACTTGGTCTACATGCTCTCACAACATCTATGATATACGGAAAAACTTTGGTGCATATTCCATGGCTAGATCTCATACGCGTAGATTTAGGGTTTAGACTACTGGCGTATGCAGTTCTGCATGCTGTTAAAGCTGTGCAAATGTGTTTTGATTTGTCATAAAACGAATGTTATGTGTTTAACTTTGATGATATGATGCTTTATTTCAGGCTTGCAACACGTAATATTCAGAATCAAGGTTGTTGTTAATCTACGTTTAAGGATCACCTTACGGCGTAGCTTGTTATCGCGTAAGATTAGTCTTACGCGTAGCTTCTACGCATAAGGTTCTACATATGGGACTACGCGTATCATGTGAAGGATATGCGTAAACAATGACCTCTACGCATAAGGTCAACTCTTACGAGTAGCCTTACGCGTAAGGTTAATATATGCCTACGCATAAGCTCTACGCATAAGGTCCTCTTTTTCCTACGCGTAACACTTCTTACGCGTAAGTTAAGACCCTACGCGTAAGTTTACGCCTACGCATATATCATTTCTGTCTACGCATAACTTTACCAATCCTACGCATAAGCCGAGATCATACCTTCGTTATGAATTGTTACGTGTACAAACTTGTAAATAAACTAATCATATCATCACGAATCCTAAAATGTCACTAATAAACTGAAATCGTTTGATATGTTGTGAACAATAAGTGATAAAATAAACTTTAAAACTTAAAGTTAACTAACTCACGAAACATTTCACGGCGTCATTGGACTATTGAATATACAAGTGACTTAGGACTCGTAACAATCATTGACTTTGTACATTCAATTATTAGACAATAAAACCTTCTGTTGACTAACATTATGTCTTTCAATATGTTGGTTCTTTTGGCTAATGTTATCTCAGATCACGACATGGCTGAACAAATGAATATGGATGCACGAAGTTCTCTCCATTCTTGATATCTATCCTCATGGCTATCCAATGAAGATAGGAAAGAATAATCTCCGTGTTGACTTTGACACCCTCACTTGCTCCGAATCTTCTTGTTTAATTGCTATTGACATTCTGAGGACTCATCCGTATCAGAACATGCTTTCATACTCTGCAACTGTTCACGAGATCTACATCCCAGTTACGGAACACTATGGAAAGGGTCAAAGGACAAAGCTGCTGTGCGGTGACTCTGAATCACAAACAAGTCACCATTACACCTGCAGACTTAAGAGTCATTCTCCTAATTCGATGTCGATCCAACCAAACTATATGCCACACCTGAAGAGCTCACTCTCAATTCTTAATCAATATCGGTTATGGCGAGGCTACAGGAATAATCACCAAGCATTCTCACGTAGAGCTTAAGAGTATTCCTCAACCACGGAGAACTCTCTACATGATCATCACCAAGTCGTTTACAGTGCGTGGCGGCTATGAGCACCCTAAGCTCATGGGCGCAAATATTCAGGCATTGGTCAACAAGAAACACATCGCTATCGAAGCTCCGATTTGGGATGACATGATGTCATTTCTCAACAAACTTGGCTCAAAGATTCCCTACATCAGATATACAAAATTGTTGATCGAGAGAGCACTTGGACTTCATCCTGACATTCCCAAGAGGCTCAATGACCCCGACAATCACGACATGTTTACGGAACCCATTCTATCTGTCGAGAATCAAGGAAAGCGTCTACAAAGAAACAAGGTGCGTGCTGCGGATTTCCTTCTAGCGAAGATGTCGAAAAAGCTCGAATCGTACAAAAGGTATCAGGCGGTCAGACAAGGCAAAGTTGGTCATCTCGACGAAAAATCTTACGGAACCCTATGTAAGGAGAACCAGAAAAGGAAGTCTTTGGAAGTGTCACAAGTTGAGATAGTCAGAGGAAGTTCCAAGAAGAAACCTATTCAAAGAGGAAGCCTCCACTAGAAAAAAGTTCCTTCTCAGGAAGCCACTCCAATCCTTTCACGAACCGCAAAGAGCTTGTGGGCGAGGACTCTGATGCTACTGACCACAGATGAAGAGATTACCTACTCACGAAGCTGCAAAGGATGAAAATCCCTCTGTACCAAAACCTCCAAGTCCTCAAACTAATAAAGGAAAAGGAAAGACTCACACTTGTGCCTTATGATGAAAGCTCGAAGAAGATGAAGAGCAAGCTGGATCAATCATACTGGGGAAGAAGTTTAACATTAGTTAGACAAATTCAAAAGGCGAAGAATTTGCTAAAGATCAAATGGGTGGCCGGGAGGATCAAGTGGTCTTTGCTCACTCCTCTCCGGATCGATGCGGTTAATCAACCCGATAAGGGATCCGGTGCCACCACTCTTGTGCAACAACAAAAGCCTATTGAGGACACTATTGAGTATGATTTTTAGAAACTGGAAGCTGAGAAAAGAAAAGTCTAGAGATGGCGAGGATGACTATACAAAGTTTCTTCTAGGCAGTCCAACACACTCAAAGGAGAAAACCTCAGAAACTCCTAAGGACCTGAAGTCTCCTCATGTCTCCTCATCATCAGATTCTTCATCTCACTCATCACCACCACCATCAAAAGTCAACAAATCATCATCCAAATCGTGAAGAAACCACCTAAATCTTGGATTTCTCAGCTCATAAAAAGATTGTGAAAGGCTGTCCAACAAGTCGAGAAGAAGGACATACTTTACAAGCTGAATTGGTTTCTTGACGACATTGATACTTAAATGATGAGAAAGACAAGATGGAGAAAGAAAGGGAATTTGTTTAGAAGTTCATGAAAACATCGTAAAAAGGCTGAGCGAAATGATCGAAGGTTACACTAACAAGTACCTTCAGGATATCGTTCCTAAAGTCCAAAAGGAACTGGAGAAGACAGCAAGAGATCATACACACAAGTTTCTTCTCATCTGTCCCGGTGTGACTAGAGAAGTATTTTCCGGACAACTCACCCCTAACATCGTAGCATTGGTTAAACATACAATGGCCAAAGAAGGCTGATCTCTCGAATGAGTTAATCGCTAAACTTGTGATACAAATGTCAAAGCGATCTGGAACGTTTACTTCGGATGAAGCTAAAATTTTCGAAAATCTACTTGATTTTCAACTCAGATCATCATGCAAGGAGTCGGCCGATCAACCCAAACGACCAAGAGATGACGATGATAAGGACAAGGACTCTGCACCTAAGCGTCGAGAAGCAATGCGGTAAATCTACCTCGATGCCACCTCCTCCACCACGGACTTCTTCTCAACAAAAGTCTCCTCCACCTCGGTCTTCTACTGATAAACCTCGGGACGATTCCGAGTTACCACCACCGACTCATAAAGCGGTGATTACTTTGAGTATACGGGTGGTGGCGATGAAGAGGTCCTTGAGACAACAACCCACCTCACCCAAACAAGTGCAGAAACCAGTATCATCATCAAGGCCTTCCAAAAAGAAACCGAAGAGTTTGAATGGTTCTCCACACTTGTCAATCAAACTCCCTACCCTGATGAAGGTCAAGACTTGGTAGAAGGTTCTACATTGGAGCCGCATAAAACTTTTGCAAGAAAAGTTCCATGTGAAGAAAATGGCGAAATCTGAGTTGAAGCGAATCAAGAATGAAGCATTTTAACTTCTAAAAGACAGCTATGAAAGCGCCCTCGAGGTCGAATATCATCTTGAGAACATCGCTCGAGCTATGTCTAACAACATGGATTGGCTCAATCCGGAAGCAAACATTGACTTCACACAAAGGGACAACCCTCCATACTACACCGATTGGACCAAACCCCTACCGACCATTGGCCAAACAGACGAACCCCGGATTCCCTTCCGATACTTCTTTAACAGAGACCTGGATTTTCTCTTACACGGTAGCGATGGTTCGAGAAAATACGCTACATCATTGACTCTTCCATTCCAGTGACTATTTACTCAAACTGCATAGCTATCGAGGAACGTGCAAATCACTTGTTTTCTGACAGCGTGCAAGCATACGACCAAGATGCATTTTATGGGATTCATCATTGGCCGAGCAGCGAAGAATCTACTACAGAAGGCTGCACGGTTGAAGTCTCAACATGCGGTGTATAGTTCTAAGGACATCGTGGCCATCAAACACATTGATCTCAAGTCTAAGTGGGACTACACATTCTTAAAGAATATCATAGTCAAGCGACAAGATGAACAGGACTATGGATTCTCCGAGGGTGACTTTGAGAACTTGTCCCTCAACGACATCGAAGACATGTACCTTGCCAAAGTCTGAGGTCGTATGAGACAATTCTCGACTGAAGTTCAACGTGAATTTATCAAGTCAGTTCTCATCTTCATTAGGCGCATGTGATCAAAGAAGCGTGTTGAAGATATCCAGATGGCTGTTGAATCTTATCAGGCGCGTGTCAACCTCACTCCTCCAACGCTTACTCTTCCCGATCTCAACCGGCTATCTCAATATACACTCATCAGCAAACCTTTCGGCGTTGTTTACCATAGTGAACTTCAAAGCGCTTAATGGCGTGTAGTGAGCTCCATAAATTCGGGGATCATACCTTGAAGCTGGTTAGGGATGGATTGGCGTACAGGTTGAAGGATATACGCCTGAAAGTTGGGTCTCCTAAGCGTTGGAATTCTCAGGAAAGGAGGGATGTGAGAAGGATCATCACCATGATTGATGAGCGGTTGTTGAAGGGATCGATTCAGGGACGATTGGAGAGCTATGTTGGTGGTGCGACCGGGAGAAACATCACCGGCTTTCAGCATACAATGCGCACTCACGGGAATATCACGCACTTCACGGTACCCCTTGAATTGTTTCCTTCATATAATTTTGGATGTGTGATTAAATATGTCTATGGCTTGTGCACACATTACGATTGTACAACCCGTAATTGTCAATAAAGGACCACTGTGGTGCGCCTCGTGCCACAATCCTTATAAAAAGGGCGAAAGCTTCTTACTTTTGAGTAAAACCTATCAAACCTTTCACTTTTCAAGGTTTTGCTCAAAAGAACAAGTACTTTCCCTTATGATTTTCAAAACCTCAACCGTTTATATCACTTGTTGAGGGGAGTATGAATCAAAACTTTGTTCAAAATTGTTCTCGATGGTCATTCTTCCGCATAACACTTTCGAAATGGTCATATTTATTCTCAAACGTTTCAAAAATAACACTTTAATATGCCATTTTTGAGGGGAGAAAATTGTGTGATAAGAAATATGTTGTACAAAATGCAAATGAATCTGTGTACCTCGGACTTAACCAACGAATTGACGGTACTAAACTGTTAGTAACTCGAAAAGACTTGTCCTGGGCGGGTAATAATTTCAAGCTAGTTAAGCTAGTGATGTAAGCGTGTCTCGCAAAGGACTTGTCTGAGTAGAATGTACCATTCGAGAAACTTTTGATAGACATGAACTCGGACGGGTTTGACAACCTTCCAAGGTTTGTCTACACCTTCAAGGTAGTTATTAGAGCTAGTTGTCACCTAAAAGGTGACAATGTAACTCTTTAACTATGCAACGTAACCGTGTCTCGCGGGGGATTGTCTATCTTCATTGGATCAATTCAAAAAGTGCGCTCTTTCCTCACTGTGCATTTAACCATTAAAACTATTAAGCACATGTGGAGGAGGAGTATTTATGCAAAACATCATCTCTCACAATGGTTCAAACATGTTTTCCATTAACAAACCCTTTGAGAGATATTTTATCATACTGATGGTTTTAATGGCAAACATAGGTTAGTCATGGAGTTATAAGGTGACTAAGGTTAGGAATAACCGTCCTATGATCCGCTTGAGCAGGAGGGATCTACCCAAGGACACTACCATTAGTTAGTGTTAGAAGTCCTTAGGAATGATTATAAAAAGGAGAAAATGAGAATCGGAGAAAGAAGGAGTTGAAGAATCAAAAAGAAATGTAAAGTAAAGGGTGAAAAGAAATAGCCCTCCTGATTATTCAACTTAGAGGCGACACCGGGTTCAATTCATATGCTCTTGGTTGTCACTTAGTGACGCCGGTATTGAAGATTAAAAGTCGTCATGGACCCAGTGGCGCATGCACTAAACCTTCTTATCCACTCAAGTTTCTCTCAGCGAAGCTTGTTTCATTCTCACAGGGAACCCTACGTAAACTATCGGCTTTCTCTAGAGATTCGGTATTGAAGAAGGAGACCCTCTCCCTAGTCTCCGCTCAGGAAAACCAAAAGCGCACTATTGAGTCTAGAGCCACGAGATTCATCAAAAGATCTCTTAGGAACACTTGACATTTAATCACTTGATGATCAACTAATAAGATCATCGGTGGTTCATATCGAGTCCTTCACAGATCTTAGCAATCTGTCGAGAACATTTATGAGAGGTTCACATCTGTGATCCTTAATGATTGAATGGAAACTCTGCCGGGTCAACATCAAAGCACCTTGTCGGCAGGTCGCCGGTAACTCCCGTGGATTGCGGGTGTGTCTCAAACGGTCTACGTCGTGAGGTGATGCTTCGGTGTACCTCGGCGACTCATCGAACGTAGATGTACTTCGGTACATCGCGTTATCTCACTTGTGGGACTCGATTCGAGGAGCGGCCTTTGTAAGAATTAGAGTTGTGTCCTCACACTATCTTTGTTGACACTCTCGAAGTTCAAACTTGTAAGTGGCGGAAACCGCTTATTACTAACCGTTTGAAATGTTTTCTTCTTATGGAAGCTCGGAGCGGGATGATCGTGCTGATTCTTCTCATGCTCCCGCCAACATCATCACTAATGGAAGTTCTATCTCAATGCAACACAACAGTCGGAATGATTCTTCATCAATCAAAGAATCTACAAAGTCAAAGACTTAAAAACTTCATCGTATTGATTTCCAAGCGTCAAAAGAGCGTGTGAGCATGTTGAAGAATGGCGTGGAACACTGGAGCAAAGCGGAACTGAGGCGGACTGATCACGGAACAACAACATACTATCACTTTCACCACAAAGAACAATGATCAAAGAACAAAGTTAAAGATGGCGTCAAAGCATAACTGTTCAAAGATAACTATCTCTCTACACTGGGGAGATTGTTGAATCAAGGCAATTCTTCTCACAAGAAAGAAGAATGTCGAGAAAGGCGTCAACGCTACTATTACATCAACGCCTTCACCGTTTACATTCATATATACTTGAGGGGGAGATTGTTGGAATCACTCCTAAACATATTTCAAGTATTTATATTTCATATGTAATAGGTAGCTTTATTATGGCCTTTATGTTTGTTTAAGGTCTAGCTTATGTAGAAGGCCCCAAGCCCAATAAGGAATAGGGAAGGAGAGGGAGTGTTGCCCTAGCTCCTTTCCTATATAAACAATGTAATAACCCTCACTTGAGGGTTGGTTGTTCAATTTACTCTTCACATACTCTTTAGCCTAACCGTAGTCCTTATTTTAGCGTGTGTGTGTGTTGTGTAGCTTGTTCATCCGCCTCTCTTCTCTATCTCTTCTCTTGATGCTTGTGTTGTAAAACTAGTGACCTAACCAAAGACAATACTTTTTTCAAAGTTTTAGAAAAATGGTATTATCTTTGAAGTCCGGTAGATGATGTAAATTTGAAAAACATTCTCCCCCTCAATCAATGACTCTTTCTGAAAAGTTTAAAAACGCTGAAGTCATTGATTGAGTTTTGAAAATTTATGAAAACATTATTCTGATTGATTTTTCAAGCAACTCGATTTCCACCATTTTGAAAACAACAAATATTTTTACGAAGAATTTTGGAACGGAAACACACATTTTGTGTGGACGGCAGTCCTTCGACATACTTTCCTCATTTTGTTTAGGATAAGTGCGAATTTTTTGAAAATATGATTTGGCGCATAACACTTTCCTTTCTTTGAAAAAGCGGGTTGCTATCGAAATAATAACAAACCTTTTTTTTTTTTTTTTTTAAGTGCAGGGCAGTCTGATGCAAGAAATAACGTAAGCCATTATTTGAATCACGGGTTCGATCTAGAAATAAGCGTAAGCCATTTGATTTGTGACATGTTTTGAAAAGAATATTTACATCTCCTGCTCGAACTTCATCTATGGTCCCGTTCCATTATTGAATGACATTTCTAAGACTGCAGATGTTATCGATACCAGAAGACATGTCTTAGAAAAACAATACTACCTCCGTCCCAAAATTATAGTCCCCTATTGAATTTTTCGGTATTTCTTTTATAACTTTGACCTTAAATATTTTTGTTTTGTATTATACAATAGTTGAGGGTGAAAAAATATACTAATGGAAATTACATTTTAAAACACAATTCATTCATATAATTTGCATCAAGTATTATATAACACAAATACAAATATTTAGGTCAAAGTGTTAAAAGAATAAAAGACCGCAAAAAAGTCCAATAAGAACTTTGGACAGGGAGTATATTTTTCAAATTTTTTTGAGCCACCGATTTTTATGGGTTTTTTTTTTTTTATTATATATATTTATCTATTTTGTTTTGCTGGGTTTATGTTTTTGTATTTTGTTTTTGATAAATATTTACAAAGATAGTTTAGATGATATAGTTAAAGAAGATGATGATCACGAGTAGAGATAAGGATATCGAAGCGACCCGTTGTAGTAGAATGAAGTCATCAACTCTTAAACATTCACCACCAAGCTTCCGAGGGCTCTTGAATGAAGAAAGAAATTGAACCAACTGAAAGTGAGACTTTGGCAGTTTCCCCCCAAACCGAAAATCCTTTAGCTGAGCAGATTCAAAGCTTTATTTGAAGCTTGCCTTAGCCAGGGTCGAAGAAGCACACCATTATCATATATCCTGCTGCTCATTTTAAGAATAATCGTCGTGATTCTTCGTTCGAGGTTATATCATCCAATAGAACAACAACAACGTATCATCCCACATTTAAATAATCTCCTCAAATTTCTTTTCTACTGACTTCTGAAGCAATCCATTCCAAAAGGTGTCAAGAGACCACTTCCCCCGATTAGTTGAATTGATGTAGTCAGTCTCTTTGTATAATGCTCAAGAACTCTCCCGAATACACATCATGAGGGTAATGAAGAACACCGCCCCAATGTTCACATCTTTCGTCCCTGATGATTGTGTATGAAGCTCAAGAACCCAAAGTACACCAATATCCAAGAACTCTCCCGGATATACATCATACCCGAAGAGAAAACACCTCCCCAATGTTTGTCGTAAACAATGGCT